>OZ024829.1:45939774-47166675 GCA_964016985.1 Anodontia alba | reverse complement strand
TGTGGGTACTCGTTAGAACCGCCTCGGCGAGGCGGTTCTAACGAGTACCCACAATCTATGTTTTCAGCAGAAATAAGAAAAATAATGTATACCCCTGTAAACCCCAGTTTTACTATATAAAAGTGGGGTTTAAGGGGGTCAAAATTATATAGGCATGTTTTTGTGATGAGAGTCTCTGCTGATCGCATGTGCCTTCTACAGCCTCCAGGCTGTCCAAAAAGGGTTGATGTATAGGCCGATTTGAGATTTTGCTGGTTACACAGGTCTTATTGTTTGTATAATTTATATAACATGTAATGCAAATCTATAAAAGTGGAATAATACAGTCATACATATTAATCTATTATAGTCTGGAGACCCCCAAAGAGGTATTTGGCAATCAGTGCAGGCCCAGAATGTGGTGTCTGATCAGGGTCTCAACTGTTTGAAAACAATGTGGCTATTTGTCTCTATGAATATCTAAATCACAAAGCAAATAATTTTTTACTCTTCCAGTGTATAATGTGGGGCAGTTTATTCAGTCTAAAATGGGTTAAAAGTATCCAACCATTTCCAAGTCAGTTTGTTTTGCTATAGGTCTGGCCTTACAGTAAGACTCTTACATCCAATCCATGTCTGTATATTGGTTCATGCAGTAAAATATCGGGACATTCTTACAGTGCTTTTATTCGACTTTCAGGCAACCCTTTTACAGAACATGTATTCGAGTCTACAGCGACTTCAGCTGAATATAAAAATGTTCAGGCATCACAGAATATTGAAGGACACGGCTGATCTAACGGATCTACTTGAACGACAGCTCTGTGCTATCCGTTCCATGTTAATTGCAGAACGAAGACTATTTGATGAGTCACTGGAAGTTCCTAGATGCACGCTAAGGAAACCTGAATGGTGGCAGCATCGTCATTCGCACATGCAACCTTCGTGTTCAGAGTGCATTAACTATGCAATCAATATGTTAATAGAAGCCAGGAGAGACTTTCGGCAATACCTTACGGATCTTGACCAGTTCTTCGACGGATTTTAAAAGGGACTGGATACCCTTGATGGTTTCCATCACCTATCAATAGGAAGGACCAATTTTATTACTTCCTGGTTGCTCAATCCCCTTCTGAAAAGAAGTCTACACTTGAAAGAAAAAAAATGCTCCCAAAGGGTGAAAATTCTTTCCCTTAATGGTATACCTATTTTTAGAAGAGGACAAGATCGCTAAAAGGAAAGAATTTGCAGCCGGGTGGAGCAAATGCTTTCCCTGTAGAGTATACTTTTTTCGGAAGGGGGCAAGACCAATTTTGACAGAATGACCTCCCTCTCTTGAAAGTTTATGCATTCCCCTTACGTGACTGCAATATGAACACACATTTGTATGTAGTTAAACATGAGGTTTCAAAGTTATTTTGTACACTGATAGATGTACATTTTTTTTAATGATTTTCACATAGCATCACGAAAACACGCCTATATAATTTTGACCCCCTGAAACCCCACTTTTATATAGTAAAACTGGGGTTTACAGGGGTATACGTTATTTTTCTTATTTCTGCTCAAAAACAGAGATTATGGATACTCGTTAGAACCGCCTCAACGAGGCGGTTCTAACGAGTACACACAATCTATGTTTTGAGAAGAAACATGAAAAAATATCAGAATTTTTTATCTGGAAATTTTCCCGTTTTTGGTTGTAAAATTTTCAATATATTTGAATAGGCGTGTTTTCGTAATGGTGCTTATTACATGTTTACACTTATTCAAGGTGCTTTTTTGTTCATGAGATGCCATCTGCTACAGACCCAGCGGGCACATGACGTAAACATAACGTCGCCTCAACGTCGATGCAACGTCATGACGTTGCATCGACGTTGAGGCGACGTTATATTTACGTCATGTGCCTGCCGGGATTATATCTGCATAAAAATCATTCAAGACTCGCTTAGACCAGAGATAATAAACGTCAAAATGATTGCCTTTGGAAACAAAGAACACATTACGGATTAGAAAATGGGAGTCTCGGTTTTATTGAGACTCTTCATAACCCTTTCATTTGTGTAGGCCGGACAAGATACTTTTGCAGACGGTGTAGATCATGACTAGACAACGCATAAGGAGTGCATTATATTTTCATTTCCTTTGACATCACTTGTCCCATTCTGGTTGCTTAGAAAATCGAATACCGCTTAAACCGGCGCTAGGGACCGGATGCTGCCCGGCAAACTACATTGATGAAGTGACTTAATAAAACCGAGTCCCTGATTTTCATTCATCTATGTGTTTCTAAGGTCAACTTTTAAGATTTGTATTTTATAAGGAATGGTCCTACATTTAGCACTTAGTTCGACCTAAATTCCACTCGTGGCACATTGATCCCTTCGACGTCGACCCAGATTCTTGAAGTGATAAGTAACACAAGTTTGCAGCATCAACGTTGTGTATTTTGTTAGTCAAAGCCGAATTAGAGATGGTTTGATGCTTTTAGGTCAGTCGGTATTGAGCAGGGCCGAGTTGGTCAAAGCATCGTTAGCTTAACGAGCTCGTTGGTGGTCAGAATGTTAACTGTTCTAGTAAGTACAATATCTAATTCACAGGTATTTTTGCCGAAAAATTGTGAGTAGCTACTTACATTTTCTTCAGCAAAAATATTAGCGTATCGGCCATTTATAATGATTACAGTTTCAACGATACGTTAACTAACGACATTGTCAGTCTTGAACAACTGGGCCCTGGCTAATGCAAGTATACTAGTACTGGCGACAACGCGTGTACATACGAGACATGAATTCTAATTGTGCTCATATGTCTATATCCCTGCGCAATTATATGGAACCTTCAGATGAACTCAGAATAATATCTGGCTTCCGTTAATTATTTCAGTGCCACTAAACGTCAAAGATTGCCTTTGGAAACAAAGAAAATAATACAAATTAGAAAATGGGAGTCTCGGTTTTATTGAGACTCTCTATAAGCAGTAATTCAAGTTTATTATTTAGTTATGAAGAAGTCTCTATTGATTTATAATGTGCTAAGTTATAAAAGTCATTTGGCGTTCTTTCCGCTCATTACCGGTGGATCATCGAATTCCATTTTTGGGTTTACCTTTCTTCAATTACATTCTGTCATCCCTTTCGCTGCTTTACATTACGAAAACACGCCTATTCAAATATATACAAATTTTCACCTCCAAAAACTGAAAATTTTTAGATAAAAACTCTAATATTATTTCATATTTCTGCTCAAAACATAGATTGTGGGTACTCGTTAGAACCGCCTCGTCGAGGCGGTTTTAACGAGTACCCACAATCTATGTTTTGATCAGAAATAAGAAAAATAATGTATACCCCTGTAAACCCTTGTTTTACTATATAAAAGTGGGGTTTAAGGGGATCAAAATTACATAGGCGTGTTTTCGTGATGATAGTTCGACTGAAAAATTAGACACCGTGGTAACTCTATACAATGCCGCAGTATGGCATTGGTAAAATAATGATCATTGCAGTTTTTGTGACTGGTTGGACGAACAAATACTTTGGTTGATATAGATGCAAGCCAGAAAAGATGTGTTGTTTGCAATACTTGAGAATCTCGTTTATCGTATAAACCCTAAATATGGTGACACCTTAACTCCTGTCCATATATTTTAACAATTACGAAAACACGCCTTTTCAAATATATTGAAAATTTCACTACCGAAAACTGAAAGTTTTCAGATAAAAATTCTGATATTTTTCATATTGCTGCTCAAACATTGATTTTGGGTACTCGTTAGAACCGCCTTGCCGACAAGGCGATTCTAATGAGTATCCACAATATATGTTTTTGAGAAGAAATAAAACAATAATGCATACCCAGTGGGGGTTAAGGGGGTCAAAATTATATAGGTGTGTTTTCGTAATGACGTCCTCTACTACCTATGAACGCCACTAAAACGATGGATGAGTGGCACACTGTGTAAACCCTGATCAGATGCCGCGTGTTATGGTGTCTGATCTGGGTCCACACTGTTTGTTAGAGCATATCTGTACCAATACCTAGGGTTATTACTGTAAATGAGATTTTATTGTTTTCAAGCTGATGTAAATATATGTTAATTTTTTTTCTTATATTTTCAATTTACATATTGTGTGTTAAATAAAATGTGCATAATTTCTATCTATTTTATCAAAATATATTTACTGAATTCTACAAAAATGTATATTTTATTATGTGCTTAATAGGTTTGGTTTTTATATATAGATCTCAGAAAATGAAATTGTGTTTGCTTTTGACTTTATTATAATTTTGTAGATACTTGTCTCTACACAGCGTAAAGTCTTACGTGCTACACATGTAACTAAGTAATGAGACAGGTCGGCATGCCACAACATTGTAGACGCAGATCAGATGCCGCAGCTGGATTTAAACTCATACAGCTGCATTTTAGACTCATCAACAGAGGGAATAATATAGGGATCAAACATGGTTTTTCATACATTAACATTCTTCAGGTCCCGAGGGAGGTGTTGAAAACCGAGGCCGTAGGCCGTTTCAACACCCCCCAAGGGACCTGGCAAATGTTAATGCATTGAAAAACTATGTTCTATCGCTATTATTGCATAAAAACTGAAAACATTTGCTACATTTTACGTTATTTCCAGCACTATTTTGTTTCGCCTTTTACCGATGTTTCGCGAACGCAATTTCAACGGACTATGCTCGTTCTAGGGCCAGGCAGTACACATCTCGTAACTGCAGCAAATCTGTGGCCCCGGTACGACCATATTGAAAGTTGCGTAGCCGTGCATTAACAGCGCGTGAATTGCCTTGTTAATACACGGCTTTTCGCCGGTTAATGCACGGCTGTTAATAACGTGCGACACTGCTTTTTTTGCAATAATATTGTTTAAATGTCTCCAAAGTGACACGGTAATCTGCTGTAATAAACCTAAGTAATAACAGACAGTCTTCTGTTTCCAGAACATGCTATCTTTTTATTGTCATTACATGTCCATAGCTCCAGATAAGTAGTGTTTGTAAAACATTAGTATTGAAATTTCCCTTATATCGGCTCATTAGAAGCCATTACGAAAACAAGCCTATTTAAATATATTGGAAAATTTACCAGCAAAATATGAAAAATTTCACATAAAAAATCCAATATTCTTTTATGTCTGCTCAAAACATAGATTGTGGGTACTCGTTTGAACCGCCTCGCCGAGGTGGTTCTAACGAGTACTCACAATCTATGTTTTGAGCAGAAATATGAAAAATAATGTATACCCCTGTAAACCCCAGTTTTACTATATAAAAGTGGGGTTTAAGGGGGTCAATATTATATAGGCATGTTTTCGTGATGGCCTGGCCGACGCGCTTCTAATGAGTACCAATAAATACACTTTCATACAAAAATGAATAAACATATTTTTTCTGATCCCCCAATCCCCTCTTATCTGTACCTTTGTCCATATCATCCTGCACAGCCACACATTCTGATCAGAACCTTCTTGTGTCTTATCTTTTTATTCTACAGTATGTATCCATTGGACTCAGTTTTCACATAATGCCAACTCAGAGGGAACATCCTAAATTTTTTTTCTTATTTCGCCACCAAAACGTATGCTATGGTTGTCATTAGAAGCGCCCCTATATTCTGGAGTATCAACAGGAGGTATTGTGAAATTAAACTTTAAACATAGCTTCATATGAGATGGAGGCTCCAATAAATATCTCCTTATTTCTCCATAAAACCATATGTTGTGGGTACTCATTAGAAGCGCCTCGTCGAGGCGTTTATAATGAGTACCCACAATATATGTGGTGAAGGAATAAGAATAATGCAATACTTTACGTTTGTTCCGGGTTGTTGTCTTTGGTATAGACCGATCAAACTTGACCCGTCGCTGTTCCCTTTGTATTTTACTATTCACTACAATACACAATGTACTACCACTGTTGAATTTAGGCATGCATTACGAAAACACGCCAATTCAAATATATAGAAAAAAACACCTAAAAAAAAGCGGAAAACATTCAGATAAAAAATTCTGATATTTATTCATATTTCTGCTCAAAACATAGATTGTGGGTACTCGTTAGAACCGCCGTGGTAAGGCAGTTCTAACGTGTACCCACAACTAATGTTTTCGGGCAAAAATAGGAAAAATAATAAACACCCCTGTAAAACCAGTTTTACTATAAAAAAAGTGGGGTTTAAGGGGTCAAAATTATATAGGCATGTTTTCGTGATGCCAGTCAGAAAATCCTGCAATCCACGTGAGACAGCTATTTGCTCACCTATACAGGTAATATCTGTGCAGTAAACCTATACTTTATAAATATTACAACAAAAGGGCAAACCCTGTACATGTAAGCATTCTACATAAATCGATAGAGGGCCGCTGTCGGCCTGTAACGATGTCGGCCTGTAATTCACGAAAACATGCCTTTATAATTTTGACCCCTTAAACCCCACTTTTATATAGTAAAACTGGGGTTTACAGGGGTATACATTATTTTTCGTATTTTGCTAAATACATAGATTGTGGGTACTCGTTAGAACCGCCTCGCCGAGGCGGTTCTAACGAGTACCCATAATCTATGTTTAGAACAGAAATATGAAAAATATCAGAATTTTTTTATCTGAAAATTTTCCTTTTTGGTTGTAAAATTTTCAATATATTTGAATAGGCGTATTTTCGTAATGATATCTTTTTCATTGTTGACTGGGTACATGCTTAAGTCCTTAAAATTGTAAGTCTAAAGGAATGCATCCTCAGGGTCCAGTTTCACTACATAAACCATGTTTCTTTATCCTGTCGACTGAAAGAGTCCTGTGACCCTTTTATATTAATTACATGATATACATATACAGTCAACTCTTGTTATCTCAAACTCCAGTTGAACAAAATGTTTGTTTAAGATAGTACTAGTTTGAGATAAAAATAAAAGAGTTGAAATGTATATGGAACATACAGCAAACGAAACTACTGTTTTCCTTTATTTTGTTTCACTTATTACGATATGCATTATTTTGAGTTATCAGTGTTCGAGATGATGAGAGTTGATTGTAATTGTACAATAAAGAAATAGAGGGTATGTAAAAGAACTTACTTGCAGTCATTATGTATAAGTATTTATTCGGTAAATAAATATATACTCTGAAACTATACCATATGCAAAATGTCTACATACAGCATCGTGGCAAGATATAAGCTTTGTAACACGTGTATAAATTGTATAAATAAATTCTGAAATTTACAAATATGTCATTCATCCTGCATCACATCGACGTTAGCAGACAACCGACACGTTGGTGGTAACGAAAGATGCATTTTGGTCTCAACATAGTGATGGTCCATTCCTCAATATATCGACTGACCAAATCTCAGCGTCTCGGCTACCTGGGCCCAGTTGTTCAAAACTAACGATGTTGTTAGTTAACATATCGTTAAAACCATTAAATATAGCATATACACTAATATTTTTGCTGATAAAATATGAGTATTTGCATTTGCAAAAGCTACTCACATGTTTTCAACAAACATACCTGTGAATTAGATATTGTACTTATAGAACAGTTAACAATTTGACCACTAACGAGCTCGCTTTGAACAACTGGGCCCTGCTCTTTAAGTGTGTTTTCTTGCAGACGCATTAATTGAAATTTCTACTCTCTGTCAAACAGTAAGTAATCATAAAATTGTACCTGCTTATTTGTGTCAGCAGTATTGTAAATGCTAGCACATAAACGTATACGAGGGTCCTGCAAAAATGTTTCGTCACTGGGTTCGGATTACTTCAGTGCTACATTTTTCCAAACATATTTTTATTACAAACCTTTCTCCCTTTACTGAAACACATTTTTGTAATCTTTTTACCCAGTCGCGAAAAGCAGATAAATAGTCTTCTTTTGGTATCTGTTGGAGACACTGATAAACAGCGCTGCCAAGAGAACTTCTAGACGTATACTTATTTCCGGAAAGCATTTTCTTAAGCCTTGTAAATAAAAAGAAGTCACAGGGACTCAGGTCAGGTGAATATGGTCAGTTGGAAAGCAATTTGAACAAAATAAACGGGTATCGTTAGCTATTCAACACACCATTCAAGTGCAGTAAAGCATTTTAAAATATACCTGCGATAAAACTTAGGAAGCCTTTTAGTGACAGAACTTTTTGCACGACCCTCGTAAAACCTACATTACGTTTACACGTATAGTTTCCTCCATAGCTCTTAATAAGCGATTTGGAACAAACAAAATACTGACCTTTATTCTTATTGCATATGTTTGTGTGTAGAAATGATAAACACATATTTATCTTGATACCCATCTTATGGACACGTGAATGAGCCAGACATGGTATTTCACCATCTAATATGGAGAATGAGGAAAATAGTGCTTATCAAGTATATTTAGGCACATTTATGCAGAAAAATATTGCTAAAAAGTAACCACCAAGTGGAAAAGCTGGTCTACAAATTGCACAATTCTGAAAATCTGAGAACGAAAAGCTAATCAGCCTATGTATGTGCGCAATCTATTCAGAGAGCCTTTTTCGTTCGTCAATCAGCGATGGTCCTGATTACACTGAGAAGGTACACTGGTGAATTTTGATTGTCACTTAGTTCTTAATGCCATTTTTCAGTACTATGCTACTGGATATAGTGAAACCAGATCTGGCCATCACCTGACTTATATATGTAGTATTTGGGAAGCTTATTGGACATAAAGCTTCTCAAACATTTATATTCATTTATAAATGCATTTAATTAGGTTTTATCCTCTGTTGCGGTACCTGCAAAAGACGTGTAATGACATGTATGAAATTATTTGAGACAGCAACATACCAGCCAAAATGGTGAGAGAGAGTTGCACTTTTTGTTTTGAAATGGCTTCAAATGTGAAAGAAACCGGAAGACTACATTATTGCTAAAAGTTTTTTGGGAAAATGGATACAATTTTAGGGGAGGTACTCCAGCATAATGTTTGCCTTCCTTCTAAAGAGGCGACTACTTTAAGAGAAAAGAATTTACTCTCCTTGGGAGCAAATTCTTGCCTGTTCTGTTCTGGAAGACCCCTTTTCAGAAGGGACAAGGTGAAGTTGGCTAGCTATAAAAGTGCTTTAAACCACCGGGTGGTTTATTCTACTGACTGTTCCATGGCGGTGGTCCCGGTGTTAGTCTTGCTCTTTGTTGTTTATTCTACGACGTTATGTCTTACCTTGTGTTATTTTGTTTTTGTGTTTTTCAGTCCTTTTAGCATTGCGATTACCTCGCTTGGGGAAGAGAGAGCTAAGCTTAGTGCTTTTTGTACGTTTGTTCGATTTGCGCTTGTTTGGTCTGTTTCCTCTTCCTCTTGGTGTCTGGATAGGGCTGCGTTTTGTGATAGTGGCACTCCCTGGACTTTTCTCTTACATTTGTTTGGTAAGCGAAAACAAACAGAAAGTAACATAATTTGTCTCGCTTGCTCGTGGGAAATCTATCCCGTGTATCATGTCCCCTTAGAAATTAAAATAAGAATCCGATTGTCTAGATGTAATATATCCGGCATATCCACAAAATCTGACTTGGCGTTTGCTAATAGTTGATACAATGCCGTAACCAGATAGCCCATCACGAAAAAACGCCTATTCAAAAGTACTGAAAATTTTACCACCAAAAACTGAATTTTTTTCAGATAAAAAATTTGATATTTTTCATATTCCTGCTCAAAACAGATTGTGTGTACTCGATAGAACCGCGTCGCTGAGAAGGTTCTATCGAGTACCCAAAATCTATGCTTTTGAGCAGAAATTACAAAAATAATGTATATCCCTGTAAACCCCAATTCTATTATATAAAAATGGGGTTTAAGGGAGTCAAAATTATATAGTATGTTTTTGTGATGAAGGACTCATCAGGCTGGTGTAGACCATAGTGCCTATTTGCTTTGGCAGAAAGGCCTGATGAAACATTGTTGACACAGACCAGACGCCGTAGACATCTGATTAGGATCTAACGGATTGTCAAAATACACTAGTTTGAGACACAACAACAAATGGTATAACAGATTCGTTTAAAGACTAGGATAGATTTGGTAAGGAGTTAAAGTGTCCAATAATTTGAGGGAAAATGGATATACTTTAAAGAATGCAACTGTCATTTTGTTCTGTCTCCGCTCTGAAAAGAAGCTTAATCTAAAACGAAAACAAGCTGGCTCTCAAAGGGAGCGTATTCTTTCATTATAGAGTAGACTTCCTTTCAAAAATGTACAGATGAGCAGTAAATCATATAGAAAGCCATAAAAGCTACCTCCCTTGTGAAAAGATAACAGCTTAATAGCCGGACGTATTCATTCACCTTATAGACTGGAAGATATTTGATAGAGGTATCTATTTGCAAAAGCCGATCGGTGGGATCAAGCATTTTGCATATTATAGGTGTTTCGGCTTATAATATAATACTCTTAAGATTTCTGAGAATTTAATGCTTTCCAATAACGGTCCACTTCTACACCTTCCCAATTCTTGTTGTTCAGTGGTTTCATGAATCTGAAACAAAACATAATTATAGTAGTAGTTGAACATTACACGCGAAAACAATCCACCTGCTTTCAAACCCTAGTCAGCTTGCGGTTAATGCTGTTTTAATCCTTAACCCTTTCACCCATGCTATATCTGAAGTGGACATATCCAGCCTTGAATTTGGACATGTCCATTGTTGAAAATAAGGGTTTCAGCCTATTATCAAAACCATAATGGCAAACAGTGCAGACCATATCATCACGATCTACAATGTTTGCTCTGGTAACTGTGTTAGTTTGCCAGATTGAAAGAGTTAATGCCTTAATGAAACTGAATACAATTCATAGGGTTTCTGGCATTTGTACAAAGAAGATAACTTTTATAACGTGCTATTCATTTTTGTTTCTGCACATCAGGCCCCGAGGTTATAAAAGGTTTTTCATGCTCAGCTCAACATAAAATTTTTCTTGGTCATAAAAATAAAAATACCAACAATTAAAACTTTTTTTCATGCTCAACTCAGCTGAGCATGCTCAGCTGAGTTGAGCATGAAGGAAGATTTAAAAAAAAAATGTCAGTATTTATGATTTATATGCAAACTATATTTCGTGCTCGAAAAAAGTTTTATAACCGCGGGGCCAAATCACAGCTGAGAAAGGGTCGACTGTAAAAGGGCAGAAGTTGATCCCTTTTCTTTTAGAGTAGACACGTTTTCAGACAGCAGATTTATTTTCACAGAAACGACTCCTCTGAACGTGTTTCCATTCATTTCAAGCACAATTCCATGTTGTAGCAAGCAACATTTATTTTGTTTAGTTTTAAAGAATATAAAGGCTGAAATATAAGCGAAAATAAGACTCCATCGTCTGCATTAGAATAAAGGGCGAGGTTTTCATCAAATAAAACTAGTTTTAGCCCTCAGTCTTTTTATTGTTTTTGTTCCAAGTTAGATTTTATGATGCGGACCCAAGTTGCTGTTAAACTAGCATTGTGGTTACCAACTATCCGACTGCCCACTTGGCTTTTGCAAGGATATGTTTACTGCATAAACAGGAATTATCTGTAAATATTAGCATCACGAAAACATACACATATAATGTTGAGCCCCTTAAACCCAATTTTATATAGTAAAACCGGGGTTTACAGGGGTATACATTATTTTTATTATTTCTGCTCAAAATCATAGATTGTGGGTACTCGTTAGAACCGCCTCAGCGAAGTGGTTCCAACGAGTACCCACAATCTATGTTTGAGGAGAAATATGAAAAAATATCAAAATGTTTACCTTAGAACTTTCAGTTTTTGGTGATAAAATATTCAATATATTTGAACAGGTTTGTTTATGTAATGGCTAATCGCTGTGCTGCATTGAATATACTGCTCCTACTTTACACTTGAACATATCGATATGATTATTAAACGTAAAAGTCAATTGGCCGGTTTGGTCCACCCATATAACCATTTAAATCAGTTTTCTTGCTGATGTCTGTTGCTTGCTTCAAATGGCCGTTTGGTCAGTGAAATATGACTCACGTCACCTCAGTTTAATATGGCCTTTAGGAAACGATGGCTATCACGCACTAAACGTACATTGCATATGTAAGAATGGAAAGCACAGTTTAACTGGCTCAATCTTTTACTACATGTTTGATGGTTCTACATCTATGTGAGCATTTAGAAATTGTCATTTGTAAACGCTATTTCTTTCGACGCGAGCCTAATTAAAACTGAAAAATAGCGCAAATATAGATCCTGGTCTTCATTCTTCGCATAAGACAATAAAGATGTAACATCACGAAAACATGCCTATATAATTTTGAACCCCTTAAACCCCACTTTTATATAGTAAAACGGGGGTTTACAGGGGTATACATTATTTTTCTTATTTCTGCTCAAAACATAGATTGTGGGTATTCCTTAGAACCGCCTCGTCGAGGCGGTTCTAACGAGTACCCACAATCTATGTTTTGAGCTGAAATATAAAAAATATTAGAGGTTTTTTTTTATCACAAAAGTTTAGGTTTTTGGAGGTAAAATTTTCTATATATTTGAATAGATGTGTTTTCGTAATGTCATTTTAATCCCTGTATTAAAGAGCTAATCACAACGACAGCGATTAAGATAATTTTAATTTATGCTATTCCTAGGAAATAAAACCTGAATTGTCAGATGAAAAGTCTCCTAGGCATGTGATTCACGTGAAATATCACGTCTTATTTTCGCGAAAACATTTCAAAGTCATTTTAGAATATCGTCTGCTTAGCGCTTTAAGGGTGAAACACTGGCTGATTTCAAGGATTTTATGATACTCACTTAGTCATGACCTCATCTAAAGTTTGCTGCTCCAGGGTAGTAAGGGGTGTGTAAACAGACTCGAGGTTAGTTTTCATATTCTTCAAACTGAAAATCAAAACGAAACCATGACCTAACGGACTCCGCATAATTAATATTCAACACAGTAGAGAAGCTGGTTTACAAGACACAGTACCGCAGGCTCTTCGTCTACTTTTTTTTATACGAAACAACGTGTCTGTGAATACGATATGTAAATGTATTTCTGAATGCTAACACTTTAGTTAAAACTTTTATATCTTGCACTTGGATTTTTTTTAAAATGCATTTCGAGCTGTTTCTCTTGTCTAAGAATAAAGCTTACTCATTCAGTCATTTTGAACAGAATAAGAAGCCACGTTTTCCCGTGTTCAAAATGATCCTCATAATACCCTTCTCTAGAGGGTCATAAAAAATCACTATCTCCTTTAGATTTCTTGGTCAGATCCATCTATTTCAGAATATAATTGTATTTTGAAACGCAATAACACATAAATATTTCAATAATAATAATAATAATAATAATAATAATGAGAGCTATAATAATGATAATACCAGTGAACATAAGACATCCAAATGGAACATCTCCCACCATACAGTGACTGTCAACAGGGAAATAAGTCTTTATTAATACAGGATATGCGATCACACACCCCAACTGCGCACAAGACGGGGAACACTTGTAAAAGTAATAAAAAAACTTAATTATAAACTGATAATGTTAAACAGAAGTGCTAAACTACATAGGTAACATCTGGAGTAGACTGTAGACTATACTAGATTCCAAGGCTAGTAAATATATTCTAACAGGAATGACAGTTGAAGGCAATGAGCACACACACAAATCTAGAAACACTCAAATGTCAAGTTTTCTGGTCTAGACTAGCTAGATTCGGCCAATTATGCCTGATCAGTGAGCCTCATTTGAATTATAAAAAGTCCCGGAATGAACTCAGTCATCACAAGGGACCAGAATATAAGACTCTATCATTGGTGTGAGGGCAGATAGAAAAATCCGCCCCGCGGATCACTGTTTGGCATCACGAGGCTTGCCGAGTGATTCTAGACTTTAATCACGAATGACGGATTTTTCTATTTACCCTTTTATCCATGATAGACACTTTTTCTTGCATACCTTTCGTTTCTGAACGTAGAGTTTTTTTAAATAATGCAGTCACTTCGATCGCAGACGTCCGTCGTATTGTGCTGACATTTTTTGTAGCAGTTTAATCACGTCATTACGTTCAGTAACGTAAACCTTAACGATGGCGAATGTGACGTCCATTACAACTAGTGCATTTCAAACACGTGATAACTCTTTACTTTTATTTTACCCTGGGTAGGATGACCTAGGTAGGAGAAGAATTTCTATCGAAGGGTTAAATCCAGGATTTCCTTATCTGGTATGCAAGAAATACATTGTTATTACAATAAACTTATATGTATGAGCATCCTGGATGACTCTGATAGAGCAACCTATATACGAGCGTAAGCTAGTATTTCTTTGTAATTTTAATGTAAAGTTAAGTCGCCAAGCGCTTTGAACAACTGATGTTATGATTGACTTACCTAGCTGTGCTTACAAGCGTTGTATCCACACCTGGTTGGTTGATAGTAAAGTTCATTGCCAAACGGGATATATCAACATCTTTTCCCTGTCAAAATCAACAAACAGTCAAACGACTTTGTAGAAATACAATTAACCATAATTGCATTACCTTGAACATTTTAATGACAATGTACGAAATTTCGAAATTACTGCTAAATTCTATTAGAAGTTTAAAGTAGCTAATAACTATAAAAAAATCACAAAAAAACAGACGTCGTGTTTGCTTAGCTTAGTGAGATAAAATAAGTTTTACTGTATGTAGACTTCATTTAGGGTGGTCGCTTAGGTGGACGTAAGTACACGGACGGACGGACGGAAACTTGCACGCCTATGTTGCTCATGCTAACGCAGGTGCAAAAAAAAAAAACAAAAAAAAACAAAAAAAAAACAGATGAAGTGTCGAATATTCTACTAGTAGGTATGACAATCTAGGCCCAGTTGTTCAAAGCGTCGTTAGCTTAACGAGCTCGTTAAGGGTCATTTCGTTAACTGTTTTAGCGGATTCAATACACAATATTCTGATATTTTTTGCTGAAAAAATGTGAGTAGCTTTTGCACTGCAGAAGCTACTCACATTTTTTCAGCAAAAAATTTTAGCATATTTGCGTATCACTCAATGTAAATTTTAACGAATCGTTAACTAACGATGTCGTTAGCTTTGAACAACTGGGCCCTGGTTTCCACCACATAGACCTCATCGGTGACACTCATACAATTTGTCTCAATTCCCGGAAAGATCACAAAGGTCCCGAAAGTATTAAGCACACTACAGTAAAGTAGTGGGGATGCATTGTACGACCGCCACAGGGCAATAAAACCAGCTGTCGTTGATATGTGTGAATATAAAAAAAACATTCTAAAGAAGATGAGCCTTGAGAGCAAAGAACACATATGCAAAAAAAAAAAACAAAAAAAAAAAAAAAAACAAACTGAAGTGTTTCCAATTTTTAGTGGATCAAGATAGAAAAATAATAATATATAAATTAATTTCTCGACACTACGATGAAACGAGCTTGCCTCGGTGGCTCAGTCAGATGCGTGTTCGACCGGTGATCAGAACGTCGTGGGTTTGATCCCCGCCGGGTACGGTAAAATTCTTTCATGGAGATTGCTCATAAAATATTTTTTCTACGCCATTAGCTTCCTTCCGCTGATTAAAGGGTAGTTGACAGTTTTTGGCGAACGAATGTGCAAAAGTACTCATTTACCGCCTCGAGGACAGAGCCTGCTTAGGAAAAGAGTGCTTAGGTAAACTGACCGATTCGACATGACCTTAATAGCGTTGACTGGGCCGTAAAACCCCAATCCAATCAAATATGATGAATCACATTGAGAGATCTACAACAAACTAAAAGTCGGAGCAAAGGAAAACCACCAGTAGAGTTGCGATGAGCTCGTCTGCAGAAGAATAAGTTCATGCACAGGCTATTTATGGAATGTTTTGGATTGAGCCGATCTACTGCAATTAAAGGAGACAGTAAAATTATTTACCTAGTATTGGGTTATTGGGTGCCATTAAGCATGCAGCCTGTCGCGTAACAACAATATTATAGCCTATCTTTTTACATCAATAAATAATATAATATTTTTGAATAGCTCAAAATGAAAAAAAAAAGTCAATCGGCAATGCTTATTAGATACCCCCATACAGTAATGACCAGTAAAGAAAACTGGCTCAGTAACTTTTTGTTCAAAATTGATGATATTTGTTTGTACAATTTGTAGTTCACCCAAATAGCATAATGTGAACCAGTTTTGGTTAAATTCCAGCCATTAGTTCAAGAAAGAGGGAGTGTGCACACAGGCTTTTTCTTTAAAAAAGAAGTTTCAATGTGTCAGTGTGACTTTGAATTAAGAGGTTGTGCACACATAAGCTTTTTTGATAACAAAATGAGTTTCAAATTGTCAGTGTGACCTTGAAAATGAGTTCAACGTCACTAATATCTTATCACTTATTTTCCTCACCAACTGTAATATCTGTGCTACTTTGGTATAATTTTATCTATTGATTCATGCTCTAGAGTTAATACAAGGCTAATGTTTATAGTCTTTATAAATTAGTGACCTTGAAAATGAGGTCAAGGTCACCAAAATGTATTACTTATTTTCCGCATCCTAATAATGTATTTGTGCCAGTTTGGTTAAATTCCATTCATTGCTTCAAGATACAGTGCGCACACAAGCTTTTTACTATCAAAATTTGAGTGTAAAAATGCCATTGCATTACGAAAACACGCTTATTCAAATATATAGAAAATTTCAATTCCAAAAACTAAAAGTTTTCAGATAAAAACTCTGATATTTTTTTCCTATTCCAGATCAAAACATAGATTGTGGGTACTTGTTAGAACCGACTCGGTGAGGCGGTTCTAACGAGTATCCACAATCTATGTTTTTAAGCAGAAATAAGAAAAATAATGTATACCCCTGTAAACCCCAGTTTTACTGTATAAAAGTGGGGTTTAAGGGGGTCAAAATTATATCGGTATGTTTTCTTGATGGTGACCTCAAAACGAGATAAGTTTACCAAATTCTAATCATTTTTCCCAATTCCAATGATGTAGCTGTGCTAGTTTGGTCAAAATTTTATCTTTTGATTCATGAGATAGAGTTCCCACAAGGCCCAGTTTTAGCGTCTTTATTATTTAGTGACTTTGAGAATGAGGTCAAGATAACCAAAATTTAATCACTTATTCCCCGTATCCTAATGATGTATCTGTGCCAGTTTGATCAAATTCTATCCACTGCTTCAAAATACAGTGTGCACACAAGCCCAACCTTCCCGAGGAATCACAAGAAAGATAGATAAGGAACAAATAGAAACAAAAAGTATGAAATAAACGTCAAAAAGATTGCCTTTGGAAACAAAGAACACACTACAAATTAGAAAATGGGAGTCTCTGTTTTATTGAGACTCTTCATAAGTAGTAATGAAGTTTGCAACACTGCTTACGGCCTCTAGCGTATACATGAGCCATAATAGATCAAATGATCACAAAGGAAATGAAATATAATCTATGGTGAAGTACGGGGAGACGTTCTACGGCCGCCACACGGCACCAACACCAGCTGCAGTGTAGTAAAATAAACGTCAAAGAGACTGACTTTGGATAAGAAAATGGGAGTCTCGGTTTTATCGAGACTCTTCAAAAGAGACCGCGGACGCACGAACAAGGAAGTGCAATAGAGGAACCTCCTTATGGTCAGTAGAAAAAACTATGGTGGAGCTTAAACAAGTTTTACTCGCGCAAAACTGAGCCTTTATTTCCAGCTGCAGCTCCAAACATTAAATCAATACAAACATAATGACGAAAGCAGGAAGCAAATGGGCAGCAAAAGACGATGATCAAAATTGTGAGCATCCAAACAAGAAGCTACAAAATAAAAAGGAATAAAAATTGAGAGCCATCATGAAAACATACCTATATAATTTTGACCCCCTTACACCCCACTTTTATATAGTAAAGCTGAGGTTTACAGGTGTATACATTAGTTTTCTTATTTCTTCTCAAAAACATAGATTGTGGTACTCGTTAGGGCCGCCTCGCCTCGTCGGTTCGAACGAGAACCCACAATCTATGATTTGAGCAGAAATATGAAAAATATGAGAATTTTTACTCGGAAATTTTTATTTTTGGTGGTAAAATTTTCAGTTTATTTGATCAGGCGTGTTTTCGTAATGGAAAGAACATACAATAGCAAGTTTGCTGCATTAAGCAAAAGTATTCAAATAGTGACGTACTAGCTCAGTCAATGAAATTTTACCATAGCCTTTAACGTAAAATGACCATCTCTAACCAACAAACAAATCAATGTAACTCCTACTTTTACAATTTCCCAAGGCGTCGTTTTGCCTTTTTACGGCAGTGTTCTCGTATTAATAGCCGAGTTTGTAATTTGTCAGTAGTGACTGTTGTTGGTGAATAGATGAACCGAAGTCAGAAAACGCACCTTCGAGATGTGCGCCCAACGAAGGTTTAGATCAGCCTACGCATGCAGGCAGTCTGATTAGAATCTTCACTGGGCGCATTTCGGATAGCTAAGGATGCAAAGTTCCTTCATGCGGACAACAAGAACTGTGATCAGACTAAGCGGATGTGCAGCCTAATTTGAATCGTCAGAAGGTATGTCTCCTCAGGTCGAGGCTCATATAACTGAAGATACCCAGGAAATGGCATTATACATGTATTATATTCCACAGTTTGCATCGATACTGTGATCCGAAAGTAATACAACGTCGCCTCAACGTCGATGCAAAGTCATGACGTTGCCATCACGAAAATATACCTATATAATTTTGACCCCCTTAAACCCCTCTTTTATATAGCGAAGCTGGGGTTTACAGGGGTATGCATTATTTTTCTTATTTCTGCTAAAAAACATAGATTGTGGGCACTCGTTAGAACCGCCTCGGTGAGGCGGTTCTAACAAGTACCCTCGATATATGTTTTGAGCAGAAATATGAAAAATATCAGAATTTTTTAAGTGAAAACTTTCATATTTTGGTGGTGAAATTTTCAATATATTTGAATAGGCGTGTTTTCGTAATGATTGACGTTAAGCCGACGTTGTATTACATGTATTACAGCAGACTGATTTAGGCCTTCACATATGACTCAACAGCCCGTTTCATATGCTGATGTGATTTTGTGCTCTGCAAATATGACCTTTTACGTTTTAATTGCTGTTTTAAGAGTGCACCATGTATTCTATAACCGTCGCAAATCTCCATATCTCACCTGACAGTAGTTAGCGGCTTGCCGACATACTTCTTTAATATCTGTTTGCGCCGGGTGCCATTCTGGTGCACCGCGGTTTGATAACAGACCCATTCCTATGGCAGAGGCGTTGATAATTCCGATGCCTCGCTCCTATAAAAGATAACATCAAATGATAAGTAAACATTCTATGGGTAATAAGGTAACAATGATATACGCAATGGCAGTGCACACAAGTGCCACGGATGACACCAAAGAGCATAGAACGGACAAACACTGAACAGCTACTAAATAACGTTTCAAACGCAAAAAAAAAAAAGAAAAAAAGAACTAACTGTATAATCAGATATAATCAGAAATCAAACGATTCAATCTTATGTTTGGTCTAGTGGCTGTTTATTAAACACTGCATCAAAAACGCCTGGTGATTATTTCCTGCATTACATTTAAGATAGGGGCTAAATACTTATGGTATTATGGTATAGGTTACTGAATTAAGTATATGCTTTTATGAGGCAGTGTAAAAATTGGAATATTTTAATTGTTTTAGACAGTGTTTTAGTAATTTGTTCTTACCAAAGTGTTTTAAAACTGTTAAATGGCTGATAAAAAGAGGAAAATCGAAGAAATTAAAAAAAGTTGAAGGCAGGCGATTCACCAACAACACGAAAATCCAAGATGGCGGCGAACAAAGAAAATTCGAAGGATGGAGCAAAAAACGAGTCGATGCCGGGTCTGGGGTTGAATACGGAGTCAGATATGGACGCAGCGGGTGAGCAATCTCTTCGTTCATTGATGTTAGGCATATCCAAAGACATTAATAGTTCGATTTCTGGCCTAAATGCACGAATAAAACACATGGAGGAGAATTTTGAGCTTAATCTGATTGATAAACTGTCGAGTGTCATTAATGTAACGGTTAAAGAAGAGATCGAAAAAGTACGTTCAGACTTTGATTCAGAAATATGCGCTATACGCACAAAAGTGGTAGATATGGAGGAGGCTGTCAAAGACTTTAGCAGCTCTTCAGGCGCTACGTCTCGTGTGCAGCAACCATGTTCTGTCGTTATAAGGGGTTTAAAGGAGGGTCGAAATGAAACGGTTGGCATAAACTCTGTTGCAAAAAACAAAGTTATTTCCCTTGTACGGGACGGTTTAAAATTAAAGGAAGTACGGGTGACGAGTGTAGAACGAAAGCAGTCTAAGGGAGATAATCCGGGACTCATTATTGCCAATCTTGAGACAGCAGAACAGTTGAAATCGGTGTTATCAGTAAAAAGAACTTTACGTCAAACAAATGAGTATCGTTCGGTTTATATAGAGCCTTATCTCAGTCAGGCGGAATTATCAACGCAGGGTACGTTTCGGACATTGCTGAGAGAAATGGGAAAATCTGACAGTTATCATGGGCATGGGTCAAAGCTGATTCCTAGACGACAAGACAGGGAACGTAGCCAATCCGATGAAAGGAAACAGACACGTGATAGGTCACCATGGCGCAGCAGAAATTCTGGCCAATCGAGAGGCCGGAATCATCGACGCGAGAGGTCAACTGAACGAGGAATGTCAACTGGGCGGTCCGATAATCATGGTGTAAATAGGGGGCGGAGTCGCATTCTTGATCGCTCAGACAGTTATGCGGAAATAACACGGCGTGACGGTGGAATGCGTGACAATCGATCGAACAGAATACATGACAATGGACGTGGTTATGATCGTAACGGTAGTTATGATAATCAATCAGACAATCAATCAGACAATCGCTCTCGTAGATAGGCTGTACGACTAGGTTTCTGGAATGTCGGCGGTTGGTCCAAAATAAATGATGAAAATTTTAATTTTAGAGAAAACGTTGTTTTATTGAATAATTGTGACATTTTTGCTGTATGTGAAACCTTTTTATCACATAACTCTGATTTAGAATTAAATGGGTATAAATGGGTTGGAAATAATCGAAAAATACGTCATGAAAAAGCTAAACGTGGCTCCGGAGGGGTAGGAATGTTTATAAAAATGTCTTTTTTAAATAAGTTTCGTTATTGTATTTTAGATGATACTTATGATGATATTTTATGGGTAAAATTTTGGAATGCAGATTCAAGTTTCTGTGTATGTGTATGTTATCTCCCACCTGATGGGTCCACGCGAACAAACGATGCAGAAGAGTTTTATAGAATATTGACTGAACAAGTTTATCAATATCAAAATATAGGCAATATTCACATTTGTGGCGATTTCAACTCCCGTTGTGGCGAAGGGTCAGACTATATTGAAGGGGTGGATGACGTCATTGAGCGAGATATAATCGATAGTATTTCGAATCCCTATGGTGATCTGCTACTGAACTTTTTAATTGACTGTAATTTCTGCATGTTGAATGGTAGAGTAAAAGGTAAAAATGAATTTACACATGTTTCTCATAGGGGACGGTCAGTGGTGGATTATGTTTTGATTCCACATGAGCAAATAATTAACGTTAAATCAATGAACGTTTGTTTAATGACTGAAACTGTTGAAAAATTTTCGCTTAATGGATGTACAAATATACCTGATCATTCTGTTTTATCATGGGAAATGGAATTACCGGAATATGACAACGTTAATACATGTATAGGCACGCGCCAAAAGGCAGAGACATTCACTTTGACACGCAAACGATTTAACTTAACGGACATTCCGGTTGATTTTATGAATAATCAGGATATTTTACAACAAATAGAACAAACAGTTTTGAAAATTGAAGATATTTTATCCGAAGAAAATGGAGCAAGTGCGGCATATTCTGAATTTATGGAACTTATTCGTTCTGAAATGGACACAAAATTAAAATGTGTGAATAAACAGCCCTCAGAAATTAAGACAAATAAAATGAAATATAAGAAATATTGGAATGACGAACTGCAAAGACAATGGAGCATAGTTTGTGAGAAAGAACGGACATGGTTAAAGTGTAAAAATAATAATAAAAAGAAGTTGAAAGGTGATTATTGTGCTGAACGTAAGCGCTTTGACAGATTAAACAGACGGTTTAAACGGCAGTATCAGCGAAAAGAACAGGAAAAACTTCATAATTTAGTCGAATCTGATATTTCACGTGATTTCTGGAAGGAAATAGGGAAACTGTCTTTAGCAAATGAACGAAAATCGAAGATTCCTATGGAGGTATTAGACCCGGATGGTAATTCGGTTTTTGATTGTGACGAAATTTTAAACAAGTGGAAATGCGATTATAGTGGACTATTTAACCCAGACAATAATGAACAGTTCGATAATGATCATTATGTCAACATAATGAGGGACTTACGTCGAAATACTGGAACATTACATGCATCTGGTAATATGAACTTGGATTCATTAAATAAGGAAATAACTTACGAAGAGGTCGAAAATGCAGTGTATCGCGCAAAGTTACGTAAAGCGACTGGTTTTGACGGTATACCGGCTGAAGTTTTACGAAACGAGTCGTGTATTAATTTACTTTATAGGATTATATCATACTGTTTCAAAAATGGAGAAGTGCCATCAGAATGGACTAAAGGAATAATAAATCCAATTCCAAAGCCGGATGCAAAAGATGCTAGGGACCCCCTTAATTATAGAGGAATCTCGCTCCTATCAGTTCCATATAAAATATATGCGGATATTTTAAACCAACGGTTAATGGATTGGCTTGAACAAAATAAAGTCCTAGTAGACGAACAAAATGGATTTCGAAAGAAACGTAGTTGTTTGGAACATATATATTCACTGTATACTATTATCAACAATCGGAAGCTTACGAGAAAGTCAACTTATGTTGGATTCATCGATTTCCGGAAGGCTTTCGATACTGTTCAACGTGATTTCTTATGGTTTAAACTGATGAAAATTGGAATTAATGGACGTATATTGGATGCTATTCAGTCATTGTATGTTAATGGGCAAAGTACTGTTAAAGTAAATGAGATGTTTTCTCCCTGGTTCCCTGTATCAAACGGATTGAAACAGGGCTGAAAAATATCGCCAACTTTATTTTCCATTTACATCAACGATTTGGCACAAGAGATAAATGACTTGAGCTGTGGAATAATGATTGATGATATTATGGTTTCCACATTATTATATGCGGATGATATAATTTTCATAGCCCCAAACCCTGAAAGTTTGCAAGTTATGTTTGATAAACTAGGTACATGGAGCAAGAAGTGGAGATTGACTGTAAACCCTGAAAAAACGAAAGTAATACACTTCCGAACATCAACTGTACAACAAAGCGAATTCAAATTTAAGTGTGGCGAAAAAGATATCGATTACGTATCTAGCTACAAATACCTCGGACTTTGGTTTAATGTACATTTTAATATGACTAAAACTGTGACGGAACTAGCAAAGTCGGCTAGCCGTGCGTTATCAGCATTGTATTCAAAATGTCTTCGTGCTGGGGGAATGACATTAAATGTTTTTCAGAAACTGTATGAATCACTTGTAGAACCTGTACTTTTCTACAGTGCTGGCGTGTGGGGAATATCAGACTTTCGAGAAATACAAATGGTTCAAACTAAGGCGTGTAGATACTTCCTTGGAGGTGGAAAATGTGCATCAAACGTTGCTTTAAGGGGAGACATGGGTTGGAACTCTTGTTATGTTAAAGCAAAAACCGAAGTGTTTCGCCTGTGGATGAAACTAAGGAATACCGATGACGCCCGTGTGTTAAAATGTATACATAACTGGTCTAAACGAAACGGTCGAGGTTGGGAAGCAAGGGTACTAAAACTGTCGAATGGACCAATTGTTTCTGAAATTCTAAATGACACTAATTTGCCAGTGCGACTTGCCTTAGAGGTTTTGAAGGAATCGCTTTCAAACAAAGACAATGATAACTGGAATAAGCAATTAGCTGAATCGGACAAATTAAGAACTTATAAAACATATAAGAATGTATTAAACTCTGAATGGTATTGTTGTTTACCTATGTCTCGGGACCACCGCCGCATTCTTTTCCAACTACGTTCATGTAGTCTACCAATTGCGATATAAACCGGTCGTTATAGTAGACCAAAAACTCCAATAAATGAAAGGCTTTGTAAATTCTGTCAATCAGACTCGGTTGAAGGTGAAACTCACTTTCTGTTGGAATGTGAATTATACACAGACTTGAGACATTCACTGTTTGTAAAAGCTTCAGAAGTTGATGCTAACTTTATGAATTTACATACAAATGAGAAACTGAAATTCTTGATGCAAACTAAAGACATTCAATTTCATTTGGGTGCAACAGTCTCAAAAATGTTTAATAGAAGGAAAATGTTTTTATAATGTTTTATATTCCACGTTTTAAATCTGTTTACTAGTGTCTTATAAGTCGAAAACGGCTGGACATCAATATAATATATGCTTTTACCATATGTATCATTTGTATATATTGATGTATGACACTTTAATAAATAACTTTTACTTACTTACTTTACTGTATATTCCACAGGCTTTTACTGGAGAGATAATTATTGTTACTCACTTCTTGATTTCCCGCACACCAATACATTAAACTGGCCCCGATATTTAATGGCTATTTTCCATCACAAAAACATGCCTTTATGATTTTGACCCCCTTAAACCCCACTTTAATATATTAAAACTGGGGTTTACAGGGGTATACATCATTTTTCTTATTTTTGCTCGAAAACATAGATTGTTTTGAGCAGAAATATGAAAAATATCAGAGTTTTTTATCTGAAAATTTTCAGTTTTTGGAGATAAAATTTTCTATATATATGAATAGGCGTGTTTTCGTAATGAATTTTATAATCTTTTTGATAACTTCTGGACAAGTACAATATGAAGTTAAAGCATCCCATTACATTTAGGATAAATCCGTTACCAGCAAATTATATAAAGGTAGACAAACCTTGAAGAAAGGAATATAATCCTGTAGCGAATTGTCGTTCATACATCCCCGACAGTAAGTTAAAACTGTGTCAATTTTTACACTGCTTTTGTTCAATACAGTCCTGAAACAGAGCAAAAACGAACATTCATGAATAATAGGACGGTGTTTTCTTCTTTGCCAGATTGTAGGTGTTTACAAACACACGCAATGTACGTGTAAAAGAATGTTGTCTCTTAAGATCTCTTCAAGAGAAAGTCGGCCTTAATCAGCGCTAGCGAACGGCAGCGACCAAGACCGATATACATGTACGCATCCGCGTATTACCAACATACTTATAAAACTTTAATTAATTGACTCAATAAAACTCAGTATGTTGTTGTTGTTTTTTTTTTTTTTTTTTTTTTTGTTTATTTGATGTTTTCGTATCCACTCGAACCTGGTTTCAAAATCGATTTATCATCACTACAGCTGATGATATACGCTCGTAGAACGTCTAACCGAACTTTACGTCTGTCTAGATGATAATTTCTGGTCATTTGCGCTCAGTGAGCTCGAGCAGGCACTCAACGTTGAAATAAAGCCGTTTTGACCTTGATAAGACTTTGAATCAATATTGAAACGACGTTGCTTCAACCTCGTGTGCCCGCTGGGACTAATTTTATTCTATTTGAAAATAGGATGTCCTTCATCCCGGGATTAGGAGACGTGAGCAGTGTCTACATTACTAGACTGTACATTTACATATTCGCTAAAACTTAGCGTGCTATTTTGGCTTATTTGATCCCAAGGAAACACACTTATCAGCATCTCATTACGAAAGCACGCCTATTCAAATTTATTGAAAATTTTACAACCAAAAAAGGAAAATTGTCAGATAAAAATATCTGATATTTTTCTTATTTCTGCTCAAAACATAGATTGTGGCTACTCGTTAGAACCGCCTCGGCAAGGCGGTTCTAACGAGTACCCACACCATTTGTTTTAGAAGAAATAAGGAAACTAATGTATACCCCTTTAAACCCCAGTTTTACTATATAAAAGTGGAGTTTAAGGGAGTCAAAATTATATGGGTATGTTTTCGTGATGCGTTTGTGTCACTCGTTATGGAGCATATGGAGTGCCATAAATTTTATGTCTACAAACTACAGACTAAAAGCTTCCTAAGGTATGCAAGTCATCACGGAAACATACCTATATAATTTTGACCCCCTTAAACCCCACTTTTATATAGTAAAACTGGGGTTTACAGGGGTATACATTATTTTTCTTATTTCTGCTCTAAACATAGATTGTGGGTACTCGTTAGAACCGCCTCATCGTGGCGGTTCTAACGAGTACCCACAATCTATGTTTTGAGCAGAAATATGAAAAATATCAGAATTTTTTATCTGAAAATTTTCAGTTTTTGGTGGTAAAATTTTCAGTGTATTTGAAAAAGCGTGTTTTCGTGTTTTCGTAATGACATATGAGCTCTGAATTTCGTATATGCTTCATTGACGCTTTTCGTAAAGAGCTGACAGTTAAGCTTTACTGTCTGTAATTCAGACTGCCTATATAAAGGATGGTTGTAAGGTATCATGTTGTTAATATGCGGAACATAACGAAAACATGCCTATTGAAATATACTGAAAATTTTACCACCAAAATACGAAATTTTTCAGATAAAAAAAAATGATATTTTTCAAATTTCTGCTCAAAACATAGATTGTGGGTACTCGTTAGAACCGCCTCGACGAGGCGGTTCTAACGAGTACCCACAATCTATGTTTTTGAGCAGAAATAAGAAAAATAATGTACACCCTGTAAACCCCAGTTTTTTTTTTACAAAAGTGGGGTTTAAGGGGGTCAACATTATATAGGAATGTTTTCATGATGTAAAGAACATCACATGCTCCTTACAACCAACGTTTTCACTCTCTGATACAACTAAATATACACATATTCATGAAACTACTACTACATTTTGTCGTGTTTCTCCTAAAGTTTCTGCAAAGGTAGACAACTTTAGTGATTACCTATTTGCTTTACTGCACGCCAAGACCCACTGTAAAGGGGGAGCTCATTCTGTCTTTGTAGAGTAGACCCGTTTTCAGAAGAGATTTCCTTCCCCGTAGTGTTTCAATATCGACATTTTAGAAGACGTTTTCTAAAGACGTAAGGTTTCCCAATATTTAAGGTAAACATATCATTTCATATCATGACTGCAATTTCAAATTTTACCTGAAGTTCTCTAAAGGATAGCCTGTTATTCCAATGAACTTGGCTTTACCACTGTCCTTGACCTTTTGTAAAGCCGGCAATGTTTCATTTATGATTATATCAAGGCTAGGAGCGAACTCCATATCGTGTACCTAGAACAGAAAAAAGATACGTGCCAGCACATGAGAAAAGGGTACTTATCAAATAGGCAGCCAGCAACGCCTTGGGCGGGTTTTCGCATTTGTATATGCGCAGCCAGAGCCTATGCTGTTCGCAAACATGTAGAAGAGTCCTTGAGAACACTTGAGGCAAAAACACATGCTTGTAGCTCAAGTAGGGAGCTGTGCATGCGTATTTAAAGAACCACAAACCGGAAAACCACACGGTCTCCTTTTTTTCGTGTACCGGCTGATACTTTCATAACACTTATAATATGGGGTATCGGGTAAATATTTTTTCTTTTTTCCCCCATGATAATAGGTACTAATAACATATTTTCATGAAGAAAAATGCCATATATAACTCTATCGACGCACAAATAAAGAAGATATGCAACAGAGGAATGGAATACTACCGGGTGCTTAACTCTTTTAGCCCTGTAGATTTAAACAGACATTTATGCAAATTAGATCCAGATGATTTGTTTGTGTTAAGGTTTCACGGCCCAGTCAACCCAATGGGGTCATGTCGAGCGCGGTCAGTTTACCTAAGCGGTTAACCAGTATTGTGCACATTCTTTCGGCTGAAATAGATCCAGATGAGACAGCTCGATTTGCACCACATGCCTAGTTAAGAGTGGGTATTGGGTTAATATTTTTCTTATTTCTCCACGAAAACATATGTTGTGGGTACTCATTAGAAGCGCCTCAGCAAGGCGCTTCTGATGAGTACCACAGCATATGTTTTCGTGGAGAAATAAGAAAAATATCAATACTTTTGGATTGAAAAAGGCGCCTTAAAGGGGAACGCAACCGTAAAAAGTATTGTGCTTTAAAGCGAAGAACTTTACAAACAATGAACTTTGACACAAATTTTAACAAAATCGGTGGAAAATTAAGTAAGTTATAGACAATCAAATATTTTAACATTGGTGGAATTGGCGCCGCCATTTTGAATATTAAATGAGGTTTAATAAAAATTAAAATTCGTTTCATAAAGGTAGTTATTCTCATACAGTTGGTTTATTTTGGGGGGAAATAATTGCTTGCCACTAGAATTGATAGATTATAAAAAGTCTGAAGCAAAATTATTCTTAAAACCCTTTATAATTTGGTTTTGCATATTTAATTTGGGCTGTGTGACGTCACAAAGCCTACAATATGGCGGCATCCATGATAGCCATTTTAAATATATTCAAACCACCATAACTTTCTTATTTCTAGGCCGATTTTGAAAACTCTTGCATCAAAATAAAAGGCTCTTTAAGCATTTTACTCAAAGATATACTTACAACTTATATTGCGTTCCCCTTTAACTAGAGCTATGTACACTGTTCGCTGACTTGCTTTTGAGTTTGGATTTGATCCCTGTTTGCAACATTCGATATGTCCAAATTTAGAGACGGAAGAGTCCAGTTCATTAACTTGGGGGTGAAAAAGGCTTAACTCAGATTTAGCTGAAGATATAAACTTGCTCAAATCTGTTCATTTGATTGATTCCTTTTTGCATAATTATTAAACATAATAATAAAAAATCAAGTCCTATACCTATAATGTGATGTTACTGAAATGAATATTCAGAGATAAAACATAAAGTTGTTGTTACAAAATTTAGCTCTTAAAGAGACATTTCCAATAACATGGAGGGCAAATACAAATGTAGGGAAAGGGGTTGTCACAATATTTTGTTCTTACAGAGACATTTCCAATAACAAGAGGACATGGGGGTTGGGGGCGGGGAGGGGGCGCAAACACAAATGTAGGTACAAGGGCAATTCTGTTGAAGAAAAAGCCATCTCTGGAACTATGTTCTGAACTATTCTTGGACAAGGATTCGAAACAGCACGCGCGATCAATAACAAACACCTGTTGGGCTGCAGTCAATAAATGTGTACTAGTAACCTACTATCTGTCACATACGTGCTAATTTATAATAATTTGAAGCCGCTATAATGTGAACATTATGTTATAGTCAGATGTTCTGTTAGTTTCATTGTATATTGTTGTTCTATTCTACTCATCACAAAAACATGCCTATATAATTTTGACCCCCTTAAACCCCACTTTTATATAGTAAAACTGGGGTTTGCAGGGGTATACATTATTTTTCTAATTTCTGCTCAAAAACATAGATTGCTGTACCCGTTAGAACCGCCTCGCCGAGGCGGTTCTAACGGGTATCCACAATCTATGTTTTTAGCAGATATTTGAAAAAATATCAGATTTTTTTTAACTGAAAATTTTCAATTTTTGGTGGTAAAATTTTCAGTATATTTGAATGGGCATGTTTTCATAATGTCTGTTTGCCACTTAACTTAATACAAAGACAATGATTAAGCTCTTGTGTTACATGTCATAATATATTGCATGCGTTCTTTTCATGTTCTCATTATGCATGATATAATGAATGCGGGCTATAAAACACTGTTAGTATGTTTCTGCTGAATAAAGATATTTGTATTGTATTTTCCTTCTGCTCTAATCGATTACTAGTAATAAGCCTTCGGCATTTATTTAAGGGGAATGAATACTCAGTCAAAGTTATGTACCATGATTTTAATATAGTGCACCGGCCGTTGGCCCATAATGTTCTTTCAAGGTTCCCTGCGCATGGATAGACACCGCGTGTAGGTCAAAGACCCCGCTACCGAGATAGCATTGCTGTTTAGTGGCCCAGCCTGCACAAACGGCTCCCTGTGAGTAATTGTCGAATACTACCTAGCGACTGTAGTAATGGTAAAAAGGGAGAAAGGAAAGAGAACATTGTACATTGTTACAAAATTCTGACTTCATTTGGTCTGAACATTTATTTTCTTGCTATGGACTGAGCAGAACAGAACATGTTACCGGTATTGCTGCCTTTTCTATGTTACGGATCCGAATGGTGCGATTATTATTAGGACACATACATACATACATATATATATATATATATATATATATCTATATATATATATATATATATATATATATATATATATATATATATATATATATATATATATATATATATATATATATATATATATATATATATATATATATATATATAATAAAAGTTGGGAGAAGGAGCGTTTACATTATTTCACATATATCCAAACACGATCAGTAATCAGGTCGCAGCGGGCCAGATAACATGGGCCTGAAAAGGGCATAATCTGTTTTTCAACTCATGCAACTTTTATTTGTGAATTTTACATTTTTCATTTTCTTTTTTTTTTAATAAAAAAAAACCTCTGAAGAAGGCAAAAGCCGAAAGGCCTGAGGTAAACAAATTATGTGCACTGTTAATGATTAACACACACACACACACACACACACACACACACACACACACACACATATTATATATATATATATATATATATATATATATATATATATATATATATATATTATATATATATATCCCAAGACAGAAAAGCAAATGTACTAATTTAATTGTTTATGCTATTAATTCTTGTGTGTGAACATGCTTTTAAATAATAACAAAATATTATTAAGTAAAACTATCAAGGAAATGCCACAATCACGAAGCGATGCCTTCCTGAGGCACTGAATGAAAGAGAGTTGAGGTACAAATAATGACAAAACAAGCGTCACATATTAAACAATTGCTGCATAAACAAACAAGAACTGCAATAGAGGAACCACCTTGGAATGGTTAGACTGGCTCCAGTCTCCAGTGACTAACTGTTTTTTTTCTTATAATCTGTTTAATAGTCCACTAAAATAAAACCAAAATAATATCATGACTATAAAGGCTGGTCAGTGACCAGCCTTTATAGTCATGATGTTTTTTTGTTTTGTTTTAGTGGATTATCAAACAGGATTATGAGACTGGAGTCTATGGTATGGTCAGCAGAAAAAAAAAACAAACAAAAAAACAAATAAACAAACAAACAAACACTGGGGACTTAAACAAGTTATTCGCGCAAAACCGCACCCTTGATTCCAATGTTACTCTGAAATACAAATATAATATAAATTCGGTCTGCATAGGGGCCCTCTACCTCATCTGTGAAACATCTCAGTGAAACACATATAATCGTATAATCACAAGCACTGTGATGAAACAAACCGAAGGGCACAATGGCGATTTGAAGCCAGAACACGAGAAATCAACAAACAGGAACGCGATGGTCCCTACCACAACTATTAAAAATCAGGTGCCGACCATCTGAAACAGATTGAGGGAAACAACAGTCATTGATCCGAACCACCGTCGTACAATTAAAGAGGGAAGAAAAGTTATCAACCATAATGGGGTCAAAACCATGAAGGGTTGTTCAATTGTTTATTCCTCAAAATAAAAGACATGTGCAAGAAATGGTGCATAAATTTTATTGCAACAGAAATAGAATGAGTTAATCTATTTTTTCTTTGCAATTCAAACGTGTTTCATTTCGTTTTTTGATCAGATCAAAATCATTCCTAGAAATGGTTTAGTTCTTTCCAAGCCACAACTATGGTTGAAATATTATATTTTGTTTTGTCTTCTCATGGCTTATTGAGAGCATCGTACCCTTAGTTCTAACTCCGTGAATATATTGCCTAACAATACAGTGAACTGATGACTCATAGCTCCAGTAGAGGGGGTATTCACATCATATTGCTCTTAAACAAATGGGTACTCATTAGAAACACCTTGCCAAGGCGCTTCAAATGAGGACCACAACATATGTTTTCATGGAGAAATAAGAAAAAAATATCATTACATTTTGGCTGAAAAAGGTGCCTTATTTTGAGCTTTGTGATGTCCATTGCCTACCTGTATAACATCAATATATGTCAAACCGAGTCGCTCCAGGCTCTCGTCAACACTTCTTATTACCCGCTCAGCTCGGAAGTCAAACATTTCAGAAACTTCCGGCAAATATCTTCCCACTTTTGTAGTAAGGTAGTAGGACTCTCTTGGAATGTTTTGAAGACCCTGGCAAAAAAGCAATTTATGTTAAGCTTTATAATGCTTATCACAACTTCATAACAGCAGAATACACTCTGACATTTTTTCAGAGAAAGGTAGCTTTCATATTTCATGTGAATTGTTCGCTATTTATTTAAAATCAAACCACTGACAGCACTGGTGGGCCGAATGCCTCTGAGTATAGGTTGGGAAAATGGGCCTGAACGGGAAACAATCTGTTTTATTTAACCCTTAATTGCCTGTAATGTACGCAAACAGTACAGACCCTGAGCAGACGCCACTAAGCAGAGTCTGATCAGGTTCTGCACTGTTTGCCAGTGTCCCAGCGTTAAGCCCAGTCCGGGTTTTAGAATAAAGTTCGGTTCAGATACACCAGGTTTTGGGTTTCATATCGTGAAAATTTGGTTAGTCCGCCTAACCCGCGGATTGATTTCATTGACACGTGGACAACTATCCTAAGGTAGTTTTGGCGTTTGTACACTATGCATCGATTGTAAACAATCGACCCATTTAAGCACTACAACCCTTTTAAAGAATCATTAACATATCAATAGTACTGTTTATACCATCGAATAATTTGGATTTCTTACCATGTCTACAGTCTCAGAAATACTTCGAGATATCCGTACCTCGACATATCAGATTTGCAGAATTGAGGAAAAAATAATTCGATTAACCACATTTAACAAATATATATGTAATTAGATTCCTGAAGTTAGAGATATATTGAAAATATTGTGGAGAAGAGGAGAAATTGCTCCTTTGGAGCAATTTCTCCTCTTTTCCACAATAGTTTTACCTGTTGTTAGATTTTCATGTTTAGGCATGACCAGATTTTCACTTCCGGATAAGCGATTATTCGAGATAAGCGAGATCGAGATAGCGAGAGTCAACTGTATTTGGTATGTATATCCTTCTGTCTAGCAATTTATTCAGTTAAGTACAGTAAAAAATGAGAGTAATATTAATAATATATGTCGGTATATATGTTCTGCTATGAAATTTCGTAAACAGCAGATACAGCAGATCTAAACTGATATAGTGTCACTCCTGTGTATGTATACAGATATATGCTACTTTGTAATTATGGGCAAATGGCCTTTATTACCGAATAATTAAAATGTTAAACTGTTAAATTGTTAAGTTCGTATTGACAAAAAGTCGGGTGAAATGCATAAGTTTCAGGGTAACTGACACTTTTCTAGAAGGGCAACTGGGTTAAATGGTGTTGTTGCCTCCCTTGTGAAAAGGGGGCCTAAATGGAAAGAATCTCCTCCCCTTGGGGAGTCACAAAGGTAATCGCCCTTATATAAAATGGCGAACAATTTACCAAGTATATCAAGTCCCCTTTTGCAAGAGAGCTCTAAACCTTATAAACAAGTGATATGAGCGTACCTTAGAATAGGGCAAGTGAGCTCAAAACCTTTTAATTCGGTGGTATGAGAGGACCTTATAACAGGGCCATATGCTAAGGGAAATTGATACACTTTAAAAGAAACCAACTCCATCAAAAGTATGTGTCCCTTCCTAAAAGGGGTCTACTCAAAAAGAAAAGAATTGCTCCACTGGGGAGCTAATGCTTGCTTTTTAGTGTAGACCTCTCTCTCCAAGGTGTAGACACCCATTTTGAGTAAATAACGTTCACCAAGAGGGGTATTTTTTCCTTTCAGTACGAAAACATACCTATATAATTTTGACCCCTTTAAACCCCACTTTTATATAGTAAAACTGGGGTTTACAGGGTATACATTATTTTTCTTATTTCTGCTCAAAAACATAGATTGTGGGTACTCGTTAGAACCGCCTCGGCGAGGCGGTTCTAACGAGTATCCACAATCTATGTTTTGGGCGGAAATATGAAAAATATCAGAAATTTTTATCTGAAAACTTTCAGTTTTTGGTGGTGAAGTTTTCAATATATTTGAATAGGCGTGTTTTCGTAATGTATAGAAGACCCCTTTCAGAAGGGGATTAGTGAGTTGGAAAGTAACCAGGAAATTCCAAAAGTTGTCTACCTTGTGCAAAATGGCAGCAAACCTACCAAGTGTATCCAGTCCCCTTTAAATGAGATTAAATGCATCCAGCTTTTTTTTTCTTGTTTAATGGGTAAATGAACATTGATTAAAATAATAACAGATAGAGACGTACACTGATGCCGTGTTCTGAGAAATTAAGCAAGTGACAATACAATGGGCACCCCTCGTACAACATTAAGGAATTTTAATAAGTTTAAATAAGTAGACTATGTTTTTTATAATTTATATAGGCAAATAGTTGTTGATTAAAATCATATTTTAGACAGAGTATTTCTGAGAAATTAATTCACCGAAAATACAAAGTGTTCACTCCTCGTATATCATTAACTTGGCAGGGTTCGGGGTAAGCGTATGACGCACACGTATGTAGCACTTTTAACCCTTGTCATGCCGAATAATTTAAGATGCCACACCCACTTCTAATTTTCAGCCAATCAGATTACTTGATCCGAGTTTTTGGTAGAAATTCACATATTTAATGACAAACAGTGCAGATCCAGATAAGTTGGCTTCTTCAGAAGCCAACTGATCTGGATCTACAGTTTGCTAAGACAGGGCATGTCGTGCTCAGCAAGAGAAGAGTTAAAATTTTCACCATGATCTTTTCGAAAAAAAATGTCAGTCATACACATTAATCCCAGATTTACCTTTCCTAGAACGTTTTCAGCTTTTCCATGACCGTACCAAGGTGCTACATCTATCAGATTAACTCCACTTTTAACAGCCAATTCGAGGACGTTATGGCACTCTGAATCCTCCGTACTCCGAAACACACTACCAAAGGAAGACGCCCCTGAATATGCAAAAAAGAACAACAAAAACATTTGCCGTATTTATCCTAAATATTGGGACACCGTAAATGAAACTTTTATTTGCCCTAAAATTTGAAAAAAAGTCCATTTTAAGATTTGCTGACGTGTCTTAAAGTCTTAAATTGTTGGATGAGTAGCAAACGGTTAAGGCTTTGATCAGACGACGCTACGTTCTGTAGCGTCTGATCTGCGTCTGCATTTTTTGCTCATGCCTAACTGTTCAAATATTTAGGGTAAGCACTGTTTTTATTCTAGAAATTGCGACACATAAGCTTCTTACCTTACTTTTTCTAAAATTTGAACAAGTCCATTCTACCTGTTGTCGTATCTACTTTTTCTAAAATTTGAACAAGTCCATTCTATTTGTTGTCGTATCTGCTGGATGAGGCTCTGATCAGACGTCGAATTGTGTGGGTTCTGATCTTGTTCTGCTCTGTTTGCTAATTACACTACCTGTTGACGCGTCTAAGGACTGCTGAAGACCTTGCAAACTGCGGCGATTCATCTGAGTCAGCAATGTTTGCTCAGGCTTGTCCGTTCCTGTACTTAGGATAGATACGGTATACGAAGACTCAAGCAGGAGACTGTCTCATTGTAGGAAAAGGCTCCAGAGCTAATGCCTGGACCAGCCTTATTGCTATATGAGAGTTGTACAGTAATTAATGATTCTGGAAACGAACAGAAAAAAAAACCCTTCGCCGATCACGAAGCGGGAGAGGGACTTTACCGTTCGCATAAACCGAAACATGATTCTTCTCATGGCGATGTCCCCATCAACACACCGAGTTCATCTTCGCCTGCCAAGGCGTTTTATTTGTAATATGAGTATATGTATAAAATGTAATTTCCTACTGCATGCATAATGAGCTAAACCGCCCGCTGTAAACAGGGAAAACATGATTGAAATTCGTCCTCAAATATTAATATCTGATGGATGTGTTTTTGTCGCCCAATTACAGTAGTATATCGCCGTGGGCGAAAAATATCTTACGACAAAACGCGGGTCAACGTACACATGCTGTAGGCTCCAACGCTTCTTAATGCTTAGCACTCTGGGTAATATTTCAGCAGACGACATTTTGAAATACTTTTCTACTGCATGCATAATGAGCTAAACCGCCCGCTGTAAACAGGGAAAACATGATTGAAATTCGTCCTTAAATATTAATATCTGATGGATGTGTTTTTGTCGCCCAATTACAGTAGTATATCGCGGTGGGCGAAAAATATCTTACGACAAAACGCGGGTCAACGTACACATGCTGTAGGCTCCAACGCTTCTTAATGCTTAGCACTCTGGGTAATATTTCAGCAGACGACATTTTGAAATACTTTTTTCTGATTTTTCCAAGAAAAAAAGTTTTGACATTTCATGCGAATTGTCTCCATTGGAGACAATTTGCATGAAATGTCAAAACTTGTTTTCTTGGAAAAATAAGAAAAAATGCCATCAGTTTGTCGTCTGCTGAAATTGCCGTGATAGTAGTTAAGGTTAATGGGAAATGATACACTATTAAAGAGACATCTCTCTAAAATTAGTTTTCCCCTTCTGAAAAGGGATCTACTCTACAAGTTAAGAATTTGGGAGCAAATTCATTTCTTTTAAGGTAAAGCCTTTTCAGAAGGACTTTAGTGCATGCATAGGAAAGAAAACAGGAAGTTTTAAAGGTTGCAGCCATTTTAAAATGATAGTCAATCTACCCAGTACACCGAGTCCCCTAAAAACCGACAACTGTGATCAGACTGTGCAGATGCACACTCTGATATAAGTTTTTGCTATGCGTACCTGTCATAATTAAAGGCTCCATATTCCTCAAAAATTAACATTCATTTTCTTATCCAAGTAAGGTTTAATAAAATGATACATGGTATTAATACAATCATAAAATGTGACACCTAACAGCCTGAAAAATTTCAGTTAGTCTCTCGTTCTTGAACTGGATCAAAAATGAAATGCTTTTTATCGTATCTCTGAACTAATGTTGGCAACTTTAATTCAATGATACGATAAAATCATTTCATTTTTGTTCCAGCTAAAGAACGGGAGACTAACTGAAATTTACAGGCTGTAAAGTGCCACATTTTATGATTGCATTAATACCATATATCAATGAATTAAACATTTCTTGAATAATAAAATGTCTATTTTTTTTTATTCAGGAATATGGAGCCTTTAAGGGAACTGATGCACTTTCAAATGACACAGCTCTGCCTAATTCTGTCTCCCTCTTAGAAGAGGTCTTTTCAATAGGGGAAAAATTTGCTCCAGATATTACCTAAACTGAGTACTGACGCCCGCATTCCTGTATTGCCTAAGTCATTGTACCTCATCTTGGAAACAGCATTGTCGTTATGGAAACCAGGCACATACGTTTTTTCTTCCATGGTGATCTACAATACAAGACAAAGTCCTCCGCCGCTGAAAACAATCATTACGAATACATGCCTATATAATGTTGACCCCTTAAAACCCCACTTTTATATAGTAAAAAAGGGGTTTACAAGGGTATACATTATTTTTCTTATTTCTGCTCAAGAACATAGATTGTGGGTACTCGTTAGAACCGCCTCGCTGAGGTGGTTCTTACGGGTACCCAGAATCTATGTTTTGAGCTTACATATGAAAAATATCAGAATTTTTATATGAAAATTTTCTTTTTTCATAGTAAAATTTTTAGTATATTTGAATAGGGTTGTTTTCGTAATGAGTTATTTTCATTCTATTTTTGTGATCCTCAAGAGGATTGTCTCAAGAGGATTGTATCCGTAATGTTGTGGATATACATAACTCTGGGAGTAGTATAGGGTGAAATATACTACTTCTGGGAATAACATTAATTAAACAGTTTATAGTATATATTTATAGTTAAGTCCCTCATTGCGTTACATACATACATACATACAAATGCACATGTAATGAATGCAATAGTTGTGACAAAGGGCTACATGTATTGATACGAAAAAAGCCTAGTCTAACGCCATATTACAATGTAGAGATCACCGTAAATGTGGACGTGAATGGAATTTTATGCATGCATTTTTGGTATTGCTAAATCTTGTCAATGTATTTCTTAATAATGTTGTAAATATATATTTTGCTGTTGTTCTTTCCTACTACATTAATGCCTTGTTCATCAATAGCTCGACAGTCTTTGGGGCCATGGGTAGTTCGAGCCACTGTAAGGGTAAATCATAGCGCCATGTCAAGAGGCAAACGGAGATAATTAAGAGATTTCTTCTCGATCGTCTATTAAATAAATGTATGTTGAGTGTACTCTTTGGAATCGCCTTGATTAGGCGATTCTAATAAGTGCAAACAACATTAATCTTTATGATAAAAAAAATGTTAAAGGCTCCATATTCCTCAAAAATAGACATGTTTTTATCCAGAAAAGATTTCATAAATTGATATATAGTAATAATACGATCATAAAATGTGGTATCTGACCGCCTGTTAAATTTTAGTTAGTCTCTTTTTTAACTGGATCAAAAAATGAAATGATTTATTATCGTATCTCTGAATTAATGTTGGCAAGATTAATTGAGGGATACGATAAAAAATCATTTCATTTCAAGAACGAGAGACTAACTGAAATTTTACAGGCTGTCAGGGGCCACATTTTATGACTGCATTTATACCAGATATCAATTTATTAAAGCTTTCGTGGACAATGAAATGTATAGTTTTGAGGAATATGGAGTCTTTAAGATATCAGCAGAGTTTTTCAGGGACCCAAAATCGATTTCTAATCAGCCATGGTAAACGAGCCATCGGTGTTTGACATATGTAACTTTTACAGTATTGCTTAAGTCTTTTCCCCGATGAATACTAGTAAAATGGTGTAGTTTCTTATTTTTTTTTACATTCAAATTGTCTCAGAAGCCCTATTCCTTTTAAAAAGTGTCTGTTTTACAAGCTGTCAGGGGCCACATTTTATGACTGCATTTATACAAGATATCAATTTATTAAAGCTTACGTGGACAATGAAATGTTTAGTTTTGAGGAATATGGAGCCTTTAAGATATCAGCAGAGTTTTTCAGGGACCCAAAATCGATTTCTAACCAGCCATGGTAAACGAGCCATCGGTGTTTGAGATATGTAACTTTTCAGTATTGCTTAAGTCTTTTCCCCGATGAATACTAGTAAAATGATGTAGTTTCTTATTTTTTTTTTACATTCAAATTGTCTCAGAAGCCCCATTCCTTTTAAAAAGTGTCTGTTTGTTTTATAGTCAGCGAGTAAAAATTCAGCTTTAACATTTGGAGCATCTCTGCATGTAATATGCATGTACATGTACAGTTAGGATCTGTGCCTTTTCATTGGATAGTTTAATAGATAAAAACGTTTCCAAAACTATTTTTGAGGCTCTGGAGACCCCCAAAAGTGTAATTGGCAAACAGTGAAGACCCAGATCAGACGCCGCATGTCGCGTCCAACAGGGGTCTTCAGTGTTTGCAAATAGCTTAGCAATGTTACTTATAACTAAATCACATAGCCTGACGTACCTTAAATTGTAATTGGACTCTTCATATATATAGTGTAGGGGAGTTTATTGAGTTTAAAATGAGTTAAACACGGAAATGCCTCGTTTATTTGGATTTTAGGCGAACCTTGCATTTCGTCACATTACATCACGAAAACACGCCTATATAATTTTGACCCCCTTAAACCCCATTTTTATATAGTAAAACTGGGGTTTACAGGGGTATACATTATTTTTCTTATTTCTGTTCAAAAACATAGATAGTGGGTACTCGTTAGAACCGCCTCGATGAGGCGGTTCTAACGATTACCCACAATCTATGTTTTGGGCAGATATATGAAAAAAATATCAGATTTTTAATCTGAAAATTTTTAATTTTTTGTGGTAAAATTTTCAGTATATTTGAATAGGCATGTTTTCGTAATGTATAGTAAAACGGTGACGTCAAGATGTGACTGCAGGGGCAAGTCAGGGTCAGAAGTTCAAGTGTTGAAGTAGGTGATAACGTTGTAGTTGTGTAGTTACATACAGATAAATTTAGTCAAATGTTCCGACCCACGTCAAAATTATTGATGTTAAACGTGAAAAATAGGCCTTAACCCTTAAAACGCCAAGAAAATCTGCATCTGAAAATGTCGTCTGCTTATGTCGTCTGCTGCATCTTCTTGCAATCTTTTCAAACTTACATTTTGCATATAGACAAACAGTGTGGACCCAGATCAGACTGCTCCTAAGGGAGCAGTCTGATCTGGGTCTACACTGTTTGGAACAATGACTTTTAAAGTAACCGGCAGAAGACAAAGCAGACGACAATTGTTGTGATTGGCGCTTTAAGGGTTAAACAATACGCTAACAGCTAAGGTTCAAAACAGCGTATAGTCTGATCACAGACTTCCCTGTCTACAGATTTCGATGATGCAATAAACTCAGGTCCTGATTAGACTTGACGCTTCATAGGCCAATCTCACCCAGGGAAACCCGATATCGGGATCTCGGAGGTTGCGAGATTTCGGAGGTAAACAAATGACATCATCCACCGACAGGGTATGTACTTATCCATTTTTGATAGCTTATATCTTAATCAGTCGATAAAAAAGCTGAGTTGCTCGTTCTAGAAACATAATAATGAATATGTTAAAACAAATATTTCCTTTCTCAGCTACTTTGTGATGGTGAAAACGGCATTTGAACCAAGATGATCTTTTTTTCATCTCATGTTTGCCTTTTCGACGGCTACCAGCCCGATCATGGTAAATGACATGTTGGTTTATTATTGCCCAAGGATGGACTTATCTTTTCTTAGACTGTCTTCATATTTGTTTCAGTTTATCAACAAAAAATAACGCCTCCAGATGAAATTTAAAGCAAGTACTTGCGAAATTTTGGATAACGGAATATTCGGAGGTACATTGACACATGATGCTGTGGATCTCGGAGGGACTGTTGCTGGATTTCGGAGGCACTGAAAATTGACGGAGTGAGTTCTGTCTAAAAAAGCAATATAAATTAAAACCCTAATTGCACAATAAGGTGCTAAGCCTGTGTGCAAATACTAGTGTCTCTTTTTGTAGCAATTTTAATAGGGTTTGATTGGTTTGAAGGAGTGTTTAATGTAATAATATTACTAGAACCAATGCCATTACGTTTAAGAATTTATATGCAATAAAACAGCTATTCGCTGCAAAAATAATGTTCTGTATGTGAAACGTGATATTTTCCTACCTAAGTTTCGATTGAAATGTTGATTTTGGAAACTCATAAGAACCGCAGCGCCGATGTGGTGCCAACGAGTGCCATCAGATCAGAAATAATAAACGTAACGTTACCACTGTAAATCTACGATATATCAATTATTTATAGCAATATCCCAACTCGGCACAATATTCACCAATATCAGTACACTCTATAATAAAGTTAACAACAGGTGCTTATTCGTCCATCGGGCCGACATTTGTATACCTAATTACAAGAATCTATCTATTTTCTTATAATGAGTCGTTTATATTTGACCACTACCTGTGTTAGGTGGGTCGCTTAATTTAGAATTTAGCAACAACAACAACAACAATAAATAATAATAATAATAATCACACGATGAGCTCTTTAAAAATGTTTACAATCTGTTAAGAAGCATACCTCTGAGTCCCAGTCTATACCATACGGGCTTTCAGCTCCTCTGTTGTCTACAAATCTTTACGGACAGACCGCTTATCTAGGTTTTTAAGCAGCAGCCAGAAAAATTACACATTCCCCTGTAATCCCATTTTCCTAATATAAGTGAGATTTGCAAAAAGCATAAATTTGCTAGCGTGATATAATTATATGAGTTGTATCGAGTTGCATCGAGGAGACCTTTGTCATTTTCATTTGCTATCAATAGAAAACATTGCAGATTTTGTAACGTGTTCTTCCATACGCGCTGTGCGCGCGCGCGTGCATGCGTGCGTGTGTGTGTGTGTGTGTGTGTGTGTGTGTGTGTGTGTGTGTGTGGTGGTTGGGGATGGGGGTGGACAAATTTATTCAAAATCAAGCAGATGGGGGGCGGGGTGGGGGAGTTGGCCAAATTGTGGACAAATTGTTTAAAAAATTAAGCAGATTTTAATCGAAAACACAGGTTACACCCCTAATTTTCACCTCTAAATCGACATTTTCTGAGCATTTGCACCCCTCCGTACGGTCACACCATCCCCATTTCAAAACCCACGGGCCTGGGTTTTTTAAGCCTAAATTAAATGTAAGTGAAAAATCCATGGAGTGCCTGAGCGACCAAACGATGAAACGAGACCTGTACCCCTTTCGGGCCAATTATTTGAAAAATCATGCAGGTTTGGCCATAAAATCACTTTGCATTCCTTAATTTTGCATCCCCCAACGGCATTTTGGCATCTGTGTCCCCTATAAGAATAGCCAAGAATACACACACCCGCCCCTTCCATTTCAAAAGTCTGTGTATAGGCCTGGAAACTCACCAAAGGCACAAAACGTTCTTATGAACAAATATGAAAACACGCAGAATGAAATTTTCATGTCTCAAAAATACAAACTTTTTAGAAAGAAAACTGTTAATTTTCGTATTATTATTTTTTTTCATCGAGGCGGTTCTAACGATAACCCGCAGCCTATGTTTTAGAGCAGAAACGACGTGGTTCTTAAGAGTACCACAATACATATTTTAGAGCAGAAACAAGAAAAAAAAAAAAAAAAAAAAAAAGATTTATAGCCCTGCAATCCCCACTTTTTCTATGTGAAGTCGTGTTTGTTACCGGGGTTTTCATCACGAAGGCTGGTTATCTTGATATTTTATCTTGATAAGTCAGTGGCACATTATTTCATTTATTCTTGCCAGTCAGCATAAACGCTTTGTTCGTTTGCTACATGCCACTCTGACGATTCAGATAATCGTCTACAACATATTAAACCAGGCAAGATCACGTTTCAGAAAAGATGTAGCCGTTTTAAGAAGAACACAAAATTTCCTTTCCTCCGATATCCCGATAACCAATATAAATCTGTCCTCCGACATCCCTGCATCATACCTCCGACATCCTGTTACCAATAAATATGACAACAACCCTAAAGAAATCTAAAAAATCTGCCACTTTAGAAATTAATTTATTCACATCTGCTATTTCTTGTATAATTTATAGAAAGGTTCTAGATCATACAGACATACATACTCAATGAAAAAGCTTTACAGGATAAAAGCTATAAACAATTGAAAATGGAATTTGGGTGAAAAACAATGAAATTTCCTTTTCAAACGTGATTTTGAATAAATAGGAGGATACTTTATCTTGAAATGCCATTTTCATATATTAAACTATTCAACTGAGAAAATAAAGGTTACGTTGCTTATCCTCTAGAAGCACTTTTTTGATCATTAAAAGAGGATAAGTACACACACTGTCGCTGGATGACATCATTTGTTTACCTCCGAAATCTCGCAACCTCCGGTATCCCGATATCGGGTTTCCCTGGGTGAATCTGGCAATGCGTTGTTTGCGTCTGAGGTTTGCGTATGATATAAGAGGACTTTTTCGCAAGTTGCAACCTTTTGCCATTCATTGAACTTTACGAATCGCACAGCCACCAACCAGACTGTGTAGCTGCGCAGTATGATCTATTTCAAAGCTGCCCTGTTACCCTTAAAGCATTACGACACCTTTCTAAACACCTTTCCATTCTCTTCTAAAATTTGAAAAAGTCCATTTTACTACCTGTTGACGTGTCTAAAATATGGCGAGTGGCAAACAATGTTAACCCTTCTGCTGCGTCAGATCTGGATCTACACTGTTTGTTCAGGCCTGTCTTTTCCAATACCTAGGTTTATTACGATATTTCCATAATGTTTTCAGTTTAAATTTGTATAACTCATCACGAGAACATGCCTATATAACTTTGACCCCCTTAAACCCCACTTTTATATAGTAAAACTGGGGTTTACAGGGGTATACATTATTTTTCTTATTTCTGTTCAAAACATAGATTGTGGGTATTCGTTAGAATCGCCTCACCGAGGCGATTCTAACAAGTACCCACAGTCTATGTTTTGAGCAGAAATATGAAAAATTATCCGAATTTTTATCTGAAATTTTTCATTTTTTGACAGTAAAATTTTCAGTATATTTGAATAGGCTTGTTAATGTGAACCAGCCTACATTGATTAATACATTGATTTTCAATGTTCGCTATTTAATACACTTGCAACCCAAAATACTTTAGGAAATTTGACTCTCTGTCGAACTTTTTCTAACATTAAAGGAAAGTCCATTTCACAACCCTTTTATTGCTGGGTGAGTGGCAAACATTGTAGAACCTGATCAGACGCCGCGTTCTGCGGCGTCTGATCAGGGTCTATACTGTTTGTTCAGGCCAGCTCAGTCAAAAAACTTTGATTTAAATTAATACGATTATAGCATTTTTTTTAAAAGTAACTCCATATAACAAATAAAATGTGTTTACTTACATATATAAGTACACTTGTTCAGACTCCCAACATAAAGATGTTATTTCCTAGTCTTTATCATCAGTAGCGTAGTGTGTAATATCGATCTGGGCCAAATATAATTAGCGTGTGTATAGTATTGTTGTTCACATGCATATATTTATGCATAATATACCGTAATAATCCTAGATATTGGGACAGAAAGGCTTGCGCAAACAGTGTAGGCCCACATCAGACACCGCTGAGGCGGCGTCTGACCTAGATCTGCACAGTTTGCAACTCATCCAGCAATATTTTAGACAGTTAAGTGTAACAAAATGCACTTTGCTTGAAATTTTAAAGCAAGTTTTGAACAAGTATGTTAATCGCATTTTAAGACACATATGGTACTCAATTTTGGGACAAGTAGGGCACTGAAATTATTGTCCTCAATGAGTCTGATCAGGGTCTATATTGTTTGTTCAGGCCTCAATGATTTTAGTATTGTCCTCAATGATTTTAGAACAAGTATGGTATCGCATTTTAAGACAAGTATGATACTCAAATTTTGTGAGGAGAGGTAATCACTTTTAAAAACAAGTATGGTGCATGTTATCACATTTTAAGATACATGTAAGTATGGTAATCGCATTTTAACATAAATATTGTACTCAAATATTTAGACAAGTATTGTAATTACATTTAAAGACCAGGGCCCAGTTGTTCAAAGCTAACGACGTCGTTAGTTAACGATTCGTTAAAATTTACAACGAGTGATATGCAAATATTCTGATTTTTTTTGCTGAAAAAATGTGAGTAGCTTTTGCAGTGCAAAAGCTACTCACATTTTTTCAGCAAAAAATATCAGAATATTGTATATTGAATCCGCTAAAACAGTTAACGAAATGACCCTTAACGAGCTCGTTAAGCTAACGACGCTTTGAACAATCGGGCCCAGTATGGTGTTTCGTTTTATGACAAGTATGGTACTCACATTTTATGACAAATATTGTAATCACATTTTAAGACAAGTATGGTACTCAAATTTTAGGACCAGTACTGTACTCAAACTTTAGGACAAGTACGGTTATTGAATTGTAGGACAAGTATGGTAATCAAGTTTTATGATATGTCCGTTAATAAAATTTTAGGACAAATATGTTACTCCAATTCTAGGACAAGTATGTTACTCAAATTTTAGGACAAGTATGGTACTCACATTTTAGGACAAGTATGGTACTCAAATTGAACGACAAGTATGGCACTCAAATTTAAGGACAAGACAAGTATGATACTCAAATTTAAGACAAGCGTGTTTATCACATTTTAGGACACATGTAAGAGGCTATTACAGTTTTCGACAAGCAGTATACTACAACTTAAGAACAAGTCTGGCAATCAAGTTTTAGGACACGTATGGTACTCTAATATTTCGACAAGTATGGTACTCAAGGTTTAGGACAAGTATGATATTCAAATTTAGGACAAGTGTGTTAATCACATCTTCAGACAAGTATGGTACTCAAATATTAGGACAAGTATGGTATTCACATTTTAGGACAAGTATTGTAATCAAATATATTAGGACACGTATGATACTTAAAGTTGAGAAAACAAATATGGTACTAAAATTGTAGGACAAGCATTATGCTCAAATTTTAGGACATGTAGGATACCCACATGTTAGGACAAGTATCGTCATCAAATATTAGGACAAGTATCGTACAAAAATATAAGGACATTACGAAAACACGCCTATTCAAATATATAGAAAATTTTATCTCCAAAAACTGAAAATTTTCAGATAAAAAAACTCAGATATTTTTCATATTTTTGCACAAAACATAGATTGTGGATTTTTGTTAGAACTGCCTCGCCGAGGCGGTTTTAACGAGTACCCACAATCTATGTTTTGAGCAGAAATAAGAAAAATAATGTATACCCCTGTAAACCCCAGTTTTACTATATAACAATGGGGTTTAAGGGGGTCAATATTATATAGGCATGTTTCCGTGATGATAAGTATTGCACTCAAACAATAGGACAGGTAGTATAGTCATCAAAGTTTAGGACACGTGTGACACTCAAATATAAGGACAGGTATGGTCATCAAATTGTAGGTATGGTCATAAAATTGTGTGAGTATTTTCTTGTTGTTGTTCTTTTGTTATTGTGTTTGCAGCAGGTGGGGAAGTGACATGTTCTCTCTTTTTTTCTCTTCTGTTTCTCCACTGTCAATGACTCCCCTCCCCCCCCCCCCCACCCCACTCTCACTCTCTTGTTTCTCTCTCTCTCTCTCTCTCTCTCTCTCTCACTCTCTTTCTTTCTCTCTCTGTCTCTCATTATTATTGAATTAATGTAATATTATCAGACAGATAAGGCTGTGTATCAGCGGCAATAACATACTTTACTCTTTATTTCAGACTAAAAAGGTTCTTGAACACCTTAACAAAAAGTCCACAAATCAATTAATCCGAATGATAAATGTTACTTCTCTTCAAGAATCCATAAATGGCATGAAATCAGTCACGTTAAAATATTTTAAATGCTGTTTTCGTAATGCCTTTAGAGGCATTAATTTACAAAAATACCTGGGACAGAAGGACCACCGGGTTGGAAGATCTACCTACGTCATAAATATGACCAGGACTATAGGTATCTATAAAGGACATGGTTCGATACCATCTCAACCCAAGACAGTTAAATAAGTATGTATTTGTTTGCATACAGAAATATGCAACGTAGTGGAAGACACTTGATCACATTATTTCAGATCCACTACCAAAGAACTAGCGTTCTGTTGTACTCGCGCTCTCATTTATGCCTCTTTCAATCAAGTACTGCATGCTTCCCAGCAGCAACACATGCTTAAAGTCTAACTCCTAAACACAGGTCTACAGTTTCCTCATATTGCTTTGTCTTACTTCGTCTTGAAAAGAGTCTCAATCGTGTCGGGAAAAAAGGAACCCAGTAAGCATTCTACATTTCTACATAAATCTATAGCGGGCCGTAATCGGCCCGTCAGGGTAGCTGACGGGCCGATAGCGGTCTGCTGTAGATATATAAACAGATGTCCCTAGCCTCTGGCAGCACACATCTACCCTTTTTGATAGTAAGTGTCTCTCTCCTGGCCCCGACCACTGGAGGCCAAGGAAAAAAGGGAACCCAGTAAGCATTCTACATTTCTACATAAATCATTAGCGGGCCGTCATCGGCCCGTCAGGGTAGCTGACGGGCCGATAACGACCCGCTGTAGATATATAAACAGATGTCCCTGGCCTCTGGCAGCACACATCTACCCTTTTTGATAGTAAGTGTCTCTCTCCTGGCCCCGACCACTGGAGGCCAAGGAAAAACTTCACAGCCAAAAAATTAAACATGTGGCCTCGCTAAAAGGCCGGGCATAAGCGCTGAAAGATTGATTCGACGGAAAGTCCGAAGTCTTTTTTTCTCGCGATGCGGCTCAGCTGTCCCAGAATTGTAATCTTGTGTATATAAGTTTGAAGTTTAGTTTTGTCTGCCGGTCACATTGTAACATCTTGAGTGTGTGTTTTGCTCTAAGCAGTTAGTGTATTTGTTTAACCTGACGGAAGCGCGTGTTCTTTGCTATAGTGTGTTTTTGTTTTGTTTTTATTATTTGTTTTTTTAAGGGTTAATAAACGCTTACAATCCTACAGGCAAATTCAGCAGACAACAAATTGATGACATTTGTTTTCATTCTCCCCATAAAACAGGCATTGATATTCCATGCAAACTGTCACCATCAAAAAGAAGAAGACGAAAACCTATTTCAAAATATCGTCTTCTTAAATTTTTACCCAGCATGCTGAGAGTTAAATATTTATTTTATTTCAATAAGCGATATTTTCTTTGTATCAGAAACAACTATAGTATTTCTTATGTCTGGAGCAAAGTGTTAAGTTTCCGACAGAGTATGAAAGGGATAACTTTTATTTTTGTGAATTCTATCGATGTGTATACTCCTGTGAATCATTCACAAACAATATAAAGCCCGGATTTCATTTTGTGGATTATATTAGAATGTATTTAAAACATCGATAAGATAATTACACAAAAATAATAATTCATTCATTATAATTCTAACTTTGTCATCAAAGGATTATAAATGTCAATAAAATATCATTTTTTTTTTGGAGTCGGCGTAAGGAAAATAGATTCGAAGGATTCTTGCTCTGGGCCCAGTTGTTGAAAACATCGTTAGCTTAACGAGCTCGTTAAGGGTCATTTCGTTAACTGTTTTAGCGGATTCAATATAGAATATTCTGATATTTTTGGCTGAAAAAATTGCAAAAGCTACTCACATTTTTTTTTTCAGCAAAAAAAACTTTCAGCATATTTGCGTGTCACTCTATGTAAATTTTAACGAATCGTTAACTAAAGATGTCGTTAGCTTTAAACAACTAGGCCCAGGACTTTATTGAAGTTTTAAACTTTTTTCATCAACCAATCAAATTGCATGAAATGTGTATAAAAATGAGGAGTTGGAATAATTGGACTTTAATTTGATATTATACTGGTATGCTGATGTCTCACTTTATGAAATATCCTCAATTTAAGGGCTGAAGAGATAAAATTAGGTAATTCGCAACGTGTCCCATTTTCTTTAGGACAGGCGGAAAATTTCTGTTTACTTCTCTTAGCATAAGGAATTCATAACGTCAGATATAAAACTGTAAAAGTACTATTCAAATGATAGTTTTCTTATATCATTACGAAAACATGTTGTCGGTTCTCATGAGATGCGTCTCAAACGTCGCTTCTAGAGAGTGTTAAGTATTTATCTTTTCGTAGAGTATTTAAGAAAAGTGTCAATCTTTTTGACAATCAAAGTTTGTTCGGACAAATGGGTTTGTTACTTGTCCATGGACGAGAAATAAATTTTGATATCATTACAAAAACACGCCTATTCAAATATATAAATAAATTATCTTCAAAAAACTGAAATTATCAGATAAAAAACCCTGATTTTTTTTTCATATTTCTGCTCAAAACATAGATTGTGGGTACTCGTTAGAACCGCCTCGGTGAGGCGGTTCTAACGAGTACTACAATCTATGTTTTTGAGCAGAAATAAGAAAAATAATGTATACCCCTGTAAACCCCAGTATATAAAAGTGGGGTTTAAGGGGGTCAAAATTATATAGGCATGTTTTCGTGATATTTCCACAGCCCTACTGCATACCGAAAATAGAATATACCTGTGACTTAGTAAATTTAACCATAACCACTCCCTGGGCTAATTCAGCAGACCGATGATATTTTTCTCTTTTTTTCTCAGAAAACATGATTTGAGACAATTTGCATGAAATTTCAAGTCCTATTCTGTAGGAAAAACTAAGAACAATATTACAGTAAATCGTCTGCTGCAAAAAAAAAAAAAAAAAAAAAAAAAAAAAAAAAAAAAAAAAAAAGAAAAAAAAAATGCATAGAATGCTAAGCATTATTTTTACAAAAAAAAAACAACAACAAAAAAACACACACAAAAAACGTATTTGATGAGTTATGATGTACATGTAGATGGGTAGATGGTGTTCAAACCAAACGGAAAACAGTCTTGCAAATAATTCAACGAACTCTAAAGTAAACTACTGAATAAATCACGTTATTCAAAATATCCATTAGACTTATCTCAAGGAAAGTAGCTTTTACTGTGCAGTGTCGGTTCATCGAGAACCATCATCAGACTGTGATCTTTTCGTGATGTCCATTACGAAAACATGCCTATTCAGATATACTGAAAATTCTACCACCAAAAATATGAAATTTTTCAGATAAACAAAATTCTGATATTCTTCATAATTCTGCTCAAAACATAGATTGTGGGTACTCGTTAGAACCGCCTCGGCGAGGCGGTTCTAACGAGTACCCACAATCTATGTTTTGAGCAGAAATAAGAAAAAATATGTATACCCATTTAAAACCCAGTTTTACTATATGAAAGTGGGGTTTAAGGGGGTTAAAATTATTTAGGTATGTTTTCCTGATAACGGGATCTGGACTGCTAGTGTTAAACAAAGTACCTACGGCGTACACCGGAAACTAATATGGATAAAAACCTAAAACTAGTTTTGTTGGCTTGTCTGTATCAATGTGTCTTTGTGGTGCTTTATATCTCCTATTCAAACCGCGACTGGTTCTTCAGAACAATTCCGCCAAGTTTCGTATTTAGTAAACTGGTATCCAGTTCTAACGGAAATTACCATTTACTAAATCATACGAGAAACGAACTACATGCCAAGAACATCTACCAGGTAGGAGGCATTATATCTAGGATAAAAGTAGGTACAGCAAATGCGACTCTGAAAGACCAGCAGAAAACACATATTGACAAAGGAAGGAATACATCTGTTATTGAAGTTGACAAGGCATCGGGAAGAAAAACAACGCTAAACTCAGAGTGTAAGCCAGCGGTTCCCCGCCTGTCTACAAAGCCACTCCCTGTCACTGGACTTGTCAGTTTTCCAGGCGCAGGCAATACTTGGACAAGGCATCTTCTACAACAAGTATCAGGTTGTTATACAGTCGAACCTCAGTGGCTCGAACACCTTTGGGACCATGGAAACTTGTTCGAGATATTGATTGTTCGAACCACTGAGGGTTACATGTAATCTTAACGCCAGGTCAGGAAGCAAATTGCGGTAATTTAGGAAATTCTTTTCGATTTTCTACTCAATAATTGTATATTGAGTGTACTCGTTAGAATCGCATCAATGAGGCGATTCTAATAAGTACACACAACATACAGTTTCATGATAAAATAAGAAAATTTCCACTTATATACATACATACATATATATATATATATATATATATATACGAGGGATGTTCGAAATGAATTGCTTATTTCTATCTGGAGACTTCAAATTTCAAGTTAGCCAAAAAGTACTCATTTCATGCCCTCGAAGTACTCCCCGTGGCTAGAAATGCAAAGTTTCAGCCGATGTATCCACTTCTTGAAGGCGTCACGCTACGCTGATTTGGGCACAGTAATAAGGTACTGATGAATGGCAGATCCAAGTGCCTGTCGGGACTAGTATTTCCGCCCAGCAAGGAATGCTTTCAATTTCGGAAACAAAAAGAAATCACATGGGGCAAGGTCTGGGGAATATGGGGGGTGAGGCAAAACAGTTACTTTTTCTTTCTTCAAAAACGCCGTAACTATTGCGGAGATATGAGCTGTGGCATTGTCATATAGAAGACGGACATGTTTAAAACCAGTGGCAGGGCGTCGTTTCTGATAATACTTTTTCAGTTTCTTCAGTACTACGTCTTTGTAGTACTTTCCGGTGATGCTTTTGCCCTTTTTCACTGGCACTTTTATTGCGACTCCTTCACCAGAGAAGAAAATTGCATACAAAACCTTCTTTGTACTCAAAGAACGTTCGGCAATTATTGGGCGTTTGCTGTGTTTAGTGGCCCAGATCTTATTGCTAACCTTTCGGACGGGCGCAAAATAATGGACCCAGGTTTCATCACCTGTGACGACATTGGCAAACTGCTTTTTGTCATATTTTGGAAACATTTGAAGCAGCTTTTTGGCCACTTTAACCCGTTGCCTCTTTTGCTCGTCAGTCAACAGATGTGGCACCCATCTAGCAGAAATCTTTCTGACTTTCAAATGCTTCTTCAAAATAAGGTGAACCGTTGATAGTGATATGCCTACCTTTCGTGCAATATCACGAACTGTAAATCTGGCATTTCCTTCAATGATTTCCTTTATTTTGGAAACCATTTCTTTACGAGATGCAGATTTTGGCCTACCTGATTTTGGTGCATTTTTGATGGACTCTACACCAGACTCAAATTTCTTTTTCCACCGCCGAACTGTGTCATAAGACACACAAGAAGGTCCAAAAGCAGTAGAAATTTCAGTCATCAGCTTCTTCAAAGAACAACCAAGTTTTGAGCGAGCTTTGATGTAAGCCCGTATTTCATCTTTTTTGTCGACCCTTCTACCAACCATTTTTACTGCAGTGGTCAATGACTGCGTGTATTCAAATGGCAAATTTTATGTCTTACAGTTAGTCTAACATGTACATTTATACACCATTGTGTAGATATTGAATAGCCCTATACAGGTATGTATTGGTTTTTATCGTGCCCCATGTGGATATCGAGCTAGAGGACAATAAGCAATTCATTTCGAACATCCCTCGTATATATATACTTTGAGCTATCGGAAGAATTTCTAGGGACACAAAACGAGTTCGAATTAACCATAGTAAACGATCTATCGGTGTTCGAGCTATTGAGGATCGACTGAAATGATTATTATGCCGCAATGTAAGAAAAGTTGCCCTCTGACATGTTCGTCAAACGAGGACTCAGATCAGCCTGCGCGTCCACGCAGTATGAACAGTGTCTTCATTATCCGCATGACGAAAGTTTGCATCATTGAGCGCATATGTTTGAAGGTACGTTTTCTGACTTTGCAGCTAAATTATTGTTTTCTCAAGCTTGCCATGCCATTGATTTTTGTCACGTTTTCAGCATCAGAGCTTTTCTTGAACCATTGATTCAGTTTGGTTTTCTTCATCTTCACAGCAGCTAGTGTTAAATGTCATGTGACTGCCTAAGTCGTCATGGTGCAGTTTGTGTTATTAGTATTATTTGTTTGTTTTACTTTCCTTGATACGTATCCGGTAAAGCCGATACAAGGAGCGTATGCCGCCCTACAAATATCAATGCTGTCATATGAAAAGCCTCAGTTAAACCGAATCTTAATTACTGTTATCGAACAGTACAATTCTATCCTTATATGAGTAATGTTAATTTATCTTTCGAAACAGAAAGGCAAAAGTAGCGACACGCAAATAGCTTATAGAGAATCAGAAAAATGAGACCCTCCCAGTGTGTGTGTGTGTGTGTGTGGGGGGGGGGGGGGGGGAAGGGGAGGTGCCTGTTCCCTTGTTCCCCTGAAAACATCGGCATTTTCCCTTGTTCCCCAAAATCAAAATACTGATGTTCTATGTTCCCTGTTCCCCGAAATTGCCTTTGTTCCCGTTCCTTTCAGTTTTAGACTTTTGTTCTTTTGTTCCCCTGAAATAAATGGACTTATTCCTCTGTTCCCAAAACCCCTTGGAGGGCCACCAAAAGTTGTTAAGGAGTAGTATGTGATAATGATTCTGAGATATTTTTTTCGTAAAATAAATGTTGAGGGTACTCATTAGAAGCGCCAAGGCGCTTCTCATGCATACCCACAACATATGCTTGTCATTTCCAACGAATACATACAACGTAATGTTTTTAGGTGAAACTGAGAAAATAATTATGAAATTATCGTCAAATACTCATCCTAAACACGTCCTCGGCATAAACGCACTTTGCCTCTTTTCTGGAAATGGTCCTACTGTAAAAGGAAAGGATTAACAGGGTCTGCTTTAAAGGAGCAAATGTTCATTTTCAGATGGAAGTCAAAAACAATGTCAACAGTGTAGCCTCCTTTCCATATGTACCCAGCGGGCACATGACGTTTATACAACGTCGGCTCAACGTCGATGCAACGTCATGACGTTGCATCGACGTTGAGGCGACGTTGTATTAACGTCATGTGCCTGCTGGGTAACCTCCCCTCTGATACCTTAGGTGCTAATTGCTTTCTTACGTTTGAATAGGCAGTCTTACAAGATACTGAGCTGGTATCACTGAAGTATACCTTGTAATTTTGGTGTTTCTCTTCAAGGAGTCCCTGGATTTCTTCGTCATTCTCATCAAACCAGTACTCGTGTTTGCGAGATACTAGTCCTAGGAAATCCATTGCTACATAGTGAACGGTGTCTCTGAATACTGTCCACCTCTAGATCCTATTAACTGTGTTCCAGTGCATCTAAACGACTTCAGATATCATTGATGACTGCTTGTCTCTTACTGTCTTGATTCAGCTTGGAGACATCCAATCTCTTTGGCACTTTCTTATAACATACGTCAGATAGTCTAGACTAGGCTCAGAGACATGCAAGACTCCTTGCTGAGCAAAACGGCTGATGACATCCAGACTTTTGCAGACAGAAAGGATATGAAGACGTTCTTAGATGCATTTAAGACAGTTTATGGTGCCCACTGCTCAGGAACCACCCTACTTCTAAGTGTATATGGAACTTGTCTACTAACTGTCAGTTAGTAGACAAGTTCCATATAGAAGTCAGTCAGTCTTGAAAAGATGGGCTGAACACTTTTGTGGTGTCCTTAAAGGGAAACGCAATATAACTTGTAAGTAAATCTTGGAGTAAAGTGCTTAAAAGCCATTTATTTTGATGCGAGAGTTTTCAGAATCGGCCTATAAATAAGAAAGTTATGGTGGTTTGAATTTATTTAAAATAGCTGTCATGAATGCCGCCATGTTGTAGGCTTTGTGACGTCACAAAGCCCAAATTGAATACGCAAAACCAAATTATAAAGGGTTTTTAAGAATAAATTTTCTGCAGATTATTTATAATCTTTTAATTCTAGTGAAAAGCAATCATTTCCCCAAAATAAACGAACTATATGAGAATAACTACCTTTATGAAACGAATTTTAGTTATTATAAAACCTCATTAAATATTCAAAATGGCGGCGCCCACTCCACAAATGTTAAAATATTCAATTATCAATAACTTGCTTAATTTTCCACCGATTTTGATCAAATTTGTGTCAAAATTCATAGTTTGTAAAGTTCTTTACATTAAAAGACAATACCTTTTAAGGTTGCTTTCCCCTTTAATCGGCCATCATCTATGAATGATAAAGCTATCAACAGTCTACCACATGTGGTATGTAATCCGTTGTTTTATGAGTTTCCAGCCGTCTCTAAAACATGAAAGCAAAAAAAAAAAAAAAAAAAAAGCCTCCTGACATCTGGCAAGGCTCCAAGATCAGATGATGCAATATCTGCAGAGATCTACAAAGCAAGAGTTCCTCCATTTGCAGAGAAACTGACAATTATTTTACATTATGTGGATGAAAGAAGCCATCCCTCAAAATTCAAGGAGGCTATCAATCCACCTATTCAAACGGAAAAGGAATTCTTAAGTCCTTAACGATCATCGGGAATTGCTGGGAAGACCCTTGCAAAAGTCCTATTGAATCGAACACCTTGAACAGTCAGGGCTTCTATCAGAGGAAAGCTAATGTGGATTCAGAAATGACAGAGAAACAATTGAAATGATTTACACATCAAGACAGCTTCAAGTGAAATGCTAGGAACAGAATATGATCTTTGTCGACATTACCAAAGCATTTGACACAGTCATTCGTGAGGAACCTTGAAAAAATATGGCAACGTTTGACTGTCCTGCCAAGTTCATAGCAATGGTTTGGCAGTTCCACGATGGTATGCTTGCACGAGTCCAAAATGATGGCGAGTTTTCTGATCGATTCCCTGTGGCAATTGGAATTAAGCAAGGCTGTGTACAAGCTTCAGCACTTTTCAGCATGGTATTTTCTTTCATGCTCAAAGATGCTTTCCGGGATGGTAACAAAGTATATCTATTAGGTTTCGCTTTAACTGGAAGCTTTTAAACCTAAGAAAGTTGCAAGCTAAAGTCAAGGTGCAGAAAGAGGTGCTAGATGAGTTCCTCTTTGCTGATGATATGGCAAATGGTGCTCCAACAGAAGAGAAGATGCAAAACGGTGTGGTTTAAGTATCTGATTCATGTTACAGCTATGATTTCACAATCAGCACAAAAAATACTGAGGTAGTATATTAGCCAGCACCTGGAAAGTCTTACAAGGAGCCTACCATCATAGTGAAAGGTCCACGATTGCAAGTGGTAGACATGTTAATCTGCCTTGGAAGCACAATGTCTAGAGTTGTGCACATTAATGATGAAGTCAATGCCAGGATTGCTAAAGCTAGTACAGCATTTGGTCGATTACGTGGAAGTATTTGGGCTCAAAGTGGAATCAGACTTCACTCAAAGCTGAAAGTCTACAGATTCATGGTGATGCCGACACTATTATACGCATGTGAAACTAAACGCTTTGCCAACGGCATGCCAGAAAGACTAAACCACTTCAGTACAAGCTGTCTTAGAAAACTTCTAAAGATAAAGTGGCAAGACAGGATTCCAGCCACAGAAGTCCTGAAAAGGGCAGGGATTTACATTTGCTGAAATTTGCACATTTAAGATAGACAGGCTATGCTGGCAGAATGTCATATGACCGTTTGCTAAAGAATATCCTCTGTTGAGAACTACAAGTGGGAAAATGCTCCCATGGTGATCAGAAGAAGTGATTCAAAGACAACTGTAAAGCCTTTAAAGACTTCAACATACCAACAGAGTCGTGAGAACAGATTGCACAGGATCGAGCAAAGTGGCGAGGCCTCATAAGAAGGGGTACTGGTGAATACGAAACAAAAAGAATCAGCGAAGCCGAGCAGAAACGTGCTCAGTGGAAAGTCAGAGCTAAGGAATCACCAACAGAGCTTTCTACCTCAAACCTCTCTTGTTCTCTCTGCTATAGGCAGTTTAGAGCTCGCTCAGATTGGTCTCATCAGCCATCTTAGAACACACAAACAATAACATTTCATGCAATTAATTAGGATTGGTCGTTGTCAATAATAACAGACGAACGAGCAATAGAACAATTGCTAGCTTCTTCTGGATTATTCTGTAAAATAAGCCAGCTTTGTACTAGAAGGAATACATTTACTTAAAGTAGATTCCTTTTCAGAAATAAATCGATGTGCATTAAAACTAAACACAAACGACAGAAATTGTTTGCCCTGTAAAATTGCAAAAAAAAAAAAAAAAAAACTACCAGTAGCAAGTCTTTTTAACCATTTCAACCCTAAGTTTCAGAAGCGGCATCTTTCAGCTTTAGTTTTGGCATGTTCACTTTTGCAAAATGTATTGTCAGTCAAAAAACAAAAGCACACAGTAAAGCAGTGTAGAACCTGATGAGACAGCTGTTTGCAAATGTATCTGTTTTGGTCTGCAGGACTGAAAGTTTTAACAAAAAAAAATGACAGTTTTCCTCGTTTCTTCTTTTTTTCTTGCAATTTAATGTTCCCATATTATAAGTTTCTGTGGAGAAATGAGAAACTCTGCCGGTATACTTGGTTTCAAATTGGCATACCTATAGCTATTTTCCCACCATCAGACTTTGCATTGCAACATATAGTAAATGATCTTAGAAAAAAATATTAAAAAACGAAAATCGGAGTGCTTTTATTGAGACTCTTCATATGGACCGCGCCATGCGAAAACGTGTCTTTGTGCATCCATTCAGTCTAATCAGGGCCTTTACTGTACGCTAAAGGAATCATTGGGCATAACAGAAGGTATGAAAGGAGAGCAGAGGCCCGGACAATACGTTACGCATGCGTATGATGATCTGCATCTGCGCATTTTGCGCATGTATGAAGGCATTTATCGCTTGATGCGGCCCATATGACAGCGGTGCGTAATGAACCAAAGGAAATTAAAGACAGCCTATTCATCCTTCTTATAAACTTGTGCTCCGCTCCAGGCCCCGAGGTTATACAACATTTTTTCCTGGTCAACTCAGCTGATCATGAAATTGTCTCTGCTACATGTAATGAATATGAATAGTTAGCATTTTCATATTTATTAGCGGAGAAATTTTCATGCTCAGCTATGTTTAGCAGGAAAGAATTTGCAATTAATTGTTAGTATTTAATAGCAGAACAAATTTCATGCTCAGCTGAATTGAGCATGAATTTTTTAGTTTAGTTTAAACATATTTTTTATTGCCTCAAAAAGCAATGGGGTTGGGCTACAAGTTCTAACAACATTAGTTACAGCCCGCCCCCTACAGCATATAAACAATTACAACATGGCAAACATATAGCTATAGCTATTAGATTATACATAATTATTTTCTAACGTGATAGATAGATAGATAGATTCAGCGTCGGCCGTCCTCCAGAATTTAAACAGTGCATGAGTTTGAACTATCTTCTGCGGAATTATTCGAATCGCATGGAATCTTTAATATATTGTTGAATTGCCTGAAAAAGAACAAAGTTTTCCTCGTCCGAGAGAGACGTTTTCCCAAACAAGACTGCATTTAAACTGAGTGGATGAAAGTGTCTGGTTTGCTGAAACATTATTATTCTTTGATTAGTGTAATTATTACATTCAAAAAAGTAATGAAGGGCATTTTCATTGTCATAGCCACAAGTGCACTTCTTGTCATCTGTTAGATGATTTTGAAACAAGTCAGACTTTAAATCACTACATCTGTTGCGGATTCTTGCGTGTAGCACTGAGAGCTTTCTTTGACCTTTCCAAAAGTATGAAGGGACATTCGCATTGTATAAGACTTCGTCTTTGAGTATTTTACGAAACGATAAGTAAGTGTCTGCTTCTCTAATATTAGCGCGAATGCTATTCCAGTGAGTTACAGAAGACGAAATGCAAGATCTGCGGGCAGTTTCTGTGCGGTTGTATATATTTGAAAAATTGTCTCGATTGCGTAATGGGTAATTTGAAACGTCAGCAACACGTGGTGGAATAATATCAGATATATAGTCTGGTACAAGATTATTTGAACACTTGTACATGAAGCAAATTTTCTGAAAATATCTTCGATCTGCAAGTGAGTCCCAACCACATTCTTTATATAAGTTAACAATAGAAGTAGATCGTGTGAGACCAGTGTATTCGTGCAGCCTCATTTTGAAGTCTTTCTAATGCAGTTTTATCTTGCTCCGTACATCCGTCCCATACAATCGACGAATATTCCAGCAGAGGTCTTACATAAGATACATACATCTGATTTAATGCTTGTCTGCTGAAACTATAATTAAGCTTCCGCATAATGCCAAGTATCTTATAAGCCCCCTTTTGAATTGTCTCGATGTGTGTATGCCACTGACTATTGCAAGAAAATGTTATTCATAGATGCTTATGATTCTCAACAAAGTCAATAATACTATTATTAAAATTCAATAAAGGTAAGGCATCGATAGGTCTAAGAGAAAACAACATGGCTACTGTCTTTATAGGGTTAAAATCTACAAGCCATTTCTTAGCCCATTCTGATATTAGTGAAAGGTCATGATTAATAACTTCTTCTATATCTTTGAGATTAGTGGCGGAAAAGAACAAAGAACTGTCATCTGCAAATAATCGAACAAGACTTAAGAGGTTCTCTGCAATGTCGTTCACATATACTAAAAATAGAAGTGGTCCCAACACAGAACCCTGGGGGACACCTGCATTTACTGATAGGAGGGAAGAAGTAGCTGAATTTATCTTAACTCTTTGTTTTTTTGAGGACAAATAATTAGAAATCAATGCAAGGAGTTTGCCCTTAATTCCATTTTGTCGAAGTTTAAATAGGAGACCTCTATGCCATACCTTGTCAAAGGCCTTTGATATGTCACAGAAAATCATACATGAATATTGTTTCTCGTCAAAGGACTGGCAAATATGATGAAATATATCAATAAGTTGAAAAGTAGTAGAATGGCCAGGTCGGAAGCCAGACTGGTATTTAAACAGCAAATTGCTACTATGTAGATGGTTGTACATATGTTTAAAAACAATTCGTTCTTGAATGTTTCCTAAATTACTTAAGAGCGAAACTGGCCGATTGTTTGCTGGTATAGATCTATCCCCTTTTTTTAAATAATGGTACAAGGTTCCCTAATTTCCAAATGTCTGGGAAAATACCCTCATTCAGCGAGCGATTGAATATTATACAGAGTGGCTTTGCTATAACAGCTGCTATCTTTATCTTTATTGAGCATGAATAAAGTTTTATAACCTCGGAGCTTGTTCATCCTCCTTATAAACGTGTGCTCCAGTTTGAATCAAAACCTGTGAATGTTTGGAGAAAAAAACATAATAATGCATTAACGGTTTGCTTGTTTCATATTCTTAAATGTTGAACAGTCTTATATATGCGATCAAGAAAACATGAACTTCTGTGGTTTGTATTTTGAAGGTATTTTAATATTGAATATAGATATATATAATTCAATTACAGACAGTCAACTCTTTATAGGAAATGGACCGAAGCAGCACTGATGAATTAGTTAAGGCACCCCTAAGTGGACCGAACGGTTGCTTGTAGCTAGCTGTAACTGTATCGGGCTGCGTTAAATAAAGCAAAATATTCGCGAGAGCTTTCCCAAAACTATTTTGCAGGTTTTTAAAAGGTTATTGTAAACCCGTCTTATGTGACCTTAAATTTGAGAGTAGCCATTATTTTCGTTGACGAGACTTGATATTAGTATTAGATCGACTATATATATATATATATATATATATATATATATATATATATATATATATATATATGAATGATTTTTAATTTTGTAAGGAATCGACTGTATAATATCAACCCAGTAAACAATTACATTTACTTTCTTTTTCTCCTTTTATTTATTTATTTTTTTTTGAACAAGCATGCAATTTTTTTATTCGCATATGCCTGCGTTTGGGTGGTACCAAAAGATAATTTGAGAATAGTCTACGGATATATTCGCTTCCGTCCGCCGAAAACAATTCAACGGAGAGTTTGCTATAGTGTGTGAGTAACCGCGAACTTTTCGCTTAATTGAACGTAGCCAATGCTTAAATTCCCCATCCTCTCACTAACAGTTTTCGCGCTACATTTCGCGTTATTTATTGCACTACTTTGTTTCGCCTTTTCACCGATGTCTCGCGAACGCAATTTGCACGGACTATGCTCGATCTAGGGCCGGGCAGCACACATCTCGTAACGGTAGTAAATCTGTGGCCCCGGTACGATCATTTTGAAAGTTGCGTAGCCGTGCATTAACAGCGCGTGAATTGTTTTGTTAATACACGGCTTTTCGCCGGTAAATGCTGTTAATAACGTGCGATACTGCTTGTTATGCAATAATGCTGTTTTGACATGTTGTTTCGTGTTATTTAACCAATTTCTGCCGAGTGGACTCTTCTACCTTAACTCTTTGGACCGATCTGTTTCCTATGGAAGGGGTTTCTGGAAAGTTTTTATTACAATATTTTATAGAAATTCTTGTATTTAATTCAAATAATGTAGACCTAGATTGGAGGCCAAATTCTGCTGATCTAGGTCTTCATTGTTTGTCAATGTCCCTTGTATGGGACACAAGGCATAACTTAACCCTTTCATTCCTGCAGAACAAAACAGGTACCTGTGCAAACAGTGTAGATCCTTATGAGACGGCTAGAAACGAGCCGCCTCATCAGGATGTGCATTGTTTGCCATTTTGTCTTTAGACTAAACTCTTATTTTCACCAATGGACGTCCAAACGAAGGGACGTACATGTAGACTTCCACTATAGATCTTCAGGGATGAAAGGGTAACCGTTAAACTTTCTTCGGTTCCTTAGGTGGGCTGTGTTTCGTGACTGTGGACTTAGGTGGCTGCTTTTGAGTATGTTCGTCATTCAATGAATGCAACTCCATTTACATCCCCCACATACGTTGGTCACTGTTCATTCATTGACTTGCATTCAATGAATCTTAAGACTGTCTTTCTGACCACTTATCGAACAGAAGGAAGCGCTTTTGTCATTTCCGGAACATGTGCAGTCTGGACCCGATGTTTTTAACACGTGCCGAGTGATTGTAATTGAAAGCCTTCATCAGACTACCAGAGTACGTATGACCTGTGTTCGTAGACCGTGATTGTAAGAATGGCCCTTTTCTCACGTCCCAGTCATAGCAACTCATCACGAAAACATACCTATATAATACCTATATAATTCTGACCCCATTAAACCCCACTTTTATAGTATAACTGGGGTTTACAGGGGTATACATTATTTTTCTTATTTCTGCTAAAAACATAGATTGTGGGTACTCGTTAGAACCACCTCGGCGAGGCGGTTATAACGAGTACCTACAATCAATGTTTTGAGCAGAAATATGAAGAATATCAGAGATTTTTATCTGAATATTTTCAGTTTTTGGAGGTGAAATATATTCTATGTATTTGAATAGGCGTGTTTTCGTGGTATTTAAAGTGTTGTAACTGCCTCTACGCTTTTAAATTCGGTCACAGCATTTTAAGTTGGGGTTGTGGATTGTGTGTGTGTGTGTGGGGGGGGGGGGGGGGGGTTGGGGGAGGGGGTGAAGTTAGAGTAGACCAGATTTCAGAAAGAGTTTGTTGAACAGAATAGCACACAGGAAAACACCGTAACATTTTGTCATTTTTTACACTTGGCGAATAAATATACAGACAAACTATTATATTCTGTTTAAGGTATTGGAACTGCAAGCGTCTACTGCGATAAGATTTTTAGGAAGACAGACTTCCCGTTTGAATGCCATCGACGATTTAATGAAACGATTGCGGTGAAGACACATTACATGAACAAACAGAACCTGGATTTATTCGACAGAGTCATTTTACTTATGAGAAATCCTTATACGAACATCTTGGCGCGCTTCAATTTTGTGAAGGGAGGCAAAGATCACACAGGACATGCAAATAATCAATATTTTCTTAATGGTGGTGAGTTAACCCTTTCAACCTTGAGTTTCTGAAATAGACTTCCATATCTGTATTTGGACACATTGATTACTCATAAAAGATAATCAGTTGTAAATCAAGAACAGAATGGCAATATAGATCCTGATTCTATGGCTCATATTGTGTCGTCTTATCTGGATTTACATTGTCTGAAAAAGTATTTGTCTTGGGCCACAAGGCTAACATATGATTACATAGCATAATAAAAGAGGTAGAGAGTTGTAAATTCAGAGCCTCTGGCAATGTGTAAGAAGCGTTAGTTACTTACATTTACAAATTACTTACAGTAATTCTACAAATCGTAATTAATAAGCCTACAATTGTATCCACTTTTGTTGAACTCGTCCACTGTGTGGGGTTCACATTTTAAAGATGAACTCGTTTGGATATTGTAAGTCGAGTTAAGGTTCTATTAGCGTATTCCACGTTAAACACGAAAAGTGATGATAGAAAGAAATAGCATTTTCAGACAGAATTCATTTTTGATCTACTAAAACGTTAATTACAAGGTCCTTCATCCCTATTCGGACGAGTTCATTTTCCTTCCCCAGTGAAAACTACTTCGAAGAAATTATCCTTCCCAAGTGAAAAATAGTTCGAAGAAATTATATACTTTAAGTACATGTCAAACTGTTGCAGTGCGCTAAATATAGTAATACATGTGAATTTTAATTAAATAGGTCAGCAAAATGTTGACATTTATAACTTATTTTCGTTCGACGGTTTTGTTTGGATGTCCAAGTTCAAATCACGAAGAATTATTCCGCTGTTCAAGTCGCGATCCAATGTTGTAGAAACTGTCGAGTCCGACGCAGTATTATTTCAAAAGAAACAGAGGCTACTTCAGCTGTGGTAAAGCATATATATATATATATATATATATATATATATATATATATATATATATATATATATATATATATATATATATATATATATATATATATATATAAGTTGGGAATAGGAGCATAACATCTAACAAAAAATCTTTTTGGTAGCACTGGATCCAGAAAGGATGCTGAAATGATAGGCGTTAAACTATATGTTGAGAGTTAACCATTAACAGTGCAAATAATTTGTTTACCTTAGGCCTTTCGGCTTTCGCCTTCTTCAGAGGTTTCTATTTAAAAAAAAAAGACATAAAAAGTAAAATTTACTATTAAAAGATTGTGCCCTTTTCGGGCCCATGTTATCTAGCCCACTGTGACTTAATAACAGTTATTAAGTCGCAGTGGGCTAGATAACATAGGCCCGAAAAGGGCACAATCTTTTAATAGTAAATTTTACATTTTTTATGTCTTTTTTTTTAAATAGAAACCTCTGAAGAAGGCGAAAGCCGAAAGGCCTCAGGTAAACAAATTATTTGCACTGTTAATGATTAACTCTCAACATATATATATATATATATATATATATATATATATATATATATATATATATATATATATATATATATATATATATATCGTATTGCATTTTTTTCTTTTAATGTCATCCAAACCATACGTTATGTTTTACATTGAACTTCTGATTAAATTTTTCTTACAAGCTGGAAGTTTTGGCGGTGACGTAAGCGATTTGTTTACGGTGGGCTATGAACATGATAGTGTAGTAGCAAATGGGAATGGTATGCATATTTTTTCTTCTTTTCTGTTTAGACTGAAATCATTCGAAGTTAATTTGAAGTTGACCAGTTACTATGTAGTATAAATCTGCAGCCACGAGCGATGAATTAGCGTTATTCCAGGAGCCATAATGCCATAGCACAACATGACATCCGGTGAAAACGAAAGTAGAAAAACACAATACTGATAGCGTTACGTTGACATTGTTTTGTTTGACTAAAGATGAATTATTTTCAAGATTTTTCATTTAAATCAATAATGGGAATACTTTTAAGCAAATAGTTTAGATGGGCATAAAATAATACCGACCAGTGGGTTTATTTTCTTACTTTTATCCTTGCAACAATTAGCAGGAGCTCCGGAAGAAACAAGTGCTAGATGACTGAATCCCGACATCAATATTTATACCTGCCGTGTAGAATTGTTTGGAAAGTCTATATTTTCACTCTGAGAAATATACAAATGTTTAAATCTCCATATAAGTTTCAGGAAACTTTACCTTTTATAAACAGACATTCACATATTAAGCAGAGAATTACACTGTTAGCCAGTGACTGGCATATAGCAATTGCAAATTTAAAAATAAACACACAATCTTAAATGGCATAAGACAACTTCATATCACTGATTGATTGATTGATTAATTGATTGATTAGCGGACACAATTCACAGCATAAAATGTAAATTATTTTCTACTGAATGTGGCAGGGTCAAGAGTGATGATTTGTTGATAGTTGACCGTTATAAATATACTTGAATACAAAGACCTAACTACACTATTACCCAGTGTATCATCAGTAATCCAGGGTATAATGGTCTGTCACATGGAGATTATGTTGGAATATTGGTCAGCGACAGAGTAAACTATATTAAGCTACACTATTAATAAAGCTGTATCATTAACATTCTTTGTTTTTGTCACTCAGACATAATGTCCCATATACAAAAAAGCAGTAATTTTGCTAGCTTCGTCAGTGTTAAAGGAACATCATAGTAAATATACAGGATGTGTTATTTGTGATACCATTACCCGTATAAGTGTTAAATTAAAATAACAATTGATTGCAAGAACTATCTTTTGAAAAAACTTGATGCTCAAATACCTTCATGTCTTAAAACTTGTTTAAATAACATAATTTTGGGATTTCAACATCAACATTATCATATTAAGATGGAAAGATTAATGATTTAATATACACATGTGATAATTACTATCAATGTATCAATATGAAAATCTTCTCCTTAATGACAGCTCTACCTTAAAGAATTTTCAATACACACATTGAAATTGTTGTTGATTAGCAGATGCAATATTGCACTGGCATTTTCCTATAGGTGCTACTAAGACTTTCTGCTGGCACTATGTGCTGGTCACCTTGTAAATTTATATGTCTTTGGGTGGCTCATTTCTACGCCCATCCGCCAGGTATCCGGATGTTGCTGGTTCGATCCTATCCCTGCTAAGTCTGCAACATTCTGTCATGGAGGTTGATCATGAAATATTTTATATGGTCATTCTCTCCCTTCTGCTTATTCAAGAAGGGCAGTTATTGGTTTCTGGCATTATATGGATGTTGTTCGAAGATTGATTTGCAGGCTGATCTGAGTATTCCCTGGTCACACAGGTCTTATTGTCCTAAAAGTGTTTTCTTCAAAGAGAAAAGCAATAACTACTTTAAAGCATGCTAACTAGTATACTCTAGCTAGGGTGATTCGCTTCATATATATTCTAAAATGAAAACTTCCATGAATAGTAATTTTGCACATACATTTGTATATAAACTTTAATAATCTTATCCATTAGTGTTGTGGAGAGCCCTTTACCAAACTAGCTGGTCACTCTTCCACGGTCTGCTCTACTTCTGTTGTTATGCTGGTTCCTAAGCTCAACCCTAACCCTGATACTGAATCTACTTTTAAGAGGAATACTAACCCTAAAATAAAATAAATTTTCAAAGAGAAAAGAAATAGCCACTTCAGTGCATACTAACTAGTACACATCTACTTGGGGTGGCCCCGCTTCATGTAATTCTAAACTTAATACTTCCAGGAATGATGACTTTCCACGAACAATCTTATCCAAACTCTTTGTAACTCTACTACTGAATCTACTTTAAGAGGAATACTAACCTTAAAATGAAATTTCTTCTCTTAAAAGAAAGGCAATATCCACTTTAATGCATGCTAACAACTAGTACAAATCTACCTTGTACTTCCATGAATTATAATTTTCCACAAATAATCTGATCCAAACCCTTACCCTATACTACTGAATTCCGGATAAGAGATGTGTTTACTCTAAAAGTTAATTACATGTACGTTGTAAAATGTGACAAGTTTATCGGGGTTAGTAATCCTCCTATTTTTTTAAAGAACCAGCCAATAAAGGTTACAGCACAGTGATAAAATTATCGTATTCAGAGGAAGGAGGCCTGTGGATGAAAAAGTAGGGTGATGCCATCTGCATAATTGAACAAGATACCTTTCAAAGTAAACAAAATACATCATTTATGTACAAAACATATAAAAATGGTCTTAAATTTTATCCCTGCAGAACACATTAATGAATATCTGCCCACAGCTATGAAAAAAATTACCAACTTTTATTATCATTACAATTTATCCTCTGCAGAGAGTTTTATTTTTTTGTTTTTTTTTTTACCCCAAAATCGGTCTTGTATCCCTAAAATTGGAGAGTCTCTATTTGTATATACTGCTATACACTGGGGGTATATACTGACAGTTTTAAAATGCAGTGGGAACCCTGTTTATTCTCTGTTTTCTGTTGACAGTTACTTCAACTTTCCATTAATTAGTTGTACATTCTTACTGGACATACCCTAGACTGACAGCCTATACACAATGACATATTGTGGGGCAAGCAGTCAAAAGCCAGGCAAACACGACACCAAATTACCAGAATACTACCGGAATACCAGTGGAAAATACAGGAATACCTGTGAAAGACACATATTGAAGTCACCAATAGTGGCTTTAATTAAGATATGTTAACATACAGATAAAGTCTTTTAACTTGTAACCACAAATAATTTGCAAACTGTCTTTGAAGTGTTACCTTTTGAAAACAATTTGTCCACACAGTTTGCTCAGGTCGGCCTAGTTATAGGACAAAATTGGAAGTCTTTCTTTGCTTTTTCATTCTTTTTTTGTCTATGTGCTAATTCTTTTATTTGCCTCCCTTGCTGTTGATTTTTTCAGCCTGTATGAAAATTAGTAGGTTATTGCTGTTTTTTTCCCAACAGATATCTGACAGACGGTCATTGTTTCCCTTAGAGGAGACACTCGAGTACTGGGTGCAAATCATTATTTTTCTGAGAAAAGAGCAAAACAGTACCTTAGCGCTTAATTTGCGAGATAGCAGTTTGCGCACCAAAACACTTACTCATGTTTCTAAGTCCTGCAGAGCCTATTTAGCAATCCCTATGTAGATTATCATGGGTCTGCTCAGATACGTCACTGTGCAAGGACACGCAATTCCGGGACATTCTCATTTCCAGTTTAGATTTCAAAACAAATATATGTGAACATACCAAGAAAATGCAACAGTCACATTCCCTTTCTCCAAATGAGGAAATCGGGTGCTCGTGACTGTAACATCTCGAGAAACCGTGGAGGAAACAGTTAAGTTCTGCTTGTTAAATTATAGAGTATTTTGTCGTCAGAAATGCATATGAAACTGGCATATATTAAACAAAAACAAAACAAAAAACTAGACTCATAACACACGCCGTAGAGAAAGAGGGAATGTAACTTGTTAGAGAGGACAGGGAACATGGACATTTGGAAGACACTTTCAGGATAATAAGAGTATCAAGACATGCGACCAGTGAACACTGAAGACTCAGATCATCTTCCGATGCAAGGCCAGTCAGATTTTGCCATTTGTCGTGACAAACAGAGATTATAAATCTCTGGTTAACTACATCACCGTTTCGGTGAAGGTTTAAATATGTTCTGTTGCATCTGATCTGGGTCTACACCTCATGCCTGTCTGTCCGAATAAGTAGATTAAGTACGGAAATTCAATCAAATCGAACCCCTTTAGAAATCATCCTTGGTTTACCCCCGATTTATACAAAAATGCTGTGTTGTAAAATTCTTTATCAAGGCAGTCGCAGTTAGCTCCCTTTAAACAGTAAAACCTAAAGAATGAAGGCCTTAGCCCGCATTTACCAGGGCACAAATAAATAGTAATACCGTTATTCGTTTATATTATCTATGGATTGAGAACATTATAATGATTGAAATAACCAGAAAATGCAACAGTCACAAAGCAATATTGCCCTTGCCCCACATGAAGAAACCAAGTGCTCGTGTCACCTGGTCATGGTGGGAAACTACTTCGGGAGAAAAACAAACTTAATTTATAGAGCCTTTTCTCGTCAGAAATGCATATGAAACTGGCATGTATTCATATTTAACTAAATATTGGGACAGATAGGTCTATGCAAACAATGTAGACCCAAATCAGAAGCCATAAAGAACAAGGGAATGAAACTAACTTGGAAGAATAGTGATCATGAATATTCAGAAAACACTTTTAGTACAATAAGACCTGTGTGACCAGGAATACTCAGATCAGCCTGCAAATCAGTCTTCGCTGTTCGCATGAGCTTTTTTGGCCTCTGAGCTTATCAAGATCATCCTCAGGAGTATCACAGTGGGGAATCCACCTGACCAAATGACTGGGTTTGTTGCTACTTTTAGCTCCGCCTCAGGTAAGTTTTGTTTTTAAAATATCTCGATTTATACTTCATGGATTTTTTTTTCAAATAAAGGGCAGAGTAAGCGGAAAACAATTCTACACGGCAGGTATAAATATTGATGTCGGGATTCAGTCATCTAGCACTTGTTTGTCCCGGAGCTCCTGCTAATTGTTGCAAGGATAAGAGAAAGAAAATAAACTCACTGGTCGGTATTACTTTATGCCTATCTAAACTATTTGCTTAAAAGTATTCGCACTGTTGATTTAAATGAAAAATCTTGAAAATAATTCATCTTTAGTCAAACAAAACAATGTCAACGTAACGCTATCAGTATTGTTTTTTTCTACCTTCGTTTTCACCGGATGTCATGTTGTGTTATGGCATTATGGCTACTGGAATAACGCTAATTCATCGCTAGTGGCTGCAGATTTATACTACATAGTAACTGGTTAACATCAAATTAATTTCGAATGATTTCACGCTAAAAAGAAAAGAAGAACAAATATGTATACCATTCCCATTTGCTACTACACTATCATGTCCATAGCCCACCGTAAACAAATCGTTTACGTCATTGTCGAAACTTCCAGCATGTAAGAAAAAAATAATCAGAAGTTCAGCGTAAACAAATAACGTACGGTTTATATGACATTAAAAGAAACAAATGCAATATGAAAAATATATATATATACTTTACCACAGCTGAAGTAGCCTCTATTTCTTTTAAAATAATTTTGCGTCGGACTCAACAGTTTCTACAACATAGTGTCGCGACTTGAACAGCGGAATAATTCTTCGTGATTTGCCCTTGGACATCCAAACAAACCGTCGAACGAAAATAATTTATAAATGTCAACATTTTGCTGACCAATTTAATTAAAATTCACATGTATTAATATTTTTAGCGCACTGCAACAGTTTGACATGTACTTAAAGTATATAATTTCTTCGAACTATTTTTCACTGGGGAAGGATAATTTCTTCGAACTATTTTTCACTGGGGAAGGAAAATGAACTCGTCCAAGTAGGGGTGAAGGACCTTGTCCTGAACGTTTTAGTAGATCAAAAAATGAATTCTGTCTGAAACTGCTATTTCTTTCTATCATCATTTTTCGTTTTTAACGTGGAATACGCTAATAGAACCCTAACTCGACTTTCAATATCCAAACGAGTTCATCTTTAAAATGTGAGCCCCCACCCAGTGGACGAGTTCAACAATAGTGGATACAATAGTAGGCTTATTAATTACGATTTGTAGAATTACTGTAAGTAATTTGTATATGTAAGTAACTAACGCCTAGAAAAATGGGATACCCAAAGAAAATCTACAATGCCTTTTGGTGAGCGATTCTAATAAATATCCAAACATCTGTTTCTTGAAATTTTAAATCTAATATTCTTGCATTAATTCTGATTAACTGTCACCGCTTAAGCGAAGGCTTCATGCCAGTCAGACTATCATTTATTATTATTATTATTATTAATTTAATAGGTGCTACCTATATCCGTGCGTCCAATTATCATCACATGCTTCATAGGTGAGTTGACCAGATCTAACTGAATTTGATTTCAGATCACGCTTGACTTCTAATCCACTGCGTGAATTGCGATATAACGTCCAAGTCAACAATATTTCTGTAGTTCAGAGACATTGCCTCCAAATTTGTGGGAATTTTACCCGACCCGATCACATGAATTCGGGGACTTGCTTATTTATTAGCAGCTCTGCCATGGAGGCTTTAGGCAGCCCCATCTATTTCGCGGGTCCCGTTGGGCGGGGGCCATGCTTTCCGAAAACTAGTGTATGCCGATGACAAGTACAAGAACAATACACTATCGTTCGCTTACCTGTGCCGAAGTTTTAAAGATTATCACGAGAAAAGAGCGGAAAGTCTATGTGTTATCTAAAAACCTATATCAAAGTGTACCTTATACACAAAACGAATCATGCTTAGCTTGTAAATAGACGGAGAACGGATGGAAATAAAATTCCAATTGGAGGCAAAATTCAAAATGGCAAATTATAAGGCTGACGACATAAGTCTCGTGATTCAACCTCTTGCAATTGGAATACTTGGCGTTCTTGGCTGTTTTGTTGCTATTATCGGCATGGCCGCCGTGTCAATAGTCTCTGCCAAGTCACGGAACGCTTATTGTTTTTCAGGATAAGCACCGAACCAACCAAGCGTTTGTTGGATCATCACATTTTTGGTCACACACATCACTGGTCACATCGGTAGTCTATAGTAGTGCGTCTGCACGCCGAACCGCATCGCAGCACCCGTTGGACGCACTTATTATGTTGTCTCGTTGGTCGTAATAAAGAGGATTGGCTGTACATAAAACAGTGGAAAAGGTGGGGAGAAGGAATCCTTATTGCACCGCACTGCTTTAAATTTCATTACTTAAACATATGATTGATTGAAATTATGAAAGTAAAACATTAGCCTCAATGAAAGCTAACGTATCGTCCTATATGTGCACGCAACGCTGTCCGCCAGAGGATGCTTTGGCTCCTTATCTACTCACAGAATACCCAGACTAGTCACATTTTAGTCTTCAATGGGCACATATGCAATCTTGTAAGAAATGTTGTACCCGGCTGAATATTTTGTTTTACATTTGAAACCCTTTCATTTGAGATCCCTGATAAAAACGGGATAGTCAGTGTATCCGAACAACTATACAAATGCACAGTTTGCTCCAGAACTTTGTTGGCTCACATGATAATCACATATACGTACATGTTATCACATAAAAGAAAACGCCGTATTTCGGACTACGTGGTTGTGTTGGCTCATCTTTGATTTATCTGTTGTTATTGGTCATAATTATCCATTTCTTATTGCGCCTAGTGGTCATTTTACTTTCTATTTTATTTCGTTTTATTTCAGTATGGGAAACGTTCGTATGTGTAAACATAGGAGCTTGGAAGAACTTCAATTTGCTATGGCTGCGTAATTTTAGCAAACCACTATACCCCCTATTCTATGAAAATCTCCAAACCGATCTTCAAAACGAGCTACAGAAACTGTTTCAGTTTTTACAAGTTCCGATAAACGAAACCGCATTAGGATGTATTGAGGAAAACAAGGAAGGGAATTTCCATAGACAAAACAAGACAATAGTTGGAAAAGAACAAAACTCTCTGAAGCTTTCTGATCTTTACACAGAAGACATGACTCAAAATATAACTGCGGCGTCCAGTGAATTGTCAGCTGTTCTAAAAAGTAAATTTAGAATTCAGTGGACATACCCATTTCCTCCTAATTGATAATATGAGTCGTATAATGTAATGATATCTCTTCGCAAGAGCCGCTTCATGAGAAAACGTATCTTCTGATAGGTGCGCCCAATAAAGACTCAAATCAGCCTGCGCATTCGCGCAGTCTGATTAGAGTCCTCGTTGTCCGTATGAAGAAACGTTTCAGCTAGTGAAAATTCTGATCAGATTGCTGAATGTGCAGGCTGATCAGTATCTGCGCTGGGCGCACTCGTCCGAAGATACGTTTTCGCACTTTGCCGCTCATATGCGGACGGTGCAGGCTAAAACCAGGCCCCGAGGTTAGAAAACTTTTTTTCATGCTCAACTCAGCTGAGCATGAAATCTATATTGCTAATAAATCTCAAATTACTAACAGTTGCAAATTCTTTCTTGCCAAACATAGCTGAGCGTGAAAATTTCTTTGCTAATAAATATGAAAATGCCATCTATAGTTGGCTTTTTCATAATCTTTAGGAAAGAAAATTTCATGCTCAACTGAGTTGAGCATGAAAAAAGTTTTATAACCTTGGGGCCAGCTTGCGTATCCAAAAATTGTATAAAAAGTTGATTGCTGCATGTTATATGTACGTGCGGATTGTATATACAATTAATCTTAAAATGTCCATAGATGTTGCATTCAGATTCAATAGCATTTTTTGACAACCGTTCCAAGACATTTCCTCTGTTGTGGTTCATCTTTTTCAGTGTGTCTATTGTTTCACAATTATGTGGCGTTTGTATTGCCATTATATTATTTGTTTCTCATCTCTCCTTCTTTGGGACCTCGAGAAGGCTATGTTACGTGTTTGTAGAACCTAATTGGTTTGTTTGTGTTGAGGTTTTACGGCCCAGTCAACCCAATGGGGCTATGTCGAGCGCGTTCAGTTTACCTAACCACACGTTTACCGGGCAGACTTAGTCCTCTAAGCGGTTCACCAGTATTGTGCACATTTTTTTCGCCAGAAACTGACAACTGCCCCATCACAAAAACATGCCTATATAATGTTGACCCCCTTAAACCCCACTTTTATATAATAAAACTGGGGTTTACAGGGCTATACATTATTTTTCTTATTTCTGCTCAAAATCATAGATTGTGGGTACTCGTTAATCTATGTTTTTGAGCAGAAATATGAAAAATATCAGAATTTTTATCTGCAAATTTTCATTTTTTGGTGGTAAAATTATCAACATATTTGAATAGGCTTATTTTCGTAGCTCTATATGGTATTTTCACTTATAGTTTTATATACGAAGAGATTTAAGTTTGAAATGTGCTGCTTTTATGAGCCATTTCGAGTTACTGTCGAACTTCAATGGCTAGAACATCTTTGGGACCATGGAAATTTGTTCGAGAGATGGGTAGTTCGAGCCGATGAGATTTAATCATGGCACCAGGTCAGGAAGCAAATGGCGATAATTGATGGAATTTTTTTCGATCTTCAACAAAATAATGGTATGTTGCGTGTACTCATTAGGATCGCCTCGATGAGGCGATTCTAATGAGTACACACAACAAACAAATTCATAATAAAATAAGAAAATTTCCCTCGATATATGTGTTCTTGAGCTATCGGAAAAATTCCGTAAGGACTCAAATAAACCATGGTAAACGAGCCATCGGTGTTCGAGCCATCGAAGTTCGATTGTAATTTGACTCTGACTGAACGAAGTAAAGAACAAATCTAAATAACATAATATATTTTCAATATGTTTAGCCCAAGGGCCTTTCCGTTATCAGACGTGTGCAGCTTATATATACATGTACGATTAAACAGCGGAAATATTTCTTTTGAGTCGTGACACAGCATTTCCAACAAGAAAGCATGTGCGCCAGCGAAACCTAAGATAAGACTGTGTATTCGCACAGTCTGATCATAGTTTGCCGTCCACATGTAGACGCTTTGGACCCTTGGCTACCAATAAACTGCCCTGGGAAGACTTTGTTCATACTTAGCTGATGCATAGGCTGACTTCAGTCTTCGTTAAGTGCACGTGCAAGCTTGTAGAAAATGTTGTATCCTGTTTTTGTCTTGTATAAACAAAACGCATTTGTTCAAACATGTCTTACCATTTCATATGTTTTTTTTTTTTGGTTTTTTTTTGTTTTTTTTGTGAGGGGGGTGGGGGGGTCGATTGTTTACATTCGCGCCATTTGTTGTCCACGTGATTATCATTCACCAATGAAATTCAACCACGCGTGTGTACAAATTTCATGTAACGTTTATTTATAGCCTCGCTATTCTTGTCGCTGTGACGTCAGAGTGCAGTGTAAAGACAGTTATCTGTAAAACCTGGACTGGGGCATTGGCAAACAGTGCCGACCCAGATCAGATGCCACAAAACGACGCACCTATGTTTATGATCTGCACTGTTTGCTTAAATTACGTGAAGTTATTAAGAAAAAATAAAACAGTCTCAAGTCCCCGTTCAGGACCATTTTCCCACTCAGAGCCAATCGACCCATCAGTGCTGTCGGTGCTTGTTTTTACAAAAACGTGAAAACTACATGTATGAGACATTTATCATATGATGTACAACATTAATAGGGCTATTGAGTCGTGCAACGACGGTCCAGATCAGCATGTGCAACCGTGCAGTATTATCTGGGCATTCTTTTTCGTCGACATACATGAACGTATACTATAGTAGCTATTGATTCTATCAGCGGATAACGAATGCTCTGATCAACCTGTGCGAATCTGGGCCTATTGCATATTTGCCTTTTTTCGTGTGCATAAATCTAGATCGCATATTTTAGATGCTTGCTGCTCTAACATCACGAAAACATAGCTATATAATTTTGACCCCCTTAAACCCCACTTTTATATAGTAAAACTGGGGTTTATAGGGGTATACATTATTTTTCTTATTTCTACTCAAAAACATATATTGTGGGTACTCGTTAGAACCGCCTCGGCGAGGCGATTCTAACGTGTACCCACAATCTATGTTTGGAGCAGAAATATGAAAAATATCAGATTTTTTTTGTCCGAAAACTTCAAGTTTTTGGTGGTGAAAGTTTCAATATATTTGAATAGGCTTGTTTTCGTAATGAGATATGGAATCTCAGGTTAGACAATTATCTGAGTAATGTCTGTACTTAAGAATCGCTGCTCAACACGTACAATGTACCACTCTCAGGATAATTTAACAAATGGGTGATATTTATTTACTTTTCCACGGAAACAAGATCTGATATTTCATGCAAATTGTCTCCATAGAAGGATTTGACATTTCTTACAAATTGTCTCCTTTTGGCATGAAATGTCAACTCTGTTGTTTTTTTTTTTTTTTTTTTTTTTTTGGAAAAATAAGACAAAAAAACAAAATCTCGTCTGTTGAAAGTTTTACCCAGAGTGCTCAGCATTAAAGGTATCTGTTTTATATGGTCGAAACATGTCATATATTTAGGTTTTGTTAGAAATGTGGGACAGTGTCTAAAGTTGCACTGTTAAACCAGATCGTTAAATCTAAATGACTCGCTTGTTGATAGATAGATATTTTATTCATTTTTAATTGTGTTTAACGATTTCAAGGTAAACTAATGTCTTACATGTACGTAATTTTGTGGAAAAATTACGAAATGATAAAAAATATCTTTATTCCCTCTTTCCTGGAGTTTTTAAGCCATGCAATTTCACAATGTAATACAAGAAAGCTAGGAAAGTTTGATTATTAATTCATTAAGATAGATTTATGCATATAAACGGTTAATTCAAAGAACAAAACAAATTACTCTTTGTTGCTTTGTGGTTTATTCTACGAGGCGATTTGTTGTGTGTTGTTCCGTGCGTCATTTTATTCTTGTGTTTTTCAGTCCTTTTGTATTGCGATTACCTCGCTTGGGAAAGAGAGAGCTAATCTTAGTGCTTTTTGTACGTTTGTTCGGTTTGTGCTTGTTTTGATTTGTCGGTTTCCTCTTCCTCTTGGGGTCTGGGAAGGGCTGCGGTTTGTGATTGTGGCACTTCCGGCACTTTTCTCTTACCTTTTTTTTGTTTTCTTCACGAAAACATGCCTATATATTTTTGACCCCTTAAATCCCGCTTTTATATAGTAAAACTGGAGTTTACAGGGGAATACATTATTTTTTCTTGTAAATTGTGCTCAAAAACATAGATTGTGGGTACTCGTTAGAACCGCCTTGCCAAAGCGGTTCTAACTAGTACTAACAAGCTATGCTTTGAGCAGAAATATGAAAAATATGAGTTTTTATCAGTTTTTGGTGGTGAAATTTTCAATATATTTGAATAGGCGTGTTTTCGAAATGTGGCGAATATGTGGCGTTTGTTTTATCATTGTTTGTGTCTCATTTCTCCTTCTTTGTTGTACCTCGAGCGGGCTTCACTTTGAGACTGTTGTATTTCCTTGGTATCGTTACTTATATTTTGTTCAACCTGCAAAAGTCCTAGTAATGTGTTTCCCTGCAAACATGTATCTCCCATTTATACAGAACATCACTTATCTACTACTTATAATCACTTATCAATGATACTATACAAATAAAGCATTTCATGCCAAAAATGTTATGCTGATATGATTTTGGTGTCTGTAAAGAGACGTATCTACCCCAATAAAAACAAAACATTGAACAACCCCATTTGTTTGTTTGTGTGTTCGGAAAAAGTTCTGTTATATCGCAACGGTGTTCGGATGCGACCGAGATCACAATGTTCTTTGTTGGGGCGATGCCGTGCTGAAATATCATACCCAAATACTAATGCATTCCCTTTTGGAGTTGTTCCCTTTTCAGAAGGGAGACTAAACAGCTTGACAGAATTTGTATCCGTTTACCTTATTACTTGTGGAAAAGAAAAAAAGAAGAAGATATATTGTGAATAATAACGTACAATAGATGCTATTTAAAGCAAGTATTTAGAGAAAATATGAGCATTTAGGATAGGATGGACTGTGTCTCTCTTGTGTAAGTCCAAGGCATATACAAATACACTGTTTAACCCATTTATGTCTAACGTCCCCTAAAAGTGACATTAGCAAAAAACGTAGACCAAGCTGTTGATCAGGGTCTACACTATTTGCATTAAATACAGAAATTTCTAACATAACGTGGTAAAAATCAAACACTAACCAGACACCCCTTCTATTGGTAATGGAACAGTCCAAAGTTGACATAAATAGGTTAACATGCAAGTCTATCTGATATTTAAGATAACACGCTAGCGTTAACTTTAGAATTGGATCATTTGTGAACATTATGGTCTTGTTAAGTCTGTTATGCTTGTATGTTTTAAATCTCTGCCTTGCGAAAACGTCTCGCAGCATTAGGGAAACAAAAAGAAAACAACATCTGTTGTTTTAACACTTAAAGCGCCAGACACAACAACAGCAGACATAATTCTATTTCATTTCGAGAAAATAAGGCTGTATAGTCTACCTAGAAAAAATATTCAAAATGTCGCCTAATTTCGAATAAAGTTTTCAGGGTAATTTCCTGATATACCATGGTAAAAGAAAAGAATATTACAACGCAAGCAATGACAAACTAACAGGAATATGACGTTATAAAACCGTTGGCTACATCCCAGCTAGCATTCTGTTAAAATCTAGCATACTACTTGAAATTTTATACAACCGTTATCAGCCCGACAGTGTTCCTGTTACTCCAATAACGGTATGATATATATTTAAGTAGAATACCGGCTGGGATGTCGATGATTTAACGTTTAATCAACATCAGAAGCCTGTTGAAAAAACAAAGGTAAGAGAAAAGTCGAGGGAGTGCCACAATCACAAACTACAGCCCTTCCCAGACACCAAGAGGAAGAGGAAACCGTCAAATAAAAAAAAAAAGCACAAATCGAACAAACGTACGAAAAGCACTAAGATTAGCTCTCTCTTCCCCAAGCGAGGTAATCGCAATGCTAAAAGGACTGAAAAACACAAGAACAAAATGACAAAAGGTAAGACATAAAACAAATCGCCTCATATAATAAACCATAAAGCAACAAAGAGTAAGACTAACACTGGGACCATCGCCTTAGAACGGTCAGTACAGTAAACCACCGCGGGGTTTAAAGCACTTTTAGACCTAACCAACTTCACCCTGGGTCCCGATGCTACTCTTAATACAGAAATAAATAAAAATTCGGTTCGCATAAAGGCTCCCAACTCAGTCAATGCATCAAAGCGAAAACATAAAAATCAAATTAATCACAAAATAAACAAAGACGAGTACTCATGGCTAATTCTACTGTATGCCAGAGTAAATGAAAACCAATAGTTGAACCACGGCAGGCCAAGCCAAAGACATATCGTCAAGAGTGAAAACTTCGTGTTGATTCAAACGTAACTGTTACGGGTACATTAACAAAATCTAGATGTTTCCTTTTTAGGTCAACAAATCTGCTTCTTTCCTGTGCCTAGTAGCAGTGCATTAAAGAAGCATTTTCTAAATGTTGTCAGTAGACGTATTTTATGCCAAAACTAACGAAATTCATGACATTCGCATATAAATTGTGAACTATTGAATCTGAATACAATGTCTTTATCAAAATATAATGTATAGCAGTGATAATTGCTTGGAAATTATCTAATCATGTTATGTTATATATGCATGTTTGGAACCTTCACCATCAACACAATACGTGTCACGGATTGTGAGTTATTCAATACAGTCATGTTATGTCATATATGGCTTTTGGAACCTCTACTATCAACTATATACGTATCACGGATTGTGAGTTATTCAATACAGTCATGTTATGTCATATATGTATTTTTGGAACCTCTGCTATAAACTCTCTACGTATCGCGGATTGTGAGTTATTCAATACAGGCATGTTATATCATATGTGTATTTTTGGAACCTCTACTATTAACTCTATACGTATCACGGATTGTGAGTTATTCAATACAGTCATGTTATGTCATATGTGTATTTTTTGGAACCTCTACTGTTAACTCTATACGTATCACGGATTGTCAGTTATTCAATACAGCACAATATGCAAGTAAATCACACTAATACAGCTTTCCCTACCGGCTTGTTGCCACGGCACGAAAGATACTCCAAATGACGTTCATATTCATGTAATTGTCCTCTTTGTCAGATTTCATGAGTTTAGCTTAAATAGGTTGTGAGTTACGACTGACTGACAGAAGGACGGACTTCAGAGGTAAACCTTTTCCTTTTGCGATAGGTCATCAGTAGAGGACCAGTGAAACAATCCAAGTTTCTATAAACTATCCATGGTTTTCCTTACATCGTTTGCTTTCAACACATTTTGTATAATGCTCACCTTCAGAGCCTGTTTCCGTCATTTGCATATACAGGAAGTAGGCCTGGTTTATTTAGATTTCTTTGACGTCCCTTCAGTTACTCTACTCTGTTAGTCTTTCAATAGGGTAGAAGGGGTCTGGGAAGGGCTGCGGTTTGTGATTGTGGCACTCCCTGGACTTTTCTCTTACCCTTTTTTCAGAAATACTGAAGACTGTGAACTATAACGTGCAATGTTTTGTTTGTCAAGCCAAGGGACCGTAAGCGAAACTATTCCGTCTACTGTTTCGCTTCATAATTTTATTAAGACATCAGGATTGACACACGTGGCGTCTTAGGATCACTTGTAGACCGCCTCACTGGTGAAGTTGCCCATTGTCAACAAGTTCATGAATTTCTGTAGTAAACTTTATTAAAGACATGTGATAAGTATTTTTTTGTGTTCTGCAGCCATATATGTATGCGTGTCAAAACCTACTTTCTAGAAATACAAAGAACAATATTTTATAGTATCGTCTGCAGAATTTGTTTTACCCAGCATGATGAGCATTAAAGAAAGGTCTGTTTTTCAATACTGATGTCTGCTAACACATTGGACGCAAATCTTTTTTAAGGAAAACATGTGATAATGAAAGAGCCACCCATCCCTATTTTCAACTGTTGTACGAACGCTTGCCTGCATTGTCATTGAACAGGATTCTATTACACGATTGTATTAATGCCTTCCATACATCTTTCAACGGCGGAAACAGAGTTGAGATTGACGTCATACTTTCTCAAGATAGTCTTGAAGTCTACGAAAATATAACGAAGATCTTGCAGGTGTTATGCTGTTTCACGCAAATTTGTCTGAGAATGAAGATAAGATAAGATAACATAAAAATTATTTTTGACTGCATGACATATATATATATATATATATATATATATATATATATAACAGGTAACATAAGTTCTCAGGAGCTTTTGACCGGCTATACATATATATGTTTTCAGACAGACAACATTATAATACATCGTAGATAATGATGAATACTTTAAGCCTAAGATTGAGGTCACAATTGTAATATAAGATATTAAACAAGCACAATACTCATATAGTCAACTAGAGAAAGGTCAGTAGAGGTGATTGGATGGGGCCCCTACCTACAAGAGCTGACAGAAGCCGGTTGATAAAAGAATAATTGCTCTGTGTACTCGTTCTCCCTCTGACCCCGGCTGTCGTCAGTAACTGACTATTCCAGCCTAGGACGTATATCTTTCAGTATCACATTGCACGGACAGCTGAAAAAGCTATTGGTTCTATAATTTGCGCCGCCTCAAGCGAAAACATGCCTTCGAACATAGGCAAAATGAGCAGATACATATTATCCTACGCATGCGCAAAGTATCATCCGGGTCTTTGCTCTCCATTTATACATTCTGTAGTATTCTATGATTCTGTTAGCGGACATTGAAAGCCATGATTAAACTGCGCGGATGCGCAGGCTGATCTGGGCCTTCGATTTCGTATATGCCCGAAGACACGATTTTGCATGGTGGCCCATTTAGGAACAATAGTTTCAGTGTAAATCAAAACAGTTATTGGTGCAACAGATAAATACCAGAGGAGAAAGCCGCCGTCGATGACGTCTCTTTGTTGTGCTGACACAGTCCATGTTGCCGATCAAGCTATGATGTTGTAGTAGAATAAGTTTGTAAGGCAAGAGTTCATTTGAACCTGGAGTAGATTTTCTGTAATTAAAGCAAACTGTGCACCCCTGATCAGACGTCGCGTTCTGCACTGTTTGCCAATGTCCCAGTCCAGGTTTTACACAGCTTACCTTTTTTTTTACACTGTACTCTGACGTCACAGAGACAAGAATAGCGCGGCTATAAAATAACAGTTACCTGGATTTCGTATTAACGCGTCATTTGATTTCATTGGTCAATGATAATCGCATGGACAACAACCTTAAAGAAATTTCGGTGTATGTATACTTTGGCTCGATTGTAAACAATCAACCAAAAAATCTACCAAGTGTATCAATTCCCTTTAAAACTCTTTTCTTGCGTTTTGTTTCATTTATGTATGCAGACATCTACATCTACCCCCGAACCCCCCATCCCCACCCCCTATTTCTAGATACCATGAGATAACAGTTTAGATAAACGCTTGAGATAACAGTTTAGAGCCTGATCACATTGCTCTAGATTAAACACTTTTGATCACGACTTTCACAGTTTATTATTAGTACTGGTAATATTTGTAGTTAAGAAGACGAACAATCGCATGGCTTCAGATAAGAGGAGGTATTATAAAGTTGTTTTAATATTCTCCTTTTCTCCATGAAAAGAATTACGTCACAACGCAAGTTTAGAAACACTTTTTAGTTAAAAAATGACTGATCTGGAGCTATGCATTTAGTATATTTACTATATGTTTCTTGGGTATTTTAGTTAAAAAATGACTGATCTGGAGCTATGCATTTAGTATATTTACTATATGTTTCTTGGGTATTTTCGTGCCTTTACCAACTTTACACTGTAGAAACCGACTCAAGGTATGTTCCTTCAACTTGGTGTGTCTATAAATGGATCCTCTTCCTCTGTTTTATTTGAACTTGCTTCTGACGGATCTTGGGCGTTTGTTGTCGGGACAACATCATTATTTTCATCATATTTGTTAATATAATTTAAATTATTTTCATCTTCTGAACATTCTGATTCCATGCCTGAATTACTATGGTTTACATTTTCTTTATATTGTTTCTTTGGAAAATTGTTCATTATTGTCGTTTCCGCATTATCAAAAAATTCTGATATGTCTTCAGATTTATCACGGTTTATATTTTCTTCTCTTGGCAAAACGATTCAAATTGTCGTTGCCCCATGCATATTATTCGGATGTGAGCTAGTTTCCGGTGATGAAATCAATGACCCATGCGTGACAGTATTCTCCACATTATCTACTGGCGATATAGGAGTAGCAATGTTTTCTGTACTGATCGTAGAGGAATTCAGTGTTTTAATGTTGTCATCGCTGGTAATTGCATAATCAATGGATATGGATGCATTTGTGAAGGAAATGGTCCTCATGGAGTTTGCAGGAGTTAGTGCTGAATTTGGATGAAGACAGTGATCTGATCCAAAATTGCTTTTATGTGAGGAATGTACGTTTTTTCCTTTCGGAATCTGCAGTATGTTAGATCCTTTATGGGCAGGCGTGCATGTGCCGTCTCTGTCAAGCGTCACAGAAGGAGTGTATGAAGTTAATTCAGCATTGAAATTTGTTCTGCTATAAATATCCAAAGGAATGTTACTACCTTGCCTGCTCCTGGGGCAAAATATACGTTTAACTTCTTGTCTGAATTGGGTCCCACTCAAGCAATACAGTAGAAAATTAATCGAATTATTAGTGTACATTAGCATGTTTACACAGCCCACCAAAGTTCTAAAGTGGCATGGTCCTGCGTAGTCACTGACTTCACCCAATAAGGAATACCGATGCTGTAAATACTAACCGGGGCTGTTGTAAATAGGAATACTGTGTTTAAAGTAAACAGCATGGCTGTCATGGAGGAATGTTTAGGTCCAGCGCGATGTGATGTTCTCGACTGGTTTGTATTTGTAGAAGGCACACTTCTAGCTTTTGTCTTTCGTCGACTTCTGATTACTCCGAAAAGAATGGAACAATTCCCAACTACTATCACTGAAAATGGAACGAGACAGAACACACAGAGATCTATCCAAGGCCAAGTTAAATTAAAGAAATTACCATACTTCGTATCAATCTCTGAACACTTCCGAGTACCAGTATCATGTTCCTCCACAGTACCTTTGTTTACCATTCCATACAGCAAGTGGGAATTAAGTCCTAGAAGAAAAAGTAAAATTGTTATTAGAAGAGCAGTGGCATATTTCCTGCTACATTTAGTCTTAGCAGTATGTGGGCAATAAACTAAGATAACTCTTTCCAGTGTCACAGCTATTAATATCCATGCGGAAAAATCCAGTGAAGTATAAAGTAACCATATGTGAATCTTACAGACAGCCTCGCTTACATGCCTGACATCGTATTTAAATACATAGATTATCCACTGTCTTAAGAGGCCGGTGTATAACACTAATAGATCTGAAAATGCCAAAAACGTCAAATATAACGCCGTTGTCGAAATCTTAATTGACTTGCGAGTAAGAACAACGATTGATAAAATGTTCCCGATTGTTCCGAGCAGGAGGAGAAATGGCGGAACTACTTTCCAAATTAAAAGACCAGCTCGATAGTCCGGAAAATGTGTATAATCCTTATGTTTTTCTTCCTCCGTGACATTATCCATAACGCTTGTAGATAATTTAATAGTTTGTTACAGGCACAGATAATCAGAAATCATCACATTATATAACAGAGCCTGGCGATAATCATAATCAAGATACGAATGGAGATAAGTACATCTCTGCTGTTCCATATTATAGTTTTGTTTTACGCCACTGACAGACATCGGTTCAGATATTATCCAACATTTCTTCAGCAGTACTACCAGCCATTTATTTACACCTAACAGTATCTTCGTGTTTATATGGGTTTAACTTACCGCGAGTCATGCAGATCGGATAACTGTCGGCTAATGATATAATTCCATTTATTTAAGCAACGATGTTAAGTGATCAGGCCCCGAGGTTATAAACTTTTTTCATGCTCAACTCAACTTAGCATGAAATTTTCTATGCTAATAAATATGAAAATGCCAACATTAGTTGGTATTTTCATATTTCTAGCAGAGACATTTTCATGCTCAGCCATGTTTAGCAAGAAATTTTGAGTAATTTTAGATTTATTAGCATGAAATATTTCCTGCTCAGCTGAGTTGAGCGTGAAAAAAGTTTTATAACCGCAGTTTTATAAAGTTTTATAACCTCAGGGCCTGATCTCAAGTAGATGTTTTTGTTTCCTTCTGGTTCTTTTACAGTTTGTAAATTACACACCACTTTTATGATATAAACCATGTTCTATAAATTGAAATAAATAAATAAATAAATAACAAAACATACGAAAGGTTCAATAATTCATAAAACTAACAAAGTCGTTTCTCTACAACTATTCAATATTTTTTGTCCACTATCCGTTTGATCAGCTTTAGGTATCTAATACAGTGTGGTATTTCATGTGTTGTATTGTTTACACTAGTTAGTTGTAGTCTTCTTAGACACTTGATTCGTGAAGCACATTCATTTTTTAAGTACGACTAAACAATCAGAATATTGACATATTGAAAACTCCAATAAACACATCCACAAATATCGCTTCATTTTTTTTTTAATTTTACATGGTTCCATATCAAATCCAAACCAAAATAAAAGCCACAATTTGTTTCTGGTTTTAAACATCAAGTTCAACTGTGTCTCTGTGTATCGACATAGTTCGTTTATGCTAAGTACAGTTCCGAGAAGAATAGTTATTAAGTAAATGTCGGTGAATTATTGCTATTATATGCGGGAATTATAATTGAAAAAATGCAAATTCGACATCATCATTGAACACGTGGTAAATATTGAAGATACGAATGTGTAGTTAACTTTCCCGCAATGTTATTCGCTCTATCATTCCTATCACAGAACCAGATTAAAGCTAGAGTATTGTCCGCATCAGTTTGCTTCTCTGTAGTTAACGACCAATTCATACAGTATCGGAATTCTACCGCGCATATGATTTATGTACAACTGTAGTCCAATAGCGATTTGATGAATAGCCAGTTATTAGCTATTTTTGTTGTATTAACCATTTGAATTTGGTTGTATTTGGGTCCAGATTTAAGGCAAATACCTACATAATATATGTGAGTCACATGACCACAAAATATGTCAGAGGGCACATATATTCTGGTCATGCCAAGGTAAAACTGGGCAAGAGAGAATTTTTGTCTTGACGTACATAATTTACTTCTTAAATATGTTATATTTAAAGATTGCATGGGTGAACGGCGCGTGCAAAGACCAGACTGTATATGTGTGCAGTCTGGGCTGGGCATGCGCAATTTCGCACATGCCATAAGATAGGTTTTGTTATGGTGCAGCAGCACATGTTAAACAAAAGCGGGCCAATTTACGCCCGTAGGGTTTTTCAAGTAACAGGAATCTTTGCATTATATTAGCAAACAACAGGACAGTAATGGTCCTAACCGTGCAGCTTCCGACAATACAAGCAAAATAATGCCGATTTCACGAAGAAATCTTTGAAGTTTATTTTGTTTTTTAAATTGTAGAGCGGTACTTAACTTACAATTTGAACTTTGACCTTTAAGTGTGACTTGGCCTTCATTGGATAGGATTCAGATATGAATTTTGCACATCACCTTTAAGGGGTATAACCTACGTCATATATAAAAGTGAAAACAAGAGGGCCAAGATGACCATGTATCGCTCACCTGAATACCAGACAAGTTTGAGTCAATTGGCCTTTCGGTTCAAGAGAAGAAGTTTAATATAGATTTTCTAGATGGCGGCCATCTTGGATTTCCAATCAAAATGATTTTATCTACTTTTGATCTTCAAGTCACCTCGATATGTGATGTAGAGTCTCAGGTTAGCCTATTATCTGAGCAATGTTTGTACGTAAGAATCGCCGGTAGGTCTGTACGTAAGAATCGCCTTATAATGTACCACTCTCTGGGATAATTTTACAGACGACAAACTGGTGATTATTTTTACCTTTCCAAGGAAACGGGGTATGACATTTCATGCTAATTCTCTCTATAACAGGATTTGACATTTCTTATTAATTGTCTCCTTTTTGCATGAAATGTCAACCCTGTTTTCTTGAAAAAATAAGACAAAAATTCAAAAGTTCGTCTGCTGGAAGTTTTACCCAGAGTGCTCAGCATTAATGGTATATGTTTTATATGGTTGAAACATGTCATATATTTAAGTTTTGTTAGAAATGTGTGACAGTGTCTAAAGCTGCACTGTTATATCAGATCGTAAAATCTAAACGGCTCGCTTGTTGATAGATACATTTTTTTATTCATTCTAATTGTGCATAACGATTTCAGGTTAAACTAATGAATGTCTTACATGTACGTTTTTGTGGAAAAGCTACGAAAATAAAAAAAAAAGTTAGCTTCATTCCCTCTTTCCTGGAGTTTTTAAGCCATGCACTGTCACAATATAATACACGGAAATGAGGAAAGTTTGGGTATTAAACTCATAAAGATAGATTTATACATACAAAAGGTTAATCCAAAAAACAAAACAAATTAAGGTTTGTTTTCATCACGAAAACATGCGTGTATAAATTTGACCCCCTTAAACCCCATTTTTAATAGTAAAACTAGTGTTACAGTGGAATGCATTATCGTTCTTCTTTTTGCTCAAAACCATAGATTGTGGGTACTCGTTAGAACCGTCTCGCCGAGTACTGACAATCTATGTTTTGAACAGAAATATGAAAAAATATCAGAAGTTTTATCTGAAAACTTTCAGTTGTTGGTGGTGAATTTTTCAATATATTTGAATTGGATGTGGCGAATATGTGGCGTGTGTTTTATCATTGTTTGTTCCTCGTCTCTCCTTCTTTTTCGTACCTGGAAAGGGCTTCCCTTTGTGACTGCTGTATTTCCTTGGTATCGTTACTTATATTGTTTACAGCCTGCAAATATTCCCCTGCATATATGTTTCTCTCATTTATACAGAACATAATTTATCTACTACTTATAACAACTTCATAAATGATACCATACAAACAAAGCATTTCATGCCAAAAATGTAATGCTGATATGATTTTGATGTCTGTACGGAGACGTATCTACCTCAATAAAAACAAAACATTGAACAACCACACTTTCTTGTTTGTGTTGATGAAACGATGGTTTCGAAAATACTTCTGCTATATCGCAGAGGTCTTTAGACGCGACCAAGATCATAATGTTCTTTGTTAGGGTGATGCCGTGCTGAAATATCATGCCCCAAACACAAATTCATTCCTTTTGGAGTTGTTCCCTTTTCAGACGGGAGACAAAACAGCTTGATATAATTTGTATTCATTTCCCTTATTATTGTGCGGAAAAGAAAAAAAGACAATATACTATGAATATACTATGAATAATAACGTACAGTAGATTCCATTTGAAGCAAGTATTTGTGTAAAATATAAGCATTTAGGATAGGATGGATTGTGTCTCTAAGGTATACACAAATACGCTGTTTAACCCATTTATGCCTAGCGTCCCCAAAAAGTGGCATTAGCAAACAATGTAGACCAAGATATAGATCAGGGTGTACACTATTTGCATTAATTACAGAAATTAACCGTTATAAAAGAATTGACTATAGCTTGGATATTTTACGGCAGACTGCATGCCTAGTTGTTGTTAACCCAATCATTGTTGATGGCTATACTTCACTCTTTAATTGCACGAAGGCGGTTCGGGCCTTAGACTCAATGACGGCCTCTTCGTAAAACTTTAACCAGTGGGACGGGGCTTGATTATATGTCTTTGGCTTGGCCCGCCGTGGTTCAATTAGTGGTTTTCATTTACTCTGGTATACAGTAGAATTAGCCATGAGTACTCGACTTTGTTTATTATAGTGATTAATTTGATTTTTATGTTTTCGCTTTGATGCATTGACTGAGATGGGAGCCTTTATGCGAACCAAATTTTTATGTATTTTTGTGTTAAGAATAGCATCGGGGCCCAGGGTGAAGTTGGCTAGCTGTAAAAGTTCTTTAACCCCCCCTCCCCCGCCCCCGGTGGTTTTCTATACTGACCATTCTAAGGCGGTGGTCCCGGTGTTAGTCTTACTCTTTGTTGCTTTGTGGTTTATCCTACGAGGCGATTTGTTTTATGTCTTACCTTGTGTTACTTTGTTGTTGTGTTTTTCAGTCCTTTTAGAATTGCGATTACCTCGACTGAGGAAGAAAAAGCTAATCTTAGTGCTTCTCGTCTGTTTGTTCGATTTGTGCTCGTTTGGTTCAGTCGGTTTCCTCTTGGTGTCTGGGAAGGGCTGCTCTTTGTAATTGTGGCATTCCCTGGACTTTTCTCTTACCTTTTTTTCTAATATAACTTGCGCAAAGCAAAAACTAACCAGACAACCCTTCTATTGGAAATGGAACAGTCTAAAGTTGGCATAAATGGGTTAAACATGCAAGTCTATCAGATATTTAAGATAACAGGCTAGCATAAACTTTAAAATTGGATCGTTTGTAAACCTTGTGGACTTGTTTATTCTGTTATGCTTGTATATTATAAATATCTGCCTTACAAAAACTTCTCGCTCCCAATAAAATGTTTAGCGTTTCATCAGGAAACAAACAGAAAACAGATTTGTTTGTTTTATCCCTTAAAGCGCCAGACACAAAAACAGCAGACATAATTCTATTTCATTCCGAGACAATAAAAAAGGTAAGAGAAAAGTCCAGGGAGTGCCACAAATAAGGCAGTATAGTCTACCTAGAAAAATATTCCAAATGTCGCTTAATTTTGAAAGACGCTTTCAGGGTAATTTCCTGATATACCATAGTAAAAAACAATATTGAAACGCAAGCAATGACAAACTAACAGGAATATGACGTTATAAATCCGTTGGCTACATCCCAGTTAGCATACTGTTTAAATCAAGCATACTACTTAAATCTTTATAGGACCGTTGTTAGTCCGACAGTGTTCTTTTCGGGCCGATAAGATCCGATATATATTTTAGAAGAATACCGGCTGGGAGTTCAATGATTTTGCACCAACGTTGATCTAACGTTTAATCAATATCAGAAAAAAAAGGTAAGAGAAAAGTCCAGGGAGTGCCACAATCACAAACCGCAGCCCTTCCCAGACTCCAAGAGGAAGAGGAAACAGAGAAAACCAAACAAGCGCAAATCGAACAAACGTACGAAAAGCACTAAGATTAGCTCTCTCTTCCCCAAGCGAGGTTATCGCAATGCTAAAAGCACTGAAAAACACAAGAACAAAATAACACAAAGTAAGACATAAAACAAATAGCCTCGTAGAATAAACCACAAAGCAACAAAGAATAAGACTAACACCGGGACCACCGCTATAGAACAGTCAGTAGAATAAACTGGAGTGTAAGGGGGGGGGGGGGGGGGGGATTGGCCCGCCGTGGTTCAACTATTGGTTTTTCATTTACTCTTGCATACAGTAGAATTAGCCATGTGTACTCTTTAATCTTTGTTTATTATAGTGATTAATTTGATTTTTATGTTTTCGCTTTGTTGCATTGACTGAGTTGGGAGCCTTTATGCGAACCGAATTTTTATGTATTTCTGTATTAAGAGTAGCATCGGGGCCCAGGGTGAAGTTGGCTAGCTGTAAAAGTGCTTTAAACCCCCCGGTGGTTTACTCTACTGACCGTTCTAAGGCGGTGGTCCCGGTGTTAGCCTTACTCTTTGTTGCTTTGTGGTTTATTCTACGAGGCGATTAGTTTTATGTCTTACCTTGTGCCATTTTGTTCTTGTGTTTTTCAGTCCTTTCAGCATTGCGATTACCTCGCTTGGGGAAGAGAGAGCTAATTTGAGTGCTTTTCGTACGTGTGCTCGATTTGTGCTTGTTTTGATTTGTCGGTTTCCTCTTCCTCTTGGTGTCTGGAAAGGGTTGCGGTTTGTAATTGTGGCATTCCCTGAACTTTTCTCTTACCTTTTAAAGCACTTTTACAGCTAGCCAACTTCACTCTGGGTCCCGATGCTTGTTGAAATCTCCGTGTTGTTTCAAACGTAACTGTTGCACAAACAAAATTTAGATGCTTTTTTTTTAGGTCAACATAGTTGCTTGTTTCGTGTACCTAGCAGCAGTGCTTAAAAAAGCATTTTCTAAATGTTTGTCTGTAGACGTGTTGTGTGCCAAAACTAACAAAATTCATGAAATTCGCTTATAAATTGTGACATATTGAATCTGAATACACTTTTTTTTATCAAGTTATAATGTATAGCAATGATAATTGCTTGGAAATTATCTTGTCATGTTATGTCATATATGCTTTTTTGGGACCTCTACAATCAACTCTATATGTATCACGTGAGCTATTCAATACAGTCATGTTATGTGATATATGTATTTTGGGAACCGCTACTATCAAGTCTCTACGTATCATGGATTATGAGTTATTCAATATAGTCATGTTATGGGATATATGTATGTTTGGAACCTCTACTATCAACTCTCTGCATATCACGGATTGTGCGTTATTCAAGACAGCATAATACGCAAGTTAATCACAGTAATACAGCTTTCTACGGAAACCCTGAAGGGACGTTTCCTTTCCAATATTTAGCAGAAAAGAAATTAGACAGTATGTTTTTAAACGAGATCTTTATGTTGAAAAACGACATAATAAGTCGTTTAAACGACATATTATGTTGTTTTATTTTCCATTCTGTTTTCTTAGTTTAGTTTTCTGTCCGATCTTTAGAAGAAAAGAAACCAAAAGAATAAAATACAGAACGGAAATAAAAAACAATAGACATTTCCTTTCTGATATTTAGCAGAAAAGAATTCAGCAGAAAAAACAGAACAGATATTAAAACAAAAACAATTAATTTCGTTTCCGATATTTAGCAGAAAAGAAATAAAACAAAAACAGAACGGAAATTAAAACAAAAATAGAATAGAATTGAAACGAAATAGTATTTCATTTTAACGGATTATTACGGGTTTTTTTTTGTTGTTGTTTTTGTTTGTTTGTTTGTTTTTTTTTTTTTTTTTTTTTTTTTTTTTTTTTTTTTCATCTTTATGATCTCGTTTTAACGACATAATATATCGTTTGACGACCTATCATAGCGTTTATTGAACATAATTAGGGGCTCCGAGTGGTTGATTTGTTATGTTGTTTAAACGAGATCATTATGTTGAAGAAACGATATCATGAGTGGTTTAAACGGCATATTATATTGTTTTAACGAGCTTTTTTTTATTATTTTTTAATTGCTTTTCTGCTAGATATCGGAAAAGAAATGTATATTTTTTTTGTTTTATTTTCCGTTTTGCTTTTTTTTTTTTTTTTTTTTTTTTTTTTTTTTTCCTTCGTTCTGCTTTTTTTGTTTTAATTACTTTTCTGCTAAATATCGGAAAGGAAATATGTTTTTTTTTTTTTTTTTTTGTTTTTTTTTTTAATTTCTGTTCTAGTTTTATTGGTTTGATTTCAATGTCTATGTTTTTCTTTGTTTTAATTTCCGTTCCTTTCTGCTAAATATTGGAATGGAAATGTCCCTTTAGGGGTTCCGTAGCTTTCCGAACCGGCTTGTTGCCACGGCACGAAAGGTACTCCAAATTACGTTTATATTCATCTAATTGTATGTCAAATTTCACGAGTTTAGATTAAATAGGTTGTGAGTGACGACGGGCTGCGGAAGGACGGACATCAGTGGTAAACCGTAAGCCGTCTTCAGATAGGTCATCAGTAGAGGACCAATGAAACAATCAACGATTCTATAAACTATCCATGGTTTTCCTTACATCGTTAAATTTCAACACAATTTGTATAATGTTCACCTTCAGAAACTGTTTGCCGCATTTGCGTACAAAAGAAGTAGGCCTGGTTTATTTAGATTTCTTTACTTTTACGTCCCTTCAGTTACTCTACTCTATTGGTCTTTTAGGAATACTGACGAGTGTGCACTATAACGTGAAAAATTTTTATAGTTTTTTTTTTTTCACTTTTCCAAGGAAACAGTGTATGACATTTCATGCAAATTGTCTCCATATTAGGATTTGACATTTTTTATAAATTGTCTCCTTTTTGCATGAAATGTCAACCCTGTTTTCTGGAAAAATAAGACAAAAAAAATCAAAAGTTCGTCTGCTGGAAGTTTTACCCAGAGTGCTCAGCATTAATGGTATCTGTTTTTATATGGTTGAAACATGTCATATATTTAGGTTTTGTTAGAAATGTGTGACATTGTCTAAAGTTGCACTGTTAAACCAGATCGTAAAATCTAATCGGCTCGCTTGTTGATGGATACGTTTCTTGTTTGTTTTATTTTTATTCATTCTAATTGTGCATAAGGATTTCAGGTTAAACTAATGAGTGTCTTAGATGTACGTTTTCGTGGAATAACTATGAAAATAATAATAATGAAAAAAGATATGATATCTTCATTCCCTCTTTCCTGTAGTTTTTAAGCCATATATAAAAGGTTAATCCAAAGAACAAAACAATTAAGGTTTATTTTCATCACGAAAACGTGCCTATATAATTTTACCCCCTTAAACCCCACTTTTATATAGTAAAAAAGGTAAGAGAAAAGTCCAGGGAATGCAACAATCACATACCGCAGCCCTTCCCAGACCCCAAGAGACCCCAAGAGCAAGTATTCCCCTGCATTCATGTATCTCCCTTTTATACAAAACGTCACTTATCTCGTATTTGTAATCACTTATCAATGATACTATACAAATAAAGCATTTCATGCCAAAAATGTAATGCTAATATGATATGGGTGTCTGTACGGAGACGTATCTACCTCAATGAAAACAAAACATTGAACAACCACACCTGCTTGTATGTGTGGATTAAACGATGGTTTCGAAAATATTTATGTTATATCGCAAAGGTCTTTAGACGCGACCAAGATCACATGTTCTTTGTTAGGGTGATGCCGTGCTGAAATATCATGCCCCAAACACAAATTCATTCCTTTTGGAGTTGTTTCCTTTTCAGAAGGGAGACAAAACAGCTTGATAGAATTTGTATCTATTTCCCTTATTACGTATGGAAAAGAAAAAAGAAGATATATTATGAATAATAACGTACAATAGATTCCATTTGAAGCAAGTATTTATGTACAATATTAGCATTTAGGATAGGATGGACTGTGTAAGAGTAAGATATATACAAATACGCTGTTTAACCCATTTATGCCTAGCGTCCCCAAAAAGTGACATTAGCAAACAACGTAGAGCAAAATATAGATCAAGGTGTACACTATTTGCATTAAATACAGAAAGGTCTAATATAACGTGCTAAAAGCAAACACTAACCAGACACCCATTCTATTGGAAGTGGAACAGTCCAAAATCGGCGTAAATGGGTTAAACATGCAAGTCTATCTGATATGTCAGATAACACGGTTGCATAAACTTTAGAATTGGATCATTTGTAAACATTGTGGTCTTGTGTATTCTGTTATGCTTATCTGCCTTACAAAAACTTCTCGTTCCCAATAAAATGTTTAGCGTTTCATCAAGAAACAAACAGAAAACAACATTTGTTTGATTTAACACATAAAGCGCCAGACACAAAAACAGCAGGCGTAATTCTATTTCATTCCGAGAAAATAAGGCTGTATAGTCTACCTAGAAAAATATTCCAAATATCGCTTGATTTTGAAAGATGCTTTCAGGGTAATTTCCTGATATATCATGATAAAAAAGAATATTAAAACGCAAGCAATGACAAATTAAGAGAAATATGGCATTATAAAACCGTTGGCTACATCCCAGCTAGCATTCTGTTTAAATCTAGCATACTACTTAAATCTTTATAGGACCGTTATCAGTCCGACAGTGTTCCTGTCGGGCCGATAAGTTCCGATATATATATGTAAGTAGAATACCAGCTGGGATGTCAATGATTTTGCGCAGACGTTGATCTAACGTTTAATCAACATAAGAAAAAAAGGTAAGAGAAAAGTCCAGGAGTGCCACAGTCACAAACTGCAGCCCTTCCCAGACACCAAGAGGAAGAGGAAACCAAACAAGCGCAAATTGAACAAACGTACGAAAAGCACTAAGATTAGCTCTCTCTTCCCCAAGCGAGGTAATCGCAATGCTTAAAGGACTGAAAAATACAAGAACAAATACCACAAGGTAAGACATAAATAAATTGCCTCGTAGAATAAACCATAAAGCAACAAAGAGTAAGATTAACACAGGGACCACCGCCATAGAACGGTCAGTAGAATAAACCACCGGGGAGGGGGAGGGGTTTAAAGCACTTTTACACCTAGCCAACTTCACCCTGGGTCCCGATGCCTGTTGAAAACTTCGTGTTGATTCACACGTAACTGTTACACAAACAAAATCTAGATGTTTCTTTTTTAGGTCAACATAGCTGCTTCTTTCGTGTGCCTAGCAGCAGTGCATAAAAAAGCGTTTTCTAAATGTTGTCAGTAGACGTGTTTTGTGCCAAAACTAACAAAATTTATGACATTTGCATATAAATTGTGAACTATTGAATCTGAATACACTTTTTTATGAAGTTGTAATGTATAGCAGTGATAATTACTTGGAAATTATCTTGTCATTATATCATATATGCATTTTTGGAAACTCTACTATCAACTCTATACGTATCATGGATTGTGAGGTATTCAATATAGTCATGTTAGATGATATATGTATGTTTGGAACCTCTACTATCGACTCTCTACGTATCACTGATTGTAAGTTATACAATATAGCATAATACGCAAGTAAATCACAGTAATACAGCTTTCTATGGAACCCCTGAATGGACGTTTTCTTTCCAATATATAGCAGAAAAGAAATTGGACAGTATGTTTTTTAAACGAGATCTTTATGTTAAAAAAACGACATAATAAGTCGTTTAAACGACATATTATGTTGTTTTATTTTCCATTCTGTTTTATTGGTTTAGTTTTCTGGTCGATGTTCAAAAGAATAAAATACAGAACGGAAATAAAACAAAAAAAAACTGACATTTCCTTTCTGATATTTAGCAGAAAAGAAATCAACAGAAAAACAGAACAGCTATTAAAACAAAAACAATTCATTTCGTTTCCGATATATAACAGAAAAGAAATTAAAACAATCAAAATAGAACGGAAATTAAAACAAAAATGAAAATAAATGAAAACTCCTTTCCAATATTTAGCAGAAAATAATTAAAACACAATAAACGCAGAACAGAAATCGAAACAAAAATAGCATATTCTTTTCCACTATTTAGCAGAAAAGAAATTAAAACAAAAACATAACGGAAATTAAAACATAAATAGAATGGAAATTGAAACAAAATAGTTTTAACGGGTTATTATGTCGTATTTTTTTTTCTTCATCTTTATGATCTCGTTTTTACGACAAAATATATCGTTTAAACGAATTGTTATATGTCTGTTGGTCTGAACATTCTGATTCGTCATTCGTTTATGGATTTATGATTTTGAATTACGGCTTTGGTACCATGACCGCAACTACTACTTATTTAACATAATTAGGGGCTCCCATTGTAAAATTACAATGTTGTTAAAACGAGATCATTATGTTGAAGAAACGATATCATATGTCGTTTAAACGGCATATTGTACTGTTTAAACGAGGTCTTTCTTATTGTTTTAATTGCTTTTCTGCTAAATATCGGAAAGGAAATGCGTAAGTTCTGTTTTTTGTTTCTGTTCTGTTTTCATTTGTTGAGATTTCTTTTCTGCTAAATATCGGAAAGAAATACGTCATCTTTGTTTTAATTTCCGCTCTACTTTTTATTGTTTTAATTTCTTTTCTGAAAAATAGCGGAACAAAAATATGTTATTTTTGTTTTTAGTTCTGTTCTGTTTTTATTGTTTTGGTTTCTTTTCTGCTAAATATCAGAACTGAAATGTATATTTCATTTAATTTAATTTCCGTTCTGCTTTTATTGTTTTAATTTATTTTCTGCTGAATATATATGAGCTTAACTATACCTAATTTAGTGCCACAGAGGCCTATCTGTTATTTAAACTCCATCAGTGTAGCTAAACCCCAAAAGATTGGAAATGAAACTTATGATGCGCATGTCTTAGCAAGCAGCAAGGCATACAAAAAGCAACATAAGCCTAAAAAATGGACCCCGAACCCGCTAAGATATATGTCATTTTGACAAGTCAATCTTAGTTTTAGAAAATTTTTGAATTTGTACTATAACAAAGATTTAGGTATAAAAATAGTTATTTAATTCAGTACTAAAGTACTGATAATTCAGTACTAAAGTACTGACGTTAAGACCGCAATATCATTTTCAGCACTAAGGAACTGATACTGAGCTGATAATATCCTCGGGGACGAACGAATCATCCACCAGCAGAGATACCGACCCAGTGGTTTGCAATATGAGCTTAACTATACTTAATTTACTGCCACAGAGGCCTTTCTGTTATTTAAACTTCATCAGTGTGGCTAAACCCCAAAAGTTTGGAAATGAAACATACGCATGTCTTACCAAGCAGTAAGACATACAGAAAGCAAAATAAGCCTAAAAAGTGGATCCCAAACCCGCTAAGATAATGTCATTGTCTTCGTTTTAGAACATTTTTGAATTTGTACTATAACAAAGATTTAGGTATAAAAATAGTTATTTAATTCAATACTAAAGTACTGACGTTAACACCGCAGTATCAACTTCAGCACTAAGGAACTGAAATATCGGAAAGGAAATATGTTTAACTTTGTTTTGTTTTAATTTCTGTTCTAGTTTTATTGGATTGATTTCTGTTCTGCAAATATCAGAAAGGAAATGTCTATTTTTTGTTTTAATTTCCGTTCTTTTCTGCAAAATATTGGAATAGAAATGTCCCTTCAGGGGTTTCGTAGCTTTCCCTACCGGCTTCTTGCAACGGCACCAAAGATACTCCAAATGACGTTTATATTCATCTAATTGTCCTCTTTGACAAATTTCATGAGTTTAGCTTACAAAGGTTGTGAGTTACGACGGACTGATGGAAGGATGGACATCAGAGGTAAACGTTAAGTCTTCTTCCGATAGGTCATCAGTAGAGGTCCAATGAAACAATCAAAATTTTTATAAACTATCCATGGTTTTCCTTACATCGTTAACTTTCAACACAATTTGTATAATGTTCACCTTTAGAACCTGTTTGCTTCATTTGCATATACAAGAAGTAGAGTTCCGAGAAGAATAGTCATTTAGTAAATGTCGGTGAATTATTGCTATTATATGCGAGAATAGCATATCATAATTGAATAAGTGCAAATTAAAAATCATCATTGAACACGTGGTAAATATTGAAGATACGAATGTGTAGTTAACTTTCCCTCAATGTTATTTGCTCTATCTAAATACAGAAAGTTCTAATAAAACGTGCTAAAAGTAAAAACTAACCAGACACCCATTCTATTGGAAATGGAACAGTCCAAAATTGGCATAAATGGGTTAAACATGCAAGTCTATCTGATATTTAAGATAACTCGCTTGCATAAACTTAAGAATTGGATCATTTGTAAACAATGTGGTCTTGTTTATTCTGTTATGCTTATATGTTATAAATATCTGCCTTACAAAAACTTCTCGCTCCCAATAAAATGTTTAGCGTTTCATCAGGAAAGAAACAGAAAAAAACCCCAAAACATTTGTTTGTTTTAACACTTAAGCGCCAGGCACAAAACCACCAGGCATAATACTATTTCATTCGGATAAAATAAGGCTGTATAGTCTACCTAGAAAAAATATTCCAAATATCGCTTAATTTTGAATGACGCGTTTAGGGTAATTTCCTGATATACCATGGTAAAAAAGAATATTAAAACGCAAGCAATAACAATTTAAGAGGAATATGACGTTATAAAAATTAAGAGGAATATTACGTTATAAAACATGTCTACATCCCAGCTAGCATTCTGTTTAAATCTAGCATACTACTTAAATCTTTATAGGACCGTTATCAGTCCGACAGTGTTCCTGTCCTTAAGGTCCGGTATATATTTAAGTAGAATACCGGCTGGGTTGTCAATGATTTTGCGTCGACGTTGATCTACCGTTTAATGAACATAAGAAAAAAAGCTAAGAGCAATGTCCAGGAGTGCCATAATCACAAACCGCAGCCCTTCCCAGACACCAAGCGGAAGAGGAAACAGACAAAACCAAACAAGTGCAAATTGAACAAACGTACGAAAAGCACTAAGATTAGCTCTCTCTTCCCCAAGCGAGGTAATCGCAATGCTAAAAGGACTGTAAAACACAAGAACAAAACAACACAAGGTAAGACATAAAACAAATAGCCTCGAAGAAAAAACCATAAAGCAACAAAGTGTAAGACTAACACCGATGCCACCGCCTTAGAATGGTCAGTAGAGTAAACCACGGGGGTTTTAAAGCACTTTTACAGCTAGCCAACTTCACCCTGGGTCCCGATGCTTCTCTTAATACAGAAATACATAAAAATTCGGTTCGCATAAAGGCTCCCAACTCAGTCAATGCATCAAAGCAAAAACATAAAAATCAAATTAATCACTATAATAAACAAAGACGAGTACTCATGGCTAATTCTATTATATGCCAGTGTAAATGAAAACCAATATTGGAACCACGGCGGACCAAGCCAAAGACATATCGTCAAGAGTGAAATCTTCGTGTTGATTCAAACGTAACTGTTACATTAACAAAATCTAGATGTTTTTTTTTTTGTTTTTTTTTTAGGTCAACAAATCTGCTTCTTTCGTGTGCCTAGTAGCAGTGCATTAAAGAAGCATTTTATAAATGTTGTCAGTAGACGAATTTTATTCTAAAACTAACAAAATTCATGACATTCGCATATAAATTGTGAACTATTGAATCTGAATACACTTTCTTTATCAAAATATAATATATAGCAGTATTAATCGTTTGGAAATTATCTAACCATGTTATGTTATATATGCGTTTTTGGAACCTCCGCTATCAACACAATACGTGTCACGGATTGTGAGTTATTCAATACAGTCATGTTATGTCATATATGTATTTTTGGAACCTGTACTACGAACTTTTTACGTATCACGGATTGTGAGTTATTCAATACAGTCATGTCATATATGTACTTTTGGAGCCTCTACTATGAATTCTATACGTATCACAGATTGTGAGTTATTCAATACAGTCATGCTATGTCATATGTGTATTTTTGGAACCTCTACCATTAACTCTATACGTATCACGGATTATGAGTTATTCAAAACAATTTTGTTATGTCAAATGTGTATTTTTGGAACCTCTACTATTAGCTCTATACGTATCACGAATTGTGTGTTGTTCAATACAGCATAATACGCAAGTAAATCACACTAATACAGCTTTCCCTACCGGTTTGTTGCCACGTCACGAAAGATACTCCAAATGAAGTTCATATTCATCTAATTGTCCTCTTTGCGAGACTTCATGAGTTTAGGTTAAATAGGTTGTAAGTTACGTTGGACTGACACAAGGACGGACTTCAGAAGAGGTAAACCTTGTCTTCTTGCGATAGGTCATCAGTAGAGGACCAATGAAACAATCCAAGTTTCCATAAACTATCCATGGTTTTCCTTACATCGTTTGCTTTCAACACAATTTGTATAATGCTCACCTTCAGAACCTGTTTCCTTCATTTGCATATACAGTAAGTAAGCCTGGTTTATTTAGATTTCTTTACGTTTACTCTACTGTATTAGTCTTTTAGAAATACTGACGACTGTGCACTATAACGTGCAATGTTTTGTTTGTCAAGCCACGGGACCATAAGGCGAAACTATGCCGTCTACTATTTCGCTTCATAATTTGATTAAGAGCTCAGGATTGGCACACGTGGCGTCTTAGGATCGCTTGTAGACCGCCTCACTGGTGAAGTTGCCCATTGTCAACAAGTTAATGAATGGCTGTAGTAAACTTTAAGACATGTGGTAAGATTTTTTGTGTTCCTCAGTCATATATGTATACGTGTCAAAACCTACTTTCTAGAAAAACAAAGACCAATATTTTATAGTATCGTCTGCAGAATTTGTTTTTCCCAGCATGCTGAGCGTTAAAGAAAGGTCTCAATACTGATGTCTGCTAACACATTGGACGCAAGTCTTTTTTTGAAGGAAAACATGTGATAATGAAAGAGCCACCCATGCCTATTTTCAACTGTTGTTCGAAACCGCTTGCCTGCATTGTCATTGAACAGGATTCTATTACACGATTGTATTTATACCTTCCATATATCTTTCAAAGGCGGAAACAGAGTTGAGGTTGACGTCATACTTTCTCAAGATAGTCTTGAAGTCTACGAAAATATAATGAAGATCTTGCAGGTGTTATGCTGTTTCACGCAAACTTGTCTGAGATTGAAGATAAGATAAGATAAGATGATCGAATTTATTTTTGACGGCATGAAATATGTATAACAGGTAACATAAGTTCTCAGGAGCTTTTGACCGGCTATATATATATATGTTTTCAGACAGGCAATATACATTATAATACATCGTAGATAATGATGAATACTTTAAGCCTAAGATTGAAGCCATAATTGTAATATAAGATATTAAACAAGCACAATACTAATTTAGTCAACTAGAGAAAGGTCAGCAGAGGTGATGGGATGGGCCCATACCTACAAGAGCTGACAGAAGCCTATGGCAAGCCGTTTTATTATTTATTCTATAAATCAGATATCTGATTTAATATATCAGATATCTTATATAATATATAAGATATCTGATATATTATATCAGATATCTTATATAAATAAGATATCTTATATGTCAATTAAGATATCTTATATGCTATATAAGATATCTGATATGCTATATAAGATATCTTAATTGGCATATAATATATCTAATATGCTATATAAGATATCTGATATGCTATATAAGATATCTTATATAGGATATAAGACATCTTATTTTCTAAAGAAGATATCTCATGAAAGAAGAAAATTAAATAAGATATCTCATTTAGTATATCAGATATCTCATTTAGTATATCAAATATCTATATTAATATATTAGATATCTTATTTAACAAATAAGATATCTTATATAGTAAATTAGATATCTTATATGTGGAATTAAATAAGATATCTAATATGATATATCAGATATCTTATATAGTATATAAGATAGCTTATATAGGATATAAGCTATCTGATATACTAATTCAGATATCTTATATCCTATATAAGATATCTTATATCCTATATAAGATATCTGATATAATGAATAATAAATAGTAAAACGGCTTTCCAGCAAGCCGTTTTACTATTTATTCTATAAATCAGATATCTGATTTAATATATCAGATATCTTATATAATATATAAGATATCTGATATATTATATCAGATATCTTATATAAAATAGATATATTATATGTCAATTAAGATATCTAATATGCTATATAAGATATCTGAACTGACATATAAGATATCTAATATGCTATATAAGATATCTGATATGCTATATAAGATATCTCATATAGGATATAAGATATCTTATTTACGAAAGAAGATATCTCATTTAGTATATTAGATATCTATATTAATAAATAAGATATCTTATTTAACAAATAAGATATCTTCTATAGTAAATTAGATATCTTATATGCGGAATTAAATAAGATATCTCATATATTATATCAGATATCTTATATAGGATATAAGATATCTAATATAGGATATAAGATATCTGAATTAGCATATCAGATATCTTATATCCTATATTAGATATCTTATATCCTATATAAGATATCTTTGTTCTGCAGCCATACATGTATGTGTGTCAAAACCTACTTTCTAGGAAAACAAAGACCAATATTTTAGAGTATCATCTGCTGAGATTTTTTTACCCAGCATTCTGAGCGTTAAAGAGAGATCTGTTATTCAATACTGATATCCGATAACACATATGACGCAAGTCTTTCAAGGAAAACGTGTGATAATGAAAGAGCCATCCAAGCCCTATTTTCAACACTTGTTCGAAACCGCTTGCCTGCATTGTCATTGAACAGGATTGTATTGCATATCTGTATTAATGTCTTCCATACATTCTTCAACGGCGCAAACAGTTGAGGGTGACGACATACTTTCTCAAGATAGTCTTGAAGTCTACGAAAGCATAACGAAGATATTGCAGGTGTTATGCTGTTTCTCGCAAACTTGTCTGAGAATTAAGATAAGATAAGATAAGAAAATTTATTTTAAGACGGCATGACATAAATATATAAGCTCTCAGGAGCTTTTGACCGTCTATACATGTAATGTTTCCAGACAGGCAATATACATTCTAATACATCGTAGATAATTATGAATACGTTAAGCCTAAGATTGAAGTCATATTTGTAATATAAGATATAAAACAAGCACAATACTCATATAGTCAACCAGAGAAAGGTCTGCAGAGGTGATTGGATGGGACCCCTACTAACTGGAGCTGACAGAACCCGGTTGATAAAAGAATAATTGCTTTGTGTACTCGTTCTCGCTCTGAACCCGACTGTCGTCAGTAACTGACTATTCCAGCCTAGGACGTATATTTTTAGTATCGCATTGCATGGATAGCTGAAAAAGTTATTGGTTCTATAACTTGGGCCGCCTAAAGCGAAACAGTGCCTTGGAACATGGCGAAATGAGCAGATTCATATTATCCTACGCATGCGCAAAGTATCATCCCGGGTCTTTGCTGTTCATTTATACATTCTGTTGTATTCTATAATGCGGATGCGCAGGCTGATCTGGGCATTCGATGTCGCATATGCCTGAAGACACGATTTTGCATGGTGGCCCATTTAGGAACAATAGTTTCAGTGTAAATCAAAACTGTTATTGGTGCAATAGATAAATTCCAGTGGAGAAAGCCGCCTTTGATGACATCTCTTTGTTGTGCTGACACAGTCCATGTAAGAGAGGTCTTGATAAGGACCTGTATTAGATGATAACTCTTGAGCAATTTTGTCCAGCTGTCTATGCAAAATCATATGTGGAGTGCACACATTAGAAGCGCCTCTGTTAGGTGCTTCTAATGAGTACCCACAATATATATATATATATATATATATATATATATATATATATATATATATATATATATATATATATATATATATATATATATATATATTATGGAGAAATTCGAAAAAATATCCCAGAATTATCCCCTCCTTAACACGTCCTCTGATGTAGTTTCTAATAATGATCATGTTAATACTAAGATATTTGACAAGAAGCAGTTCGGATTGATTGCCATTTATGGCTACTGGCGATTTTAGTATAGCAACTGCCTGAAAGTGGTGTTTTATACACATGCACACTAGCATTTGTATCAAAATATTATTTCAGTGCTAATAATGTATTGATCTAATTAGAAATACTACCGGCTCTATGACTTTAGACTCGACCCGACTACGACACCAGATTCGACCCGACTCTATGACCAGACTCGACCCGACTCTGACTCCAGACTCGGCACATTTACCGACAAATCGTTTTTCTAAGCCGATCCCTAGCCCCTCAAAGGTAGTGTCATGCCATACGTCAACTTGTTTTGAAGTTTCATCAATTATGAGACACATTTAGCAAAACATTGCTTTATATCTGCATTCGTGTTTTGGTGTAGAATTAAACAATAAATAATCTACAAACCTGATAAAGTTAGACACAACTGAGGCGGGCAAGGATACAGCAAAGTTTCATCCCGCAGTAAATAGAATATTATTGCCCGATGTTAACATAATTCTGAGTGGTTGATACACATGCAATTGCAAGATGAATATCGATGCCCTTATGTAGTTAAAGGGTAATAAGAGAATGACAGTGCAGCGCTAATTTTATCAGTGCAGTGTTATTCCTATCAGGGCACTGGGTAAATATTACAGTGCAGCGATAACTACAGCGCTGCATAGTTGAATTTCATCTGTGAACTGCTAAAAATAACATACAATCACAAGTGCCATGATGTTGCCGATCAAGATACGATGTTGTAGTAGAATAAGTTTGTAATGCAAGACTTCATTTGAACCTAGAGTCGATTTTTAATTAAAGCAAACTGTGCAGACCCTGATTATACACATTATCTACGGACGATATAGGAGTAGCAACGTTTTCTGTACTGATCGTGGAGAAATTCAGTGTTTCAATGTTATCATCGCTGGAAATAGAGTAATCAATGGATGCACTTGTGAAGGAAATGGTCCTCATAGAGTTTGCAGGAGTTAGTGCTGAATTTGGATGACGAATGTTACTTGATCCAAAATCGCTTTTATCTGAGGAATGTACATTTGTACCTTTCGGAATCTGTAGTATGTTAGATCCTTTATGAGCAGGCGTGCATGTGCCATCTCTGTTGGGCGTCACAGAAGGAGTGTATGAAGCTAATTCAGCATTGAATGTTGTTCTGCTATAAATATCCGAAGGAATGTTACTACCTTGCCTGCTCTTCGGGCAAAATATACGTTTAACTTCTTGTCTGATTTGGGTCCCACGCAAGCAATACAGGAGAAAATTACTCGAATTATTAGTATACATTAGCATGTTTACAACAGCCCACCAAAGATCTAAAGTTGCATAGTCCTGCACAGTCCCCGACTCCTCCCAAGGAGGAGAATCGATCATGTAAATACTAACCGGGAATGTTGTAAACAGGAATACTGTGTTTAAAGTAAACAGTATGGCTGTCAAGGAGGACTGTTTAGGTCCAGAGCGATGTGATATTCTCGACTGGTTTGTATTTATAGAAGGCACACTTCTTGCTTTTGTCTTTCGTTGACTTCTGATTACTCGAAAAAGAATGCAGCCATTCCCAACTACTATCACTGAAAATGGAATGAGACAGAACACACAGACATCTATCCAAGGCCAAGTTAAATTATAGAAACTACCATACTTCGTATCAATCACTGAACAACCGCAGTATCATGTTCCTCCACAGTACCTTTGTTTACCATTCCATACATAACGTGGGAATTAAGTGCCAGAAGAAAAAGTAAAATTATTATCAGAAGAGCAGTGGCGTATTTCCTGCTACATTTAGTCTTAGCACTAAGTGGGCACCAAACTGAGATAACTCTTTCCAGTGTCACAGCTAATAATATCCATCCGGAAAAATCTCGTAAAGTAAAAAGTAACCACATGTGAATCTTACAGGCAGCCTCGCTTAAGTGCCTGACATCGTATTTAAATACATAGAGTATCCACTGTCTTAAGAGGCCGGTGTATAACACTAATAGATCTGAAAATGCCAAAAACGTCAAATATAACGCCATTGTTGTCGAAATCTTAATTGACTTGCGAGTAAGAACAACGATTGATAAAATGTTCCCGATTGTTCCGAGCAGTATGAGAAAAGGCGGAACTACTTTCCAAATTAAAAGACCAGCTCGATAGTCCGGAAAATTTGTATAATCCTCGGTGACATTATCCATAATGAATGTAGATATTTTAATAGTTTGTTACTCGCACAGATAATCAGACACCATCACATTATATAACAGAGCCTGGTGATAATTATAAGCTAAGCACAAAGATACGAATGGTGATAAGTACATCTCTGCTGTCCCAGTCTGTTATATTTTTGTTTTATACGCCACTGACAGACATCGGTTCAGATATTATCAAAACGTTTCTTCAGCAGTACTACCAGCCATTTATTATCACCTAACTGAATCTTCGTGTTCATATAGGCTTAACTTACCGCAGTTTCATGCAGCTCGGATACCTGCCGGCTAATGATGTAATTCCATTTATTTAAGCAACTATGTTAAGTGGTCTGGCCACGAGGTTATAAAAGTTTTTTTGTTTCATGCTCAACTCAGCTGAGCATGAAATTTTCTATACTAATGAATATGAAAATGCCAACATTAGTTGGCATTTTCAAATTTACTAGCAGAGAAATTGTCATGCTCAGCTATGTTTAGCAAGTAAACAATTTTGCAATTTTGAGTAATTTAAGATTATTAGCATGAAAACATTTCATGCTCAATTGAGTTGAGCATGAAAAAAAGTTTTATCACCTCATGACCTGATCTCAAGTAGATGTTTTTTTTTTCTTCTAGTTCTTCTACAGTTTATAACTTACACATCACTTTTATGATATAAACCACGTTCTACAAATTAAAATAAATAATAAATAAATAATAAAACACACGAAAGGTTTAGTATTTCACAAAACTAACAAAGTCGGTTCTCTACAACTATTCAATTTTTTTTGTCCAGTTTGCATCTCTACACCCTACTGTGGTTTGATCAGCTTTAGGTATCTAATACAGTGTGGTATTTCATGTGTTGTATTGTTTTGGCATTAACGTAATAATACACTAGTTAGTTTTAATCTCCTTAGAAACGTCATTCGTGAAGCACATTTATTTTTTAAGAACAACTAAACCATCAGAATATTGACATATTGAGAACTCCAATAAACACACCCACAAATATCGCTTTAAAAATGTTTGATTTTACATGGTTTCATATCAAATCCAAACCCAAAATAAAAGCCACAATTTCTTTCTAGTTTTAAACATCAAGTTCAACTGTGTGTCTGCTTCGTCATAGTTCGTTTATGCTAAGTATAGTTCTGAGAAGAATAGTCAATAAGTAAATGTCGGTGAATTATTGCTATTATACGTGAGAATAGTAGATCATAATTGAATAAATGCAAATTCGAAATCATCATTGAACACGTGGTAAATATTGAAGATACGAATGTGTAGTTAACTTTCCCACAATGTTATTCGCTCTATCATTTCTACAACAAATCTAGTTTAAAGCTAGAGTATTGTCCGCATCAGATCGCTTCTCTATACTTAACGACCAATGCATACACAGTATCGGAATTCTAACGCGCATATGATTTATGTACAACTGTAGTCCGATAGCGATTTGATGGATAACCAGTTATTAGCTATTGCTTGTTTTATTTACCATTTGAATTTGGTTGTAGTTGGGTCCAGATTTAAGGCAAATACCGACAAAATATTTGTGAGTCACATGACGACAAAACATGTCAGAGAGCATATATATTCTGGTCACGCCAAGGCAAACCTGGGCAAGTGAGCATTTATGCCTTTACGTACGTAATTAACTTCTTGAATATGTTAGGTTTAAAGATTGCATTGGAGAACGGCGCGTGCGAAGACCAGACTCTGTGTGTGTGCAGTCTGGACTGGACATGCGCAATTTCGCATATGCCATGGTGCAGCAGCACATGTTAAACGAAAAAAGAGCTCAACAGAGCGGGACAATTTACGCCCGTAGGGGGTTTTCTTAACAGGAATATTTGCATCATATTAGCAAACAAGAGGACAATCATGGTCCTTACCGTGCAGTTTGTCTGACAATACAAGCAAAATAATGCCAATTTTTTGAAGAAATCTTTGATTTTTTTTCTTTTTTAATTGTAGAGCGGTACTTAACTTACAATTTGAACGTTGACCTTTAATTGTGACCTTGACCTTCATTGGACAGGATTCAGATATGAATTTTGCACATCACCTTCAAGGGGTATAACCTACGTCATATATAATAGTGAAAACAAGAGAGCCAAGATGACCATGTATCGCTCACCGGAATACCAGACAAGTTTGAGTCAATTGGCCTTTCGGTTCAAGAGAAAAAAGTTCAATATAGATTTTCAAGATGGTGACCATCTTTGATTTCCAATCAAAATGATTTTATCTACTTTTGATCTACAAGTCACCTCGATATGTGATGTGGAGTATCAGGTTATCTGTGCAATGTCTGTACGTAAGAATCGCCTGCTTAGCACTTACAATGTACCACTCTCTAGGATAATTTAACAGACGACAGTTTGGTGATAGTTTTTGTTTACTTTCCCAAGGAAAGAGTTCATGACATTTCATGCAAATTGTCTCCATAACAGGATTTGACATTTCTTATAAATTGTCTCCTTTTTGCATGAAATGTCAACCCTGTTTTCTTGGAAAAATAAGGCAAAAAATTTAAAAGTTCGTCTGCTGGAAGTTTTTCCCAGAGCGCTCAGCATTAATGGTATCTGTTTTTATATGGTTGAAACATGTCATATATTTAGGTTTTGTTAGAAATGTGTAACAGTGTCTAAAGTTGCACTGTTGAGCCAGATCGTAAAATCTAAACGGCTCGCTTGTTGCTAGATACGTTTTTGTTTGTTTTATTTTTATTCATTCTAATTGTGCATAAGCATTTCAGGTTAAACTAATGAATGTCTTACATGTACGTTTTCGTGGAATAACTATGAAATAATAATAAATAAATAAAAAAAAAGTTATCTTCATTCCCTCTTTCCTGGAGTTTTTAAGCCATGCAATTTCACAATATAATACATGGCAATGAGGAACGTTTGGTTGTTAAACTCATTAAGATACATTTATGCATATAAAAGGTTAATCCAAAGAACAAAATAAATTAAGGTTTGTTTTCATCACGAAAACATGCCTGTATAATTTTATCCCCTTAAATCCCATTTTTATATAGTAAAACTGGTGTTTACAGGCGAATACATTATTTTTTCTTATTTTTGCTCAAAAACATAGATTGTGGGTACTCGTTAGAACCGCCTCACCGATTACTCACAATCTATGTTTTGAGCAGAAATATAAAAAATATCAGAAGTTTATCTGTAAAACTTTCAGTTGTTGGTGGTGAAATTTTCAATATATTTGAATTGAATGTGGCGAATATGTGGTGTTTGTTTTATCATTGTTTGTTCCTCATCTCTCCTTCTTTTCGGGAGGGCTTCGCTTTGTGACTGCTGTATTTCCGTGGTATCGTCACATATTTTTTACAACCTGCAAGTATTCCCCTACATTCATGTATCTCCCATTTATACAGAACATCACTTATCTACTATTTATAATCACTTATCAATGATACTATACAAATAAAGCATTTTATGCCATAAAATGTAAGGCTGATATGATTTGGTTGTCTGTACGGAGACGTATCTACCTCAATGAAAACAAAACATTGAACAACCACACTTGCTTGTTTTGTGGATTAAACGATGGTTTCGAAAAAGTTTCTGTTATATTGCAAAGGTCTTTAGACGCGACCAAGATACCATGTTCTTTGTTAGGGTGATGCCGTGCTGATACATCATGCCCAAAACACAAATTCATTCCTTTTGAAGTTGTTCCCTTTTCAGAAAGGAGACAAAACAGCTAGACAGAATTTGTATCCACTTCCTTTATTACGTTTGGAAAAAAAAGAAGATATATTATGAATAATAACGTACAATAGATTCCATTTGAAGCAAGTATTTAATATGTACAATATGAGCATTTAGGATAGGATGGACCGTGTCTCTCTTGTGTAAGACTAAGGTATATACAAATACGCTGTTTAACCCATTTATGCCTAGCGTCTCCAAAAAGTGACATTAGCAAACAACGTAGACCAAAATATAGAGCAAGGTGTACACTATTTGCATTAAATACAGAAAGGTCTAATATAACGTGTTAAAAGCGAACACTAACCAGACATCCCATCTTTTGGAAATGGAACAGTCCAAAATTGGCATAAATGGGTTAAACATACAAGTCTACGTCCTGTTTAAGATAACACGCTTGCATAAACTTTAGAATTGAATCATTTGTAAACATTGTGGTCTTGTTTATTCTGTTATGCTTGTATGTTATAAATATCTGCCTTACAAAAACTTCTCGCTTCCAATAAAATGCTTAGCGTTATATCAGGAAAGAAACAGAAAACAACATTTGTTTGTTTTAACACTTAAAGCGCCAAACAGAAAAAAAACAGCAGGCATAATTCTATTCTATTCCGAGAAAATAAGGCTGTATAGTCTACCTAGAAAAACATTCCAAATATCGCTTAATTTTGAAAGACGCTTTCAGAGTAATTTCCTGATATACCATGGTAAAAAAGACTATTAAAACGCAAGCAATGACAAATTAAGAGGAATATGACGTTATAAAACCGTTGGCAACATCCTAGCTAGCATTCTGTTTAAATCTAGCATACTACTTAAATCTTTATAGGACCGTTATCAGTCCGACAGTGTTCCTGTCGGGCCGATAAGGTCTGATATATATTTAGGTAGTATATCGGCTGGGATGTCAATGATTTTGCGCCGACGTTGATCTAACGTTTAATCAAAATAAGAAAAAAAGTAAGAGAAAAGTCCAGGAGTGCCACAATCACAAACCGCAGCCCTTCCCAGACACCAAGAGGAAGAGGAAACAGACAAAACCAAACAAGCGCAAATTGAACAAACGTACGGAAAAGCACTAAGATTAGCTCTCTCTTCCCCAAGCGAGGTAATCACAATGCTAAAAGGACTAAAAAACACAAGCAAGAACTAAATAACACAAGGTAAGACATAAATAAATAACCTCGTAGAATAAACCATAAAGCAACAAAGAGTAAGACCGGGGCCACCGCCTTAGAACGGTCTGTAGAATAAACTACCGGGGAGGGGGAGGGGGGAGGGTAAAGCACTTTTACAGCTAGCCAACTTCACCCTGGGTCCCGATGCCTGTTGAAAACTTCGTGTTGATTCACACGTAACTGTTACACAAACAAAATCTAGGTGTTTCTTTTTTAGGTCAACAAAGCTGCTTTTTTCGTGTGCCTAGCAGCAGTGCATAAAAAAGCGTTTTCTAAATGTTGTCAGTAGACGTGTTTTGTGCCAAAACTAACAAAATTTATGACATTTGCATATAAATTGTGAACTATTGAATCTGAATACACTTTTTTATGAAGCTGTAATGTATGGCAGTGATAATTATTTGGAAATTATCTTGTCATTTTATGTCATGTATGCATTTTTGGAAACTCTACTATCAACTGTATACGTATCACGGATTGTGAGGTATCTAACACAGTCATGTTATGTGATATATGTATGTTTGGAACCTCTACTATCAACTCTCTACGTATCACGGATTGTGAGTTATACAATATAGCATAATACGCAAGTAAATCACAGTAATACAGCTTTCTACGGAACCCCTGAAGGGACGTTTCCTTTCCAATATTTAGCAGAAAAGAAATTGGACTATGTTTTTAAACGAGATCTTTATGTTGAAAAAACGACATAATAAGTCGTTTAAACGACATATTATGTTGTTTTATTTTCCATTCTGTTTTCTTGGTTTAGTTTTCTGGCCGATGTTTAGAAGAAAAGAAACCAAAAGAATAAATACAGAACGGAAATAAAAACAAAAAAACAACAACAGACATTTCCTGTCTGATATTTAGCAGAGAAGAAATCAACAGGAAAACAGAACAGATATTAAAACAAAAACAATTCATTTCTTTTCCGATATTTAGCAGAAAAGAAATTAAAACAATCAAAATAGAACGGAAATTAAAACAAAAATAAAAATAAATGAAAATCCTTTCCAATATTTAGCAGAATTAAAACCACAATAAACGCAGAACAGAAATTGAAACAAAAATAGCATATTCTTTTCCACTATTTAGCAGAAAAGATATTAAAACAAAAACAGAACGGAAATTAAAACAAAAATAGAATGGATATTGAAACAAAATGGTTTTAATGGCACCAAAGATACTCCAAATGACGTTCATATTCATCTAATTGTCCTCTTTGTCAAATTTCATGAGTTTAGTTTACATAGGTTGTGAGTTACGACGGACTGATGGAATGACGGACATCAGAGGTAAGTCCTCTTCCGATAGATCATCAGTAGAGGACCAATGAAACAATCAACGCTTCTATAAACTATCAACGGTTTTCCTTACATCGTTAGCTTTCAACACAATTTGTATAATGTTCACCTTCAGAACCTGTTTGCCTCATTTGCATATACAAGAAGTAGGCCTGGTTTATTTAGATTTCTTTACTTTTACGTCCCTTCAGTTACTCTACTGTATTGGTATTTTACGAATACTGACGACTTTGCACTATAACCTGCAAATTTGTGCTTGTCAAGTCATGGTACCATAAGGCGAAACTATGCCGCCTGATTAGGAGGTCAGGATTGACACACGTTGGATCGCTTGTGTACCGCCTCACTGGTGAAGTTCCCCATTGTCAACAAGTTCATGATTTTCTGTAGTAAACTATGTTAAGGCTTGTGGTAGATTTTTGTGCTCTGCAGCCATACATACATGCGTGTCAAAACCTACTTTCTAGGACAACAAAGAAAAATATTTTATAGTATCGTCTGCTGAAGTTGTTTCTATCCAGCATGATTACCTTGCTTGGGGAAGAGAGAGCAAATCGTAGTGCTTTTTGTACGTTTGCTCGATTTGTGCTTGTTTGGTTGAAGCTGGCTAGCTGTAGAAGTGCTTTGGGCCCCCCGGTGGTTTACTGACCGTTCTAAGGCGGTGGTCCCGGTGTTGGTCTTACTCTTTGTTGCTTTGTGGTTTATTCTACGAGGCGATTTGTTGTATGTCTTTCCGTGTGTCATTTTGTTCTTGTGTTTTTCAGTCCTTCTAGTATTGCGACTACCTCGCTTGGGGAAGAGAGAGCTAATCTTAGTGCTTTTCGTACGTTTGTTCGATTTGTGCTTGTTTGGATTTGTCGGTTTCCTCTTCCTCTTGGGGTCTGGGAAGGGCTGCGGTTTGTGATTGTGGCACTCTCTGGACTTTTCTCTTACCTTTTTTGTCGGTGTCCTCTTCCTCTTGGTCTCTGTGAAGGGCTGCGGTTTGTGATTGTGGCATTTCCAGAATTTTTCTCTTACCTTTATATGCTGACGTTAAAGAGAGATCCGTTTTTCAACACTGATGTCTGCTAACACATTGGACGCACGTCTTTCAAGGAAAACATATGGTAACGAAATCTTGATCCACCCAATCCCTATTTTCAACTGCTGTTCGAAACCGCTTGCCTGCATTGTCATTGAACAGGATTTTATTTCATAATTGGATTAATGTCTTCCATACATCCTTCAACGGCGGAAACAGAGTTGAGGTTGACGTCATACTTTCTCAAGATAGTCTTGAATAACGAAGATCTTGCAGGTGTTATGCTGTTTCTCGCAAATGTCTGAGAATAAAGATAAGATAAGATTAGAAAATTTATTTTAAGACGGCATGACATAATTATAACAGGTAACATAAGCTCTCAGGAGCTTTTGATCGTCTATACATGTAACATTTTCAGACAGACAATGTACATTATAATACATCGTAGGTAATGATGAGTACTTAAAGCCTAAGATTGAAGTCATAATTGTAATATAAGATATAAAACAAACACAATACTCGTATAGTCAACCGATAAGGTCAGCAGAGGTGATTGGGTGGGATCCGTACCAACTAGAGCTGACAGAACCCGGTTGATAAAAGAATAATTGCTCTGTGTTCTCGCTCTGAACCCGACTGTCGTCAGTAACTGACTATTCTAGCCTAGGACGTATATCTTTCAGTATTGCATTGCAGGGATATCTGAAAAAGTTATTGTTTCTATAATTTGCGCCGCCTAAAGTGAAAAAGTGCATTCGATCATGGGCGAAATGGGCAGATTCATATTATTCTGCGCATGCGTAAAGTATCATGCCGGGTCTTTGCTGTCCATTTATACATTCTGTAGTATTCTATGATGCGGATGCGCTGGCTGATCTGGGCCTTTGATATCGCATATGCCTGAAGACACGATTTTGCATGGTGCCCCATTTAGGAACAACAGTTTCTGTGTAAATCAAAACTGTTACTGGTGCAACAGATAAATTCCAGTGGAGAAAACCGACTTCGATGGCATCTCTTTGTTGTGCTGACACAGTCCATATAAAAGAGGTCTTGTTAAGGACCTGTATTTGATGATAACTCTTGGGCAATTTCATCCAGCTGTCTATACAAAATCAAATGTGGCTGTATTTGATGATAACTCTTGGGCAAGTTTCTCCAACTGTCTTTACAAAATCATATGTGGCGTGTACACATTAGAAGCACCTCTGTTAGGTGCTTCTAATGAGTATCCACAATATATGTTTTATTTGTTTGTTTTTTGTTTTCTTTTCCTTCTTTTTTTATGGAGAAATACGAAAACATATCCCAGAATTATCGCCTCTTTAACACGTCCTCTGATGTGGTTCCTAATAATTATAATTTTAATACTAAGATATTTGACAAGGAACTCTTCGGATTGATTGCCATTTATGGTTACTGGCGACTCTAGTATAGCAATTGCCTGAAAGTGGTGTTTTGTACACATGCTCACTAGCATTTGTATCAAAATTATATTTCAGTGCTAATAATGTATTGAGCTAATTAGAAATACTACCGGCTCTATGACTCCAGACTCGACCCGACTAAGATATCAGATTCAACCCGACTCTATGACTCCAGACTCGACCCGACTTTGACTCCAGACTCGGCACACTTACTGACAATTCGTTTTTCCAAGCCGATCCCCAGCCCCTCGAAGTCAGTGCCTTGCCATACGTCACCTTGTTTTAAAGTTTCATCAATCATGAGCCACATATAGCAACACATTGCTTTATATCTGCATCGATGTTTTGGTTTAGAATTCAACAATAAATAATCTACAAACCTGATAAAGTTAGACACAAATGAGGTGGACAAGGATACAGCAAAGTTTCATCCCGCAGTAAATAGGATATTATTGCCCGATGTTAACGGAATTCTGAGTAGTTGGTACACATACAGACGTGACATGAATATCGATGTCCTTGTGTAGTAAAAGGGTCATAAGAGAACGACAGTGCAGCCCTAATTTTATCAGTGCAGTGTTGTTTTTATCAGGACACTGGTTGAATATTACAGTACAGCGATAACTACAGCGCTGCGTTGTTAAATTTCATCAGTGAACTGCTAAAAATAACATCCGATTACAGGTGCCATGATGTTGCCGATCAAGATACAATTTTCTAGGGGAATAAGTTTGTAATGCAAGACTTCATTTGAACCTAGAGTAGATTTTCTATAATTAAAACAAACTGTGCAGATCCTGATTAAACGCCGGGCTCTGCCTTGTTTGCCAATGTCCCGGTCCAGGTTTTACACAGGTAACCCTTTTTACACTGCACTCTGACGTCACAGAGACATGAATAGCGCGGCTATAAAATAGCTGTTACCTGGATTTCGTATTAACGCACGGTTTTATTTAATTGTTCAGTGAAAACCACATGGACAACAACTTTCAAGAAACTTGGGTTCATGTATACTTTGGCTTGATTGAAAACAATCGACCCAAAAATCTACCAAGTGTATCAATTCCCTTTTAAAAAACGTTTACTTTTTTCTTGCGTTTTGCATCATTTATGTATGCAGACACCTACCGATATGATCGTACTGTGCATGTCCCTTCCCCCCATTTCAAGAAACACGCCAGAGATAACAGTTTAGAGCCTGATGACACTGCTCTAGATTAAACACTTTGATCACTTAGATCACTGTGCTCAAGCAGCAAGCACTTTTAGACAAAATAACAGAGACTTTCACAGATTAGGATTAGTTCTGGTAATACATGTAGTTAAGAAGACGAACAATCGCACGGCTCTAGATAAAAGGAGGTATTATGAAAGTGTTTTTTAATATTTTCCTGTTCTCCATGAAAAGAATACATCACAACGCAAGTTTAGGAACACTTTTTAGTAAACAAATGACTGATCTAGAGCTATGCATTAAAGGTTATCTATTGTATGTTTCTTAAGAGGTATTTTCGTGCCTTTACCAACTTTACACTGTAGAAACAGACTCTATGTATGTTCCGGCAGCATAGTTTTCAGTTGATGTGTCTATAAGTGGATCCTCTTCCTCTGTTTTATTTGAACTTGCTTCTGACGGATCTTGGGCGTTTGTTGTCGGGCCAACATCATTATTTTTATCATATTATTAATACAATTTAAATCATTTTCATCTTCTGAACGTACTAATTCATCTGGATTACTGTGGTTTACATTTTCTTTACCTGGTTTCTTTTGTAAATTGTTTATTATTGTCGTTTCCTCATTATCAAAAAATTCTGATATGTCTTCTGATTTATCACGGTTTATATTTTCTTCCTTTGGCAAAACCATTCAAACTGTCGTTCCTCCATGCATATTATTCGGATGTGAGCTAGTTTTCGGTGATGAAGTCAATGATCTATGCGTGACAGTATTCTTCACATTATCTACGGACGATATAGTTTTCTGTACTGATCGTTGAGGAATTCAGTGTTTCAATGTTATCATCGCTGGTTATTGCGTAATCAATGGATGCATTTGTGAAGAAAATGGTCCTAATAGAGTTTGCAGGAGTTAGTGCTGAATTTGGATGAAGACTGTTACTTAATCCAAAATCGCTTTTATCTGAGGAATGTACGTTTATACCTTTCGAAATCTGTAGCATGTTAGATCCTTTATGAGCAAGCGTGCCTGTGCCGTCTCTGTCGGGCGTCACAGAAGGAGGAGTGTATAAAGTTAATTCAGCATTGAATGCCGTTCTGCTATAAATATCCAAAGGAATGTTACTACCTTGCCTGCTCCTGGGGCAAAATATACGTTTAACTTCTTCTCTGAATCGGGTCCCACTCAAGCAATACAGTAGAAAATTAATCGAATTACTAGTGTACATTAGCATGTTTACAAGGGCCCACCAAAGCTTTAAAGTGGCATGGTCCTGTGCAATCCCCGACTCCACCCATTGAGGATAACCGATGTTGTAAATACTAACCGGGGATGTTGTAAATAGGAATACTGTGTTTAAAGTAAACAGCATGGCTGTCATGGAGGAATGTTTAGGTCCGGCGCGATGTGATGTTCTCGACTGGTTTGTATTTGTAGAAGGCACACTTCTAGCTTTTGTCTTTCGTCGACTTCTGATTACTCCGAAAAGAATGGAACAATTCCCAACTACTATCACTGAAAATGGAACGAGACAGAACACACAGAGATCTATCCAAGGCCAAGTTAAATTAAAGAAATTACCATACTTCGTATCAATCTCTGAACACTTCCGAGTACCAGTATCATGTTCCTCCACAGTACCTTTGTTTACCATTCCATACAGCAAGTGGGAATTAAGTCCTAGAAGAAAAAGTAAAATTATTATTAGAAGAGCAGTGGCATATTTCCTGCTACATTTAGTCTTAGCAGTATGTGGGCAATAAACTAAGATAACTCTTTCCAGTGTCACAGCTATTAATATCCATGCGGAAAAATCCAGTGAAGTATAAAGTAACCACATGTGAATCTTACAGACAGCCTCGCTTACATGCCTGACATCGTATTTAAATACAGAGATTATCCAATGTCTTAAGAGGCCGGTGTATAACACTAATAGATCTGAAAATGCCAAAAACGTCAAATATAACGCCGTCGTTGTCGAAATCTTAATTGACTTGCGAGTAAGAACAAAGATTGATAAAATATTCCCGATTGTTCCGAGCAGGATGAGAATAGGCGGAACAACTTTCAAAATTAAAAGACCAGCTCGATAGTCCGGAAAAGTTGTATACTCTTCTTCTTCCTCGGTGATATTATCCATAATGATTGTAGATATTTTAATAGTTTCTTACTTGCACAAATATTCAGAAAACATCACATTATATAACAGAGCCCGGCGATAATTATAAGCTAAGCACAAAGATACGAATGGTAATAAGTACATCTCTGCTGTTCCAGTCTATTATATTTTTGTTTTATATGCCACTGACAGACATCGGTTCAGATGTTATCCAACGTTTCTTCAGCAGTACTACCAGTCATTTGTTATCACCTAACTGTATCTTCGTGTTTATATAGGCTTAACTTACCGCGTTTCATACTGATCGAAAAACTGCCGGCTAATGATATAATTTTATTTATTTAAGCAACGATGTTAAGGGATCAGGACCCGAGGTTATAAACTTTTTTTTCATGCTCAACTCAGCTGAGCATGAAATTTTCTATGCTAATAAATATGAAAATCCAACATTAGTTGACATTTTCATATTTATTAGCAGAGAAAAAATTCATGTTCAGCCATGTTCAGCAAGTAAGAATTTGCAATTTTGAGTAATTTAAGATTTATTAGCATGAATAATTTCATGCTCAGCTGAGTTGAGCATGAAAAAAGGTTTTATAACCTCAAGGCCTGATCTCAAGTAGTTGTTTTTTTCGTTCTAGTTCTTCTACAGTTTATAACTTACACGTCACTTGTATGATATAAACCACGTTCTACAAATTAAAAATAAATAAATAAATAAATAACAAAACACACGAAAGGTTCAGTAATTCACAAAACTAACAAAGTCGTTGCTCTACAATTAATGAATATTTCTGTGTCCACTATACGTTAAGCTGTTCATACAATTCGCATCTCTACACCCTACTGTGGTGTGATGAGCTTTCGGTATCTGAAAATTTGTTATGAACTCCTTAGACAATTTATTCTTGAAGCGCATTCATATTTGTTTTAAATACGACTAAACCATTAGAATATTGATACAGTGAGAGCTCCAATAAAGACACCCAGAAATATCACTTGAAAAAGGTAACAACGCTGTTCAATTTTACATGGTTTCATATCAAAATCCTAATCAAAAATAAAAACCACAATTAATTTCTAGTTTTAAAGTTCAACTGTTTGTCGTCGTAGTCCGTTTATGCTAAGTACAGTTCCGAGAAGAATAGTTTTTAACTAAAAGTCGGTGAATTATTGCTATTAAATGCAAGGATATGCGAGGATAGCATGTCATTAATGAATAAATGCAAATTCGAAATCATCATTGAACACGTGGTAAATATTGAAGATACAAATATGTAGTTAACTTTCCCACAATGTTATTCGCTTTGCCATTCCTATCACAAATCAAGATTAAAGCTAGAGTATTGTCCGCATCAGATCGCTTCACTATAGTTAACGACAAATGCATGCACAGTGTATCGGAATTCTAACGCGCATATGATACATGTACAACTGTAGTCCGATAGCGATTTGACGAATACCCAGCTTTCAGCTAATTTTTTATACCCCGCCACACGATGATGGCGGGGTATTATGGTTTTATGTTGGACATCCGTGTGTCCGGGCGAACATCCAAGGTTTAGGGGCTATTTTTGAGCTAATTTGGACATAATTATAAGATATTTTGAGGGTTATTCCGTTTAAAATACATTAGCTAGCCCTTAAACCAAATTCGAGTAGCCCCTAAATCCATATGGAAATTTAACATTGAGGTAGCCCTAAACCCGAAATGTTAGAAAGTCCATCCATCCGTCCGTCCGTCCGCCAGTCGTATGTCCGTCCGTATTTCGTTTCCGGATGATACTTTGAGTAAACATCAACGGATTTTCATCAATCTTGGTATGTGCATTGATATTGTGTAGATCTGGTTTTGGATTGCTAATGGGCAAATTTCGCTAAATTTTCTCGGAGTTATCTGCCTGAGACACGCCCATATTTTCTTGTGATAACTTGTGTAAATGTCAAGGGATTTTAACCAAACTTGACACATACATTGATATTAAAGGAATCTGGTTTGGGATTGCTAATAGGCATATTTCGTCAATGTTTGACAGAGGTATCTGCCCGCGACACGATAATGGCGGGGTATTATTGTTAAACGTTTTTATTTATTTACCATTTGTATTTGGCTGTATTTGGGTCCGGATTTGAGGCAAATACCTACTAAATATGTGAGGCACATGACCACAAAACATGTCAGTGGTCACATATATTCCGGTCATGCCAAGGTAAAACTGCACACATGAGCATTTTGGCCTTGCCGTACCCTATTTCTTTTTAAATGCGTTATCTTTAACAATGTCTGGGCGAACGGCGCGTGCGCGGACCAGACGATGCATGTGTGCAGTCTGGGCTGGGCATGCGCAATTTGTATATGCCATAAAATATGTTTTGTTATGATGCGGCAGCACATGTTAAAGAAAAACAAGAACGCTGAGTGTGGCTTTATACGGCCGAGGTTTTTTTTGTTTTTTTTTTATTTATTTTTTTTTATGGTAACAGGAATATTTGCATCATATTAGCGAGCAAGAAGACAATAATGTTCCTTACCGTGACGCTTCCCTGATAATAAAAGCAAAATAATGCCGATTTCATGAAGAAATCTTTGAGTTTTTAGAACTATAGATCGGTACTAGCATTACCATTTGAATTTTGACCTAAACTTGTGGCCTTGATCTTCATTGGATATGATTCAGATACGAATTTTGCACATCACCTTCAAGAGGTATAGCCTACGCCATAAATAAAAGTGAAAAAAAAGGCTATACATTGTTGCAAATAGAGTCCGTTCAATCGGTAAGTTTTGCAACGTTTACTATTTCGTTTTTTCTGACAAAGATTGGGATAAGCTCAGCGTATGTAACAAGAAATAAGGCATTTATATTGGCAAACGTGATGCATGGGTGTATTTTTATTGGTGAGAACACTCGCGTACAATTCCTTGTAAGGTTTTCATAACATCACGAAAAATGCATGTATAATGTTTCTCTCTCTCTTTTTTTTTTTTTTTTTTTTTTTTTTTTGCCTGTATAATGTTGATTCCCTTAAACACCACTTTTATGTAGTAAAGCTGGGGTCTACAGGAGTAGACATTATTGTTCTTATTTCTGCTCAAAACCATAGATTGTGGGTACTCGTTAGCGGTCTAACGAGTACCCACAATCAATGTTTTGAGCAGAAATATGAAAAAATATCCGAATTTTTTGTCTGAAAATTTTCATGTTTTTTGGTGGTAAAATTTTCAGTATATTTGAATAGGCTTGTTTTCGTAATGATATTATACGTGCGTGCTCTCAAATATGATAATACAGCAGTTCATCAAATCTGCAAATATAAGCCTTTTATTCTTGTTGCATAAGCTGCATAAACAGTACTCAATAATGGCAATCCGTTTTGGGTTTGGCCAATTTCTAGAGATATCTGCATTTCAAATACAGATATCTCTTTTTTAAAAATACAGATATATGTAATGCTTGGAATTACAGATATCTTTAATTGAAGAACAGATCTCTGTAATTGAAATAGAGATATATTTTACTGAAATGAGGATATTGATATTTGAAATACAGACATCTCTAGTTTTATCATATCATATGCATTTCAATTAGAGATATCTATATGTCAAATACAGATTGTATATTTATTTTAGACCGAAAATGAAAACAAAACAAACAAAAAAACACTCACAAAAAAAATATTAAAACTGTACTTTTAGATTGTTTTAGATTATTGATAAATAAAGTGTATCAAATTTAGCCCGAAATAAGACACTTTTTTTCAGCCGAAAAGTACTGATATTCTGCTTATGTCTCCATGAAAACATATACGTATGTAGACTAGAGATTGTTCTTTTCTTGTTTCTTCAGTCAACGGTATCATAATGTACCGCGATAAAAGTTCAATTGCTGGTCTGCGTGCGTACTTTTATTTCTATACGTACTCAAATCCTATTACTTGTCATTATTTTTTGGTAATGTATATTTACCTTAGACCAACTCTATCATTTGCATTCATATCCCCAATACAAGGTGATTCATGTTTGGTAGAAAGCATTATATTCAGGCATTCTTGTTAACGCATAATAGAAGAACATGTGCCGAGAGGTGTAGAATGTATTTGGATAGATTTAACGCTCAAACACAAACATACCTTATTCGGTTTATTTTACAGATCACCAAACTCACATATGACTTACTATTACCCGCTTGAAGATTTTATTCACATTGCCGTCGATACAGGCATAGACGACATTATCATAACAGGTGACTTAACTTCTATATGTTAAATTCCCAAAATGCACGTTGTAACGAGAAAGAAATGAAAGTGAAACCAGCCACAAAGTTTAAATTATTAACAATATTTATTCATAAAAAATCAGAAATAATCCACAAGAATTTATAAAACAACTCCTTTGAATAACAGTTTCTGATCCCACAATTTAAAGTTCCTGAATTCAGAATTTAAGTCCAGAATGAATAAAACATTAAAATAATCCAGTATAGAATAATTTCTGATGAAAGTATACAAAGATGCCCATATGAAAATCTTTTCTCCTTATATAATATCAAGGAACATTCTAGAAAAATAATTTACTACAGGCGTCTCTCCTTTTCTAGGTTCAGTCAAGAAACTTATAAATACTCTATGACGTGCCAAAAATAACTCAGTCCAGAATCAAGGACATAAACAACATGCTTTTGTAAACATGCTGTTCCAGAAAGTTATTTATGGAAACATAGTAAATAAAGTTATTTATGGAAACATAGTAAACATGATGCTTAAAATAATTGAACACCCTATATATAACAACTTAAAATTAACTCATTGTGTCAACAGTTTTCCTTATTCCAGTCCATCAGTGAGCCTATCCACTTTACTGAAAATTCGACCTCTCTAACTGACTTATTGCTAGTACGCAACAAAGTTCGAATACTATTTAGTGGAGTTGGCGACCCCTTCCTACGCCAAGACTTTCGCTATCATTGTCCTATTTTTGGAATATTCAATTTCACAAAACCTAAAATGAAATGTTATAAGCATCGTGTATGGCAATACGACCGGGACAATTATGGTCTATTAAGGCAAAAAAACATCTTCTTCTGATTGGAATTCTCTTCAAAACCCTGTTATAAATGTATATACTAAGAACTTCAATAATCTTTTAACTGAAATTACCGATTCTAGTATTCCTAACAGACCAGTCACAATACGACCAATTGAGGCACCGTGGATGACCACTTTAATTCAGAAACATATACGTACGTATACGTAAAAGAGTGTATAAATAAGCAAACCGAACAAATACACAAGCTAACTGGGAAAGGCTTTGTAATGAAATTACTAAAACGATTCGCAACTAAAAAAAAATCGTACGCAGACTCCCTCTCAAATAGGCTAAAATCTGAAACCCTATCTTCAAAACAATGGTGGACTGTTTTAGAAACATTCATTTCTCCCAATTCTATTTCTGCTATTGCCCCACTGGAAAGACATGGCTTCGTATATTCCGACGAAGTTGAAAAAGCAAATATTTTTAATGATTATTTTAGAGATCAAACCTTATTAGATGAAGATCATGTCACACTTCCTGCTATCGACAATTACATTGTAAACGAACCATTAAACTCTCCTGTGCTTACTACTGATGAGGTCAAAGCAATACTTAGAACGCTTCCGGTAGGTAAAGCCGTCGGTCCTGATGGAATAAGTAATCGCATTCTTCGTGAACTAGCCAGTGAACTGTCTATAGCACTAGCTTCTTTATTTAATCAGTCTGTACACCAAGGAGAAGTTCCAATAAGTTTTAAAATAGCTCACGTTTGTCTTGTACCTAAAGGCAGAGGTGATGCTTCTGACGTTTGTAATTATCGACCTATTTCTTTATTGAGTAATTTAGACAAAGTATTCGAATGTCTTGTATTTAAACACCTGTTTAATCATCTCCGTGATAATAATATTCTTACTACATCTTTTCAGTCTGGATTCATACCTGGAGACTCTAATACTTACCAACTCACTTTCTTGTATAGTACATTTTGCCAGCACTTGATGCTGGCAAAGGAGTTCGGGTTGTTTTTTGTGAGATAAGTAAATCATTCGGCCATGTTTGACATTCCGGTCTTCTTCATAAACTTAAATCAAAAGGAATCTCAGATGAACTATTAAAATGGTTTTCTAGTTATCTTGATGGTAGAAAACAACGTGTTGTCTTACTGGGAGTAGAATTAAAATTGAAATATATAAAGACAGGCGTTCCTCAAGGATCAATCCTAGGACCACTTCTTTTCTGAATTTTAATAAACCACATAGTGACTGAAATTGGATCAAGCATTCGTCTTTTTGCTTACGATACCAGTCTTTTCCATAATTGTCGATAAGCCAGACGTTGTGGTGGAAATTCTTAATGCAGATCTTGAAAAAAATAGCTAAATGAGCTGAAGCTTGGTTGTTAAAATTCAGTCCCTTAAAAACGGAAATACTTCTGATATCCAGAAAAAAATCAACAAACCTGTACACCCCTGCTTAATCATCTTAGGGCAGCAAACCAATGAAGTTGAATTTCACTTAGGAATAATTTTTCAAATGATGGCTCTTGGCATAAACATATTGACTATATTAAAGAAAAAGCTTGGACAAGAATTAATATTATGCGAGGATTGAAATATGAATATACAGGGAATCTTTAGAAATAATTTGTACAACATTTATACGACCTATATTTGAATATGTGGACGTTATTTGGGATAACTACAGCGGTTATGAAAAACAATAACTCGAAATAATACAGATAGAAGCAGCTAGAATAGCTACTGGTGCTACTAAACACATATCAATTCATAATTTTTACAATGATATCTGTTAGGAAACTCTCGAAAAAAGAAGAATTTATCATCAGCTGATACTGTTTTACAAGATGTATAAAAACTTAACTCCTGATTGTCTTTCATCACCTGTTCTTTCTTCAGTTAATGAAGTATCACGTTACAATCTGAGAAATGATTTCCAAACTATTAACGCGAGAACTGCTTTGTTCTTTAATTCATTCCTACCGTCTGTCATACGAGAATGGAACACTATACCAGAAAATGATAGATATGTAGATTCAATTGATTTTTTAAATGAGAGATAACCTGAATTAACACTACAGTTCCAAAAAAGTTTTATACTGAAAGCTGAAAGTTACAAATTTTGCATTCTAGGCCACACACATGATGCAGCTCTTTAAATTATGACTTATTTGTAAAGTCGATTTCAGACCCAGTTGTGTTCTTGTAGAAGTGATTGTGTTGACAACGCGGAACATTTTTTTCTTATCTTGTAACGTCTATCAAGATAATCGAATCGAACTTCTTCGGATAGTGTCTCAATATTGTAACGCGTCCCTACATGTATTTATACATAGTGATGAGTCACTCCCTTATGAAACAAATCAAGTCATTTTTGAAGATGTTTACAAGTACATACAGGACAGCAAAAAATTTAAAGAATTTGCCTGTGGGTGATACTAGTATCATGTAATCAGAATAAATCGGGGCTGGTGCTATATGATGTCAGTATATTTCTGCCTACGATATTAATGGAAATTATCAAGTGGTAGCCTTCCACTCCTTCCGCCCCCTCTCGCTCCGGATTACTTTTTATACTTTTTTTTTTTATTGTCTTATTTGTTTTTTCTTAGTTCCGTTTTCCATTGTCGCTCAAACCATCATTGTGTTAATATCATATCCGTCGTTACTGCATAGTTGTTTTAATTTCATTCTACTATAATGATTGGTTGAATAAGTACTTCTTGTAATAATGATAAACTGCCATGGTGTAATACAATTTATATATGCGTGTTAGGAGAAGAACTAAATAAGCTTATGCCCCCGTTCTAATCCTATCTTTTATGTATATGCCATGTTTAATGTATAATCATTGTAATTTTGTAATAAAATATGTTTAAACCAAAACATATGCTGTGGATACTTATTATAACCACAATGCTGTGGATACGGTCGTACATATAAGAAGCGCCTTACCAAAGTGTTTTCATGGAGGAATAAGAAAAATATTATCTGGATATCGCTCTTATTAATCTGGAGCTACTTATAAGTACCTGGAAGAGGGCTTAAATAACAATGAATATATATTGTATAAGTGGAACATTAGTCGATGGTCAATCATTTTTCAAAACCGATGATCAACTATAAAATTCTGGCCGACTCCCAACACCACATGCTACCCTAGTAACCCTACTACACCCTACCCTTTTTTACCCAACATAACCCTCACTACTCTATCCAATCAACTCTACCTCATTTGCCAAGTACTGCTCGATGTAGTTTGAGTAATACCACTTCAGCCGGCGCAGGATGGTGCGGTGGAGTGGGGGGGGGGGGGGGTAGGGGGGGGGCGGGGAGGGGGCGTATGCAGCCTCGCAAACTACAGTGGTGGATATGAAGAAACTCAATCAAACCGAGTCTCCGGTTTTCGTGATTTTGTGTGTTATTTATTTCCAAAGGCAATCCTTTTCTACTTTTATTTTACTCTACTGTAGCTGGTGATGTGCCGTGTGGCGGCCGTAAAAAGTCTCCCCGCACATCATCATAGTGCAGATTATATTTAATTTCCTTTGGGGTCATTGAACCCATCCTGGTTATTTTGAAAATCGAATACCACTTAAGCCGGCGCTAGGGGGCGTATGCAGCCTCGCAAACTACCGTGTTGCATAAGAAGAGACTGAATTATACCGAGTCTCCGGTTTTCGTGATTTTGTGTGTTCTTTGTTTTTTTACTGGTATGAGGCGGAGTTTGTACAAAGTCTCCTCCAAGCAGGCAAGAAACACCTCGCACAACAATTCAATTTCACCTACAGATATATAGATGATGTATTGTCTCTGAAAAACACAAAATTTGCAGTGTATTTAGAATTCATCTATCCAAGTGAACTTGAAATAAAGGAAACAACGGAGACTGCAGCCTCCTCCTCATACTTCGATTGTGATCTCTACATTGACAATGGAAAGCTTACTACTAGGCTTTACGACAAACGGGATGACTTCAATTTTCCCTTTGTTAACTTTCCATTCCTGAGCAGTAATATCCCTTCTGCACAAGCATACGGCGTTTAGTTTCACAGTTAGTCCGTTATGCCAGAATCTGTTCAAATTATCAGGACTTCATGGAGCGTGGAGAAGTGCTCACTACAAAGTTGTTGAGCCAGGGGTATCAAAAAACCAAACTGGTAGCAACACTTAAGAAAAAAAAAGGTAAGAGAAAAGTCCAGGGAGTGCCACAATCACAAACCGCAGCCCTTCCCAGACTCCAAGAGGAAGAGGAAACCGACAAATCCAAACAAGCACAAACCAAACAAACGTACGAAAAGCACTAAGATTAGCTCTCTCTTCCCCAAGCGAGGTAATCGAAATACTAAAAGGACTGAAAAACACAAGAACAAAATGACACACGGAAAGACATACAACAAATCGCCTAGCAGAATAAACCACAAAGCAACAAAGTGTAAGACTAACACCGGGACCACCGCCTTAGAACGGTCAGTAGAGCAAACCACCGGGGGGTTTAAAGCACTTTTACAGCTAGCTAACTTCACCCTGGGTCTATGGGGGACATCATGATCTGATCAATCCCTACAATGTGGCAGTTTCCAGAATTGTTTCTGATGTTTTTGCCAGTGACGCGCCATAAGTGGCCATCCCAAATCCCGGACATACGTGCGCTTCTACCGATATTTCCTTCGTTCAGGCCAATGGGCATGGTGCGCGAAGCTTGCTTACTAAGTAATGCTTACTATCCGCGGACGCCTGATTACACCCTTTATTCTGTGGTCCATGTCTGTTGGTCTGAACATTCTGATTCGTCATTCGTTTATGTATTTTTGAGTTTGGATTACGACTTAGGTACCATGACCGCAACTACTTTCCAAAGGCAACCCGTTTTGACTTTTATTCCCAGCATTTCAGTTTTACATGGATTATTAAATTGTAAATTGAGATTTTTATTCTTAATCCACTGAATGTTGTTGTTGCACACAAACGTTTCAAAATAGTCTATAATGCATTGTAATGCACACACAGTGTCCAATAAAATTGGATGTCTAGACGTACCGAATTTGAAATAGGATTTGAAATACCGAAACGTCCACGAAATACCGCAACGACCAAAGATATAATGCAGGAAATTGATTACTGTACCTATAGCGAGTCTTTTTGAGAAGGAATGTAATTTCTTGTCTGTTTATATATAGAAAATGTATGCATTTTAGGTTTTTGCAGTTTTGAAAAATTCGTTCCCATTAGTAGTTCAGGTAGTGGTTTAATGCGCCACTGGCTCTGATTGGATTACGATAAGGTCTTTATTAAAATGTTATGTTAGTTTGCCGGTAGCCCTATTTAAATGGAACCTTTCTTCTCTCGTAGATCAGAATGTTTGGCCTAAAATCGATCAGCTATAAATCTGTTGATTATCCCACAAACGCGTGACGAAGCTGATGTGTGTCAGGAGAAAGACGTATTACTCTGCTCACTCACTTGATAATAAGACTGGTATATAAAGATATAAAGTGTTGTACTATCTAGACAAATAAATTTCGATTATATTTGAAGCTCAAAGCCAAAAACATTTAAAGTTAAAACAATGTATTCATTTTTTTCATAGTAGAAGCCACTTTACTTATAATTAATTTTCTTGTTAATGACGCTGCAAATCGTCATCCGCGATATATCAATGTCATTTAAGTTTATGATAAGGCACTTAAGAAATAAACGTATTACCTGATCCTCTTGTATTTAGTAATTTCGGGGCTATTTTCCTCTTCGACACACAAAAGTGTTTAGCATGAGAGTCTAACAACTAGCTGTAGGATATGTGCACGCTATTCACAAAGTATTTCCTCGGTTTGACGATAAAAATATTCGGAGTCAAATTGATTATGTCTCATTTCAGTCATGTAAAAGCGTAGAAATGTGTCCCAAAGTTAGAAAAATTACGATCTATTCATCAGCTGGAAGGCGCCTTGTGTAGTTATACATCATGTTTTAGTGATAAAGTGCGAAGAAAAACAAAAGTGAGAAGAAAGTGACCAAAGAGTTCAACACACGTTTTTATTTTCACTACAGCCTGAAATTGAAGGCATAAATTAAAGAGCAAATCATGTGAAGCGTCTACAATTACACCAAAATAAAAGAAGATGCTATTTTTGGACCAATCTTGAATTCACTGGCGGATCTGCGAGACGAGTTTACTATTGAAACATTTCAACTTGAAAGCTAGCATTCGACTGTCTAATTGGTGGCACGTCGGCAATCATGACGGGCCGTTCTAACAAACTAAAGAAAAGAAAACTATTCCTCAATGACACAACTACAGATATACAAAGAAAAACTGATGCATAAATGTGTCCCCCAAAACGTGAAGAAATAACTAATCGACGGTTAGGCATATTCTGATATATTTTCTTCCAAGTCACTGTCCGCTCAAAATCAGTTAGCAAAACCCAAATCAAAACCCCTTTTGGAAATTAAGTTTATTTTCCAATCAAGTATACGAAAATCCGTCATTTGAAAGGTAAGATATATTTCTTTTCATATTTGCCTCGATTTGAAACCATAAATTAGCAATGTCTCCACAAGAATACAAAATCGTCTCTCAAATCACTTATTTTTGTCCTTCACGCTTGTCGGGAACGCTAAATTTTTGCTTGTCATCTTCTGGAGACAACTTTATCTGTTTTCTAACTAAGCGCAGTTAAAAATTAATTAGTATCACTCTTTCCCGAGTTCCATTTGATAGTTCAGTACTTCTCCTATCGATATCATTCAACATTTGTTCAGAGCTTATAATTATGGTAACTGTCCGATTAGCTGCAAACCCGCATTTTCTTGCTGTACAGTTAGCGATATTTGTTATCAGCATAGTTCATATTTATTTGCCTGAAAATGATGTTTAAGCATGGTTACTGTTTTGTTTGTTTGAATTGGGGTTTTACGTCTCTGTAGACACAATTTAGGTCATTTTGGAGACATTGCTTCCAATTTTGGGGGACCCTTACCAGACATTTGAGATGAAATGATATCTCAAGCCCAAACCAATAGGGTTTATATGCAGGGACGGGCCAACTCGCACTACTTTGCCTGGGCAGGCTTTGACCTTCCAAGTGGTTTACAGTACTCAGGTGCGGTCGGTTTCAGCTCTGCGTGGAAGCATCATGCAGCCCAATCTATTTCTCCAAGCCCCGATGGGCGGGGGCTGTAGGTTACTGTTTTAGATAAGAGTTATGCTTTGAAAATATGGGTGACGGAAAGAGTCTTTTCATTTTAGATGAAAGCTTGACTTGACAAGTGGTGATTCAGAGAACTGGGATTTTCGATTAAAAGACCATTGCAAATTTGGGCCTGATTGAAATCAATGTTGATTTTAGCAATGCAGCATCCGAAACGACCGTACCTATATGATATCAAATCACTGACAGCACTAGTGTATCGATTGTCTCTGAGTGTAAGCTGGAAAAATTGTCCTGAACGGGGACTTAGACTAGGTCCTTTAACCCTTAAATTCCTGTACTGTTAGTAAACAGTGTAGACCCTGATCAGACTCCGCGTTCTGCGGCGTCTCATTTGGGTCTACACTGTTTGCCAATGTCCAAGTACACGAGCCTAGTCCAGATTTAACTTTTCACACAGCGCTCTGATGTCAACAGGGAGAAGACTAGCGCTGCTGTAAATAACCGGTACCTGGATTTAGTACATGGTCAGCGATAGGTACGGGGAACTTCTGTAGCTAGTGACTTTGGGTCGATTGATAAACAATCGATCCAAACAAGCTACATTTCATATATCTAGAACAAGCCTTTGTCAGTGAATAACTGGTAATATTTTTCTTATTTCCAATTATTGCCAATGCAAATTGTGGGTCATCAATAAAAATAGGTAAGAGAAAAGTCCAGGGCGTGCCACAATCACAAACCGCAGCCCTTCCTAGACACCAAGAGGAAGAAGAAACAGACAAAACCAAACAAGCGCAAATCGAAAAAACGCACGAAAAGCACTAAGAATAGCTCTCTTCTTCCCAAGCGAGGTAATCGCAATGCTAAAAGGACTGAAAACACAAGAACAAAATAACACAAGGTAAGACATAAAACAAATCGCCTTGTAGAATAAACCACAAAGCAACAAAGAGTAAGACTAACACCGGGACCACCGCCTTAGAACGGTCAGTAGAATAAACCACCGGGGGTTTAAAACACTTTTATAGCTAACCAACTTCACCCTGGGTCCCGATGATACTCTTAGTACAAAAATACATTAAAAATTCGGTTCGCATAAAGGCTCCCAACTCAAGCAATATATCAAAGCGAAAAAATAAAAATCAAATTAATCACATTGATAAACAAAGAACGAGTACGCATGGCTAGTTCTACTGTATACCAGAGTAAATGAAAACCAATAGTTGAACCACGGCTGGCCAAGCCATATCGTCAAACCTCAACCCACTTGTTAAAGTTTTACGAGGAGGCCGTGCTTGAATCTGAGGCCCGAACCGTCGTCGTGCAATTAAAGAGTGAAGCATAGCCATCAACAATGATTGGATTGACAACTAGGCATGCAGTCTGCCGCATAATATCCAGGCTATAGTCAATTCTTTTATAACGGTTAATTAATTTTCTGAATTGCTCCGAAAAGTTAGATTTTCCTACATTTTTTCTAATTCTGTATACTAAGTCACCGTAAAATTCTGGTTCCGATATACCTTGTTGCAGAAGTGTTTTCAGACTGACGCTAAAACCTCTTCTTTGATGTGATTCTCACAAGTATACACAATATGTTTTGAGCAGTAATAAGAAAAATAATGTTTAATCCTTCAAAATCCATTTATCTCTGTATATCATTATCATTGCACGAATGAACTGTTTAATATGACGTCGATCTATGGAAAGCCCATGCGACATGAGGACTGATAAATTACCATTGACAAACGGTTATTGAAATAATTGACAATTGGTAAATGATAACTGTTAATTACCATTCATCAACTGCCATTTAACAATTGTTACGACCGAGCACTCCTTCCTTCGATTATCTGCCTTGGCAGATTACGCATAGCTTCTAAGTATATATTCAATCTCTGACAACTGCGTCAGGAAGTCGACTTTTGGCTCAGTGGTTAGAGCATTGGATTTTTAACCGGGAGGACCGGGTTCGATTCCCACGAAAGACGGGAAATTTTTTCAGCTATGCTTCATTCCTTTCTTACGACTATCATGTTGTAAGATAGGGGCTCGTCCGAGATTGGACTTTACTTAGCTGAAAATGGCTTCACGTTATCATAAATTATGACTTCCTTGAAAAGGGGGAGTGTTACGACCGAGCACTCCTTCCTTCGATTATCTGCCTTGGCAGATTACGCATAGCTTCTAAGTATATATTCAACCTCTGACAACTGCATCAGGGAGTCGACTCTTTGGCTCAGTGGTTAGAGCATTGGATTTTTAACCGGGAGGACCGGGTTCGATTCCCACGAAAGACGGGAAATGTTTTCAGCTATGCTTCATTCCTTTGTTACGACTATCATGTCGTAAGACAATTGTCATTTATCAACATGGGGACAAAACATGGTTTTTCATGCATTAGCATTCTTCTCTAGGTCTCGACCTCTCCCGAGGGACCTAGCGAATGTTACTGCAATGGAAAAAATATGTTCGATCACTATTAAATTGCATAAATTTAAAGAAATATCTAGGAAAATAAGGAATTTCTCTAGCACTGCTTTTTTCAGCCGCCCACCATTAAGTGCGTTACTACACAGAAACATACTTTCTCTTGATATGCTCCATTCGGACAACACTCACATATTGTCAAACATCTGTGTAAGAGAAAACGCCGCACGTGCTTTGTATGACAGCTATGTACGCGCATAGTAAAATGTAAAATTTCAATACAGTCGTTAGTACGGGAAGCCCATGCGACATGATATGAGTAAATAGGAGCACAGCAAACCAATAACTTTTATGTTTGGTCTTGCGCACTTAGTGATAATCATAATTATGAATAACCATCTTGAGGTAGGTTAAAGAAAAAATCTGCTGAGTGGAGTACTAGGATCCTTGCTCGTAATTATCGTCCTGTGTCCCTGACTTGTGTTCCATAGAAATTGTTTGAAATATAGTCTGCACAAAGATCAAGACAAACTTGGATGAACATAAACTTGGTAAAAATCTTGGACAAAGGGGTACAGGTGGACACATTTGATTCTGGACTTCGAGAACGCTTTTGACACCCCTCATGAACTACTTAAAGCAAATTGTTTGGTTATGGGATAAGGGGAAAGAATCTCAAATATATAGATTTCTGTCTTTGGTATAGAATACAGCGAGTTGCTGTTAATGGTGCAACTTCGGAGTGGGCTCCAGTTTTTACTGGGGTCTCACAAGGGATTGTTCTTGGTCCAGTGTTGTTCTCCCTGTACATTAATGATACTTCCATTGGCGCTGACTCAGAAATAAGACTGTTCGCAGACGAATGTTTTTGCTACCGGGACATTAGAGATGCAGAGGACTCACTGACATTTCAGAATGATGTAGATAAAAAGATATTGGGCAAGAAAACGGGGCATAAGATTTCAGCCTGTTAAATGCAATATTCTGAAGAGAACTAGGGAGAGAACCAATAAAATTGAGACTTCTTACACCTTAAAGGGAACAGTCCTCGAGAATGTGGATTCCATTAAATACCTTGGTGTGACAATCATGCATGATTTGAGATGGAATACACATATTAAAATACGTCTACTACGGCAAATAGAATGCTTGGTTTCCTGAGGCGAAATCTTCATCAGTGTCCTCAGGATGTAAAAGAGGCAACATATAAAGGACTTGTTTGCCCAATCTTGGAATATGGTAGTTGTATCTGGGACCCCCAGGGTGTGGTCCTTCGAGAAGAAATTGAAAAAATGTTCAGACAGAGCTGCTGGATTTATAACTAGCAATTACTGCATTGAGACTTGGAGTATGGCTGGAATACTAGGAAACTTATGATGAGACTCTCTCAAGAAAAAGAGAAGAGGCAGTAGGCTGATACTATTGTACAAAGGTCTAAAGGGTGCTGCCAGCATCCCAACAGATGACCTTGTTCCCCTAGCAAGGCGCTGTAGACATTATCACTCTTTGGCGTTTCAGACCTCTACTGCAAAAACTCACATTTACAAAAGATCGTCTTCCCTCAGACCATTAGAAATTGTCCTTCCCGATTCGATCATTTCCTCAGCTGAAGGTGCAGAGGATAGTGTTAACCTCTTTGGTGAGAGCTAGGGACAAACTTCCCATATCACAGGTGCTGGTGAATGAAAGTCATTTGACGTGTCACCAGTAGTAATTCTGATTCTGATTCTGATTGATACATAGACTGATTGACATACGTATTAAGACGGACTTATGTCTGGCAAGATGATCGGACTGGTCGGTAAGTACACTTAGAGGGACAGACAGTCGGGCAAATAGATACACAGATCTTACACATCGAACCCCTCCACAGCTCACCATACTACATCCAACCCCGCTACCTAACACTTCCTACCTAATCCTACACTCCCATCCCATCCTACATCAATTTAGATCATTTACACGACAATTATTGGAAATGTATGATTTATTGTGATGAAAGACAAAGTTTAAGAAAGCATACTTAATTTTTTCAGGTTACGCCAATGCCCTCATCTTTTTATACTCTTGTTTGCATTGCAGCTAAGCGTACGGATTTTTTTTAGCTTTGCAGCTAATGATTGCATATAGACGCAGCAAGTCGTACAGTAAACCTTATGATAGTCCTGAACAAAACAGGAATAATTTCGATGGAAAAAGCACTGATCTGTCAGTTGTAAATTGAGAAGTGGTGATTAATAATTGCTTTATCATTGCACTTAGTTAGGAAACAGGTAAAATGGTCTTGAGAAAAATAATATGCAAACATTATCGTTCCAGGCAAGCGTGAAGAGAAAAAAATCAGTGATTGCACAGCGGATTTGTTTTACTGTGGTAGAAAAGCAAGTTTGTGGTTCCAAACCGAGGCAAATATGAAAAGAAATATATCTTACCTTTCAAATGACAGATTTACCAATACTTGATTGGAGTTAATTTCAAAGAGGGGTTTTATTTCGGGTTGTATAGCAGCTAACTGCTTTTGAGCGGACAGTGAGAGTAGCTTCCGATTTAACAAACTGTACGTTGGTCCACTGTGAAGATTATATATTATAAAGGCCCATTCACACTTTGTCAAGGCAATAAACAAATAAACAGGTCAAATTCTAATGAAATTAGCCGCAGGATGATGAATAGCCGCATCTTTAATAATTTACCAAAAACGGTTAACTCGAACCTGATTGATAGTTATAGAGCTATATCTCCGGATGAACTGACGGACGGACGCTCCAACGTTTAGGAGGCTATTTTGAGCAATTTTTAGAAAAGCCCACAGCTGGAATAGGAAAACACGAATCAGGCCCAGCAGAGAGAACACGTGTAGTAAGGCGTTAAAATGTCGGAATACTTATTAGTAGGTTAACTCTTTGAATGCCAAAGTTCAGACGACATTTGTCGTCTGCTTTTTTAAAAACAAACTATGGCTTGGAAAGAAGTTTATATGTAACGTTGAAAGGCTGAATGTCAAACAGCGTAGATCCAGATGAGACGGCTCATTCATTATGAGCCGTCTCATCTGGATCTACGCTGTTTGCAAAAGCCTATTATTATCGCCTGTGGCAGTGAAAGAATTAAATACAGTAAGATGCTCCAGGTCAAATGATCTACTATATACCGATATATTTACCATCACAAAAACATGTCTATGTAATTTTGACCCCCTTAAACCGCACTTTTATATAGTAAAACTGGGGTTTATAGGGGTATACATTATTTTCCTTATTTCAGCTCGAAAACATAGATTGTGGGTACTCGTTAGAACCGCCTCGCCGAGGCGGTTCTAACGAGTACCCACAATCTATGTTTTGAGCAGAAATGTGAAAAATATCAGAAATTTTTATCTGAAAAATTGCCATTTTTTGGTAGAAAATTTTCAGTGTATTTGAATTGGCGTGTTTTCGTAATGGTCTGAATCGTAAATGCACAGCCCCATCCCAACCCACATCCTAGCCTTATGTTTCAGCTTGTATTGTCCAGATAATGTCTTGCAAGTCAAGTACGCGCAGACCAGATTGCGCAAACGCACAGTCTATTTTGGTGTCTGCAATCTTCATAAGGCCTGACAGAAAAGACAAAACAGAATAGATTTCTGTTCTATTTTGTTATTATTAGCTTAATTATTCAGACCCGTAAATTCCTTGCCATACTGGTCCTAAAACGAACCACTTTCATCTGACTGCCTGTCGACGTGTCTAAAATTGAAAACAAAACACCCCAAAACGTCATTTGCATGCCGAAATCTTTACCCAGCACGCATTAACTTCTGATTAACATTCGAACGCTGTTTCTGGGTACAGACTTCGGCCGATGCCATTTTATGGAGTTTTTTCTCATCTTTTTTCCGGAGGATGTGTTTTGGAATTTCATGCTTGTTGTCTGTTCAGTACACGAAGCCCTGACAATACTCGATTGTCTCTGAAAATGGTCCTGAAGAGGAATATATTCAAATCGTTTCATTTAACCCATAACTTCCTGTGATTTAAGCAAACAGTGCACATCCTCCGCACTATTAGCCGATGTCCCAGTTCTGGTTTTACAGATTTTTCACCATGAATTCTGAAGTCATAGTGACAAGACTAGCGCGGTTAGAAATAACTGCTACCTGGATTTCACGGTAAAATTATTCGGTACATCTCGAGGTTAGTGATAGTAAGCCACGAATGCACCCGAATTATCTCAACAGCAAAAAAGTTTGCACCCAATATAAATATTTATCTACCGCATAAAATGGAAAATATGAGACCTCAGCATATAATGAAAATACCATTTCATCACGGAATATAACGCAGTTTCTCCTACATATATCGGATAAACAACGCCATATAATGCTTCGATTACAGCATATACTGTAACAAGCGGAGCATATAACTCGGAAACCACAGCATATTATATAATACTGTAGCGTGTAACCATTTCACAATGGAAAATTAACGAAATTTCTACTACATATATCGGATTAACCACTCCATATAATGCTTCGACCACAGCATATACTGTAAAAGAGGAGCATGTAACACAGAGACCACAGCATATAATTATATATTGTAGCGTATAACCATTTCACCATTGAAAATTTACGAAATTTCTACTACATATATCGGATAAACCACTTCATATATTGCTTATATCACAACACATCATGAAACATAAAACACACAACATATAACACTGTGACACAGCATATTATAAAAGCATTACGAAAACATGCCTATTCAAATATACTGAAAATTTTATCAGCAAAATAATTAAAAATTTGAGACAAAAAATACTGATATTTTTCATATTTCTGAACAAAATATAAATTGTGGGTACTCGTTAGAACCGCCTCGATGAGGCGGTTCTAACAAGTACCCACAATCTATGTTTTTGAGCAGAAATAAGAAAAATAATGTATACCCCTGTAAAACCCAGTTTCACGATATAAAAGTGGGGTTTAAGGGGGTCAAAATTATATAGGCATGTTTTCGTGATGGTTAATACTACAGCGTATAACCATTTCAACAAAGAACACTATTACTTAGCTAGTTCTGGATTTTAACTAATTTCGAATAAAAAAAAGTCACCCTTTAAGACACGACAGCAATCAAATTAAAAAAAAAAAAGAAAATAAAATAAAAGGTACTTCACAGTCATCTCAAGGATATATAAACAAATGCAAATGTCAAATTCTTTAGTGTGGTATTTAAAGGATGGCAAACCAAATCCAGTCTTGTACAGCCAGTTATTTGTAAATCGTTATCAAGATTAAACATACCCGGAACTAACTGTACTAACTAAAGTTGCTACTACATACGAGTATATCGGATTCATGACTCCATAGCAAAATAGGAAAGCATCCGAAATAATTAATCTTATGCTTGTAAGACAGTTATACAGTTAGATGGCGACGTTCCTCGTACCCCTTCTTATGGTTTTAGCATTTCTAAACTTGTTCGTTTTGTTAGAATATCTAGTCAGCTTCAGTGCTCGTCACAAAACTTTGACTGCCACACTTCTCCGACAGGGGTATCGGCATCATAAACTTAGGAAACGTTTTTTTTTCTGTTTTTTTTTTTTTTTTTTTTTTTTTTTTTTTTTTCTAAGTTTTATCGTCAACATTATGAATTGATCTCTAAATACGATACTGGACTAAAAACAAAATCTGCTACAAGGCCTATCGGAACCTGAATTTTATGGTGACTTAGTGCATATGTTTAGAAAAATTGTAGGAAACCCCGAATTTTCTGATAATTTCTGTAGAATTGTCATATGTTATAAACGAAAGGGGTATAATATTGATGTCATAAAACAGTCTCCTTGCTTAGCGGTTAATCAAATTATGGTTGACCACTTTGCTAACCTCTTTAATTGCACGCCGTTCAGACGCTATGATGGCCCCGACTTACTTTTCATTAGCTGGTCTGGGCTCATCAGGGCTCACCTGATTGTTTTTTTTTTTTTTGTTTGTTTGTTGTTTTTTTTTTTTTGTTTTTGTTTTTTGCTCCAGTATTGTGATGTTGTTTGCCAAACTAGGAATTTCCCATTTCCCAATGTCTCAATGCGTTGTTTCTGTTAAGTCCTCATGTTTGCTTCATTATAGGCTTATCTGTGATTTGTCTGTACAGTTTGTCTACACGGATCGAAGAAATATATGTTTTTCACAACTATGGAAGCTGAGGGCGAAGGTTGGGATTCCGTGAATCCTGCTTAAGCCCCAGTAATTCATTACTTACCGTTCCAAGGCGGTTTTTATGTGGTACTTTATACCATGTCGCACGATGGTGGCAGGGTAGTTTGGTATCGTATTGGCTGTCCGTGTGTCTGTCCGTCCGTCCTTTCGTCCGTTCGTCTTTTGTACGTCCTTCCGTCCGTATTTTCGTTTCTGGGCGATAACTTGAAACGGGACGATTTTGATTTTGATATAGTCAATTTCCCTTTTTTTGGATGGCGATGCCCCCCCCCGGCGTACCTCATATGGGGTATACATATCTCAACTTATAAGATTCGCCAGAGCTTCTTCAAATCTTAATGACTTTAACTACCGTAATAAAGCCCTTACTGCCAAACTTCTTAGGCAGGGCTATCGTTATTTTAAACTTCGTAAGGCGTTTTCGAAATTTTATCGCAGACACAGTGCCTTGTTAGAAAAATATAGTGTCAGTCTGAAAACACTTCTGCAACAAGGTATATCGGAACCCGAATTTTACGGTGACTTAGTGTACAGATTTAGAAAAATTGTAGGTATATCTAACTTTTCGGAGCAATTCAGAAAACTTATTAACCTTATAAAAGAACTGGCTATAGCCTAAATATTATGCGGCAGACTGCATGCCTAGTTGTCAACCCAATCATTGTTGATGGCTATGCTTCACTCTTTAATTGCACGACGGCGGTTCGGGCCTCAGACTCAATGACGGCCTCTTCGTAAAACTTTAACCAGTGGGTTGGGACTTGACGATATGTCTTTGGCTTGGCCCGCCGTGGTTCAACTATTGGTTTTCATTTACTCTGGCATACAGTAGAATTAGCCATGAGTACTCGTCTTTGTTTATTATAGTGATTAATTTGATTTTTATGTTTTCGCTATGATGCATTGACTGAGTTGGGAGCCTTTATGCGAACCGACTCTTTAAAGTATTTATGTATTAAGAGTAGCATCGGGACCCAGGGTGAAGTTAGCTAGCTGTAAAAGTGCTTTAAACCCCCCGGTGGTTTGCTCTACCGACCGTTCTAAGGCGGTGGTCCCGGTGTTAGTCTTACTGCTTGTTGCTTTGTGGTTTATTCTACGAGGCGATTTGTTGTATGTCTTTCCGTGTGTCATTTTGTTCTTGTGTTTTTCAGTCCTTTTAGTATTGCGATTACCTCGCTTGGGGAAGAGAGAGCTAATCTTAATGCTTTTCGTACGTTTGTTCGGTTTGTGCTTGTTTAGATTTGTCGGTTTCCTCTTCCTCTTGGGGTCTGGGAAGGGCTGCGGTTTGTGATTGTGGCACTCCCTGGACTTTTCTCTTACTTTTTTTGAGTAAATGTCAATGGATTTTCACCAAATGCGGTGCGTGCATTGATATTTTAGAGATCTGGTTTGGGATTGTTAAAGAGCAAATTTCGTCAATTTTTGACAGAGTTATCTGCCCGCGATACGTCAGTGTTTTCATTTCCGGATGATATCTTAAGGAAATGTCAATGGATTTTCACAAAACTTTGTGTGTGCATTGATATTGTGGAGACCTGGTTTGAGATTGCTGATGGGAAATTTCGTCAATATCTGACAGAGTTATCTGCCCGCAGTACCTCCGTATTTTACTTTAAGGACAATAACTTGAGTAAACCTCAATGATTTTCACCAAATTCGATATGTGCGTTTATATTGTAGAGATCTGCTTTGAGATTGCCCATTGGCAAATTTCGTCAATTTTGACAGAGTTATCTGCCCGCGACATGATAATGGCGGAGAATAATCGTTTCACGTTTTATTGTTAATTGTATTGTAGTGTTTCACTTTCTAATGTTTTTCTTTTAATAATTATGTAAGTTGATTATACATTCAGTCGTTTGGGTAACAGCGTTCCTACCTATGTGGCAAAGTGTTGCCAACTTCTTTTGCCATCTGTTCATTTTGTGGCTGCTTTATTGTATTCGTCTGAGTTCCCTTTGATGTTGGGGGCTTGATGTGGATCTGATTGTATCAGTTCCTGAGTTCACATATTAACTTCCCAAAACTACGACTAAGTAATATTCCTTTTATACGGAGCTATAAAGGATTTTTGTTGTTGTTTTTGTTTCCTCGTGTGTTTGTTATTCTTTATAAATCGATGAGTGTTTAATGACCATAACGTAGAAGTAGGGGATTCCCTTGTATTGAAATTTCAGTATTCCCCGTGTGACGTAATGGTCAGCAAATATTCATCTGTTTATCCTATCATATAATACAAAAACAATAAGGACGCTTCGATTATAAAGCGACTAATGACAAATTTAGTCAATGCACATATTTCTTATAAAAATTAAATTCAAATCGGATTTAAAAACAACAAAGTTCTGGGCAATCGTAAAATATTCACCAAATAATATAAAATGTCCTGTCCCTGTTTTTTTTTTTTTTTTTTTTTTTTTTTTTTTTTTTCTGTATATGTATATATATATCACAGGCGAACAAGGGGCATGTAGTACATAGACTTGTCTACAACGCAATTAAATAGCAATAGTTAATCAAACTGATCAATGCTTGTTGTTGTGATTTTATATACATATTATATTAATAGCTACCATATCGGCATGCCAGTTGTTGTCATTTCTAAATTAAATGTAAACAGTCGCACCAATTTCCTGACAGGCCTTTGCAGATATTCAAAAGATATTTCTGTTAAAAGAAGTTGCAAATCCATGCCGCTTAATTAGTTCCTTTTCAATCAGATTTCATTGGATTTTAATGTCAGTCTGATATTATAGCACTTACTAGAATGTCGATTTCGTTCTTATACGTTGTTGCCTTTTAAATATTTGAGTGGTAATAAATCTTTTTGATGCACAATGCACGAAACGTTTCTTTATATAGCGTCACATTATATGGTTTGCAACGTTGGAAAACATAAAGGTCTAACAAAGACTCAAATCAGCCTGCGAATTCGCGCAGTCAGATCAGTTTTCGATGTCCACATGAAGAAAGTTTGCATTCTTGGCTACCAAAAATAATGCGAAGATATCAAAAGGTATGTTTTCTGATGTGGCTATTATTTTCAGTCGTTTCTTTAACACACAACATATAACACTGTGACACAGCATATTATAAAAAGTTAATACTACAGCGTATAACCATTTCAACAAAGAACACTATTACTTAGCTAGTTCCGGGTTTTAACTAATTTCGAATCAAGAAAAAGTCATCCTTTAAGACACCATTACGAAAACATGCCTATTCAAATATGCTCAAAATTTTACCACCAAAACAATGAAAATTTTCAGATAAAAAATTCTGATATTTTTCATATTTTTCCTCAAAACAAACTCGTTAGAACCGCCTCGACGAGGCGGTTCTAACGAGTACCCACAATCTATGTTTTTAGCAGAGATAAGAAAAATAATGTATACCCCTGTAAACCCCAGTTTTTCTTTATAAAAGTGGGGTTCAAGGGGGTCAGCATTATATAGGCATGTTCTCGTGATGGACAGCAATCAAATTTAAAAAAAAAAAATAAAATAAAATAAAAGGTACTTCACAGTCATCCTTTAGTCAATTGACTCGAAACTTGGTAGGAAGCATTGGGGTGACTTGTAGATCTAAATGGCTAAAACTGTTCTGATCGGAAATTCAAGGTAGCCACCATGGCCACTATCTGGAAAATCTATTTGTGCTTCGACCGAAAGGTCAACTGAATTGAAACTTGATAGGAAGTATTTGGGCAACCTGCAGATCAAAAATAGCTAAAACTGTTCCAATCAGAAATCCATGATGGCGGCAGTCTTGATAATCTTTTTTGACTTTCTTCTCCTGAGGCTGAACCGAAGGGACAATTGACTCGAAATTTGGTAGGAAGTATAAGGGCAACTTGTAAATCAAAAATAGATTAAATCATTCTGACCCAAAATCCATGTTGACCCCCATGACAGCCATCTTGAAAATCCATTTTGCCCGTCTTCTCCTGAACCGAAAGGCAAATTTACTCGAAACTTGGTATGAAATATCGGGGCAATTCGTAGACCAAAAATAGCTAGAATTGTTCAGAACGGAAATCCAAGATGGCCACCCAGGCGGCCATCTAGAAAATCTACGAGGGTCCTGCAAAAAGTTTTGTCACTGGGTTCGGATTACTTCAGTGCTACGTTTTATCAAACATATTTTTTATTACAAACCTTCAAAGTATTCCCCTTTACTGAAACACATTTTTGTAACCTTTTTTACCCAGTCGCGAAAAGCAGATAAATAGTCTTCATTTGGTATCTATTGGAGACACTGATAAATAGCACTGCCAAGAGAACTTCTAGACGTATACTTATTTCAAGAAAACATTTTCTTAAGCCTTGGAAATAAAATGAAAAAAAGGTAAGAGAAAAGTCCAGGGAGTGCCACAATCACAAACCGCAGCCCTTCCTAGACCCCACGAGGAAGAGGAAACCGACAAATCTAAACAAGCAAAAACCGAACAAACGTACGAAAAGCACTAAGATTAGCTCTCTCTTCCCCAAGCGAGGTAATCGCAATACTAAAAGGGCTGAAAAACACAAGAACAAAATGACACACGGTAAGACATACAACAAATCGCCTCGTAGAATAAACCACAAAGCAACAAAGAGTAAGACTAACACCGGGACCAAGTCACAGGGACTCAGGTCAGGTGAATAAGATGGATGGTTTAAAACTTTCACCTATCACGAAGCCAAAAGAGAACAACCTCACACTTATGAGAGGAGGCGTTGTCATGTAAAAGTTGGACTCCTGATAAATAGCACTGCCTTTGCTTGGTCATTACTTCAGAATCTGCAATATCAGGGGAAAAGTACCACAGCTCTAAATGAAGGATGTATCAGGTACATAGTTTTCTTATTTCATGAAAACATATGTTCTGGGTACTCATTAGAAGCGCCTTGTCAAGGCACTTCTAATGAGTACCCACAACATATTGTCATGAAGAAATAAGAAAAATATCAATATTTTTCGTTGAAAAAAAGAGCCTTATCACGAGACGTCAGAACCTGTCTGAATAGTATATGAGATGCATTATACAAAAATGGTGTTTAAAATAAAATTATGAATGATAATCCTAATCAGCCTATGGACTGTCCACTGATCTGGGCGTTTGCTTCACCCCAGCTAGACTTTTGAATATTGAAATTTATTATATACATGTTCATGCCATAATATAGTATCACTTGCAAACAGCTACCAAAAAGTTTCTTAAAATCTGATATAGCTGAGTTTTTTTTAAATTTTTCCAGAACTTATCACTTTGAGACTCTCTCAGTTAAATGGTATTTGTTCTGTATTTCTAAAAGATCACAACTTCAGATTTTTTTGTCTACAATGACACCATGTGACAGCGACATGTGTTGAACATTCCCGCATCTTCAAATGCTCCTAACAGTCATTAACACATTTTAGTCTAGAGACTAAAAGCAAAGGGTAAGTGGCATGAATGTGACGTCATATCAGCGTCTAAACTGTTTGCATTAACTATTAGAATTTCCTTAAAATGTAGTAATAATAAAAGCAACACCCTGCTACTGGCTAAACATATACAAATACATTGGTCAACAAAGTGTTGGTAGGAGAGTGCACTCAATGTAAATAGGCTGAAAAGGCCATTCGAAATGGCAGACAACAATCTCTATAAGGATAACAGATCATTTACAGAAATGTCAAGTTTTAATAATAAATGTTGTTTGCTGCTGTTGACAATGGTGTTTTAAGGGTTTACGTTCAAGGTACCGTAATAACCTAAAGCTTTGGGACAGACGGGCCTGAGCAAACAGTGTAGATCCAGATCAGATGGCGCAGAACACGACATCTGATCATGGTCTACACTGTTTGCAACTCATACAGCAGAATTTTAGACACATCAACTGGTGATGAAATGGATTTTTTTCAAATTTTAGAACAAGTGTAGTAAAGAGTTAAGGGCCCCAATATTTATGGTAAATACGGTATATATAAAGTCAATACATTACTACAGTTATATGATCTGATGAAAATCAATTTGCACGCACGTTCCAATATCTCTGGATTCATGCGATCTGGCAACATCCACCTGACATAATATATAGCTCCAGATAAGAGTGGGTATCCATATAATATTTTTTTCTTATTTCTCCAAGAGAACGTGTTTTGTGGTTAATGCTTAGGAGTGCCTTTGTAAGAAAACCATTTGTCGTTTTTAGTTGTAAAAAGTGCCTTATCTAGACCTGTGATAATACAGTGGCAAAAACAAGAATGTCCTGATCAAAACACATGAGGGCCATAATGGCCCTGGATCGCTCACCTGAGCTAAGATTAGCTCTGGCAGCCAGGGAACCTTTGGCGGAGTGAAAACACTTAAGCAATTTTGGTAGGTGGGGTTACCCAAGGAACATTTCTGTAAAATTATTTTGAAATCGGGCCTTCGGCCTAGGAGTTGTCGTTTAAAGGTTTTCTACTTTTAGCTTTGGTGGCCATTTTTTTTCAGCGGAACCATTATAACAATTTCGGTAGAGGGTCACCCAAGGAATATTTTTGTGACATCAGTTTTAAATCGGGCTATTGGCCTAAGAGGATATGTCGTTTGAAGGTTTTTTCTATTTTTAGCTTTGATGGCCACTTTGTTTAGCGGAGCTGAACCATTTTAACAATTTTGGTAGAGGGTCACCCAAGGAACATTTCTGTGAAATCGGACCATTGGCCTAGGAGATGTCGTTTAAAGACTTTTATATTTTTAGCTTTGGCGGCAATTTTGTTCAGCGGAGCAAAACCATTTTAGAAATTGTGATTGAGGGTCAACCACGGATCATTTCTGTGAAATTATTTTAAAATCAGGCCATTTGCCTTGGAGGAAATGCCGCTGAAAGGGTTTTTTTTTTTTTTTTTTTTTGTTTTTTTTTTTTTTTTTAGCTCTGGTGACCATTATTCTCAACGGAGCGGAACCATTTTACCAATTTTGGTAGAGGATCACCCAAGGAACATTTCTGTGAACTTGTTTTGAAATCGGATTATTGGCCTAGGAGGAGATGTCGTTTATTTTATTATTTTTTTTTTTTATTTTTTTTTTTTTTTTCAGCTTTGATGGTCATTTTATTCAGCGGAGCGGAAGCATTTTAACAGTTTTGGTAGAAGGTTACCCAAGGATTATTTCTGTGAAATTATTTTGAAACGATGTATTAGCCTAACGGGAGATGTCGCTTAAGCGTTTTCTAATTTTAGTTTTGGCTGCCATTTTGTTCAGCGGAGCGGAACCATTTTAGCAATTTTGGTTGAGGGTCACCCAAGGAACACTTCTGTGAAATTATTTTTCAAACTGGACCATTTGCCTAGGAGGAGATGTTAATAAAAGGTTTTCTATATTTAGCTTAGCCGGCCATTTTGTTCAGGGGAGCGGAACCATTTTAACAATTTTAGAAGAGGGTCTCTCAAGGAACATTTATGTGAAATTATTTTGAAATCGGAGCAATGGCCTAGGAGGAGGTGTCATTTGAAGGTTTTTACATTGTAGTTGTGACAGCCATTTTAATCAGCGGAGCGAAGCTGTTTTAACAATTTTGGTAGCGGGTCACCCAAGGAACATTTCTGTGAAATTATTTTAAAATCGGGTCACTGGCCTCGGAGGAGATGTCGTTTAAAAGTTACTTGTTTTATTTTAAACTTTGGCGGCCATTTTGTTAGGCGGAGCGGAACGATTTCAGCAATTTTGTTACAGGGTCATCCAAGGAACATTTCTGTGAAATTATTTTTGAAATCAAGCTATCGGCCTAGGAGGAGATGTCGCTTAAAAGGTTTTTCTATCTTTAACTCTGGTGGCCATTTTGTTCAGCGGAGCGGAACCGTTATAGTATTTTTGGTAGAAGGGTATCCATGGAATATTTCTGTGAAATTATTTTCAAATCGGGCCACTGGCCTAGGAGGAGATGTCGTTTAAAGGTTGTTTTTTTTTTCTATCTTTAGCTCTGGCGGCCATTTTGTTCAGGGGAGCAAAACCATTTTAGCAATCTTGGTAGAGGGTCACCCAAACAACATTTCTGTGGAAATATTTTTAAAACGTCCACTGGCCTAGGAGGAGATGTCGTTTAAAGTTTTGTTTTTCTATTTTTAGCTCTGGTGGACATTTTGTTCAGCGGAGCGGAACCCTTTTAGCAATTTTGATAGAGGGTCACCCAAAAACAATTCCTGTGAAATTATTTAAACATCCATTCACCGGTTTATGAGGAGATATCATTTAAGTAGAATGTTGACGACGCACGATGCGCGACGGACAGGGCGATCACAATAGCTCACTTTGAGCACTTCGTGCTCATGTCAGCTAAAAATACTTCATTTTTTTATTTATTTTGGGCCACAGAAAGGTTCCTAGAGGAAACAATTCCAGATAGTAAAAGATTCTGTGGGGAACTATTTGGCTGGGTGGAGTGCTACAACTGGTCGGTTGGTCATTTTAGTTCATGACCCTGAATAGTAGGAGTCTTTTTTATGTCATATAGTGAGCAATGTCATGTCCTTTCGAAGTGATGAAGAGGACATGAAAATCCCAGGATCTGTTGCTGACTCAAAGTGGCTATCACATCTAGTGTAGGCCGCTTTGTCGAAATTTGGGCTCCCGTGTGCAAATCTTGTTAAAATTAATCCAAATACATTTTCAACATTAAACATATATGTTCTATCAGATAAAGTATGTTGCCAATTTTTCTTTTTAGAATTGACGTCATGTTGACATCACAAAGTATGCTGCCGACATTTACGTTCAAACTACTTGTAGAAGGGGATAACTAACGATGTCAGAATTAGATAGGCGAGTAATTTAGCCCTAACTTGCATATCCTGGACAAGACTTATTTGCACGGATGCCAAATTGCTCCGTGGGGCCAAATGAATGAAAAACAAGTCGTATAGACTACTTGAAATGTCCCCGTTTCCATAGTAACCCAATGTAATTTATTGTTCCAAGATGGTATACCTAACAAACTGATCATATCTTAGTCTATGTTAAAAAAAAAATCAAACTTTGATGTATCAAATAAATGAATAGACACTGGTCATTAATATAGTATGAAAATTTACACATTAGCTCATTTGCATATGCATGAATATTAATTTATACCTTTTTGGCCACAAAAGTCAATGGAATACAACATAAATAAATCATATCCCAGCCTTCGGCCAATACAGTTTAACCAAAATGTGCAAAACAACAGATTAGACATTGGCTTATTGCCTTTACTCCATTGGAAAATTGTTCCTACTCCATATATAAATATACAAATGAGTTCATATGCATATGCATGAATATTAATGAATACTTATGTTTTACCAAACAAGTCTGTTATAAACAAAGCAAATTAATAATATCCCAGTCTGTGGTCAATATTACTTGCCCAAAAGGTGTAAGATAAGAGCTTAAGTACTGACGTTTTGCTTTTACCCCATACATGCAAATAAGTTCATCTGCATATGTATATATGTCATAATGCTTAAATTTTGTTGATAAATCATACAAAATTCGGAAACTATGCCCTTTTAAACGTCTTTGTTTTCTGCTTTCTTAATATTTTGAGTATTTCTGATTCATGTTTTACAACGTTTGTGCTTGACAGTCAGGATGCAATGTTATTCCAAAGAAAAATAGGGTTAGGTAGCATCTAACATCTTGATATGGGGTCCATATATGTCTTGCTTGCGTCTAATACAGAACACTTTATGCACTATCTGTGATCGTTCTGGGTATTTAAGCTTCCTATTTCATAATTAGGCTAAAAGTAATATGAATCAAACAGAAATTAGATAAGGAGTTGTTATTTTTACTTATCAGGGGCCCCAACAGAGTCAACATTTCTTAATAGGCAAGAGTATGGGCCCATATATAGGGTCAACATGTCTACTTAAAGGCAAAAGTTTGCAGTTTTCCATATAGTTAATCTACTTTCAGCTTTTATTTTAGAGGCATGTCCTCCTGTTTCCTTTAAATGAGTCTTCTTGGTAGCTTGGTAGATACCCTGGGTCAGAACGGAATGGGGATATGTTGGGTCACGTTCCATAGCATGGGGCGCAGACGGGTAAGTATGTCCACTTTTGACAAAATGTAATTTAAAAGCCATTATCCAACTGAAATTTTATTTCAGATGTCTAAGCCTCTCATTCTCTTAAAAGTGTATGCTTTGTAGGTACCCGGAATCATACACAAAAGAGGTAAAAAAGGGTCATGTTACCCGTGAAGGGGCGCATGGGGGGTCGAAATACCTGCCTTTTAGATAATTTTGAATTTATATGCCTCTTCTATTTTTAATATATATTTCTTGAGACCCAGTTTCTAATGTACATGGTATAATTTTGCATACTAGTATGGCAGGTAGCTTGGCTAACACCCAAATACAGATAATTATGGGCACTGTGTACCCCTGTAAACCCCAGTTTTACTATATAAAAGTTGGGTTTAAGGGGGTCAAAATTACATAGGCGTGTTTTCGTGATGTTTCAAGCTATCACAGGCATAAAGGAAGGATAATATGAGCGGCCGCATCGGCTTAACTTTAGAAGTAAACGAGATGTTCTTGTCCTTCTAGATGACTTTGTAAAGAGCTGCTGTTGTCTCAGCAAACCTTCGAAAGCTTTCTGGTTTTAACTCCCTGTTAGTGATGACTAATCCCAGATATTTCAAGTTCTCTACTGCTTCTAGCCTCTGATTTTTGTTTTATTAACAAAGATGTGGATAAGTATGTTCACATTCCTTAGTAAGGAGCCTATGATGGGTAACTACTTCATGCCTCTGGTATGGCAAAATATTTTTTAAATATTTTCTATTTCAATAAATACTTTACCGAGTCAGTCTCTCATTTCTTTCGATTTATCATCGTTTAGATATGGTAAGTACCTTGATACAAGCAAGAAAGGTGGTCCTAAAGACTAGGGCCTCCTGACTAGAACATCTAATCACAACAACACACATGTTCTTGTGTGAGTAAATGTACTTACATACATATTTAAAAACATAATAGTTTCAAACAAATAAGAGGCATAGCCAGCAGAAACAGTCATTAATAATGAATGTGAAATAAAATGTGCTATTTTACCATAAGCTAGATATATTTAGCTCTCATGGGCCCCTTATTAAAGACTGTGATTCAGCCTATTCCTTTTTTCGTTTGAATCAGGGTACCAACCCAGCAACAAAGTATAAAATTCCAAGGAATATGAGGCTTAAACGTCCGAATAATAAAAAATAGAAACGGTATATGAAACATAATTTTTTACCAGCAGGAAGATATATTAATTTGTCCTCGGCTCTTTCTCAAAGACGTATCATACATACCTCCATGCTGGTGTGTCATGCCATCTGCTCATCACGAAAACTTGCCTATATAATTTTGATCCCCTTAAACCCCACTTTTATATAGTAAAACTGGGGTTTACAGGGGTATACATTATTTTTCATTTTTCTGCTCAAAAACATAGTTTGTGGGTACTCATTAGAACCGCCTCGTCGATGCGGTTCTAACGAGTACCCACAATCTATGTTTTGAGCAGAAATATGAAAAATATTAGAATTTTTTATCTGAAAATTTGCCAGTTTTTTGGTTGTAAAATTTTCAATATATTTGAATAGACGTGTTTTCGTAATGTAAAGGACTGTGACTATTTCAATGTAAATTAAAGGATGCGTCTCCATAAATAAAACAAAACGAACATACAATATACATGAAATCTTAGGGATTTTGCCATTAGGAAGATACATTGACCCCTCCAGGGCCCCTTAATAGGGAATATACCTCAATTTAACTTGACTGTATTTGAGTTAGGGTACCTACCGCACTAAAATAACACTAAATAAGCATACTTATTTGAAGGAAATGAAAGGCGCACACTTCAGAAATAACAAATAAAATTAGAAATGTGTACTAAGTTACAATGTATTGAAGTAAGGAAGAATCCTTTCTGGGCCCCTTAATATGGTGTGTGCTTATACATACCTTTATAATTGTTTGAGCTAGGATATCAACCAAACCAATAGGCATACCAAGTTCCAGTATAAACTTTAACAGCAGAGACTCAATGAAAATATTAGACAAATATAAGACATATATCAACAGTTTGACATTATGAAGACATACTGACCCCCAACTCATCCTCAAGATATTCTTCATAGTAATAAGTATTATTGTCCCAAGTAAAATTAGGAGGCGAAATTACTCGGAGTAATGATTGCAAACAAAAAATGTATAACACGCTCTGTAACTTGGTAACTTGAAATAAAAACATATACATCATAAACAGGCTGGTCGTTAGCCCAAATTAAGGCATGCGATACTAATTAACCCATTCCTATTTGTTTTAGCATTTCTACCTGACTGACTACCAGTACCAGACATACCAATTCCTAAGAACCATGGGATAATGTACCAAAACTAGCAAGGAAACAAACTGATACAAGTTTAGAGCGGCCCAGTTTTCTAATTCTTGATGACTTTTTTGCTAAACAATTAATATTAATATGCAAATGAGCTAAATTGACATATATGGACCATAAACAGAAAGACAATAAACGTTTATTTTGCTTATTTTATAAATCTATACTGAGTGCAATCTGGTTTATGGTGTAATTATCTTTTTCCACTGATTTTTTCGTCAGAAAGTTAGTATTGATTAATACTCATGCATACGCAAATGCGCTAATTTGCATATTTATATATCAAATTGTAGGATAATGACCATCCTATTGTTTGATACCAATATTATTGATCTATGTTGAATATAGTCTGAGATATAAACAATTTACTATGGCTACCCTCTTAATCCAACATTTTACTGTGGGTTGCGATGGAAACGGTGATATTGTATATAGCTGATAAGCGATTGTCCTTCTTAAGAGCATTTTTCTCTTTTAATGGATCCCAGTTAACACTTTGGCACACATAAAAGTAGGTTTATGGGGTAGGTTGCTTGTCAGGCTAAAAAAAGCCACCAACGCATGTGTCCCCCTTGTTTTTATGTTACGTTTGATGTTTATTTCTGGGTATAATTTATGATGACGTCATAGAAACCCTAAACGCAAACCCAAAAAATGGCAACATCTTTTTTATACTTCACATGGATCCAATTTACAAAATCAACAAAAATTAAGTTTTAACAATCCATGCACACGGGACCTACAATGCGGCCTGCACTAATCCCACCAAAACCTGTGTCTGATTTAGGCCTGATTTAGCATCGGGACCCAGGGTGAAGTTAGTTAGCTGTAAAAGTGCTTTAAACCCCTGTGGTTTACTCTACTGATCGTTCTAAGGCGGTGGTCCCGGTGTTAGTCTTACTCTTTGTTGCTTTGTGGTTTATTCTACGGGGCGATTTGTTGTATGCCTTTCCGTGTGTCATTTTGTTCTTGCGTTTTTCAATCCTTTTAGTATTGCGATTACCTCGCTTGGGGAAGAAAGAGCTAATCTTAGTGCTTTTCGTACGTTTGTTCGATTGGTGCTTGTTTGGATTTGTCGGTTTCTTCTTCCTCTTCGGGTCTGGGAAGGCTGCGGTTTGTGATTGTGGCACTCCCTGGACTTTTCTCTTACCTTTTCTTTTCTATAAAACTGTTGCAGGTGAGGGCTTTTGAACTCTTAGCTTTGTAGCCTATAAAGAAATTTATAGGTGTTTGTAACCTATATATAAGCCTCATAACTGGCAGAAAGTGGCTTCTTGTTGGACAACTAGATGACAGGTTCCTTCCACATTTCGTAGATTTTTTGCTGCATGTCAGATCTAAAGTACAAGTGTGTTTGATATTTTTGCATGTAACATGGATAGAGAAATTGGCCATTGACCTCGGCAGGGGTTCACGTTTAGCCAAAGAAATTTGTGTATTTAGAAGAAATTACTTCCTTTGCATTGATGGTCTGATTAAGAGGGGTACTTATTATTAATAAGTTTCAGAAACGAAATTTGATGCATTCTTAATCGTCTCACCAGATCGTTCTAAATATTTATATGTTAGAATCGTCTCAAAGAGACGAGACGATTTTAATGAGCATCTTGACATTAACGGTAAGTACAGGAATTTAAAAAAAAATTCTGTTAGATTTACCACTAGCTGTATCGTATTTACCCAATATATTTGGATAAATAAATTCTTAACGTACTTGTTCTAAAACTGAATATCTTATTTACCCTAAGTTTCGGGCTGACTCGCCTGACCATACAGTGTAGATCCAGATCAGACGCCGCAGAATATGGTGTCAATGGCAAACAGTGCGGATTCAGATCAAACGGCTTCTTTAGTAATGTCATTTGATTAGGGTCTGCACTGTTTGATCTGGCCTGTTTGTTTGAATACCTGTCTTAGTCTTGGCTGGTTGCATGTCACATTCCATTGATTATGTATAAGTTGGAATCATATAAGCATGTCGTGTAGCTCGCGTGCTCTTGATGTTAGTATTCATTGTTGTTGTTTATGGTGTTGTTGCTGTTGTTCTTTATGTTGTTTATGTTGTTGTTGTTGTTTATGCTTATGTTGTTGTTGCTGTTGTACTTGGTGTTGCTGTTATCTATCACTTTCCAGAATCCGTGCCAAAATTAGTGGCAATTGCAGCTTCCAAGGAAATTGGCAAATTTATAGAAAATCCCTATGTTACAAGTTAGAGTTGTCTTTACTTTGACAGGAATGGATGGATCTCTACTAAATTTCGCATTAAACTTTAGATTTTAACTTTTTATTCATACAAACAGAGTTTAATTGGATTACTAATAAAAGCTGTCTATATAGGAACCTGACTACTATTGATGTCAAACTATTTTGGTACCCTGAAAATAGTCATATCGTTGCATGCCACATTCCATTGATTATGTATAAGTTGGAATCATATAAGCATGTCGTGTAGCTCGCGTGCTCTTGATGTTAGTATTCATTGTTGTTGTTTATGGTGTTGTTGTTGTTGTTGTTCTTTATGTTGTTTATGTTGTTGTTGTTTATGCTTATGTTGTTGTTGCTGTTGTAGTTGGTGTTGTTGTTATCTATCAATTTCCAGAACGTGCCAAAATTAGTGGCAATTGCAGCTACTAAGGAAATTTGCAAATTTATAGAAAATCCCTCTGTTACAAGAGTTGTCTTTCCTTTGACAGGGATGGATGGATCTCTACCAAAGTTTGCATTAAACTTCAGATTTTATTTTTATTATTCATACAAATAGAGTTTAATTGGATCATTAATAAAAGCTGTCTATATAGGAACCAGACTACTATTGATGTCAAACTATTTTGGTACCCTGAAAATAGTCAAATGGTTGTACGGATTAGATGTTGTCTACAGCGTAAAGTAAAAAAGACTGCATTGTTCTATTTATTTCAGACCACAGGAGGTGGTTTCTGGAGGAGAAAAATTTAAGATAGTAAAAGTTTCTATAGGAAACTATTTGGCTGGATGGAGTGTTCCACGCGTCCGTCGGTCATTCCAGTTTGTGGCCCCGAATAGGAGGAGTTTTTTTGGATGTCAACAATGGCGAACAATGTCATGTGTTTTCGAAGTAAAAAAATATGTATATAAATCCCACGATATGCTGCTGACTCAAGTGGCTATCACATCCAACCAAATCCTGGATCTGATCTGAGCCAATGGACCTGTAGCAGGTGAGAAACTTTTAAACTCCTAGCATTATAGCCTATGAAGATTTACAGTAGCCAATATCCAACTATGGACAATGTAATTGAACCCCTTATTTAGTCTTTCATATAATCAGAGCAGAATTGTTGTCCTTTAAGTAAATACGGAACAAAAATCAGTTTTCTTCCGATGCAAGGGTGGTCTGATTTTGCAGTTTTGGTGACAGACAGGCATGTACAACTCCAGTTCTTTAAGAGATTACAAATGTCTGGTTAAATACATCACCGTTTCAGTGAAGGTTTAACATGTTACTGTGTAGTTTATTTGGATCAGAAACGGGACCGGTAGAATGAAATACGATAATAAAAAGACAATGGTCTTCTCAACCACCACATACTTTTTACTCGCTACCGCTCTACTTATGTACAAGCTTCAATCAAATGCCTAGTTTCCGTACAATGGTAAAAGAATATAATATATTTATTTTTGAACTGCACGGTAACATGTGAAACCTTCTCTGAAACGTTGATGTATTAACCGGGTATTTGTAATTCCTCCAAGAACTGGAGTTTTACATGCCTGTCTGTCACCAAAACTGCAAAATCTAACCACACTTGCATCGAGTGAAAAATGGTTTGTGTTCAGTATCCGGTTAGAGGACTACAATTCTGGTCTAATTATATGGGAGACTAAATTAGGGGTTAAATAACATCGCCCGATTTATATCGGCGACCGTGCCAAGCTGTCAGCCTTATTTCAACTGACATGCACCTCCGAAAGATCTCCTTACAATTTTCTTTTCACAACACGTTGTTAGACGTGTAATCCCATCACGAAAACATGCCTATATGATTTTTGACCCCTTAAACCCCACTTTTATATAGTAAAACTGGGGTTTATAGGGGTATACATTATTTTTCTTATCTCTGCTCAAAAACATAGATTGTGGTAATCGTTAGAACCGCCTCGCCGAGGCCGTTCTAACAAGTACCACAATCTATGTTTTGAGCAGAAATATGAAAACTATCGGAGTTTTCTAACTGAAAATTTTCATTTTTTGGAGGTTAAATTTTCTATATATTTGAATAGGAGTGTTTTGTAATGCAGAAAAAAAAAAACATGAGGATATTTTTCTTTTTTTATGTCAGAAACCTGGATTACCATGTCATGCAACTTGTCTCCACTAGTAACTAGTTGCATGTATTTTCTAAACCTTGTTTTCTGGGAAAAAAAATAAGAAAAAATATTTCAACATGCCGTCTGCTAAAAATTTTAACTAGAATGCTAAGCGTTTAAGTCGATTTTCAAAATAACAGCTGTTTAACACTGGTCACCATGGACTCTACATGAATGATCTTCACATTAAAAATAATTACAGCTAATTTCACCTCGCGCTTTGGGTTTAATTGAAACTAAACTGAGTAGTTAAGAATATCAAACTTTTGTCACTCTGTCAAGGAAATGCTATAAATTGCTCTTACATGTAAAAGTGAAATTGTCAAAACTAATGTATATCCCGTAACCTTTGATAAAGAGCTACACTGGTAACCTTTTATAGTAAGCATGCTGTCCCGAAACAGAGCAACGTCGTGACAACGTTGGGCATAACATCTGTATTCAAAATGGTTGACAGTATTAATAGGAAGACGGTGTAGCATTGAAAGAACTAAACTTTCTTGGAAAAGATTTTAAATAGCTGAAACGTTGAGATTTGTCTGTGAAATAAAATGTGCAAACATATACGTTTTCCTATGGATATCATTTTTTGGTTATTCGAAAATTCATCACGAGAACATACCTATAAAATTTTGACCCCCTAAAACTCCACTTTTAGATAGTAAAACTGGGGTTTACAGAGGTGTACATTATTTTTCTTATTTCTGCTACAAAACATAGATTGTGGGTAATTAAAACCGCCTCGGCGAGGCGGTTATAACGAGTACCCACAATCTATGTTTTGAGCGGAAATAAGAAAAATATCAGGGTTTTTATTCTACGAAATTTCAGATTTTGGGGGTAAATTTTCTATATATTTGAATTGGCGTGGTTTCTTAATGGCAACTGAAAACCCGAAGTCATTTTTCGTCGGGGCACTATTTTTTCGTCGTATCAATAGTATTTGATATGATGTACCTTAAAGTTTATGTATGGTATATCACAACGTACCATTCTTACCCAAAGTAATTGGACAGAGAGACATTATTTAAATGGTACACTCTGATCAGACGCCCCAGAATACAAAGAGTGAAGTCATAACGAAAACACCCCTATTCAAATATACTGAAAATTTTACCATCAAAAAAATGAAAATGTTCAGTTAATAAATCCTAATATTTTTCATATTTCTGCTCAAAACAGATTGTGGGTACTCGTTAGAACCGCCTTGGCAAGGCGGTTCTAACGAGTACCCACAATCTATGTTTATGAGCAGAAATAAGAAAAATAATGTACACCCCTGTAAACCCCAGTTTTACTGTATAAAAATGAGGTTTAAGGGGGTCAAAATTTTATAGGCATGTTTTCGTGATGTCTAACGTTTATCTAGCTGCTTCAGATGCATTGTTCATCAGTTGGTAATAAAACTGACTTGTTCAGAGACTTGCACTATGACTATGGTATGGGGTTTAAGACTCCGAGTATTTAGGGTAAATACGGTCGACCCTGAAACGAAATAATTTTGTCCAAATTTGGGAGCATAGTTTTTTCTTCCAAAATAGGCACCTATTCTAGAAGCGACTTTGTGTGCGGGAACGCAAACAGGAAGTCACAAAATTTGGCTGAAGATCAAGTACAAACTTAAGTATTTTCTATTTATTCATTTCTTTCACGTTTATTGTATTGACCTATTAAATAGGCATACAGGTCTCTTAGATATTTAGAAAATGTAAAACTGCCTATAAAAATAACGCATCGCCCTATCACGCTGAGTTTTGCTGTCATCCGCATTCGTATTATTTTCTCAAGCAGTGGCTACATTCTCTCAAGTAATGGTCGGGGGTTCTCTAGTAATGGCCAAGGCCGCTAATTGTGCCACCGATGGCACAATTAGCGGCCTTGGCCATTACTAGAGAAAATGCAGCCACTGCTTGAGAAACTACAGCCTTTACTAGAGAGAACACGGTCATTGCCAGGGAGAATACGGCGTTACTGGAGAGAGCACGGTCATTACTAGATAGAATACCTATGGGAAAGGCATACAGCTCTATGTGTCTCGCAGCAGTCTGACCACGCCCTTCCCTGTTCGCTTAAGAGAATGCGTTCATTACTAGAGAGAATATGGCCATTGGTAGAAAGAACAAACATTGTACATAAGAAGATTATGATAGATTTTATTCAACAGTGAGCGGATTTCTCGGAAATAATGACGGTTAATTACTATTACCACATGTACTATCTTCGGAGGATAAGTTGACAGTGACTCACTGACTGTTAATAATGTTAGACCAAGTCCATTTTAATAAATATGTAAACGTCACCCGAAGAGCTGTCTTCAATAAATATTGTAAGCAGCGATAACCGTAAATCCGCAATAACCCAGTTGTAGTTTTCCTAGACTACAAATCTGGACATTATGAGTTCGAATCCTAGTGTTTTAAATTTTTTTATATATTATTATTTTATACTTTTTAAGAACTAAATATAAAACAAATATGTTAAGAGAGAAACTGCATTTTGTAATTAGCGAGTATGAACATATATAAAATAGTTTCAAAAAGACAAGACGTAGATCAGCAAGTCTAGTTAAACTTTTATTTTGAATGATTTCCATGTGCTGACAATCCGTGCACATATATAGGAGGACAAGAACGCTCGAGGCACGCCCTTTGCATAAAAATGTCAACAATGCCATAATAATGCCCAATAATATATATTTAAAATAATGCATGTAACATAAAAGGACCAAAGCGAAGTAAAAGTAATTAAAAAAGGCCGTGGTACTGCTAGGACTCGTGCACTAAACAATCAAAGGACGCTCCACTCTACAAACTGCGCTATTGCAACATACGAAACTGAAGCACACTTATAGCAATAAGATTGTATACCACATAAAATTATTTGTAACGTTTTCCCGATAATTCATGCAAATCCTGCTTTACCCAGGAAGAGAGCTAGCTGCCGTGACGTCACTGTCAAATTATCCTCCGAGCACTATACTACTGATGCATGTATACGTGCTTTTTTATGGTGGCAAAGAAAGAATGGCTGATTGACGAAAGGCCTGATTTGTTAACTAAACCACATATAGTAGCGATAACGTCTTTTTTTTCCGTTTATGCGTTTGGGGTGCGTTTCAAAATCGTGGCATAACGTTTGCGTTTCGACAACGTTTCTAGCGTTTCATATCGTTTCGGCCAATCAAATTACAGAGGAAAGCGTTTCACTCAAACGCTTAATTTGCATATGCGCACTGAGGATATACAAACGTTTTCTCGAAACGCTTTTCACCGTTTCAGCCAATTAGCTTGCCTTATCGAAACGCCTTTTCCGTTTCGGCCAATCATTTGACCGTTTCGCACCGTTTGTATGTTAGACCAATCAAATCATAAATACCTGTTGGACCGTATTCAACCATGTTTATTACAACTAAAGTAATCTGTATCTACATATTAAAATTATATTTATTTTATTTTATTTATTTATTTATATTTTCTTTATAAAATATATTTTGGTATTTTCGAAAGAATTAACATGATTAATTATTATACTTTGTGAAGCCTATTATTTTTACACTGCAATCATGACAATCAACGTCTTTTGACAATTAAATGTTTTAGCACATAGTACTCGGTATAAAATATTTAGCAGATGACATTTTGAAGTTTATATGTATTCCCTGAAAACAGATTTTGGCATTTCATACAAATTGTCTGCAAATGATTTGACAATATCAGAATGCCTTAACCAAGAACATATTTATTTATTTTATTTATCATGCTTTTATATTTTATTTTATTTTTATTCATTTTATTTATTTTATTTTTATTTTATTTTTATTTATTTATTATTGCATAATTTTAGATGTATGTAAATGGCTACGATTTGCCATTTAAATCGGCAGGCTTTTCTCACTTATTTTGTTTTTAAGGTGTGCGGTAAAAATGCCAGAGCTGAAAATGCCATATGCAAAAATGTTAGAGGAAAACTGCAACATGTAAAAATGCCAGAGGCTACCTGGTAAAATGTCATAGGAAATAATCCCATAAGTAAAAATGCCAGAGATAAAACTTATACAAGTTTAGTTCTTTATTTGTCTTTCATGTAGCCCAATTTGACAGCATCATGGGAAAAGGTGAAAAGATGCAACAAGAGTATATATGTTGAAAGAGTCTAATTCAATGTTAGGCATGTCAGGTTATGTGATTTAGATAATCTTAGCGAAAAATGACTGAACTGTGCAAACAATGGCTACCCTGATCAAATGCCGCATTTTGCAGTGTTTGATCTGGATCTGCACTGTTTTCCAATAGCCTGTTTTGGGTCTCCAAATTAAAGTGAGTTAAACTCTTTTCACATCAAAAAAAAACAACAACAAAAAAAAAACAAAAAAAAAAACAACAAAAAAACAATATCATCTGCTTATATCTAAACAAAGCAGGTTAAAGGTTAACCTTTACCACTCTGTTTATTCAGCAGACAACAAAGTGATGACATTTTTTTCGTTTTTCCAGAAAACAGGATTTGACATTTCATGCCAGTTGTCTCTGTTCAAAACAATTTGCATGAAATGTACAGATGTTCAGTTGATGACATTTTGAAGTATTTTTCTTATGTTATCCTGAAAACAGGTGTCGGCTTTTCATACATATTATCTCCTCAGGACTTCACTTTCCCTGCAAAGTGTCTTCAGTGGAGATTTGCGTGAAATGTCAAACCTATTTTACGGGAGAAAATAAGAAAAGAGGTCATGAATTTGCCATCTGCTGAGTTAGCCCAGAGAGTGATAAAGGTTCAACTGGACAATGAATCGTTGACATAATCCATTCTGTTGGTGATATGTGTAGACTACGATCAGACTGCGCGGAAATGCCGGTTCACCTTGGTCTAAGCTGTTCTCAAATACCACAAGGGCGTTTCTTATTTCTATTCAAAGGGGCTAATATATATTCAACCAGTGCCGACCAAACCAGATCAGCTTGCACAGCGGGATCAAGATCAAAGATTTTCTACACCAGTCTGAACTACGTCGAACCTGTGAATTGCCATTATTGTTTTGAGTAATATTTCTCCCCCGCCACCCCCACCCTCCCCCTCACGTCCCTCCCCCCTCACGCCCCACCGTTTTTTAAAAATGAAAAGTACACTGTCGTTTAGACAAATGGTGCTGGAACAGATGATCTGCTTTACTGAAATTTATTGTTAGAATTATGTGTCATCAATACTAATCCTTTCGTTAGATCCTCATCCAGTGAAAACTCCCTCTGAGCATAGGTGTTACTCAGATTAAAGTGAGTGGATCAGTCTAGTGCATAATGGTGTCCACTCAGTTCACTGATCAGGTCATTAGTATAAAATACTGTAATACATGAATCGCTCAGTATCCATCTAATACACAGACTGATCAGATTTGTAAAATATAAATAGGTCCATTTTTACTTGTTTGGGCCATTACTTTTCGAATACGATGCACTGTGCACATCATGGTAATTATGTGGACAGTCGGCAAATATCTTGCTGGAGGGCTTTGATGAAAGTATATTCTCACTATGAAAACATTTTTGGCATGTATATGCAAAGCTGTTAACCTTAAGAACGCTATATTTTAATATAAGAAGACGATGTGCTGGATAAACAGATCAAATGTATGGTCGAGCAGCAATGACCCAGAGCAGAGTGCGCGGATGCACATTCTAATCTAGTATTTTGCATATTGCAACCTATACTTAAATATTAGAAGACGATGCACTGGAGAAACAGCAGATCCTTTCAAATAATAATGATAATAAAAATGTACAGACGAACTGCAACGAATCAGATCAAAATGCACGGATGAACATACTAATCAATGTTGCATTTATAGCACATTGTAGTCTGGATACCCCTAAAAGGGTAATTGGCAAACAGTGGAGACCCGGATGAGGTGCCGCAGAACGTGACGTCTGATCAGGGTATCCACTATTTACAAATAGTTCAACCATTTGTTTCTCTACATAACATAGCCTGGCATACCTTAAATCGAAATTAGAAACTTCCAGTATATAGGGTGGGTGAGTTCATTGAGTAACAATAGGTTAAATATTAGAAGATGATGTGCAAGACTATTGGCAAATCGTATCGAATAAGATAATGTACAGATGAGCAGCTACGAACCAAATCAGAGTGCGCGGTTGCCCTATATTTATCACATATTTTCATGTATTCCTTTTTTATATTGGTAAAATTACTTTGTACAATACAATACAATACAATTATTTTATTAAAGTCTCACCCCTTTTACATACAACAAATATAAATTAAAAACATTTATATCACGTAATATGATTTAAGAGACGCTCTGTACAGAGCTATGAGAGACTATAAAGGACTTGTTAAAAATAAAACATTTGTGAAAACTTACACTAAGAAAAGCTATGTACATGCCTTGATATATACATATTCAGACATGACTATCCATATCATATAAACGGTTTTGGCATAAAACATGTTTGCTTGGGGGTTTAAACTCTATGTTATTTATACAAACAATTTCTACGTATACGTAAAACTTCCACACAGAACCTCGGACCTAATAATATATTGGGTCCAAGACAGAACTTAGCACATAGCCTAACAATATTTTCTTCCGGGTTACCAAAAATGAAACATAACTTTTCAATGTTAGATTTTTGCATAAAATCACGGTTACTCGTTAAGATTTTGTCAAATAAGGTTTGCCTTATTTCTTGATAAATTGGACAATGCAAAAGGATGTGTTCCTTATCTTCCACCTACTTTGTACATGTATCTACATGTATTCGATAGTTTGAAATGAAAATGACTTTATATCAAAGATGAATGGATGAAACTGAAATGCTTTTTTTTTTTTTTTTTTTTTTTATTTGTTCAACATGACATAGCAGTATTTAAGTAAGTCTTCTTCGATTTCGATATATATTTTTTATTTACATTACGTCTGGTGTTGTCTTAATTTCAAATATACGAGCAATATATCCTTTTAAGGCATTATCTGTTTATGCATGATGTTTTTTTTTTGTTTTTTTTTTTTTTTTTTTTTCTCATCCAAACAGATTAGGAAGTGCACCTGCATATCATAAAACTTCCAATAAACAATACATGGAATGAGTATTTCCTATACCTCACCCTCCTTAAGAAATACACAGGCTAATATTATATAACATTTGAAAGATCAAAAAGGAGATAGTATAAATAAAAAAAAATATAAATAAATAAAAATTGGAAAATATCATGGTATTATACGCATTAATTGCACAGTACTCCGGATTCGTGTAGCATAGAGTATTTGATAATAATTGATCTGTGTCTTCATTTTTCCACTAAAATAATTTTGTTGTGTATATTTATTAGAATCACCTCACAGAGGTATTTTTAGTGAGTACCAACAACATATTTTCTAGAGGAGAAACATAAAAATACAAGATATGATCATAATCATAAATCGATCAGAAAATTTCTCAAATGAACCTCATTTATTTATTTATTTGTTTATTAATTTAATTATTTTTAAAGTAAATAAGAACACTTCAAAAACTGGATCCTAATTCTACTGATGGAGAACTGTATAAAAAGTCTGATAGGAAATTTAAAAAAAAAAAAAATAATAAAAAAAATGATTGTATCCTAAAATGAGAATATTTACTTTCTGCAACTGCGCAAACTGAATTTTCTGAAACACAGTTATTTCTACAAACTCTGTATGTTTAGTGAATATTCTGATCAGTCTTCACCACACGCTCAAGAAGATCTATTGCTTCTTCGTCCAGAAAACACAGACTGATAAGATTGCGGGATGCGCAGACTGATCCACATATTCACTGAAAGTACATTCTTTTTTGCAGGAATTAAAGTGATTCTGCCAAAAACTGTTAAATTCCTTTTCCATTGTATATTGCATTTCAAGACACAACGTGTTTTCCAGTACTTTCAAAAGTCAATAATCAATCATTCTTAACTGGAAGTTGAAAGGCATTCCTATCATTATTCATTGCTTGGAAAGAAAGAAAAATAAAGATTTTGTTCTTATATTTCCCGTAAAATGGCATTTGACATTTCAAATCCTATTTTTCAGGAAAAATAAAAACAAAATCTTATTAATTTCTTGTCTGCTGAAACTGCCCCATATCGTGGTAAATAATTCTTAAATGTCTTTGCGAAAAAAAAAGTGCTCCAAAATTATGCTTTTCCTGAACAATGGATTTATTTATTATACCCTTTTTAGTGATTATCTTTTAGTTTGACGAAGTTTTGAAATTGTGCTAATGGCAATTTATGCAGAAGAGGGAATTTGATGATAAACTAGCATATTAAGACATAAGTGTTAATTATTTATCCATAAAATATGTTGTGGGTATTCATCAAAACTGCCTTTGCGAGGCGATTTCATTAAAAACAACCAGCTATATTTTAATGAATAAAAAGAAAACAAAATGCACACCAACCTTTCGCCAAATTACCGACCTTATCTGTTTCTAAGTTTTAATCATAAACTTTACTAATGTCAATAATTTCCCCTTATTAGGCCCCTACCTATAAGGTTGGCCAAAGTCACCAAGAACTTCTTATTTTTATCTGTTTATGGTCATTAGCGTGTTATGCAATCTAAATTGTGTCTTTAATAGCTAATTGCCACCATCTAAGATCCTAAATCATCGCGGAAGGAAAATATAACGAAATACATGTATTTACTCTAGTTTTTTTCCTATCGCTACTTAGCCGCAATCTTGGACAGGGAACTCCCGTATACGCTGATACAGTGAAATGTTAATCTGCAAAACCATGACTTGAAAATATATGTTTAGTAATCGTTATTATTATTATTATTATTATTATTATTATTACAAATATTACATTCATTGATGTGAGTCTAATCATTGCATTCAATATAATCAAGTGGCTAATATGCCACTTGATGTAATTCATAATCGAAATATTTATGTACCAAGTGTTTGTCTCAGGTGAGAAAATAGTGTGCAACAAACAACTATTACCTGACTGCACCGGCAAGCATCGAACGCGCAACTCCTGATCACCAGTCAGAAGCGCATCTGACTGAGCTACAGAGTCCGGCCACTATCACTGTCCGTCATAACACATTTCCTGTTTATTGCATCAGATACTCGTCTCCATAAAATTATTTGACTATTATTTTTATTAATTTTATAACAATTATAATTAAGTGAAATTGGAAAAAAAAAGATGTAAAATAAATTGAGTCCGCGGGATTTTGATTGGCTAACTCTGCAAACGCTAAAACGTTTGAAACCAGGCATGGTTTCCATGACAGCGTTTTCCGAACGCTAATGTGTTTGGTTAATATTTGAAACGCTTGAAACGTTTCAGAAACGATGATCTGATTGGCTAAAACTGTAAACGATCGTTTAAGCGTGGTCCAAACGCTCTGTTTCCAAACCGTTAACAAGCGTTTCGCATGCGTTTCCTTGGACATGAAAAACGCTGTCACCACTGTAGCCAGACCAGGGGACCCAACTTCAAGTTTTGCCATCATTGGCTTAACCGAATTTAGTCTGGAGACCCCTTAAGGTAATTGGCAAACAGTGCAGACCCGATCCACTGTTTGTATATACGCATGTAGGTTTAGCTTTTGTTTACGTCAGCTGCAATGCGGAGGCAATGTCGGAGGCAAGATCCCAACAAAATATAACGACGCAGGGAAGTCACAATTGTCTGGCCTCCGAGTTGTTATTTTTGGTTCAGGGAGAGGTTCTGATTTAGGTTTATTTTAAAGCAGCTGCAGACGCCCAAAATATATGTGGAATCAAGACTCTAAGAAAAATGCGGACGCGGGGAAATCACAAGTGTCTAGCCTCCTGTTGTTATTAGCATAGTGACAAGGTGAGCTTTTGTGATAACATTTTGTCCGTCGTGCGTGCGTGCGTCCGTCCGTCCGTGCGTGATTCCGTAAACAATTTCTTCAAACGACATCTCCTCCTAAACTACTGATTAGATTTTGACCAATCTTCACAGGAATAATCCTTGGTTGATCCTCTTTCAAACTTGTTCAAATTATTTCGGTCCACTGCCCATCTAGGTCACAGGAGCTAAAAATAGATTTTTTAACTGAAAACTTAAAACATCTTCTTTTCTGAAACCCGAAGTCCCAGGTCTTTGGTATTTGGTATGTAGCTTCATCTAGTGGATCTCTACCAAAGTTGTTCAAATTATAGCCCTGGGTCAAAAATGGTTCCGCGCTGTGGGTGACTGGTTTTACATATCTTGAAAAACTTTAAAAATCTTTTTGTCTGAAAGTGAAGGCCCAGGCTTTTGATACTTGATACATAGTTTCACCTAGTAGATTACTACCAAGATTATTCAAGTTATTGCCCTGGAGCCAAAAATGGCCCCGCCATGGGGCCGTCATGTTTTACATTGACTTATATAGAGAAAACCTTCAAAACTCTTCTTATCTGAAACCAGAAGGCCCGGGTCTTTGATATTTTGTGAATAGCTTTACCTGGTGGACCTCTGCCAAGAATTATCAAATTATAGCCCTGTGGCCAAAAAAAGGCCCCGCCCCGGGGCCAACATGTTTTACATAAACTTATATAGGAAAAAACTTAAAAATCTTCTTGTCTGAAAAGTGCAAGGCCTAGGCCTTTGATATTTTGGTATGCAGCATTGCCTAGAGATCTTCTGACAAGAGTGTTCAAATTATGTCCCTAGGGTGAAAAGAGGTTCTGCCAAGATGGGGGCGGGCATTTGTTTTATATAGAGCAAAAAGCCATTGGCAGTGATTAGGCCTAGGATTCCGAAACTAAATGGGAGGGTGGACCCGAAGAGTAGTCGAAGTCAAAGGTCAAGATCACTGTGACCTTTAATACAAAAAGCTTATAATTCTGCCATGCTTATGGTTAGGACCCTCAAATTTAGTAGATATGTTGGTCCTCACCAATAGATGATCCTGAGGGCTAAGGTCACGGTCATCAGGACCGTTAGCACTAAAAAGCTTGATAACTTGGCAATGCTTGGGGCTAGGACCCTCAAACTTAGAAGGGATGTTGGTTCTCACCAGTAGATGTTACCAAGGGCAAAGGTCATGACCAAGGTCACCATAACCTTTAGTACAAAAAAATAAAAAACCCTGATAATTCGGCGCTGCTTGAGGTTAGAACCGAATGTTGGTCTTGACCAGTAGATGACCCTAATTGCAAAGATCAAGGTCACTATGACCTCTAGTACAAAACAAGCTTATAAGTCGGCAATGCTTGAAGCTAGGACCCTCAAACATGGGATGTTTCTTATGACCAGAAGATGACCCTGAGGGCAAAGGTCATTTTCAAGGTCACCATGACTTTTAGAACCACATCTCTATTAGCAATGCTATGAATAACATGATTCAGGTGAGCGATATAGGGCCATCATGACCCTCTTGTTTTTAGAATAGGGGTAGGTTTAAGTTTAGATTTAGGGTTAGTTTAGGTTTAGTTTAAAGCAGCTGCAGACGCCCTAAAGTGCGGAAGAGTAACAGACCGTTTACAGTTCACAGGATGAGCCGCATTGCAAGAAAAGGCTCTTCCCACTTTTCCGTGGAATCACCTTCAGTGCGCACGCACCCATTTGCGTGGGACATGTCTAGTTCTTTGGCTGACATTTCTACTTGGCCTACCGCTAATATGAGTGAACAGCATAAGTTCTGACGAGACTGTGTCGATGAACAGGTCCGCCTGACCGTTTGATGTTCACATATGCTATAACGACCCTTTTCTCATAAAGAAGCTTATAGCTCAAGATAAGGAGATGTATCTTCTTGTTTCTCCACGAAAATTCATTGGGAGCTCCTCGATGACGCACTTCTAATTAATACCCACAATATAGTAAGAAAACTATAAGGTAAATATCAGTAGTTTCTGGTTAAAAAAGTGTCTTATCTGGTCACATGATGTACAGTTACCTCTAGGTACATGTAGGCCGTTTAATCAATTTGAAAATATTTTTAAAGGATTTGGGTGACGGATAATTGTCCGGATTCAAACGGATTAGCCTATATTTATGAGATACTGAATCACCAAACGACCCACAAGTGGTATCTTTTATTTCTCTTTTCAATAACAAGTTTAACCCTTCCCAAATTCTATTGTGTTTCCACCAGTATAACCTTTACCAGTCTGGACAAAAGCAGACAACAAATACATTATATTTGTCTTATTTATCCCAGCAAAAGGATTTAACATTTCATGCAAATTGTCAATTTGCATGAAATGTCAAATCCTTTTTTCTGGGAAAAATAAGAAAATACTTCAAATATGTCGTCTGCTGTATGTTTTTTTTTTTTTTTTTTTTTTTTTTTGTAGTTTTTTTTTTCTTTTTTTTCAAGCATGCTTAGTAAAAATGTGCTATGCTACGTAATGTGGTACCTTATTATTGTGGTGCATCCCATCAGGAACCACTCTATTATTTACCATCTTTATCGTAAGTAGTTGGGGCAGACATATCTGAACAAATAGTGTAGACCCAGATCAGACGCCACAGAACGCGGTGTCTGATCAGAGTTTACACTGTTTGCCACTTATTGATCAGTTTTTAGACACACAACTGCTAAGAAAACTGAGTTTTGTGTTTTGTTGCTTTTTTTTTTTTTTTTTGGGGGGGGGAGGCGGGGGGGGGGGTTGTTTGTTTGTTTGTTTTTGTTTTGTTTTAGTTTTCTTTTTTTTTTTTTTTTTTTTCAATTTTAGGACATGACTGTATGGTAAGAGTAATTAAGTTATCCGAATAAGTAGGTTAAATATGACATAAAAGTCCTTGTGCGCATTCCCATCTGACTGTGCGCATGCGCAGACTGATTTTAGATTAATATATGGTCACTTATACTCTAAATGCCTCTTCAACGCAAATTCAGTATTTGTTTGTTTGTTTGTGTTGAGGTTTTACGGCCCAGTCAACCCAATGGGGTCATGTCGAGCGCGGTCAATTTACCTAATCAAACGTTTACTGGGCAGGCTTAGTCCTCTAAGCGATTAACCAGTATTGTGCACATTCTTTTGCCAGAAACTGACAACTGCCCTTCTTGGCAAATTCAGAAAGTTCAATTACAATGTACATGCACATACCCTGTTTCAAATATTATTAAATATCTTAAGGACTTGGTGCACTTGGTAGATTGTCCGCCATTTTTTTACAAGATAGAAAATTTTTGTAACATCCTGTTTGTTTTACTGCGCATCTTGTCCTTTTTGATAAAGCTGTCTACTCTATCAGGAACTACTTTTGTCCTAGATGGGTCTACTCTAAAAGAAAAGAATTTGCTCCCTCAGGGAGCAAATTCTTTCCTTATAGAGTAGACCCCTTTTTATATAGGGGATAAAACAAATTGGTTAAATGCCTCCATTGAAAACGTATGATTTCCCCTTATTTAATCACTTATCGGCCCATGAATGAGCGAAACGGTCCCCTTTATAGTCTGTCGTTCTTTTGTAAAGATGATTGTTAAAATCCTTTTAACAATGAGGTCGTATTCAGTCTGATAATTGTAACATTTCAGTCGTAACGTGAGAAAACGTACTTTCTTACATGTGTGACCAACAAGAACTCAAATCATCCTGCGCATCAGCGCAGTCTGAGCAAAGTCTTCGTTTTCTGTATGAAGAAACTTTGCAACCTTGGTTACCCTAAATGTACCTTGTATAGATTCAAATCGGACTTCGTGAATGCACAGGCTGATCTGAATCTTCGCTAACCGAACATGTCCGGTGGTACGTTTTCTAATGTTGCGGCCCATTTATACTATTTAGTTGGGTATTTTGCTTTCTGTCGGGATATAGTATAATTATTATTTCAAAGGTTGGACGGAGAAGCGACTGCATGGTGAGAATACATTTGTACATGTATATTTAGTTATTTAATTATTAGTTACTTTTAATATCTTACTTTGAGAATAGGAGTTACAACATTTTTAATGTCATTATTTATTATTTATTTATTTATTTATTTATTTCTATTTTTTACTTTATAACATTTTATTTTCTTCTATTTTTATTTTTTTTATTTTTATTATTTATTTATTTATTTATTTATTTATTTATTTATTTATTTATTTATTTATTTATTATTTGTTTTTTGTTGTTGTTGTTTTTTCAATAAAACGCATATTTTGTTGTTGTTGTTGCTTTTGATACAGCATTGACATTTTTATTCTAAGCATTAACGCATTGCTCTATTTTTTTACGGTTATTACCATGTAATATATAATTTATGTAAAACAAAGGATTTGCCTGGGCACAGCATTTCCTACAATATTGCTTGTGGACCCAACGAAGATTCTGATCAGCCCTACGCAACCGCGTTGTCTGATCAGAGTCTTCGCATCGCATTCTATGGGTAGCCGAGGATCCAAAGCTTCTTCAAGCGACCCGTCCGTACAGCGAAGATTCTGATCAGCCTGGAAGTGCTGTCAAATTTTCTTTACTCATGACCAAAATACGCCTATTTAAATATATTGAAAATTGTACAACCCAAAAAGGAAAATTTCCAGATAAAAAAGTCAGATATTTTTCATATTCCTGCTCAAAACATAGATTGTGGGTACTCGTTAGAACCGCCTTGATGAGGCGGTTCTAACGAGTACCCACAATCAATTTTTTGAGCAGAAATACGAAAAATAATGTATATCCGCCCCCCCCCCCCCCCCCCCCATGTAAACCCAAGTTTTACTATATAAAAGTGGGATCAAAGGGAGTCAAAATTATATAGGCATGTTTTCGAGATGGAAATGCTGTCAAATTTTTCTTATTGATTTTAAAATGTCTCATGCTTATTAATCAGTTATATACCATTATGCAAGCTCAGTGAATCATATTGAAAACAGTAGAAAAAGCATAAGTCGCCTGAGGAATCAAAGTAGACCTAGATCTGACACTTGCTGTTTGCGGCGTCTAATCATTGGCGCTAGCCCATCACTCCTTAAATTACATTACGAAAACACGCCTATTCAAATATATAGAAAATTTCACCTCCAAAAACTGAAAATTTTCAGATGACAAACTCTGATATTTTCATATTCCTGCTCAAAACATAGATTGTGGGTACTCGTTAGAACCGCCTCGCCGAAGCGGTTCTAACGTGTACCAATAATCTATATTTTTGATAAAAAAATCAAAGAAATAATGTATACCCTGGTAAACCCAAAATTTACTATATAAAAGTGGGGTTCAAGGGGATCAAAATTATATATGCATGTTTCCTTGATGGAAATGCTGTCAAAATTTGCTTATTATTTTTTAAAAATGTCTTCTGCTGATATACCATTATGCAAATTCAATGTATCATATTGAAAATAGTAGAAAAGGTAGAAATGGCATGAGAAAACGGAGTAGACCCAGATCTGACTCTGTAGTTTGCGCCGTCTAATCACTGGCGCTTGAAGTGCTGCCCATCATTCCTTAAAATAGCTTGACGTACATGTACATAATTATGTAGGAGGTATTCAGAAGAAATATCAATGCCCTTGAATCACCAGTGTTTCAGATATCAGAACGGGATTGCTAAGATAGAACTTCAAGCGCCTGTGGTCTGATCAGGGTCTGCACTGTTTGCAACCATCCAACAATTATCAAATACGTCGTTGAGTACAATGTAGTAAAGTGCACATGTACGGCTAGGAGTCAAATTGTCCAAATATTTGGGAGGAAATTGCAGTTTGACAATTTTGCGCTTCTATTCAATAGAGTAATCAATATGCAGAATGTAAAATGACTGTCAATATTTATCAACTGATCAATGTCTTTCAGTGAAATTGGTACACTTTTACGGGAGACAACCGTGTCTATATTGTTTGCTCCCCTGTGAAAAGGGCTTTTCTCTAAAAGAAAAGAAGTTACCCCCAAGGGGTGGGGGTGGTGGGGTGCAAATTCGTTCCTTTTAATAAGACCACTTTCCGACAGCGGATAAGTGTATAGAAAGCAAACAAGGTGTCACCAAAGTTGTCTCCCTTGTCCAAAATGGCGGATTTTCTACCGGGTGCATCCGTTCTCCTTAAAAGTAATTCTTAACGCGCAATAATAGACCGTACAGTTTACGTGTACTTTACCAGAAAATAGCTAGGTAAATCTCCGCATCCAAATAGTCCGCACAGGGTCAACATGTAGACTTCTCTCGTAAGAAGATTAGTAGGGTAGAATGTAACGACAAAAGATGCTGTACACACCAATCAGAGAAGGCGGATGCGTAATCTGATCCAGACCTATTCATAAAAACATATAAACCTTTAATTCCATGCAGGGGTGGTTACACGTGAGTATGGATTATCAAGCCTTTCAGTTCGAGCCGTGCCATAAGAAGACTGTCTTTGGGCATATGCGGACTGCGAAGCTGCCTACAGGCATATGCGGACAGCGAAGGCCAAAATTAGCCTGCGCATCCGCGCAGGCTGATCTGTGCCTTTGTTGTCCGCGCAGGCCAATCAGGACCTTCACTGTCCGTCTATAGAATCATTGGGCACTGTAGAACGTAACGAAGTATAGCAAAACTCTTCATCAGACTGTATGTCTCCGCTGTCTGATCTGGATCTTTACTTTTTGTATCTACCCTGAAGACACCATTTCTCATGACGAGGCTCAAACATTTGTTTAGCCAAGTTAATGTCAAGAGAATAGGTACACTTTCAGGGACTCGGAGAATACTTTCAAAATTGTTTTGTTTTCCTTCTGAAAATAGGTTTCTCCCGAAGAGAGAGAGAAAAAAAAAAAAAAAAAAAAAAAAAAAAAACATTTCTCCCTGCAAAGGGTTCTACTCTGAAAGAGAAGGTTTGAAGTTTCAGTTTAGAGCAGACCACTTTTTAGACGGGGGTTTGCGTGCTGGTATGCAAAAACAGAAGCCACAAAAGTTATCTCCCTTTGCGAAAATGGCACGAAATTTACCAGATGTCTCCAATCCTTACAATAGGCAAAATGTAATGGATTTTATCCTAATAAATAGGACACCTTCGGTGCCCTTTTAGCCTGGCACCGCGCTATGGGTTTACATTTATAACCTAATAAAGGTAAAACACTCCTCCTTGACTAATTTTATACACAAATTATCTCCCTTACCAGTTAGAAACTCATAGATCAGCCAAATCAGAGAGAAGGACATTCAAACAGGATAGGATAAAATATAAATAGTTTTTATGCTGATTCATATATCAGTCTAATGCCCTTTGGTGACACGTTTAGTTACTCGGATCGGACAAATACAAGAGCACAGACAGGGCACAAACAGGACGACAAAAAAAACCTGAACACGTTCCAGTCAGATATAATAAATGATAACAAAAATTATGCATTTCGCAGTTTACAGCGCAATGAAAGCATTGGCCCATTTGCATATAGAGAATCGTGGAGAATCATGGCTTTAAAATTAAAATAGCCGATTATAGTTATGTAAAGCGAAGTATTTTCTTGATGTATGTGTACTTGAATCATTTTCCCGCTGCTTGTGTCCTGGAATTTCATGATTGAGGGGTGATGTCAAAATCTTTTCTGAGAACGACATGAGTTCGATGTACTTGAGTCCTAATCTTGCTGATTAGCGCGATTATCCCAGAACGATCATAACGCGCAAAAGAACCCCTTAATTTCTTACTCTTCAGCACAGTTAGAGGTCAATCTAACCACTTGAGCGACCGGTGAACATGGAACGACCTGTACGCAACCGGGAGCAGATCGGCATGGGAACGGGTGAAACGGAGAGGCGGTCAGTTCCAGTCCTGTTTTCTTGGCGTTTGTGGTGTTCCAGTCCATTCCAATAAAAACTGGAACTGTTTTTTACTAAAATTGAGTCTTGTCCTAAAATTCACTCATCCGTTTTACTACATACTGTGCATACCATGTTGAACATTGTAGACCCTGATCAGACACAGCGTTCTGCGGCGACTGATCTGGGTCAACATTTTTGCGCAGGCCTGTCTGTCTGACAATTTGTAAAATGCGGTACCAAAATTGAGTTATATTTTAATTTTCTTTGGAATCACTGGGCTAATTGTGGTATCTTTGAAAACAGAGTTCTGCTCATGTGTACGTTAGAGGGCGTGAGCAAACTTCATTACTGCTTATGAAGAGTCTCAATAAAACCGAGATTCCCATTTTCTGTTTGGAATGTGTTCTTTGTTTCCAAAGACAATCTTTTTTAATTTTATATTACATTTCAGAATATGAATAATATGCCTACTAGCATGTGGCGGAGGATCACAGCAGGATTGCAGAGTAATATTAATTTGCGCATGCAGCTGATCTTTATAATAGGATCTCTGATTGTCATACTCCAGATGTTGTTTCTTAACAACAATACAATACAGGTAGGGACATAAACTGACTAAAACGAAACGCAACGTTACTGCATTGCTGAAAAAAAAAAGAAAAAAGTAGAACAAATACACGTACGTTATGATTGTAAAATCGACCTGGGCCCAGTTGTTCAAAGCGTCGTTAGCTTAACGAGCTCGTTAAGGGTCATTTCGTTAACTGTTTGAGCGGATTCAATATACAATATTCTAATATTTTTGCAAAAAAAAAATTCAGCATATTTGCTTTTCACTCGATGTAAATTTTAACGAATCGTTAACTAACGACATCGTTAGTTTTGAACCTGGGCCCTTGTGTGTAATGCGTGCACGAAAGTCGACTATTGATGGTATATTTGATTTGCTTGTTCCTCAATATTAACTAGTCATGTAAGAAATTATGAACCAAACCGTATACCTAATGTGTTCGTAACAGAAAAAATAGGGCAATAATCCTACTCTTCTTTGCAGTTCAAAAGTGTTGTATTTCTTGTTTTGGTCGATATATATCCAGCTAAGGATTTTTTTTCTTGTTTTTTTTTTTTTTTTTTTTTTTTGTTTGTTTGTTTAAAACCAAAACTTGTCATCACGAAAACATGTCTATGTAATTTTGACCCCCTTAAAACCCACTTTTATATAGTAAAACTGGGGTTTAAAGGGGTATACATTATTTTTCTTATTTCTGTTCCAAAACATAGACTGCGGGTTCTCGTTAGAACCGTCGAGGCGGTTCTAATGAGTACCCACAATCTATGTTTTGAGCAGAAATGTAAAAAATATCAGAATATTTTATCTGAAAATTTTCATTTTTTGGTGATAAAAATTTCAGTATATTTGAATAGGCATGTTTTCATGGTGTGCTTGTTTTTAGCTCACCTGAGCCGAAGGCTCATGGTGAGCAATTGTGATCACTCACCGTCCGTCGTCGTCGTCGTCGGCGTCGTTGTCGTCGTCGTCGTCGTCCGGATGTCCGTCTGTCCACAATCTTTAAACAACATCTCCTCCTAAACCACTAAGGGGAATTTGACCAAACTTCACAGGAATGATCTTTGGTTGGTCCTCTTTCACAGTTGTTCAAATGGTTCCGGTTCATTGCATATCTAGGTCACAGGAGCTAAAAATAGATTTTTTAATTAAAAACTTAAAAAATCTTCTTGTCCGAAACCACTGGACCGATTTCAATATAATTTTGCAAAAATGTTCCTTGGGTGATCCTCTACCAAGTTTGTTCAAGCCATTTGGATTCGTCAAAAAACATGGTCACCAGGGGGCGGGGCTTATTTTCCCTATATATCTATATAGAAAACTTTAAAAATCTTCTTGTCCGAAACCACTGGACTGATTTCAATATAATTTTGCAGAAATGTTCCTTTGGTGATCCTCTTGCAAGATTGTTCAAGCCATTTGAATTCGTCAAAAAATATGGCCGCCAGGGGACGGGGCTTATTTTCACTATATATCTGTATAGAAAACTTTAAAAATCTTCTTGTCAGAAACCACTGGACCGATTTCCATATTATTTTGCAGAAATGCTCCTTTGGTGATCCTCTTGCAAGATTGTTCAAGCCATTTGGATTCATCAGAAAACATGGCCGCCAGGGGGGCGGGGCTTATTTTCCCTATATATCTATATAGAAAACTTTAAAAATCTTCGTGTTAAAAACCACTCGACCGATTTGAGTATAATTTTGCAGAAATGTTCCTTTGGTGATCCTCTACCAAGATTGTTCAAGCCATTTGGATTCGTCAAAAAACATGGCTGTCAGGGGGGGGGGGGGCGGGGCGGGGCTTATTTTCCCTATATATCTATATAGAAAATTTTAAAAAATCTTCTTATCAGAAACCACTGATTGCAATATAATGTTGCAGAAATGTTCCTTTGGTGACCCTGTACCAAGATTGTTCAAGCCATTTGGATTCGTCAAAAAACATGGCCGCCAGGGGGCGGGGCTTATTTTCCCTACATATCATTATTACTTGGCAAAAATGTTTCCTTGGTGACCTTCTACCAAGATTGTTCAAGTAATCGTGATTTGTCAAAAAACATGGCCGCTAGGGGGTGGAGCTTATTTTCCCTATATATCTATATAGAAAACTTGAAAAAATCTTCTTGTTAGAAACAACTGGACCGATTTCAATATACCTTGGCAGAAATGTTTCTTTGGTGACCCTTTACCAAGATTGTTCAAGCTGTCATGATTTGTCAAAAAACATGGCCGCCAGGGGGCAGGGCTTATTTTCCCTATATATATCTATATAGAAAACTTGAAAAAAACTTCTTGTCAGAAACCACTGGATCGATTTCAATATTACTTGGCAGATATGTTTCCTTGGTGACCCTTTTCCAAGATTGTTCAAGCTATCATGATTTGTCAAAAAACATGGCTGGTAGAGGGCGGGGCTTATTTTCCCCGTATATCTACATAGAAAACTTTAATGATCTTCTTGTCAGAAACCACTGGACTGATTTCAATTAAACATTGCAGAAATGTTTCTTATGTAACCCTCTATCAAGGTTATGCAAGCCGTCATGATTCATCAAGAAACAGGGCCGCCAGTGGGCGGGGTTTATTTTCCCTATATATCTATATAGAAAAACTTTAAAAGTCTTCTTTTGAGAAACCACAGGTCCAATTTCATTACAACTTGGCAAAATGTTTCCTTGGTGACCCTCTACCAAGATTGTTCAAGTAATCATGATTTGTCAAAAAACATGGCTGCTAGTGGGTGGGGCTTATTTTCCCTATATATCTATATAGAAAACTAAAAAATCTTCTTGTCAGAAACCAATGGACCGATTTCAATATAACGGCAGGAATGTTTCTTTGGTGACCCTCTACCAAGGTTGTTCAAGCTGTCATGATCGTCAAAAAACATGGCCGCTACGGGGCAGGGCTTATTTTTTTCTATATGTCTATATAAAAAACTTTAAAAATCTTCTCGTAAGAAACCGTTGGACCAAGCTCAATGTAGCTTGGCAAGAATGTTGCTTTTGTGACCCTCTACCAGGATGGTTCAAGCCTTCATGATATGTCAAAAAACATGGCCTCCAGGTGGCGGCGCTTATATTCGGTATATATCTGTATAGAAAACTTTAAAATGCTTCTTGTCAAATACCTCCTGACCAATTTTAATAATGCTTTGGTGACCCTCTACCAAGAATGTTCAAGCAATCCTGATTTGTCAAAAAACATGCCTGCTAGTGGGTGGGGCTTATTTTCCCTCTATATCAAAATAGAAAACTTTAAAAATCTTCTTGTCAGAAACTACTGAACCGATTTCTGTTTAACTTGGCAGGAATGTTCCTTTAGTTACCCTCTACCAAGTTTGTTCAAGCTGTCATGATTCGTCATGGTTCTAAATTTTATACATAAAATTTTAGAGCAGTGAACTTGGCTGAAACTTCAACATTAAGTATGCAAATCTGTTTGCTCAGGTGAGCGATATAGGACCATCATGGTCCTCTTGTCCTTATTATTATTTCACCAGGAAAACGTCCATACGTATGTACATTGTGTAGTAGGGACTCATTGCAAGCGAACTAACGCGATATGCTCCCAGTAAATACTCACAACGTGGGTTCTCGCGGAAACTAAAAACACGTGTTTATTTGGAGGCTCCGTTTGTCTAAGGTTATATGGGATTAACGTTGGATAATAAACATAATTGTACTAGAATTTTAAAGGAGACTGATACACGTTTGATCATTTACTGGGGAGATTATAGTTCAAAACGTAATCATAATATGCTAAAACGAGTAATAACTATAATATTTAATTAATGATAAATATTTACTTAATGGGCTATTATGACAACCTTATGCAAAGCTTCGCGCGTGTTTCAGTTTCCTTCGTATTTATGTTCTTGCGTTTAGTTTCGGTAAGAACGAAGAAGGGTGGAAATACGCGGGAGTGCTGATAAGCGGCGGACAACATGTTTCCTCTCATAATATGTAAAGGTATGTGTGTCTGACTGGAACTGTCTCGATTATTCGAGTAAACCACACAACCCTAGTTCTCCCTGGGGAGTTTTAGGAGAGGTTTGCATGTCTATTGTCTATGTTTTGTTTCTATATGGTTATTTTGTGTGAATTATTCATTGCACATGTATGCCTACTTTTCTTTCCTTTGTTTGTTTTATGTTTGGTTTACATTTGAGTTTGTTTCATTTATTTCTTTATATGTATATTGACATGTAACTTGTATGCTCTCATATACTGGAGGAAATAAAATATCTATCTACAATGTATCAGTCTTAACCCTTATCCTGCTTATAAATTAATTTAGCCACGCCCATTTCTGACTATCCACTTATCAGATTACTTGATACTCTATTCATTCAATCACAAACTGCATGACAAAGAGTGTAGATCCTGATCAGATGACTTCTTCAGAAGCTACACTGGATGTACACTGTTTGCAAAGGTAGGGGTTGTCGTGTTCAGCAGGATAAGAGATATATTTTTCAGTTGCATTTCTAAGTTCTGTATTGAAACGTTAGAACAGACTGGGCAAAACAAAGCACAATTTGATAATACATTTTACCAGAACATAAGTTTTAACATATCGACGCGATAATACACGATACTAAACCATGAAAACATTCTACGTACACAGAGGTTCTACAAAAGCCTGGCGTACGTTTTCATCCAGTGGAATATCAGATTATAATGTTTATAAATATTTCCGTTCTATTTTCTTTACAGATTCTGCCTAAAGTATTTCTTCCGAACTCCTACACGTACATAGACCGCTCATCAGTCATCTATAGTAATAACAACAAACTACTTGTCCTAAACAGAGACAAAAGTAATAAAGTGTATCGCGAACAACAACTAGCTGGTAAGAAACAATCACTTCCAAAACCGAAGAAAAACAAGTCTAAACCGATACAATATGTCATCTACAAATTTAATAGGAGTCTGAAAGGGTACAAAATAAAGACTTTCAAACATGAGATCATTTTGTTTCAGTATCCGGATGAACAGACAAGCTTCTACAATGGCAATATGACAATACACAATCCTAATCCAATGTCTTATCATTCTGTGGATGGTTCCAATATATATATTACATCAGCGTATGCACGATACGGCGCCGAGCCGGAGAATAGGACCTGGTACAATATCAGTCATGGCGAGCTCCGCGACTATGGAACAAACCCAACGACTTTACCAAATTCGTCTATGAGCGATACAATCAAATTTATAAGCATAACTGGATGGATGGCTGAACCCTTGATTGACAAGCCACTTCATTGTTGTTTACTCTTGAAGAACCAGTCCGTGATTTCCTACCTGAATCCTAGAAGAATGATGTGGTACCAGGTGAGGAGACAACCACTTTTTGCCGCAAAGTCATATTGCCCTATACCACTGGAACTGACGCCACAGAGACCAGTTGGAGCTTCACTATCATTGCCAGAATATGACTGTTACCTACGAATGTTTATGCAAATCCAGTACTCAGAGATTCGCAGAAGGAATACACTAGCTTTCTGCGCCAAAATAGCTTACGGTGGCCTACCGGCAAACAGACTAATTGAATGGCTGGAGATTCAAAGATATGTCGGGGTTGATAAAGTTATGATTTATTATTACAACTTAAATAATGTGACTATGCGTGTGCTGAAGGGGTATGTGGACGAAGGATTCGTGACACTCCAGCCATTTGATTTTCCTCAACCAGGTAGGTGCATGTACAGTCGAACCTCGTTATCTCGAAATCGCTTATTTCGAATTACCGCTTATCTCGAAGTGAAAATCTGGTCCCTATTTTAACATGAATCTATGACAACAGGTAACAAAATAATGTGGAAAAGAGGAGAAATTGCTCCTTCCTTTTTTTTCCACAATATTTTCAGTATATCTCTAGTTTCTGGTGTCAAATTACATACTCATTTGTGAAATGTGGTTGTTTGATTTATCTTTTTTCCTGAATTCTGCAATTCTGATATGTCGAGATACGGATATCTCGAAGTATTTCAGATAGTCCCTTGGACTTCGAGATAACGAGAATCGACTGTATATGTTAAGGGTCTTACTTTATCATACAAAACGCATGACTTGTGCACCATTTTATCTCATCTGATCGAAACTCAGCATGATTCATATGTATATGTTTTTGTCTGCAATGCGTACGTCCACACTTTAAAATGACGACTTCTCAGAAACCACTGGAACACTTTCATTTGTTGCTTAACGCTTAGCACTCTGGGCCCAAATTGTTCAAAGCATCGTTAGCTTAACGAGTTCGTTAGTGGTCAAAACGTTAACTGTTCTGGTAAGTACAATTTCTAATTCACAGGCATGTATGCTGAAAAAATGTGAGTACTCACATTTTTTTCAGCAAAAGTATTAGCGTATAATCCACATTTAATGCTCGAAGTTTTAAAAATACGTTAACTAACGACATCGTTAGTTTTGAACAACTGGGCCCTGGATAAAATTTTCAGCAGACGATATTTTGAAATATGTTCTCTTATTTTTCCCAGGAAACAGGTTTTGACATTTCATGCAAATTGTCTTCAATAGCCACAAACAATTTACATGAAATGTCAAGGAAAAATATGATCACTTTGTAGTCTGCTGAATTAGCCAAGAGAGTAGTAATGGTTAACCCATTTATGCCTAGCGTCCCATAAAAGGGACATTGGCAAACAGAGTAGACTCAGATCAGACGCCGCTTAACGCGGCATCTGATCAGCGTCTACACTGTTTGCAATAACATTAGAAAATTTCAATAATAAAAGCAGCTATCACGATTTCTGTATAACACCCCTTTGACTATACAATGGATCCTTCAAAAGTTAATGATGGGAGATTTTATTGAAAATATTCAGGCGTAAATGGGTAAGGGAAACTAGGCAAACTTGGTAGACTTTTAATTTTTGTTCAAGGAAGACACCTTCTCTGACCTTTTTTGCTTTGGTGCACTCCAAGTCTCTCATTACGAAAACACGCCTATTCAAATATATTGAAAAAGGAAATTTTTCAGATAAAAAAAAAATCTGATATTTTTCCATATTTCTTCTCAAAACTTAGATTGTGGATACTCGTTAGAACCGCCTCGGCGAGGCGGTTCTAACGAGTACCCACAACCTGTATTTCTTAGCAAAATAAGAAAAAATAATGTATACCTCTGTAAACCCCAGTTTTATTATATAAAAGTGGGGTTTAAGGGGGTCAAAATTATATAGGCGTGTTTTCGTGATGTTCCGAAAAGTAGTTTTCCATAAAAGAAAATGATTTGCTCCCTGCGGAGAGACGAAAATCATTTTGACTGAGTTTTTTTCCAAGAAAGTGTCTATTCCCCTTCTGTGAGAGAAATTCACGTTTGCGAATCTTGTGTAGATCGGCCCTTCTGACTGTTTATCGCACTGACATATAATGTGTAAATAACAAATTTTATCAAATGACTTCTTCTCAAAACCATTTTCTCACTCGTTATCACAGAAGCTTTCACTGGTTTGAAAATTATCGGAACCCACCACCATCCAAGTTGAGTACATTGCCCATATTTGTAGAAAAAATAACGAATTATTCCCCGATGCTGCAACATTTTACGGTTTAGCTCACATTGTTGAAAGTCTCGGAAAACTGCATTGATATAAAATGGGCCGCGCCAAATGAAACGGTGTCTTCGAACTTGTACATAAGCACAAAGTCAGATTCATCCAGCGCATTCGGAGTCCTTTCCGGGGATTTCCCTCTCCAATGATACATTCTGTAGTGTCCAATGATTCAGTTAGTGGACAGTGAAGGCCCTGATCAGACTGCGCGGGTGCGTAGGCTAATCAAGGCCTTCGCTGTCCGCATATACCTAAAGACACCGTTTTGCATGGCGCGGCCCAGATTAGAGGTTGCAAAATTGTAAAGAAAAAGATGACAAAATAAAATACTATGACATAGAATCCATTTACATAGGTAGTTCATGTAATGTTTATATTTCCATCTATATCTTATTGTAGCAAATAATGAATTTTTATTATGTAGATGACCCAAAACGGTACGTGGGCCAGAAAGCGGCACAACCATTTATGGACGAACAAGTTGCTGTCTATGATTGTATAGAAAGACTCAAGGGCTACAACTACGTCGGAATAGTGGACTTTGATGAGGTTGTTTATTCACGAATATCTTATAAACATAACCTCAAGGGTATGCTGGTAAGTGATAGAGATGGGAACTAGAAACCAAATCTACATATCATGATTTATTTCAACACCACACCAAGTTCTCTATGAAAAATGGTTTACCCTAAAAGGAATATTTTTGTCACATTCCCGTTTGATTTTCTGCACCCAAGTCCCTTATGAAAAGTAATTTACCCTAGAAGGATTATATTTTGCCCATGTGATGCACCCAAGTCCCTTATGAAAAATTGTTAACCCTACACACAATAACTTTTGTCCCATTCGTGTTTGATTTCCTGCACCTAATTCCCTTATGAAAAGTGGTTTACCCTAAGCACAATAATATGTTGTCCCATTCATGTTTGTGTTCCTGCAACCGTCCCTAACGAAAAGTGGTTTACCCTGAAAGGAATATTTTTGTCCCATTCCTGCTTGATTTCTTTATGAATAGTGGTTAACACTATACGCAATAACTTTTGTCTCATTCGTGTTTGATTTCCTGCACCTAATTCCCTTATGAAAAAATGGTTTACCCTAAAAGGAATATGTTTTGTCCAATTTCTGTGTTTTCCCGCACCCAAGTCCTTATGGAAAGTGGTTTACTCTAAAAGGAATATGTTTTGTCCCATTTATGTTTAATTTCCTGTACCCAAGTCCCTTATGAAAAGTAGTTTACTCTAAAAGGAATACTTTTGTCACACATTTCTGTTTGCTTTCCTGCCCCGGATTTTTTATGAAAAGTAATTTACTCTAAAAGGAATATTTCTGTTACATTCCTGCTTGTTTTCCTGTACTCAAGTCCTTATGAAAAGTAGTTTACTCTAAAAGAATTGTTTTTGTCACATTCCTGTTTGCTTTCCTGTACCGAAGTCTGTTATGAAAAGATGTTTACCTTAAAAGAAATAATTCTGTGTCATTTCTGTTCGCTTAGCTTATAAAAAGCTGTTTACCTTAAAACGAATATTTTTGTCCCTTTCCTGTTTGCTTTCATGCACGCACCCGTCCCGCCTAAAATAGTGGTTTACCCTAAAAGAATGGTCAGTCCCGTTCCTGCTTGCTTTCCTGTTCCAAATTCCCTTCTGAAAAGGGTTTGCATGTACCCTAGGGAACGATCTACCAAGTTTATAGGTTCCATTAATGCTTACGTACATTTACTGCAACTATAGATTGCTGTAGTGCAACGTAGTAGAAGAAATCTGGGAAACCTAACTACCACAGGCATGCATAGCTCTTTCATTTTATATCAAAATAACATGCTCAGTGTGCTTCAGATGTTCGCAGAAGCATATATGATTAGTCGATTTCGAAATAAAGAAACAATATGTATTTGAGCAGGGCACAATATTTCCTACAAGACTGCCATGTACGCCCAGAGAGGGCTCAGTTAGCCTGCGCACGCATCCGCACAGTTTGATCAGAGCCTACTATGCCCACGTGAAGACGCCTTTGATCCTTGAATACCCGTAAAGTGTTTTGTGATTACTGATCAGACAGCGCTATATCAGAACTAAGGATGCGTTTTTGCGAGAATAAATCTAGTTGAAGCTCCCCTACCCTACGCCCCAAGTAGTGTTTCTACTGACCGTTCCAAGACAGTTCCTCTGTTTCAATGTTTCTTTGCTTGTTCGCTGGTTGGTTTCATATGTGGCGGTTGGTTTGTCTATACAGTCGACTCTCGTTATCTCGAAGTTCAAAGGACCCTCTGGAATACTTCAAGATATCCGCACCTCGACATATCAGATTTGCGGAATTGAGGAAAACAATAAATCGAACAACCACACTTAATAGATGAATATGTAATTTGACTCCCGAAGTTAAGAGATATATTGAAAATATTGTGGGAAAGAGGAGCAATTGCACCTTAGGAGCAATTTCTCCTCTCTTTCACAATATTTTGATACCTGTTGTCAGATTTCCATGTTAGAACAGGGACCAGATTTTCACTTCGAGGTAAGCTATTATTCGAGATAAGCGAGGTCGAGATAACGAGAGTCGACTGTATTTGTTTTTTTGGTGCCTCGGGAAGGCCGTCCTTCGTGAATGTGGCATTTCCCAGGGACATTCACATATCTTCGCTGGGCTCACGCACGTGCAATCTTTGTAAGAAATGATGTGTCCCGCCGCATATGTACGATGTCTATATTTTATATTAGGTCTCTATCAACAAGACCTATGTATTGATTTCATGTTTGTTTGTGCGTCAGTGGTTTCATATGTGGCGTTTTGTTTTTTCTTTATTTGTTCCTCATTTTTCCTTCTTTTAATGCCTCTGGTGGACTGTGCTTCGTGATTGTGGCATTTCCTTGCCCCAAGGTTATAAAACTTAGCTGAGCATGAAATTTTCGTGTTAATAAATCTCAAATTACTAACAATGCCAAATTCTTTCTTGCTAAACATAACTGAGTATGAAACTTTCTATGCTAATAAATATGAAAATGCCAACTATTGTTGGCATTTTCATATTTATTAGCAGAGAAAATTTCATGCTCAGCCGAGTGAGCATGAACAAATTTTTCCTAACCTCGGGGCCTGGGATCAACATTTATATGTTTCTGATCCGACATTTTCTTTTTCTTTTCTTCGCAGAAATGGCTGGACCGACGGTTCCCAGATGCATCAGGTTTCAGTTTTATGACGGAAATATTTATAACAAACTGGTATGATAGACTTAATGTTACCACGCCTTCCAATAGCTCCTCATCTATGTGGCATTCCAGATACCAGAACCGTACCGGACCTATGCCTGATAGGACAAAAAATATCATAAACATGGAAAGGGTTGTTCCCGACTCTGTATGGACACACAACTACACAAGTTTACCAGGATTCAAAAAGTAAGTTAAAGTCAACCCACTTTATATCGACACTCGATACAACGACAAAGGCATTTTTTTTTTTTTTTTATATATTTTCATTTTGTCCTCTTACGGAGTCATTGGATCAATTATTAGATATTGTGTTTCTTAGATAGTTTTATATTTTGTTTTTCAGTTATAAGATTTCTTCAAGCATTGGATGCTTAAAACATTACCGAGCATGTAGAGACCAGTGGGTGGAGGAAGGAAAGTGTTTCAGACTGCGCAAATACAGAGATAGTACCATCGCAAATATATTGGAAAATATAAACACCACAGTTTTAGAGAAGAAACGAACTTTTCTGGGTTTCTAATCTAGATATCTCACTTTTTGTTTTGTTATTGATTTTTAACCTTTACCACTCTCTGGGCATTTTCAGCAGACGACAAATTGATGATATTTTTCTTATTTTTCTCCTGAGGAGACAATTTGCATGAAATGTCAAATCCTGTTTCTGGAAAAAATAAGAAAAAAAAAATCAAAATGTCGTCTGCTGAATTTTTTACCCAGAGTGCTAAGCGTTAAGGAAAGATGTGCCGGGGCACAACATTTACTACAAGATTGTGTATGCGCCCAGAGAAAACTCATACCAGCTTGTGCATCCGCGCATTCTGATCAGAGTCTTCACAGAACATTCTGTTGGTAGCCGAGGATCCCAAACACCTTCAGGCAGACACCGAAAGGTTTTGATCAGTCTACGCGGAAGCGAAGGCTTATCTGAGTATTGCTGGGCGCACATGTAGTATTGTAGCAAATGCTTGCCCTCAAATAAAATAAAACATGCTCTTGTTTGTTGTTGTAATATAGTCAGCCTTAAGGACATAGAAAGAAGACTGTAGGTAAGTATTATTGTTTACGCCCATAGATATGAGGAGAGAAACGGAAGGAAATCCTTTGTTGATCCACAAAGCATCATTGACATTATGTCTGCAGCTAAAACCCGGGACTAGCTGGAGTACTTGATGGAATAGAATAATATTGAAGGAAAACCTACACATACAGATGGTGTTCATTCACATGTACTGTGTCTGCTCACTCCTGAGGAGACAATTTGCATGAAATGTCAAAAATCCTGTTTTCTGAGAAAAATAAGAAAAATATTTCAAAATGTCGTCTACTGAAAATTTTACCCAGAGTGCAAAGCGTTAAGGAAAGACGTGCCGGGGCACAACATTTACTACAAGATTGCGTATGCGCTCAGCGAAAACTCATACCAGCTTGTGCATCCGCGCATTCTGATCAGAGTCTTCACAGAACATTCTGTTGGTAGCCGAGGATCCCAAACGCCCTCAGGCAGACACCGAAAGCGAAGGCTTATCTGAGTACATTGTAATACTGGGCACACTTGTAATATTGTGGCAAATACTTGCCCTCAAATAAAATAAAAATACTTCTTGTTTGTTGTTGTAATATAGTCAGCCTTAAGGACATAGAAAGAAAGCTGTAGGTTAGCATTATTGTTTACGCCCATAGATATGAGGACAGAAACGGAAGGGAATCCTTTGTTGATCCACAATGCATCATTGGCAGTATATCTGCAGCTAAACCCCGGGACTAGCTGGAGCACTGGATGGAATAGAATAATATTGAAGGAAAACCTACACATACAGATGGTGTTCTCCATTCACATGCACTATTTCTGCACACCTCTCATATGTAGATATTCTAAAATGTTAACATTGCAGAACTTTATCAAATATTATGGGATATACATTTACGAGGGCGAGTCAATAAAAAAAACAGCCTAACTTATTTCTGGGTGAGATCGATCTCTTTTTAATTTCGATGTAATTGCCCTCTAGAATGATGCACTTGGACCAACGGTGTTCCAGTGCCATCAGCCCAGAACTGAAGAAGCCAGGGTCCTTGTCTGTGACCCACTCCTCCGCCACGACTTCTGGACCGAAAATGACGATCACGGATATCCTTTTTCAAGTTTGGGAATAGGAAATAGTCACTAGGAGCTAAGTTCGGAGAATAGGCTGGGTGCGGTATTAGCTCGTTCCCATTCCGCTCAACAGCATCCATAGCAATTTTGCAAGTGTGGACTCTCGCATTGTCCTGTATGAGCAGAATCCCTTAGGAGAGTTTACCTCGGCGTTTTTCACGGATCACAATTCTCAGTTAGTCGAGCAAATTTGAATAATACGCACCTGTTATTGTACTTTTCTTTGCTAGAAAGTTCAACATAATAACGCCTTGTGCATCCCAAAATACAGTTGCCATCACCTTGCCAGCAGATGGTTGTGTTTTGAACTTCTTTGGCCTCGGAGACCCCGGTCCTACACTCTGACGAATTTTAGCTTTATTCCCTGGCTTATGATAATGGACGTAGGTCTCATCTACAGTCACCAGGCGTGAAAGGAAATCATCTTCCGTTGACCTAAACCACTTCAACAATAAGCTGTAAACTGATGCTGTGGTTGCCATTTGCTCGTCGCTAAGGAATTTAGGGACCCAGCGGGCTGTTAGCTTGTGCATACCCAAGCGATCATGTAAAGTTGATCATGTAAAGTTGTTGAAACGCTACATGTACCATGTGAAATGTGTAATGCATTCGCTATTTCTTCCATCTTAATTCGCCTATCAGAGTAACCAGATCCCGTACTTTGTTACACATTTCTTCATCGATGGCATCTGATGGGCGTCCAGACCTGGTTTCGTCTTCTAAAGACGTTCTACTGCGTTTGAAATCCCCAACCCAGAATTTAACTTGTGCATACGATGGTGCAGAAGACCCTTAAACATTGGTCAACTCGCAATGTATTTCCTGACCTGTTTTCTCTTTCAAATACAAGTACCGAATTACAGCACGGTACTTAACTTTAGACTAAAGGCTTACTTTTGCATCGCTAGCCATGTTTGACATTCAATATCTTATGAGTGAATGACACGATAAGGGTGCAATTTTTGCCCTCAGGCCAAAAGCATGTATTGAAACAAGGCATGAATATCTTGGGTGTCTCGGTCAATTGGAAATGGGATAGGCTGGTTACTTATTGACTTGGCCTCGTATTTTGATAATTATACTTTTAAACTGGGTGGATGCATTCATTTCGAAAACACGCCTATTCAAATATAAAGAAAAAAAATCACCTCCAAAAACTGAAAATTTTCAGACAAAAAACTCTGATATTTTTTTTATATTTCTGCTCAAAACATAGATTGTCGGCGAGGCGGTTCTAACGAGAACCCACAATCTATGTTTTCGAGCAGAATAAGGAAAATAATGTATACCCCTAAGGAAAATAATGTATAAAAGTGGATGTAAGGGGGTCAGAATTATACAGATATATTTTTGTGATAGCACTGCTAAGAGCATTTTATAGCGTTCCAGGGATATCATGACAACATTTTTAATATTCTTAATTACTTATTTAGTTTTGATGAGGTATACCGAAACGGCAAATGTTAAATGTTTTAAATGTGAGTGTCATATTATAGAGACCAACGGGACGAGATCGCATTTACATCACGAAAACATGCCTATATGATGTTGACCCCCTTACATCCAACTTTTATACAGTAAAACTGGGATTTACAGGGGTATACATTATTTTTTCTTATTTCTGCTCAAAAACATTGATTGTGGGTACTCGTTAGAACCGCTTCGCAGAGGCAGTTCTAACAACCACCCACAATCTATGTTTTGAGCAGGAATATAAAACTTCTTTTTTTATCTGAAAATTTTCATTTTTTGGTGGTAAAATTTTTAGTATATTCGAATAGGCTTGTTTTCATAATGAACTCTCGATTTCACGTTTTGCATTATGGAATTTAGCCTATCTAGACAAGAGTTGCATGTAAAGAACTCAAGACTATTACGTATTAAAATCAGCTTTGACATTTACGTGTATTGTGTACTACGCGTAGACCAAGCTTTTTGTGAAAGTTAATACTTGTATAAACATTATATTCTTTAAAGGATTGCTGTAAAACATCACCACAGAAATATGACTATCAGCGAGGCGAAGCTGACTGAGGCAAATAACTATATTTTGGTAAAAGTTTTACTCTCGGGAATACAACAGTCATTTGAGCAGGTTCGAGAGAAAAAGGCTGCACGGATTTTTAGCCGAGTCAACCTTTCTGTTGCATGTCCGGTCCCTTAGCACGGTGATGTGTCTACTGTGTTTTCGACATTATTAAGATAGGCGTTGTTAGCTTGGCGTTCTGTGCATAAGAAGTAAATTTGCAAACGTTTCTCATGATTTTATGCAGAACCATTTGTCGTAACTATCTATGCACAAACATTTTTATTCTAGTCAGTTGTTTTTAAAACATCAAATATTGTCACTTTTTGCCCATGTAAAATGAATGCAAATTATGCAGAAATATATAGGGTAGGGAACTTGGAGGCAGATTTTCAACAATTTCTTCTTGCTCAATTTTTTCTGAAATTTTCAAAATATTGTTGTGAAACATCAATGATTCAAATACATCAAAGAAAAGTAAAAAATACTTACTTAGTCAAAAACTCCAAACAAATCACATTTCTATAGAAATTGCATAGGTCAGACCAAATTTTTGGCTGTAAATTTTATTTTAGGGTAAGTATATGAGAACAAATCACAGAAACAGAAAAGACAAATTGTTTCTGATAAGATATAATCAATCAGAACAAACTATTTTCATTTAAAATAAAACGCCAAGCAAAAAACATCTTTCGAAGTGATGTTGAAAGGTTGAAATTTTCCCTTGGCCTACCGCTATATCAGTGAACAACATACAGTCGAACCCCAAAGACTCGAACATCTTTGGGACTATGGAAATTCGTTCGAGACATGGGTAGTTCGAGCCACTGAGGGTTAATCATGGCACAAGTTCAAGAGGCAAATAGCGATAGTTTAGGGAAATCTTTTCGATTTTCTACATAGTGATTGTATGTTGTGTGTACTCATTAGAATCGCCTCGATGAGGCGATTCTAATGAATACACACAACATATAATTTCACGATAAAATTAGAAAATTTCCTTAAATATTTGTTTTCTTGAGCTATAAGAAGAATTTCGTAGGGACTCAAAACAAGTTCGAAATAGCCATGGTAAATGAGCCATCGGTGTTCGAGCAATCGAGGTTCGACTGTACAAGTAACTAGTAGTTGCCATTGCTATTCGCATATGCTGAATGCACTGTTTTCCCATGACGCGGCTCATATGATTAATAAGAACATAGACAATGCCAAGAGCTCGAGATTCACCGACGCTACCGTTAAATTTTTGATACCGGATTCTGGTCCGGGCTTTTCCCAGTTGGTCCTGGCAAATACAAAAAAACTGCAAACAAAATGTTTATTTCTGGTTTGGTTTGACCGCATCCAAACAATAATAGAGAAACGTATCCATGACATTTCTTCCTTGGTAAGTGAATTTAAAGAATTTTTTTCCTTTTTTCTCAGATCGAGATAGTAAGACCCGGCTAATGTACAATGTATTTGTACTTCCGTTTTCGTTCGACAACATAAACAAATTGTCAAACACGTTAGAAATCTATTGAAAACAACGTGTCTAAAGCATGTAATGTAAGCTTCTCATTTAATTTCACGTTACGTGTGCTGTACCAGAGCTTGTATCCGCAGGTTACGCCCCATGCATAGGCAGCGAGCTCGCTATTAACCATTAAGAAAACAAGCCTATTCAAACATACTAAAAATTTTACCACCAAAAAATGAAAATTTTTCAGATAAAAATTCTTATATTTTTCAAATTTCTGCTCAAAACATAGATTGTGGGTACTCGTTAGAACCGCCTCGGGGAGGCGGTTCTAATAAGTACCCACAATATGTTTTTGAGCAGAAATAAGAAAATAATATATACCCCTGTAAACCCCAGTTTTACTATATACAAGTGGGGTTTAAGGGGGTCAAAATTATTTAGGTATGTTTTCGTGATGTAACTGAGGCAAAACAAGTTGGAGTCAATAACCACACTCCGGTTATATTTTTATTCCCAGAAATGCATCAGTTGTTCATTCATCATGACATTTTCGCCTGTCACTCGTTGTCCATAACTACGGATGGCCACCAAAGCTCTCTCGCGCGCGCATAGTCGATGCGCATTCTTATCCGCTTTACACTTTATCCACCTGGGATACCGTCATCACGGAAACATACCTATGTAATTTTGACCCCCTTAAACCCCACTTTTATATAGTAAAACTGAGGTTTACAGGGGTATGCATTTTTTTCTTATTTCTGCTCAAAAGCATAGATGTGGGTACTTGTTAGAACCGCCTCGGCGATGCGGTTCTAACGAGTACCCACAATCTATGTTTTGAGCCGAAATATGAAAAAAAATATCAGAATTTTTATCTGAAAAGTTTCAGTTTTTGGTGGTGAAATTTTAAATGTATTTGAATAGGCGTGTTTTCGTAATGATACGAATTCCTGACTTCGGTTACTAGATGCAACATTACATGTCACATGAAAATGAAAATATGTGTGATGGTACGAATAAGGCTTTTTTTAGCACTTTCAATTAGACGTATATGAAAGTGTGAGCTTGTAATTTCAGGTGTTATAAAACATGCTAAATTCTGTTTTTTCGGCATCAGTACTTTTAAATAGTATCGCAGAAAACATGCACATTTATTGATATAGACCCGAACTCGTTTGTCTACAAGTAAGCCAAAATAGGACCGTTGACAAGAGAAACATGAACCGTTAGTAGTTGAGAATGAGAGAGTCTTTCTGAAAAAAAAAAAAAAAAAAAAAAAAAAACAATACACCAACTGCTTTACCGGTAAAGTACAATCAACCCTCTTTATACCGACACTCGATAATATGACAAAAATCGTTATTATTATATGTAATCGAAGTTCAGAAGGATAAGGGCTTTCGAAAAAAGAAAAAGAAAACATGATATAACGTTGTCTTGGTATCTAGAAGTTTAGTTGAAAAGATCAGTTGAAAGGGTCAATCACATCAGCTTGACTTTTATGTCAGAGACAACATGAAGTCTCTCCTGTAACAAAACAAAAACAGCTCAGTAACAAACTGAGCTCAGTCATACCTCAACGGACTACCACTAATTTGTCTATAGATTTTAGTGGCAACATAAATAAATATAAATGAGGGCTGAACGCACCTTTTAACATGGCTATGAATTGTGATTCTTATGGTTCCCGGAAGTGGAAAAGCACGTTTTCGACGCAAGCTAAATAAGGGTAGTCCTATACTAGTAAATAGCTTGAGGCAATATGCAAATCAGTGCTGAGCTAAATATTCTTTTCAGGAGGGTGTTGATGGACAGAAAAGCACACTTGAAGTCACACAACTGTTCTGCATTGTCAAATATGGCGAAAAGTCTATCAAGTTCGTAAAACAATCATCCAACCGAAAGTTGAATATTTACAACAACACATGAAAACACGCCTATTCAAATATAAAGAAAATTTCACCTCCAAACATTGAAAATTTTCAGATGAAAAACTCTGATATTTTTCATATTTCTGCTCAAAACATAGAATGTGGGTACTCGTATATGTGCGCACAAAGATTCAAACGAGCCTGCATATCCGCACAGTCTGAACAGGTTGAGCAGATGAAGAAATTTTGCGTTCTTTGCTATCCAAAATAATGCACAGTAAAGATTCTGCTCAGACTGTGTGAATACGCAAGCTGATCTGAATCTTCGCTGGGTACACATGTCCGAAGGTACGTTTGCTTCCGTTACGGTTCGTTTTATTTATTTAGTTAATCATATTCAGCCTCTGGGCATAACCTACAGAAGAATGTTTTTTTCTTAGGCTGGGGAGATTTTTTTTCTTCAAGAAATGGGTTTGGTAATTCGTGCAAACGGTTCCCTTAGGAACTCCTATTTTCCGGGACAAATAAAAAAAAAATTAAAATGACCTCTGCTGTTAATCACAATCAGCAGGTCGAATGTTAATCATCTACTGTTACCTTAAACTTGTGTTGACTCTATCACAAAAACATGGCTATATAATTTTGATTCCCTTAAACCCCACTTTTATATAGTAAAACTGGAGTTTACAGGGGTACCTGTATACATTATTTTTCTTATTTCTGCTTAAAACATAGATTGTGGGTACTCGTTACAACCGCCTCGCCGAGGCGGTTCTAACGAGTACTCACAACCTATGTTTTGAGTAGAAATGTGAATGTGAGTCATTTATCTGAAAATTTTCAGGGTTTTTTGGAGGTGAAATTTTCTACATATTTGAATTGGCGTGTTTTCGTATTGAATTAAATCGGATAAAGGGGTATCATCCGAGGTTATCAAAACATTATTATATCGTGCCGTAATTACCCTAAATATTGGGACACCTTAACCACTTACCATACTGGGCCCAGTTGTTCAAAACTAAAATGTCTTTAGTTAACGTATCCTTAAAACTTTGGTCATTAAATATGGCAAGTATGCTAATATTTTTGCTGGAAAAATGTGAGTAGCTTTTGCATTTGCAAAAGCTACTCACATTTTTTCAGCAAAAATACCTGTGAGTTACATGTAGATATTGTACTTACCAGAACAGTTAACATTTTGACCATTAACGAGCTCGTTAAGCTAACAATGCTTTGAACACTTGGGCCCTGGTCTTAAACTATGAACAAGCATTTTTACTACCTGTTGAAGTATCTAAAATTACTGGATGAGTGACAAACCGTGTAGACTACATATGACCGAACGCCACGTTCTGTGGCGTCTGATCAGGTTTTGTCACTTTTCCCTTCGTCATGTCTGTCTAAGTACTTAGGGTTAACAAGTGAAATGGCCATTCTGGCTGCATCTCAAAACAAACAGAGAATCCAAACGCCTGGTTGAAATGGTCTGATCTGCACATTTGCCCTGTCAGATGAGAGCAAACGCCCTCTGCCTTGCTTTCAAATGTTGTTTGCAATGAGCGATCATTAAGCAGATAGTGCCAACATTCAGGCAAATGTGGGTTCCTCTCCACTCATCTCTACCCCTGTGGTAAGGTCCTGTTTTGTCTGACAGAGTAAAATATTATCACAAGGGAGGGTTCGCTAAATTCTTTATGGCCTCATTGCCCAACCACCTACCGAAACGTCTGACTGGCCTATATCAGTATGTTCAGCAACAAGTTAAAAAAAAAGTCCCGACTGGAATGTATCATGTCAAATTATGGGGAATGGATATGTCGTAGTCCAAATAGGAATTTAGCCAGATCCGGAGCTAAATAGGAATTCTTATTAATCTTCGGATAATTTCCTCACAACTGACCTGGGCCCAGTTGTTCAAAGCTAACGACATCGTTAGTTAACGATTCGTTAAAATTTACATCGAGTGATACGCAAATATGCTGAGATTTTTTGCTGAAAAAATGTGAGTAGCTTTTGCAGTGCAAAAGCTACTCACATTTATTCAGCAAAAAATATCAGAATATTGTATATTGAATCCGCTAAAACAGTTAACGAAATGACCCTTAACGAGCTCGTTAAGCTAACGACGCTTTGAACAAATGGGCCCAGCAAATCAGCTATTAGAATGTATACTTTTCCCATAGGTCAATTTCAGGGTTTTTAAAGACAATGAGGTCAATGAACTCATATTCATAACGTTTTCAATTAATAAAAGTCATCTGCTCTCATCAGCTGAGTAGGGTCAACAGAGACATTTAAAGTGGCAAGTTCATTATAAGGATACAATTCTTTTTTTTTTTGACTTGAGAATCATTAACTCAATATTTGATGTATGTACAGTTGAGAAATTACTTGGGAGAAAATCAACCTCCTGGAATATAAGATGAAGGTCCAAATAAGAATTCCTATTTGGCCTGATTAACTTCCGGATCTGGCTAAACTCCTGTTTGAACTGCGACAGATACAATTAGTTGGTGCAGTGTCCGCCATTTTAACAAGGGAGACAACTGTTTTGTGATTTCCGTTTGCTTTCATTCACACCAAGCTTCTTTTGAAAAGGGATCTACTCAAAATAGGAAAAAAATATGCACCCTCACCCCACCCCCTGTAAACCTCAGTTTTACTATAAAAAGTGGTGTTTAAGGGGTCAAAATTATATAGCTATGTTATCGTGATGCACTTTCTGGACGCCTTCGTCTTTATTTTGGCTGTCAGCGTCGGAACCGTTTAAGGTGAACTGATGCGCTTTTAGGGGAGACAAATCTGTCAAAATCGTTTTCACCGCCGTTTTGAAAGGGATCTACTTTGTTAGGAAAGAATTTGCTCCCAACGGCTGCAAATTCTTGCATTGTCCATTAGACTTCTCTTCGAAAGGCATTACGAAAGCACGCCTATTCAAATATATTGAAAATTTCAACATAAAAAAAGAAAAAAAAACCCTGAAAGTTTTCAGATAAAAATTCTAATTTCTTTTTTAAATTTCTGCTCCAAACATAGATTGTGGGTACCCGTTAGAACCGCCGAGGCGATTCTAACGAGTACCCACAATCTATGTTTGGAGCAGAAAAAAAAAAATAATGTACACCCCAGTTAACCCCAGTTTTACTAGATAAAAGTGGGGTTTAAGGGGGTCAAAATTATATAAGTATGTCTTTGTGATGGGATATGTGGGCCGGAAAGCAAACAGGAAGTTACAAAAGTTGGCTCCGTTACACAAAATGGCGGTAAATCTATTTTTCAATTGACGAAGTGTACTTTTCTGTGTTTTAATTTGGACTGAACCATTGTTCATAACGGGATTAAAATCAAAGTGGAAAACAATGTAGATCCTGGTGACACAGCTCAGAGAGTATTAAAAAAATGCCGTGATGACTGACCAGAGTTTGAACAGTCTATACAAAGGATCTCGGCGTGAACATCAAGTGGTCTACAAACTTATAATTTTAAGATACATACATTTTTTAAAGCAACTATGCAGAAGATGATATTTAGAAATTGATTTTAGTACTTGTTCTTTTACAAATTTGACATTTCATGTGAATCATCTGCTAGGCGACGATTCGCATGAAATGTCAAGCCTTATTTCACTAAAAAATACATACACACATCAAAATATCGTCTGTCTGCTGCAGTTGTTATTAGCGCTTGGATTTTTCTTCTTTAACGCTCAGCACTCCGGGTAAAATTTTCAGCAGACGACATTTTGAAATATTTTTCTTATTTTTCCCAGAAAACAGGATTTGACATTTCATGCAAATTGTCTGCTGAGGAGACAATTTGAGGAGACAATTTGCATGAAATGTCAAATCCTTTTTTTCTGGGAAAAATAAGAAAAATATCATCAGTTTGCCGTCTGCTGAAAATGCCCAGAGAGTGGTAAAGGTTAAACTGGTGCTCTTTATCTTGGATCTAATTGAATCCAATACCTAAATTATAACAGTGGCGCTAAAATATTTTTGACACTTTATCAGTACTCTGAGATGTTCTGTTCCGACAAATATTGCAGTATTGACCCTAAATAATATTTCAAACAGACAAGCCTGAACAAACAATATCCCAGCTAGCATTCTGCTTAAATCTATATCGGACCGTTATCGGCCCAACAGCAATGCTGTCGGGCCGGTAACGGTCCGATATAGATTAAAGCAAAATGCTCGCTGGGTAAAGACCCAACTCAGACGTCGCAGAACGAGATGTCTGAGTTGGGTTTGCATTGTTTGCTACTCTCATCGAACAGTGTTTAGACACATCAATAGATGGTAAAATTGAGTTGCTAATTTTAAGACGAACATGGCAACCCTTGTCCTGCTAAATATATTAGGATGCCACGCCCACTTCTAGTTTTCAGCCAATCAGATTACTTGATCCGGATTGTCGCTATAAATTCACATACTTAATGGCAAACAGTGCAGATCCAGATCAGTTGGCTTCTTCAGAAGCCAACTGATCTGGATCTACACTGTTTGCAAAGGCAGGGTATATCCGGGTTCAACAGGACAAGGGTTAAGGTTGTCGAATACTTAAGGATAATACGGTTTAAAAGAACGACATTACCATAAATTGTGTACCGGTCAGGCAGTGGTGCATATAAACTCGGAATGAAATCAAATGAAGTTGAATTTTATAGCATTTAATAAATGCTTTTCTATGCGTACATTTGTATACTCTGTGCGAATTCTTAATAAAATAAGGAAATACGACGGTGCAAAGGTATAAAAAATGTTCAGGTTCATATCCCACACATTCTTGGGATCAGAAGAGTGTATATGGGCCGAATCTGATTTCTTCCAATTTTCTATCCTCTGATTCTTGCCTCTGTTTTTTTTTTTTTTTTTTTTTTTTTCTTATTGTTATTTTTTGAACAACTTTTGAAGTCAGATTATGTTTTTTGCAGTCTGAAAAAAGGTATTCTTTTTGGCTGGAAAGGTATCTCTAAAATCTTTCCAGCGAATACATGCATTAGTGTTTTTTTTTTTTTTTTTTTTTTTTTTTGGTTTTGTTTTGCTTTTTTTTTTTTTTTTTTTTTTGTTTTTTTTTTTGTTTTTTTGTTTTTTTTTTTTTGTTTTGTTTTGTTTCTTCTTCTTTTTTTTTGTGTTATTTTTTTCTTTCTTTCTTTCTTTCTTTTTTTGAAAACACGCCTATATAATTTTGAACCCCATAAACCCAACTTTTTATATAGTAAAACGGTGTGTACATTATTTTTCTTATTTTGATTAAAAACATAGATTGTGGGTACTCGTTAGTACCGCCTCACCGAGGCTGTTGTAACCAGTACCCACAGTCTATGTTTTGAGCAGGAATATGAAAAATATCTTTTTTTTTTTTTTTGCCTGAAAATTTTCCTGTTTAGGGTGTAAAATATTCAATATATTTGAATAAGCGTGTTTTCGTAATGAGATGCAAAAAATAAATAAATAAATAAATATATAAATAAAGTAAAAAAAAAAAAAGAAAAAAAAATGCAAGAAAGACGAGTTGGACGATATATTCTCTATCTGAAATACGTACAACAGACATTTTTGTGGCGAAATGGGGTAAACATAATATTTTATTGCAAGCAGTGAAATCAATGTATATCCGAAATAAATAAAAAAATGATCATGAAACACGCCTATATAGTTTTGACCCCCTTGAACCCCACTTTTTTATAGTAAATCTGGGGTTTACAGGGAAATAAATTATTTTTCTTAATTTGCTGAAAAACATAGATTGTGGATACTAGTTCTAACGAGTACCAACAATCTATGTTTTGAGCAGGAATACGAAAACTATCAGAAATTTTTATCTGAAAATTCTCCATTTTAGGTTGTAAAATTTTCCATATATTTAAATAGGCATGTTTTCGTAATGTGATATTTTCACAGAGTGAAAGGATACGTATGTTCACTTGTGAAGAATATCATGGCCATGTTACTTTCTTTCCTTGTTTCGGATTACTTCGTTTGTCTTCTTTGTTTCCCTAATCCTGAACTTCTCTGTTCTGAACAAAGCTACATGTATAAGTGTCGGCATATATTTTCTTAGTTAGGATGTATGGAAATGTTGATAACAAGAATATATTGATTTGCGGTTTTTTTTTTTTTTTTGTTTTTTTTTTTGTCTCTCCAGCGCTTCACATGTTAAGCACCGAACGTTGATGTTGATGCCATGACGCTCATGTTTTGTCTGGTGACGTTAGTGTGACGTCAGAAGCTCGCATTCGCGTATTGACACTGGCTCTTGCGCCTCATATCTTGAGTAAATAGATTGAATATACCATCTGTATATCAATGAACCTAAGAATGTATGAAAACATCGAAAAAAAATCAATTTTACAATGATAGTTCCCGTTTCTCTGTGTAAAAATATGGACATGGCCTTGAAATGTAAATTAGGTTACCTCGTTCTGATGGATTTTTCCAAATTCAAACAATTTATTTTTCCTTCAACCCGACTATCTTTCAATAGTAGAGTGCTTACTCTATCTTGGGATATAGGCCACGACTTCGAAAAACTCGTCTTTACGGGAAAAAATTTACATTTATCACAAATGCACGTAATTCGACATTTTAGACACTTCCGCTTTCTTGTACTTTCGTTTTCGTGTTTTGTTATGAGCGATCTGATTAGCTGTTATTTTTCTTGCGTCATGGATGGCAATTTGCATTTGAAAATTTAGGCCAGTCAGAACGCTTGATCCGGATTCATCGAGTTGACGGGCGACAAAACCAGGAAAATCACTGATTGTGCAGCACGCGATGAGGTGTACACAAAAAACGGTCCAATGTTATATACAGCTAAAGACAATTCATTTCTGCCTCCGATATTGAAAACCGCATTATAATCGGATGTTCCGTTGCTTTCTTACCTATTAAAATCTCAGAGCTTCTGTCGCGAATTTCGCTAGTGATGTTTGGGTTTACAGAATCATGGCACTTCCGATTATGCCACTGTACGGTTATACGCTTTTGAAAATGGGATATTGGCAAACATTGTAGACCCAGATCAGACGCCACAGAACGCGGTGTCTGATCAGGGTCTACTTTGTTTGCCTTAAAGGCAGGAATTCTTATAAAACATGGTATTACAAAAACTAACTTGACACCCCTAGTATTTACAATGTACCTGTCCAAAGAGTATGAGTAGAAGAGTCCACTCGGCATAAATGGGTTAATGTATTGTGATTACCTCGTTCGGAAAGAAGGGGCTGGTTGCTTTGCTTTTCGCTGGTTTGTAATAGGTGTGCTGTCCATAATATTTTGTTTACTCTTGGTGGCATTGGTAGGCTACGTGCTATGATTGTGGCATTCCCTGGATACCTTTTTGGGTCGATTGTTTACAGTCGAGCCATAGTATACAAACGCCATTTTTTTAAGGTGGTTGTCCACGTGACTATCATTGACCAGTTTAATCAAACCGCGCGTTGGTCGAAATCCAGGTAACGGTTATTTATCGCCGCGCTATTCTTGTAGCTGTGACGTCAGGGTGTTGTTGATAGAGGGTTATCTGTAAAATCTGGAAAACCCTGGACTGGGACATTTGAGACTTGGCACATAGTGCAGATCAACGCTGTGTCTGATCAGGGTCTGCACTGTTTGCTTAAACAACCGTGTCCTCGTCCAGGACCACTTTCTCACTCTACACTCAGAGATAATCGACCCACTAGTGTTGTCAGTGCTTCGATTTATACAGTTGTACAAGTTGTCTTATGTACTCTGTTAGCCAGTTTATATACTTTCTTTTCTAACAATCGTCATTCATTACGATTATGATATACCATAGATTGATAACAATTTCCACTGTTTAACAAAAGACCATCTCAGCCAACGTTACCATTCACAGCAGCTGGACATTGACCAATTGCAAGAGAATCTTTTCGCCCTTTTCTGTACCGCTGTTATGCATGGAACTACCTGTCTACATGTACCTATATGGCCCCTCCATAACTGATTGTACTCCACATTAACATAATACCGAACCATTACGTGTCTTTCTTCATTATAATTTGATCAAGAACTATTTCAGCCTGCAATGCATAGCCCGAACATGACACCCAGGAATAATCTTGAAAAATTCTCATTAGCAACGCATGCAACATGGGTGTGTTCTTAAATGAAAGAATTTACTCCCAGCGGCAGACCCCATGATTAAATTGGGAAATAAATTTTATGATTGGTGATCTTTTTTGCCCATATTAAATTTTGCTTACGCGCGGCGCACACGTGGTGAGAGTAGTGAGCGCTACCCCTATCTGTACTTCGGTTTGTGATGGATGCAATATCAAGACTGACACAGTACAATGGTAAAATATCGGGGATAGTGAAACTGAAGAAAATTACTTTGGACACTGAAAATTTGTCATTCTCAATAGGTTTTGTCTGACTCAGTAATTGTACCCTAAGCAAATAGCAGTGTCAGGTCAGACGTAAAAACAGGATGGTCTGTTCCCACGGGCGTTGTACAACTTAACAGACAAAAACGAGACAATGAGAGTGTTTACCCACACCTGTTGACAGCTTTTGAGATACCAAAGCAATGAAATAGTTCACATTTGATTTCGTCTGTTGTATTAAATACAAAAAAAAAAACTGCCATGTATTACGACAACATGCCTATTGAAATATACTGAAAATTTTATCACCGAAAAATGAAGATTTTCTGTTTAAAAAAATCTGATATTTTTCATATTTCTGCTCAAAACATAGATTGTGGGTACTCGTTGGAACCGCCTCGACGAGGCGGTTCCAACGAGTACCCACAATTTATGTGTTTGAGCAAAAGTAAGAAAAATAATGTATACCCCTGTAAACCTCAGTTTTATTATATTAAAGTGGGGTTTAAGGGGGTCAAAATTATATAGGCATGTTGTCGTGATACTTCGAATACCGATGGCTCATTTACCGTGGCTGATTATTGAAGGAAAGTTTAGGGAATTTTTATATTCTATCATGAAATTGTAATTGTGTGTATTCATTCGAATCGCCCTATCGAGGCGATTCTAGTAACTACGCTTGACATACCATTATTTTCTAAACGATCAAAACTACATCCCTAAATTTGCCTCCTGACTTGTTGCTATGTTAAACCCTCAGTGGCCGTATGTAGAACGAATTCCCATGTTACCAAAGACGTTCGAGCTAACAATTTATGTTTTGAGCAGAAATACAACAATTATCAGCGTTTTTTTCATCTGAAAATTTTCAGTTTTTGGAGGTGAAATTTTCTATATATTTGAATACGCGTGTTTTCGTAATGTTTTTATTTGATTGCTGTTTTCTCAGAAGAAGAACATTGAACCTTAATTACAAAGACAGCATTTTCTTTTCCAAAGATGATATCTTAAAATGAATTTGTTGTTGTATATTTATTGAATCCTTAAACGCATCACATTGATATGTAAGAAATTATTTGTTTTATTTCCTCACAGAACCCATGTTCTGGATTTTTGTTAGAATCATGTCACTGAGGCAATTCTTACCAAACCATGGGTTTCTTGAAAAAAATAATTGCATATTTTCTGATTATCTGTCATCTCTATAGCAGATGTTTCGTGCCAGTCAAATTGTCATTTTAACGTTTTTTGTTGTTTTTTTTTTTTTTTTTTTTTTTTTTTTTTTTTTTTGGTCGTTGTATCGAGTGTCGGTATAAGAAGGGTCGACTGTGTTTGCAAACGTTTTTTTTATAATTCAATACAAAATCTTAAGTCATATTTACTTATGCACATTTTTTTTTTCTTTTTTGTCTCAGCAATTTCAGAAAAAAAAAACACAAAAAAAAAAACACGAAAATTCTCATTTTCTCATAGTAAAAATGGCTGCAAATTATGCAAAAATAAATAGGGCAGATCGTTTGGAAGCAACTTTGCAACAAGTTCGTTTTGTTCAAAATTTGTGAAATTTTCGTAAAATTGCCATGAAACATCGGTAATTTAAAATTAGCCCTTTATTTTAATCGTGTTGAACAAATTTGCCATGGCGTTCATTTATATTGTATGTGTGTGAATCTGACATTACTTCATTTAATTGGGACATCACGCATGAAAGCCCTAGATAAATATAATAGAATACTTGATGGTTATTTTTTGTTTGTTTGTTTATTCGGGTTTAACGTCGCTTTTAACAATTTTTCAGTTATTAGTTCACGTATTTGATGTTAATGTTTCGTATTGATAAGTTGCTCTAGGCGAAATCACCTTCTTATATTGGGTCCAAATTGGCCAAACCAAGCATAAGCTGGCGAAACTTGTGATATATGTAACCGCCACATTTTTAGTAATTTGTTTGCTTCTGTGATGATGGTGGAAAAGATAAGAACAGGTATAGTCATTACTTCTAAAGATTACTTAACCCTTCTCTTGCTGAACACGACATGCCCTGTCTTAGCAAACAGTGTAGATCCAGATTAGTTGGCTTCTGAAGAAGTCAACTGATCTGGATCTGCATTGTTTGTCATTAAATATGTGAATTTCTATCAAAAACCCGAATTAAGTAATCTGATTGGCTGGAAATTAGAAGTGGGCGTGACATCTTAATTTATTCAGCATGACAAGGGTTAAACTACAATCGAACTTCACCTGTGTGAAGCTAGTATCGTTTTCCCTTTTACATGCTCCTTGTTAGATCTTCAATGGCTGGAACATCTTTGGGACCATGGAATTTTGTTCTAAATATGGGTAGTTCAATCCACTGAGGATTAACCATAAAGCCAGGTCGATATTCTGTAAAATGATGGTATGCTGAGTTTTCTCATTAGCATCACCATGAGGCGATTCTAATGAGTACATACAGCATATTTTATGAACTAATAAGAAATCTCTAACATACCCATATCTACAGTTGACTCTCGTTATCTCGACCTCGCTTATCTCGAATAACCGCTTATCTCGAAGTGAAAATTTGATCCCTGCCTAAACATGAAAATTTAACAACAGGTAAAACAATATTGTGGAAAAGAGGAGAAATTGCTCCTAAGGAGCAATTTCTCCTCTTTTCCACAATATTTTCAATATATCTCTAAATTTTAAGAGTCCAATTACACATATATTTGTAAAATGTGGTTGTTCGAATTATTTTTTCCTCAATTCTGCAAATCTGATATGTCGAGGTACGGATATCTCGAAGTATGTCAGAGAGTTCCTTGGAATTTGAGGTAACGAGAGTCGACTGTATTATTTTTCTTGAGCTATCGGAAGAATTTCCTGGAACTCAAAAGCGAGTTCGAATCAGTCACCGCAGACGAGCAAATGTTTTGTTCCCTGCTAAAAAGGGTCTACTCAATAAGGACAGGATTTGCTTCAAGGGCGGGGGGGGGGGGGGGGGGGGGGTTGGGGATGTGGGGGCAATTTTTTTCCTTATTGAGTACAGACACCTTTCCAGAAGGGGCTTGACGTGCAGTGCAGGAAACAAAATATCATAAAATGTATCTCTTTAGGCGTAAGTGGCCAAAACCTTACCAAGTGCCCCCATAAGAAATGACATCCCTTATTTGATTGGTATAAAAGCAACATTTGTTTAAAACTCCTGTACATCGCATTTCTATCATAGATTGCATTTACAAGTTCCATATACTAACCTTCACCCGCTCTGTTGGCAAATTCAGCAGACAGCAAATTGAATTTTCAAATCTTTCCAAGCAAATAATATTGAACAGTTCATGAAATTTGTCTCCTAGTGAGATATTTTGCATGAAACGCCAGGTCCTACTTTCTGAGAAAAATAAGAATAATAATTCAAAATGGCGTCCGCTGATTTTTCCCCAGCATGCTAAGCATTAAGCAGCATTTAGCATTTATTAGTTCAATATATTAACATTTACCCACGCTATGGGCGAAGTCTGCAAACGCCAAATTAATGACATGCTTTTATTATTTTTTGCAGAAAACAGAATCTGACATTTTACGCTCATTGTGCATGAAAAAATACAACAAAAAAAAGATCATAATGGCATCTGCTGTTTTTTCCCGGCATGCTAAGTATAATTCCCAGCAAACACACAACGTGATTACAACGTCCTTACACCGTCGCTGCAACGTCGCGACATTGCAGCGACGTTGTAACGACGTTGTTGCGACGCTGTGTGTTTGCTGGGATGAAGCAGAACGAACCCATTTTCGCATGGAATGGTCCATACTGATCTGTTTAAATTTTCAGGAGCCCACTTCAAGTTTGGAGACGGGAATATGTTTTGCTACATTGGTGTAATATTGTCAATCAAAAGATTAATGACAGTGATTCTAGTATTCAGTATCACAGTATTCATCATCCAATCTACCTATCTTTTCCAGATTGTACAGGTAGGTCGCTTTTTTATTAAAACTTCAGAAAGTTGTCATATAAGGACGGATAAATAAGTAAGACAGAAAGACGCCCGAGCAGTCTATGCACTAGCGCGCGAAGAACTATGCACAAGCGTGATTTTATTTATAGTCAACATATTGACATAATCAAAGTTTTTTGGGGATTTTTTTAATAAGGACACGGATTTCTCTATGTTCTGCGTAACATACGTACATGTATTAGCATACTAGTAACGTGATCTGATGATCTGATACTCCAGACGTATACGGCAAGCGTTCTCCAGGTATATGGTAACATCTACGTGACGTAATACATGTACAGAGCATCAGAACACATCATTATATTATAGTAATAATGCGATTATTATATACTTTGAAAATTGACAATGCGCCAGTCACAATAGAAGCTGGTGATATTCTAACGTATATTTTTAATTATCTGACAGATATGGCCTGGCATTGAAAGTGAATCGTCTATCACTGAGACAGAAAAATAGAAATTATCTGCCACAATTTGAATGAAGCTTTATAGGCATTCATTACGAAAACACGCTTATTCAAATATATTGAAAATTTCACCTCCACAGACGGAAAGTTTCAGATAAAAATTCTCATATTTTTCATATTTCCGCTCAAAACAGATTGTGGGTACTCTTAGAACCGCCTCGCCGAGGCGGTTCTAAAGAGTACCCACAATTTATGTTTTTGAGCAGAAATAAGAAAAACACAATGTATACCCCTTTAAATCATAGTTTTAATATATAAAAGCGGGGTTTAAGGCTAAAACCGACCGTTCTAGGGCAATTGTTACGGCCTAGCACTCCTACCTTCGATAATCTGCCTTCGCAGATTTCGCATAGCTTGTAGGTATATATTTAATTTCTGAGAATCGCGCCAGGGAGTCGACTCTTTGGCTCAGTCGTTAGCATTGGAATTTTATCCGAAAAGACCGGGTTTGAATCCCATGAGGGGTGGGAAATTTTTTCAGCTGTGCTTTATTCCTTTTTTACGACTTTCATGTCGTAACGTGGGGGATCGTCCGGGATTGGACTTTACCATGCCGAAAATGGCTTCGCGGCATCATAAATGATGACTTCCTTGAAGAAGGGGACTGTTACGGCCTAGCACTCCTACCTTCGATAAGCTGCCTTGGCAGATTTCGCATAGCTTGTAGGTATATAAACAATCTCTGACACTGCGCCTTTGGCTCAGTGGTTAGATCATTAGATTTTTATCCGGACAGACCGGGTTCAAATTCCACGACAGGCGGGGTTTTGTTTTTCAGCTATGCTTTATTCCTTTGTTACGACTTTAATGTCGTAAGACAATGATTCTAGTGTTGTTTGTTTTTTAACTATCTTTATGGCAGCTCGCTATGGGGCTTATTTCACAACAGAACCTGGCGTGACGTAATACCTGTACAGAGCATCAGAACACATCATTATATTAATAAAATGATATTATATACTTCAAAAATTGACAATGCGCCAGTCACAATAGAAGCTGGTGATATTCTAAGATATTTGTTTTCAGTTGTCTGAAAAACATGGCTTTGCATTGAAAGTGAATCATCTAGCAGACAGAAAAATGGAAAATTGTCTGCTTAAATTTTAATGACGCTTTATAGATATTGTTCTGTTATATGGACAGAACTGATCTGTTTATCGTCGTTTTATTTGTCAACGGAGACTTTGAGAAACTGGCGGTATCGTTGATAGGTATATAATAAAAAAAATAAGTTTGTTTCTTAACATGGTTACAACATATAAGATCATATAAAAAAAACGCGACCGTCGTATACATATATTTGAATATTTACATTTTCGATTTAAAACTCTTAGAGAAACCTATAGAACCCGGTGTAGTTCATTCCTCCATTAACGCAATGGATAACGCGAAGTGACCTGACGTCAAAACAACTGACGCTTTCGGAGATTTGATTGGACGCTGCTACTGTTGTGATGACGTCGCCGTTCTTAAGCTATTCAAATATAATCCGCCTGCCCTTAATGCAGACTGTAATGTGAAGTTCTCTCCAAGGTACGCGAGAAAAATAATGTAAATATAAGTAATGAACTTGATTTTTTCCAAAATTTATTGAGGTATTATATACCGAATTGCCCGAAGGGGTTCATTCACTTTGCACGCGACCCACTGCGGTCATACCTCAATGAACTTTGAAAAAAATAAAACTTATTTCTAAAATAATTTGCGGCTAGTTTGTTTTCTGTTTTGTGCTTGATGGATCCTATCTGGCAATGCGATTTTCTCTCTGGGGAAAAAGGAGCTGGTTGCATTGCTTTTCGTTGGTGAGTGACATGTGTTCGGTCTGTGTTGCTTTTACTTTTGGTGTCATTGGTAGGCAATGTTTTGTAGTTGCTGAACTTCTTAAATACAACAAACCTCAACATTACGAAAACACGCCTATTCAAATATATTGAAAATTTAACTACCAAAAACTGAAAGTTTTCAGATAAAAATTCTCATATTTTTTCATATTCTGCTTAGAATATATATTGTGGGTGCTCGTTAGAACCGCCTCATCGAGGTGGTTCTAACGAGCACCCACAATCTATGTTTTTGAGCAGAAATAAGAAAAATAATGTATATACCTATAAACCCCAGTTTTACTATATAAAGTGGGGTTTAAGAGGGTCAAAATTATATAGGTATGTTTTCGTGATGAATAATTCGAACCCTTTTGGGACCAGGGAAATTTGTTTGAGATATTGGTAGTTTGTGCCACTGAGGTTTAAACATGACGCCAGATCAGGAAGAAAATGGCGATAATTTAGGGAATGTTTTTTAATCTTCTAGGCAGCAATGGTATATTGAGTGTACTCATTAGAATTGCCTCGATAAGTCGACTTTAATGATTATACACATTATACAATTGCATGATAAAATAAGAACATTTCCTTAAATATTTGTTTTCTTTAGCTATCGGAAGAATTTCGTAGGGACACAAAAACGAGTTCGAATCAGTCATAGTAAACGAGCCATCGGTGTTCGAGTAATTGAGGTTTGACTGTATCTACTTTTTTTTATTACTATGGGGAATTAAAACACTGACAACTCTGGTGGGTCGATTGTCTCTGAGTGTAGGCTGACAAAATGATCCTGAACGGGGACATAAGGTTGCTTTTTTTAATCCTTAATTTCCTGTAATTTAAACAAACAGTGCTGATCCCGATCAGACGCCGTGTTCTGCTGCGTCTGATCTGCACTGCTTGTCAATGTCCCTGTCCAGGTTTTACAGATAACTCTCTTTACACGGCACTCTGAGGTCACAGCGACAAGAAGAGCGCGGCCATAAATAACCGTTACCTGGATTTCTTACAGCCGCGCGGTTTGATTCTTTTGGTCAGTGATAATCAGTGGACAACAACCTTAAGAAATTCTTTATGTATGTATAGTGTGGCTCGATTCCATTAATAATAAAATAAATAATCGTTTTTTATAAACCAACGATTATACTAACATATTTGGTGCACAGGAAGTTACGACAAAGAGTTTTATATTTAACCAAGACAAACGTTTTCAAATTTACTGCTTCCGAGTTCTAATCCTCTGTGAGTAGGCTTTCACTTGCAGAAGTATTTTACTTATGATACATAATATATATATATATATATATATATATATATATATATATATATATATATATATATATATATATATATATATATATATATACACAACAGACAGTGTGACAAAATATTTAAAATCAACATATAATTCTACATTTTGCGTGCGGCATGTGCATATCATGTAATTTGTCGTCGTGAGTGGCTCTTACGCTTTTTTTTTTCTTTTCACATCGAGTACGCTTTTGTATATATTATTGTTATTTAATCTTTTTTTTACGTCTGATGTTTTGGGAAGGCTTTGCTAAGTGACTGCGTTCTTTCCTTGTTAAACACAGTTACATTTTTGTTTTTTGTTTCATATTCCAGAGACGTCAAAGAAGTGAGCGTTTCAGATCACTAGGGAAGGAAGACTCATACTATATTTTTAACGACAATGACCAGGAATTACGTATACAGCATATTGCGGATGATATATACCATCACAGAAGCAAACGTATCGTGCCGAGTTTAAAGGAGGTTATCGCCACCAAACACATTGCACAAATTGATGAAGCACATTGGGTAGCAAACAGCAACGAAGCAGACCAGTCGAAAGAAACTGAAAAGAAAAACGAACCTATTGTAGAACAAATTGATAGCAGACTTTCGAACGTTAAACATGACAGCGTAATTGTAAATGAAGAGAACGGAAACAAACAGGTCATCTGTAATGAAGAATCTAGCAATCACATTGGCAGGCAAAAGGATGAAAACCCAAATAAAATTGCGCCAAATAATGACAAGAGTCATGCAAATTATAGATCAGGAAACACACTTGATAAAGCAGGGAAAGCAAACGGGCTGCTAAAGAAAACAATTAACGATCGAAAAGCTAAGAAAATAGTTAAGCAGGAAAAAAATAAAACTGTGATACAATATTTCATTTACTCATTTATAGATAGTACAAATGAATACCAAATTAAAGAGTATAAGCCGACCCCGATACTTTTTCAGCATTTAAATGATCCGACCAGCTTCTATAATGGAAATATAAGCATTAATAATCCTAATCCGACGGCGTATCTTTCTGTCACTGGTACTAAAATATATCTTATGTCAGCCTTCATAGGCTTTGATGTCATAAATACAACAAATGGGATATCGCCTGTCACAGAAGATCGCCTTTCGTTTTATGACACAAAATACGATTACTTTGATAAAACAAATTCATTTATACAAGGGCGTAAGCACGTTGTCTTAAATGCCTGGATGGACTATAATTTAGTCGAAGAAAAAATTAAGTGTTGTTTGCTTCTGCAAAACCAGTCAATTGTGTCTTATATGAGTACTCATAGAATGATCTGGTACATGTGCAAAAAACAACCCTTAATGGCAGCTAAAATGTTTTGTCACATTCCGGACAATTTACAAACTGAAGCACCGGTCGGAGCAATGTTGTCTCTCCCATCAGCTGACTGTTATTCAAGTATCTTCATGAACGTAGAATATCCAAAGGAAAAAGAGTCATTTACAATTGCAGTATGTGCAAAGATAGCTTATGGAGAACTTTTATCCCATCGAGTTGTTGAATGGCTGGAAACACAACGTTCAATGGGAATCGACAAGGTGGTGTTTTATTTCTATAACCTTAATAAGGAAACAATGTATATTTTGAAACATTATATGAAAGAAGGCTTCGTGGATCTTCTTCCGTTTGATCTTCCTCAACCAGGTAGGCCTTTTGTTACTAAAATTAAAGTTAGTATTAACCCTGGACGTGCTGAACCCGGATGTGCCCTGCCTTATATCTGCACTGTTTGCCATTAAGTATGAGAATTTGTATCAGCAAACTGGATTAAGTAGTAATCTGATTGGCTGAAAATAATAAGTGGGCGTGGCATCCTAGTTTATTCAGCATGGCAAAGGTTAAAATAATAAATATGACAGTAACCATGGTAACGGGCAATTAGTGCAACAACATATACCTTGCATCTGCATTGCTGAGTGACAGACTGAAGTTTTCCTAACTATCAGAGCCTTTTGTCTTAGATGTCTACTTCCAATTTTTATTAGGCTATGCATATTATGTTTTTTGTGGGTTACTGTTAGTTTTCTGTATCTTCACCAATAATAGTTCGAGCAGACATACCGAACGATTGATTATTGTATAAATGCGTCATTAAAAAATGCCCACTGAGGGGCAGGAAATTTGAGTGCGTGTCTCCTGTTAGATATTACAGTATAACCTCAATGGCTCGAGCCCGGATGGCTCGTTTACCGTGGATGATTCGAACTCTTTTTTCAGTCCCTACAAAATCTTTTCAATAGCTCAAGAAAACAAATATTTAGGGACTTTTTTTCTTATTTTATCACGGAATTGTATGTTGTGTGTACTCATTAGAATCGCCTCATCGAGGCAATTCTAATGAGTACACTCAACATACAATTATTGTGTAGCAAATCGAGAAAAACATCCCTGAATTATCGCTATTTGCTTTCTGACCTGACACCATGATTAACCCTCAGTGGCTCGAACTACCCATGTCTCGACCAATTTTCTATGGTCCCAAAGATGTTCGAGCATTTGAAGTTCGACCGTATAACGCCAAGTCTCGCCTACCAAAGCATGTGAAAGTCTGGTTCGTTGGACGCAAAACCTAATAACGGTTACAAAATACAATTTTGAAATTAATTGTTTTGCAATCCCTGAAAAGTAATACTACGACATATCCCGGCCACAGACATTTCCGATCAGCATGTGCATACATCCAATCTGGTCAGTATCTCAGTTTTCCGTTTCTATTACTACTTTCATTGTAGGAGCATATTTATTTGGACAGTTTTCTCTTAAGTAAGTGCCGCAGAAATACATCGAAACCTCCGTCCGTATGTATTTATCCCCATCTTGTTTGTCTAAACACTAAGACAGTGGGTGTTTGGTATTGTCATTTAACACGTGCTTAAAGAAGAGTCGAATAATACTAGCATTATGCTTCCGTTTACATATTATCTTCACGAAACAATTACTATATGAGTCAGCGCACAACAAAACCTAAAATAAGACCTGTATGACCAGCAAAGACTCAGATCAGCCTGTATATCCACCCAGTATGGCAAGGGTTCTCGTTTATCCCTCTTTGGATAGTCTGGAGGCTGTAGAGGGCACTTTCGATCAGCAAAGACTCTGATCAGACTGCGCGGATGATCTGGTCTTCGCTGGTCGTACAAGTCTTATTCATTACGAAAACACGCCTATTCAAATATACTGAAAATTTTACCAACAAAAAATTGAAAAGTTTCAGATAAAAATTCTATTTTTTTTCATATTTCTGCTCAAAACATAGATTGTGGGTACTCGTTAGAACCACCTCAATGAGGCGGTTCTAACGAGTACCCACAATCTATGTTTTTGAGCAGAAATAAGAAAAATAATGCATACCCCTGTAAACCCCAGTTTTACTATATGAAAGTGGGGTTTAAGGGGGTCAAAATTATATAGACATGTTTTCGTGATGGTAGGTGTTTTCGTGCGATGACTCATATAGTTTGCAGAATAGCTTGCTGTAGCAAGTGAACTGCTCAGTCGAATTCGCAAAATTAAAGAAAAACATTATAACTAATCAATAAATATTACAAATAAATTTAGTATTAATATGCGCGACCAGTATTGTGGCCAAAAATACATAATAAACTAATATTCAGCAGTTCAGCAGATCAGCGTTTTAGTCTATTTCTGCTGATCAGCAACCTGCTGAATTCAGCAGAATATTCCGCGTTTTAGTCTGTCCCCAAAACTAGTTCGTATGCATGCACATGTAGCTATTCTAGACCATATATACAAAACATTTCTCTTGGTACAAACAGTCTAATTATGCAAAAAAAAAAAAAGTTGAAAAGATAACTATTATCAATCATAACAGTTTCTCTAAGAGAACTATATAGATGGTATTCTTGATAAGCTCTCAATTCTTAGTCAATCAGATGGTAGGCAACCCACATAGAAGATGTTTTATACTCTATACTGGGAGCTCATAGCCCCATTAATAGAATTATAAGCCTTTGAGTATGTCTAAAGTATCTCTCACTCACTTCATGTTTGAATTACTTGTTACAGATGATCCAAAACGAGACGTTGGACAGAAACGAGGTCAGCCTTACACCGATGAACAAGTCGCTACTTATGACTGTATAGAGAGGTTGAAGTCTTATAATTATGTGGCTGTTATTGATGTCGATGAATACATATATCCTAGACATGCGAAGGATCACAATCTAAAGGCTTTACTGGTATGTTTTGTACATGGATCGTACATTTACGGAAATACAATCCCTCTTTCCTTTTCGGTTTAAAAGAGAGGAACCATCACAAAACTCAGTCCTAGTTATAAATTTTACAATCTATTGAGGCTCGAATATATATTCCCCTTAGGGACGATTCGCTAGAAATGTCAAGTCCTATTTTCTGGACAAAATAACAAAAAAATATCTAATATAATTTGCTTATATTAAGTTCAGCATATAAAGGATTAAATCAGCGACCATCTTCAACTTCAAAGCTCTGACCATTAAAATCCAGCAAAGTATTTCTTATGTAACAGTTCATGTTAATGATCCTTTACAAACGAAGAGTTTCATGCAAACATTTAACCAGGATATGACACTAAGGAGTAATGATCTGTTTAATTTTTTTTCTAATATAAAACACAATGGCCAAAATGAGAAAACTTTTCAACAATGTTTAAAATCCGCATTTAGTTTCATTAAAACCCATTGCGTACTCAATAATGAAATCCTACGTGTAATAATTGCGTCATGAAATGTGCACATGGAACCAAATTCAAGTCCAATCATACAACCATACAACTCTTGAAGGGTTCGCGCTATCCACGTACATTTAGGATCACCAAAATGTGAAATAATGTCAAAGACAGAAGAACAATGTATAACAAAGGCTCAGATGTTTCTGCGTGAAAAACTCTGATCTCGGTCCTCTTTTTGCCCATATTTTAAAAGACCACTTTCACCATTATCACTCCCTGAGCTAGTTCGACATTGTGATATTTTAATTTATTTTCCAAAAAAATAGGTTCTGACTTTTAATGCAGATTGTCTTTCCCTTGGGAGACAAGGCATGCGATGTCAAAGCCTATTAAGACTAATTAAACTGCCGTCTGCTGATATTTTTACCCATCATGTTAAGCGTTATTCAGAATGAACCCCTTATTGAACCCCATATTGATATCAAAGGCGCGTTATGTCTTGTTTATACCACATCGCGTGTCAACACGGTAATATTTCACTAACAAGACTGACCATCTTTGAGACTACCTTAAAGTGATCGTAGTAGTTGGGCGGTCCTAACCCTTTTATGCCTAGCGTTTCATTAAAGGGACATTGGCAAACAGTGTAGACCCAGATCAGACGCCGCAGAATGCGGCGTCTGATCAGGGTCTACACGTTTTACATAAAATACAGAAGGGAATGCTATATTTAGTGATTATACTAAAACTAAACCAGACACCCCTAAAGTTGGAAAATAACATGTCCAAGAAGACAGGTAGAAGACTCCACTAGGCATAAATGGGTTTATATTGAATATAGAAAAATAAGAAAGACACCACTTTGGACTATGTAGTTATTTTGGTACATGTATATTAACATACGTTTATGCAGTATACAACGTAAAAGAGTACAGAAATAACAGAACAAATTAAAAGTCAAATGTAAACAAATGAAAACTTCTAACACATTCGCCAAAAGTACACATTCCTTATTCTCATCTTTCACTACCCAGCTAGCATTCTACATAAATCTACATCGGGCCGTCATCGGCCCGTCAGCTACCCTGACGGGCCGATGACGGCCCGATATAGATTTACGTAGAATGCTGACTGGGATATATGTTATGGAGATGTTCATTTGATAACTTTATTAAAGCAATGTTACTTCGAGCAGTATTGAAACATGCGAATTGTAGTCATATGGTAGACGCATAAAGTGTCTATTGAAAAACAATGATTCCAATACCAACAGTTGTATTTCAGAAAATGTCAGCAAAGCGCTATCCGGACGCATCAGGCTTCAGTTTTGCGACTGAATTGTTCGTGACGGATTGGTACAATAGTACAAACATAACAACGTCAAGCGGACCAATCACTACCTGGCCCAAAACGGAACTTTGGCACTCGAAGTACCAGCTGAGAACAAAACCAATGGCGGACAGAATTAAGAACATAGTAAATACGGACAGAATTGTTTTAGGTTCTGTTTGGACACACAATTATACCAGTCTTCCTTCCTTTCAGAAGTAAGATTGCTTGTTTATTTACAATAATTACATGAACAGGGAACGATTTAAGGTGGTTGAATACACTTGGTAGATACACCGCCGCTTTTGACATGGGGAAGACAAATCTTGTGACTTCATGTTTTCCTTCCTATGCACCAATCCCCTTTTATAAAATGGTCTACTCTAAAATGAAAGAATTGGCTCATACGGGGAGCAAATTCATTCCTTCTAGAGCAGACCCCTTTTAGAAGGCTCAACCACATTTGACAAAGTTGTCTCCCTTGAAAATGTATCCATTCCTATTTAACGTTGACACCAGTATAGTATTTAAATACTTATTTTTGGCTGTCTGATGAAATGAAGATGTTTCTATTTTGATTACTTAGCAATTTAGAAGTCGATATTTTATAAGATATTGTCTGAAAGATAGCTTGCTAACTGTTCCGTAGTGAAGTTAGCTAACGAGAGATAATTACGCTATATACCAAATAGACGTTATGGTTAAAAAGCTTCAAAGTTTCACTGTGCATTAACACAAGACCGTAATGCATGCATGCATTTTCATTGGATCACTTTAAGCATCCAAATATATTTTCTAGTGCAGATTTTTTTTAATTATCAAAACGGCAAGAAAAACATTCAGTTCAGAATAAAATGTTGTTAGCTAGTTCTGCTATCATATATCGGACATTAGCCTTAAAATCATCTAGCACATTTAGTTTTGATCCTATTTTTCCGTACATGTATCCATAAGTGCATAACATGTAAATGGCTTTTATCGAAAATGCGGACAACGTAGACCTGGATCCGAGCCCTGGTTACAACGTAGCCTGGTTAGTTCTGTTATTCACAGAGCTTTCTCATTACTTCGAAAAGCATAGCTCTAGGGAACAGGGTATCAATAAGGGTGGTGAAGACTGAACCCAGCAAAAATTATACGGAAGACAAGAGTTATTTTTGATAAAAAAAAGACAATTTGACTCTGGTTGGGCAATAATAGATGAGACTGTTTAAATTTGTGTCAGTTTCACACAATAAAATATTTCATTTTATTGCAGACCAAATATAAATTTATCAGTTAAATTTTTAGTGTGCCTTTGTTGCAAAATCAGCCCTGGTATTTTATTTCCTTTGTTTATTTTTATCAAAATAAAGCTACATGTACATGTGTTCAAGGACAGAAAAGTGCTAAAACATGTTGATAGAATTTTTTTTATATGATGTTTTTGTCAGGCTAAGGTTAACCAATTCTTTTACTTGAGATCTAATTTAGACGTCAGGGAATACTATGACTGTCAGAATGTATCTATTTACTATATAAGCCTATAGAAAAGTAATAAGGCTCCTGGCCTTGAGGTTATAAAACTTTTTTATGCTCAACTCAACTGAGCATGAAATTTCACTTAGTCATAAAAATATAAGTACCAACAATTAAAACTTTTTTTATGCTCAACTCAGCTGAGCATGCTCAGCTGAGTTGAGCATGAAAGAAGTTTTAAAAATGGTCAATATTTTGAGATTTATAAGCAAAATAAATTTCATGCTCAGCTGAGTTGAGCATGAAAAAAGTTTTATAACCTCGAAGCCTTGTCTCTATAAATAAGACTGGGACATGTTTGAACCAAACTATTGATATGCTTGTCTCACTTCACCGCAAAACCATATGTTATTGAAGCACCTTCGCGAGCCCTAATCAGACTGCACAGATGCACAGGCTGATCTGAGCATCACTGTTTTCATATCTCACTTCTCATATATGTCTATAACAATAACAAACTGCAGCTGCAAATGAGTAACATCTCATGTGTCTTCTGCTTTGCACTTAAGCAGATAAATGTACCTTTGGAGATGCCATGTTTTCAAACAGTGTAGACCCAGATCAGATGCCTCAGGGTCAACACTGTTTGCATTCAACACAGGAATTTCTAAAAAAATATGCTAAAAACAGACCAGACACCCAGGCATAAATGGTTTAAACTATTTCCTTCTAGTTTGAAAAGATACGTAAGTGATCTGTACTACATTTACATTGTATCAGATACCTAATTTACTCTAGTAAATACTTAGACAGTTTATCTACTTATCCCACTTCTGAAAATTGAACAATGTAAATAAGTGAACTCAGGAACTGATACAATGAGATCCACGTCAAGCCTCCAACACCAAAGGGAAAGACCGACAAATACAATTAAGCAGCCACAAAGTTCTTTTTACCTTCTAATGTATCTAAAATACTACAGAATAAGACCCAGCTAGCATTCTACATAAATCTACATCGGGCCGTCATCGGCCTGTCAGCTCCCCTGACGGGCCGATGACGGCCCGATATAGATTTACGTAGAATGCTGACTGGGAGAAGCACCGTTTGATATGGGTCCTCACTGTATGCTCATGCTTGTTTTGGAGTTTTGGCTTCAGATCGCCATTGACTCCTTTGCTTTGTTTCATCAGTGTTTGTGAGTATTAGTGCTTCACTGTGACGTTCCACAGATAAGGCAGAGGACGCCTATGCGGACCAAATCTATATTTGTAATTTGGCGCTGCGTCAGAATTAAGGATGTTTCGCGTGAGTACATTACGAAAACACACCTATTCAAATATATAGAAAATTTTACTTTCAAAAACTGAAAATTTTCAGCTAAAAAACTCTGATATTTTTCATATTTCTACTCAAAACAAATATTGTGGGTATTCGTTCGAACCGCTTCGGCTAGGCGGTTCTAACGAGTACGCACAATTTATGTTTTTGAGGAGAAATAAGAGAAATAATGTATAACGGCCTCGGCGAGGCGGTTCTTATGAGTACCCACAATCTATGTTTTTGAGCAGAAATAAGAGCAATAATGTATTCCCCTGTAAACCCCAGTTTTAGTATATAAAGTGGGGGTTAAGGGGGTCAAAATATATAGGCATGTTTCCGTAATCAAATTGATTGCAGACCCCAGTAGTTGTTTTCTTACATTTCCAAGGCGTTTCCTGTTTTGCAGTTCTTTTCTTGTGCGTCGGTGGAGTCATATATTACTCTTTCTTTTGGTGTCCTAGAGAAGGCTGTGCTTCTTGATTGTAACATTCCTAAGTATCTTCATTATAGGGATCAAACATGGTTTTTTATGCATAAACATTCACCAGGTCCCTTCGGCCTCGGTTTTCAACACCTCCAAAGGGACCTGGCGATTGTTAATGCATTGAAAAACCAAGTTCGATCGCTGTTATTGTATAAAAACTGAAAACATTTACTACATGTCGCGTTATTTCTTGCACTGTTTTGTTTCGCCTTTTCACAGATGTCTCGCGAACGTAATTTCCACGGACTATGCTCGTTCTAGGGCCGGGCAGTACACATCTCGTAACGACAGCAAATCTGTGGCCCCGGTACGATCATATTGAATGTTGCGTAGCCGTGCATTAACAGCGTGTGAATTGCTTTGTTAATATACGGCTTTTCGCCGGTTAATGCACGCCTGTTAATAACGTGCGATACTGCTTTTTATGCAATAATTATAGTAAATTTATACGGTAATGTTCTTTATTTATTTATATTTTTTTACAGTTATATGTTACCTTTCGGGCGTGCAATATTAAAGCATTTTCGAGCTTGCCGACCACAGTGGCTGGAAGATAACAGTTGTTTTAAACTACAAAAATATAAAGACGTTTCCATGGCGAAGTTGATGTTTGGTATTCGAGACACCATTCTGAAGAAAAAATATGAACTTGGTCTTGGACGGTGACTGATAATTGCCTAGGACAAAATAGTGCCATGCCTTGTTATTTGATTTTTCAGAGTTACTTAATGGAAAATTGATACATTTTCAGCAGTTAAAATGTCACTAAAGGTTTGTCACAGATATTTTGCCTCCCTTCTGAATAGGGATTTGCTCTGAAAGGAGTGAAATTCCTTTTCAGAAGTGAGTGGTATACAAGAAAGCAAACAGGGTAGCCAACATGTTACAAATGCTTTGTCTCCCGTCTGTAAAAGATATCTGTTCTAATAAGACAGAATGTGCTCCCCGTAGGGGCAAATTCGTTCCTCTTAGCGTAAATCCCTTTCAGAAAGAGATCGTTGTACATAAAACCAAACAGAAAGTCTAAAATTTATCTTCGTGTCATAAATGAAGGAACATCTAACATGTATATCAATCACTTTATAGAGGAAGACAATCAAATTCTATACCAGATGTATAAATACACACCCTACAACATTAACTACAAGTTTTGGGGCCTGAGGAAATCGTGTAGCCATTGATCAGACGCAATAGAACGCGAAGTCTGATAAGAGTCATCAGTGTTTCCCACTCATCCAGTGCTTTTTAGACACGTCAACAAGTGGTAAAAGAGACTTTGTCCAAAATTTCGGACAATTAAGGCAAGACGTTAACTCTTTTGGCGCCAAATTTCTGACTGCATTTGTCGTCAGCTTTCTTTTTTAAATTACCTATCTGTTGGAAAAAAGTTTATAAATCATATAAAGTTGAAAGCTTGAATGTCAAACAGCGTAGATCCTGATGAGCTGTCTCATCTCGATCTACGTTGTTTGTAAATGCCTATCATTATCGCTTATGGCAGTGAAAGAGTACAGAGAGTTAAGCTGTGCCAATATGATACATATATATATATATATATATATATTGTAAAACCGGTGTCCCCAAATAATTTGAACTTCTCTCAGTGTCTTCTGAATGCACTTAACTCAAAGGCTTAACCCTTAAAGTTCTAGTTACAACTACTGCAGACAACACTTTAAAATATTTTGTTTTTATTCTTTAGATACAATATATCTTGACAATTCAAGTGAAAAGTTTGCAAAGCAGATGCTTCATGTGAACTGTCGGATCGTATTTTCTCAAAACGTAACATTTCAATTTGAATATGTCGTGTGCAACAAATCTGCTTATCGCTTTAAGGGTTTAACAATCTTTAACTTCTTACAAGCCAGTAGATAGCACCCATCCAGAGTATAATTCATTATCTTTTATCAAGTAAATATATAATTATGTTTTATACAAAACAAATTGTAATATAAAACCAATACAACAATATCATGGAACGATTGTGGCGCCCTGGTCACTGCATACTGCATACATGTACCAGTGTATCTTATTCTTACAATGTTAATACATGTATTGTGTTTTGTTTTTGTGTGTGATTTTTTTTTTTTAGTTTGGAATCTATGTCCAAGCAAATTATAAGACTAATGCATTTAGTCACTAGGAAATAGAACAAGGTTTAGACAGAACGCCTGGACTAGATCTGTTCTCTCTAATCATTCTGAAAATGATTTTGTGTGTGTGTGTGTGTGTGTGTGTGTGTGTATTCTGCATACGGTTTGTATATTGCAGCCCTACACTGTAAATTTCATTGTTTATTACAATACTGTATTGTAAGTATTCGGGCTGCGCCAATCAAAACGACATCTGGGTTAAAAGCCGACAAACAAAGCCTAGATGAACGTGCACATGTTTTTCTTTTTGTTCTTTTATCTGTTCTCTTTGCCTTCAGAATCACAAGGTCATTTAGTCTGAATACTCTTTATATGCAGATAAATGATTTTTTTTCACAAAATTTGAATTTTTGGTGCAGATTTGGTACTAGTAAAATCGCATGTAAGTTTCACTCGCTGGTGTTCTTTGTTTGTTTTTTGTTTGTTTATTTGTTGTTGTTGTTTTTTTTTGTTTGTTTTCTTTGTTGTTGTTTTGTATTTTTTTTTTTTTTTTGTTGCTTTTTTTGTTGTTGTTGTTTTTTGTTGTTGTTTTTTTTTTTTGGGGGGGGGGGTGGGGGGGAGAAGCGGGGATGTTGGATTTGTGGCTGCACGCTGTTGGGCCTTTTTGTGTTTGTTCTATTTGTTGTTTTATTGTTGTGTCTAGTGTATATTGTTTAGCATTGTGGACACATTGTTGGGAAAATAGGGGCGAAATGCTTTGCTTTTCTTTGGATTGTGGCCTATAGACTGTCGGTCGGCTGGTTTACTCGTCTTCTTGGTGTCGTTGATAGGTCATGTTCTGTGAATGTGGTTCTTCCTGGATATCTATACTATTCTCTATCCTATTTAATATATTTCTTAACCCTTAAACTGCCAGTCACAACAGTTGTCGTCTGCTTTGTCATCTGCTTGAATTTTAAGTCATTTTTGCAATCAGTGTGGATTCATATCAGACTGCTCTGATTAGGGTCAACACTGTTTGCCAGTATCCAAACAGAGGTCTGAAAAGTTTGCAAGAATATTCAACAGACGACATAAACAGACGACATTTTAAGATGCAGGTTTTCTTGGCATTTAAGGGTTAATTTGTTTGTTATGGCTGTCAATCTTTTGTATTGATGAATATATTTCATCTGCTTAATGCTAATGTAATCCTAATTCGTTGCATATTATATGCTGTAATATCATGATTCGACATTGTGTTGTGTATCTTGTAAAGAACACGTCCAGAAAATGTTACATTCGCAAGCTTGAATATTGCAACAGCCAGAGTAAAAAAGGTAAGACCCTGATCAACCTGCATTATACACAAATCCAGCCCTCCGCTGTTCAAATACCTGTACATATACCCATTTACAACATAATCACTAATTAAAATAGTTTGTATCAAAACGAATTAAGATCTAACTACATGTATATTCTTTTCTTAGAAGTATTTTGCACCCAAATCCGCTTACATGTAACCCTTAAAACGCTAATCACAGCTGTAGCAGACGCTTTGTTATATTTATTTATTAAGTTTGTTTTCTTTGTTTTGTTTATTTTGATCATATTTTTTTTTACTTTTTCAACGAAAACATGATTTAGCATTTCATATGGATAATCTACCTAGCATTTTTAACCCTTTTCTTGCTGAGCACGACATGCCCTGTGTTAGCAAACAGTGTAGATCCAGATCAGTTGGCTTCTGAATAAGCCAACTGATCTGGATCTGCACTGTCATTAAATATGTGAATTTCTATCAAAAAACCCGATCAAGTAATCTGACTGGCTGGAAATTAAAGGTTGGCGTGGCATCTTAATGTATTCAGCATGACAAGGGTTAAGAAATGCCAAAATATATGTTAAGATAGCCAGGAAATGCCACAATCACGAAGCACAGCCCTCCCTAGGCACCAAAAGAAGGAGAGATGAGAAACAAATAAGGACAACACAAACGCCACATATAAAACCACAGCCGTACACACACACACCAAAAAAAATACCCTGCAACGGTCAGTAGGAAAAATACTAGGGGGTCGGGGGGTGCGGGAACGGGGAGTGGGTGGAGAAGGGGTTTTAACCAGTTTTATTCGCGCTAAACCTCACCCCATATTCTGATGCAGCTCCAAATAACCATTATATGTTAGCTGCGCATAGGTGTCCTCTACCTTGTCTGTGAAACACATATAATCAAAACACTGAAATAGCAAAGCGTTCAATGGTGATCTGAAACCAGAACACAAGAACATCACAAACAGGGCCACGTTGGGTAAACAACCATGCATGTAGTTTGCTGCAGAATATCAATGATGTATCAACTGTGTTACCTATCGTTTTTGTAGCGAATGACACTCTTTTTAAATTGCACGGACAAAATCAGTTTACTCAACAGTTATTCTGAATTTTTAGACTAAGTCTTAATTTCTCAGATGTGTTTTTAAAGTTAGAATGCCGTCTGTTACAATTTGCTTAGTTTTATTTTTTATTATTATTAAGTTTAATCGCACATTTATTTGTTAACATATGCACAGGATTATAGTGTGTGTAAATCTTTAAACAATTAATTTAGATCGTTTTCATAACATGTCATCTCTGTGTTCCTTATAGCAAGGATTTACAGTTTATAAGCAAATTCTAGCGTAAATAAATGTTGAAACTTCTCCCCAAATAAATAAGTCGGAAGAAATGCTCTTCTCAAATTTATTATGCTATTGGAAACAAAAATCATGTTGACTCGTAATTAACAAACAAAAAGCTCTGTCAACATTGTTTTATACCCTTTTGAATAAAGTGTGTATAAAAGGGTAAGAGAAAAGTCCAGGGAGTGCCACAATTACAAACCGCAGCCCTTCACAGACACCAAGAGGAAGAGGAAACCGACAAATCCAAACAAGCACAAATCGAACAAACGTACGAAAAGCACTAAGATTAGCTCTCTCTTCTCCAAGCGAGGTAAACGCAAAGCTAAAAGGACTGAAAAACACAAGAACAAAATGACACAAGGTAAGACATAAAGCAGATCGCCTCGTAGAATAAACCACAAAGCAACAAAGAGTAACACCGGGACCACAGCCTTAGAACGGTCAGTAGAGTAAACCACCAGGGGGTTTAAAGCACTTTTATAGCTAGACAACTTCACCCTGGGTCCCAATGCTACTCTTAATACAGAAATACATAAAAATTCGGTTCGCATAAAGGCTCCCAATTCAGTCAATGCATCATAGCGAAAACATAAAAATCAAATAAATCACTATAATAAACAAAGACGAGTGCTCATGGCTAATTCTACTGTATGCCAGAGTAAATGAAAACCAATAGTTGAACCACGGTGGGATCCCTTTTCAGAATTGTCCTGTGCAGTAAAGCAATCATGAAGTAACGACAGAGGTGTCTCCCTTGGCGGAAAATGCCAAAAATCTTCCAGGCGTATCTATTCACTAGAAGTTTTGCAGTGCCCAACGTTGCTAGAAGACTGTTGTAACTCACCATATTTACCTTAAATATTCGTACACATTCATTTCTTACCATATTAATCGTAAAACGTAAAATCATTTTCGGCTACTTGTTAATATGCCCAAAACATGCTATCTGAAAGGCAAACAGTAGACCTCCTGATCGAACCCTGTTTAGTTTCCTTCACATCAAACCCCTTCTGAGAAGTCACCAACAAAAAGGAGGTAGCAAATTCTTTTTTAGAGAGGACTTCTTTTCAGAAATGAAGCAACCTTTTAACATTTCGTCTCCTTAGCGCAAAAAGTCAATAACTCCATTAAAATATATAAGGAGTTATTGACGTTTTGCGCTTAGGTGACAAGTTGACTCCTGAACGTGTTTCCATTCCTCTCAACTAAACTTCTGAAAATTTTGTAATAACTATTTTATTAAATCACACAATACGCTCAGTGGTACTGTATGAATTCCGGAGATCTATCCCCGTGCAGATGTGGGTCCAATGTGATCGAATGGTCATCTTGTGGATTCATATGCAAATGGTAATATTTTTTGCATTTTATGATCTTCTTGTGGCCTGTATTTAGACTCTGCTATCGTCTTCTAGACTGTATTTAGACTCGTAGGTGATCTGGGTAAGCAAGCTTGAGTAAACCAACAAATACCACAATTATTCCCAGTATACGAGATCCTGCAACACTGAAAGGCAAACAGAAATGGCACTATTGATTGTTATTGAAGAATTAACTAATGAATGTTTACAAACCATGACATAGCACGATGGTGAATCGGGCCTCGAACTAAATGCCGGCTCTTCTCTCAATCAGAATATTAAGTCCTGACTATTGCTGTCGGTCGGACCCATCGTTTTATGTTGTTTCATTAATGAGGTAGAAGCTCAGCGAACCGAACACATGCTTGTAAATTTAAGCTGCATCAGAATTAAGGGAGTTTCGATCGTGTAAATCTAGTTTAAGAAACCACGGCCCCAACAACAGTTGTTTTTGCTGACCGTTCCAAGGAGGTTACTCTGCTGCAGCCCTATGTTTGTATATTTTATTATTTCAACTGTACCGTCATTATGAAAACACGCCTTTTCAAATATATTGAAAATTTCACCACCAAAAAAACTGAAAGTTTTCCGATAAAAATTCTGATATTTGTCATATTTCTGCTCAAAACATAGATTGTGGGTACTCGTTAGAACCGCCTCGCCTAGATGGTTCTAACGAGTACTCACAATCTATGTTTTTGAGCAGAAATAAGAAAAAGTAATGCATGCCCCTGTAAACCCCAGTTTTACTTGTACATGTATAAAAGTGGGGTTTAAGGGGTCAAAATTATATAGGTATATTTTCGTGATGATGGCTTGTCATTGCTTGTTTGTCAAGTGCATTTTATGCGGTGCACCGGAAATACTGTGTTTCGTGATTCTGACCTTTCCGGGAAAACTTCATGTATATTTTAACGTTTTATTGGTTTATTTTGCTTTTTTTTTCAGTAAAAAATGCAAAAAATGTTGGCGTGATTTAGACTACAGTATTGGAGCTAATATTATGATATTTAAACAATAAAACGCCATCTTGCCAAAATGTTGATAAAAATACTAATGAATACGTGTAATGATAAGGTGTAAATGAACTGACTAATTGGAGCAATTGATTTAAATTATTTGACTACTGATTGTCGTTTTACATTTGGTAGCATTTTTATTCATCTTTATGAACAGTTTACCTTGGCAGCTGATTTTTCCTATACTGTAGGCACTATGACGTGTTAAATACAGTTTATGAAAAAATTGTTACGTTGCATTTTATTGCCATTGTTACTTATCTTTAGTATGAAACGGAATTCACACTAGCTAGAAAATCATTGATGTTAAATGTCCATACACATTAAATATCAGTGTACATATCTCCCGAGTGCACTTTTTGTTAAAAGAATGCCATTCGCTGTATCATCATGATAAATTTAGATTCAGCTTTAGGGTCAAAACATAAAGAGTAAACAAACAAAAATAGCAGAATCTTCTTTTCCACAACAATGAATGCTTTAAGACTGAATATTGATATATATCAAACCAAGTTTGTTCAAATGGTAAGTTAAGGTGACTGTTTACCTTTTCACTGCAAGACCATATTGGCTTCTCTATACATTTGTATGTGGAAACGTTGAAATCAAGGTCACAATATGTGTGATAGACTAATATCTGAATCTTACAAGATAGGATTAAAATAGCAACACATTCTGTTACAAAAAAAAAAAAACAAAAAAAAACAACATTTATTGCCGGTGACTATGATTTTTTTAAACAAAACGTCATTGATTCACATCGGAAAAGTTTGCTGTATTTTTTAATAGATTTTCTGAAGTTTGTTTATTGCCCCATGTATTGACTCTCGACCATTAGCCTAAATGTCCATGGAGATACCCAGCCGGCAAGTGCTACAATGACGAAGCACAGTATTCTGTAGGCACCGAAATAGGAGGAGATTAGGAACATACAATTGCAAAACAAACGCAACATAAGAAACCACCTACATGTACGCACGAACACTTTGGAACGCATTACGAACACACGCTTATTCAAATATATAGAAAATTTCACACCCCAAAACCAACAATTTTCGGATAAAAAGCTCTTAGCCCTGAGGAACTCCAGATTTAATGTAAAGGACCGCCATTCTTTGTTTTTGAGCAGAATATAAGACAAATAATATTTACCCCTGTTAACCACAATTTTACTATAAAAAGGTGGGGTTTAAGGGAGTCAAAATTAGTCGTGTTTTCGTGACGGGTCAGATTTATTCGGGTGAAACGTCGCCCTTGACACCGAAGCAGCTCCAAATTACAAACAGATGTTTGGTCCGCACAGTCCTCCATCGCAACAGTGAAAAACCAGTGAAACACATATAATCACAAACACTGTGATGAAACAATCAACAGGACCATGATGGGCCAGACCACAGACAATTGAACTTCAGGCGCCAATTTCTGAAACATATTACATGTGAGGAGGAGTGCCGTCATTTAGTCTGAGGACAGACTCACAGTCGCATGATTAAAGAGAGAAGCAGTTATCAACCATAATTGGGTTAACTACCATGCATGCAGTTTGCCACAGAATATCCATGATGTTGTAAGCTATCTTTTTGAAGCGAGTGACACTCTTTAAAGTGTACGAAAATATTAGTTTCGCAAACAACGCCATTGAGTAAATAATAGAGTCTCGCACAAGTAATGCCGTATTGGGCTGATCATCTTATGAAAGTCAAATAATCTGGTAATAACCTCTATTTATGACATATAGTTGATATGAAAATGCCTTTGGTTAAACATAATGGACTCCTTATTCCTTAGCTACAATATCGACAGATGAAAAACAATTGACGATAACCAACCTGGGCTGCGTTTAGTGAAGCGAAACACTGGCGAGTGTTTATCAAAAAAAAAAAAAAAAAAATGTTTTGCATCTTCTGAACGATTATTGTAAATGTCTCATATGATCTCCCAATTAAAGAGTAGTCGTTATTCTCGTATACGGGACTTGATGTCAGATTGACTAAAATATATCAATAATTATTAATATAATATCAAATAAATTATATAAACGCAGCAAACAGTCTCATATTTAGTTACAATCAAGAATACATAACCACCCTCCTCCGATAACTGTCGCAGTTGAAAGGAAGGTTTGCTTTTGTTTTGTGAGTAATTGCGAACGTTTGGGTTAAATGAACGCAGCCCAGGTTGCGATATTTTGATGGCGTTCACATATAAATTACTTAAGCTGCAACGTTAGAATACGTACTTTCAAGCATGTGCGCTCGACGAAGATTCGGAGAAGCTTGAGTATTCGCGTAGTCTGATCAGAATCTTCACTTGGTGCATTTCGGATAAATAAAACTGTAAAGTGTTTTCGTGTGGACGCCAAAACCTCTTATCAGACTGCGCCTGTCAGAAATGTTAGTGCACGACGTTAAGCTCTTTTGTGCTTTTGGTTTAAACATATTTTATTTCAATAACACTTTGTACAACATACAATCGTACATGTAATCAATACAAATATGAAAAAGGATAGGAATGAAAGAAAATATGCTTATATGGTTCTTCTTAAACATCATAAAACTGTGACTATAATACCGCTGATTTACTAATTTGGTGAGTGGAATGTAAGTGGTGTTACATTTAACTATTATGTTGGGGAAAGACAAAAGCAGAAATACAGACACCTGAGACGTCTCTTAGAAAAGTTTTTAAGAAAAATGTCATCGCTCAAACCACTGCAGTTTGTTCGGAGACGGCTATGAAGGAGTTGACCCCTTCCACTACCGCCATAGTAATACTTTGGGACCCGTTATCTCCCTCTGTTGAGAAACTGTTTTAATGTATTAACAGTATCAATCTGTCTGCCTTCCTGGGACAAATTATTCCAGTCCCTGACAGTAGAGGGCAAAAAGGAGTTAGAGTATAGAGTTGTTCTCGAGTGTATAGTTTGCAGGTTGTTGGAGTTACGTAAGCTGTACATTGTCGTGTTACCTACATTTTGAGGGACTAGAGCGTATAGATATGTTGGTGTCAAATTGTGTTTCATTTTAAAGAAGAGACAAATCTTGTGGTTATTACCTCTTTTCTGAAGAAAATCCCATTTCATCTCCTGGTAAAGCATGTTCAAGGATACCAAACGGGTAGCGCAAGTGTCTAATTTGGCAGCTTCATGCCGTATCTTTTCTATTTTTTTTTCTTTTTCATACTGAGCACATTTGTCCCAGAAGGCGTCTCCGTATTCAAGAATTGGTCTTACGAATGCTGTGTATAAAATATCTGGTGATTTGCGATGTAGCTTATATTGTTTTGATCCGTGTCCATGCTTTGTCTTTGATGTATTTGATCTGGTGATGCCAGGACCCATCGTTGGAAATGTATAAGCCAAGGTGTTTGTGAGAGTCTACTTCTTTGATTTGTTGGGGTGGATGTGCAGGTTTGTTGATTTTGCGTGATATATCAAGAGAATCTGTCTTCGGTGGCTGGATAGTAACTAGCCATTTCTCAGCCCAATTATCAATTTTCATAAGATCTGAGGTAAGAAGTTCAGCAGCAGTGTTAAAATCAGTCAGTAAAATATAGAGGCTAGTGTCGTCAGCAAAGAGACGAATATTTTGAGACGATATTATTGACAATGTTATTTATATAGATGTGAAAGAGTAAAGGTCCCAAGACTGAGCTCTGAGGAACTCCAGCTTAGATGTAAGCCCATTCAGAATTCACACAGGAAGAACAAATCTCTGTTCTCGCCTTATAGATAAATAATTCTTAAATCAATAAGGAAGAGTATCTGAAATACCGCATGCTTTAAATTTATGTAAGAGTCCTGCATGCCAGACACGATCAAAGCCTTTTTGACATCACAAAAGACAACCCTTATTTCTTTCTCGTCATCCAATGCCCGGGAAAATGTATCGTAGAGGAAGGTAAGCTGATTAACAGTTGAATCGTCCGGAGAAAATCCAGATTGTAAGGGAATAAGACTGTTGTTGTCGCGTAGGTGATCAAAAATATGTTTGAACACAAAACTTTCGAATACTTTGGACTCGGCATTTAGACGAGATAACGGTCTGTGGTTCGTTAAGAGGCATAGGTCACCTTTTTGGGGGAATAGGAGAAAGTTTAGCATCTTTCAAGGGGAAAAGAACCAAGATTCAGAGAATAATTGAAAAAAAAAAACGGAGCAAAGAGGTTCAATTAATTCTTTTGCAAGTTCGTTAAGAACTTTATTGTTCAAACTATTTGGACCTGAGGCTTTTCTATCAGCTAGGGACTTAAATACTGATTCGACTTCGTCCGGAGTTAACTCTAGCCTAGTTAGACGTGATGCAATGACATATGGTGTAATATCTGGTAGTATGGTGTTTTCGTCATTAAGAATAGTCTGTTCACAGAAATCATTAAGGAGATTGGCTTTTTTCTGTTTCTCAGTATATATTCTTGCATTGTGAACAAGTGGTGGTATTGTTGACTTTTAAGTGGGTGCAATGAAAGGTTCTAATATGGACCACCGACTCCGTGATGAAAGCGTATCTGATTTAAGCTTGTTGGCGATTTTGTCAGTAAGAAGTTGTTCAGACTGTCTGATCACTGAAATTACTTTATTGCGTAATCTGTTGAATTTTTCCCAGCTGGCAAGCGAATCTGTACGCTTTGTTTTTCTATAATCTCGTTTACGTTTCCGTATGTAGCTTTTGATATGGGAGGCCAACCAGGGCGGATATGTAGGCCTTAATCTGACAACTCTATTAGGTATGCATTCCTTTGCTATCGGGAAAATGTAGGCCGTTAAGTTTGTAACACAGATGTCTAGATTTTCATGACGCAAAGCAGTCTGTCTCAGCAGCTTTAGCTCGAAGAAGTTGAAAATTTCCTCGGCCAAAGTTCCAAATTTGTCGGTTGTATGATTTTATCTTAGGTTTAGAAAAATTTAGAAGTCCAAAAACTGGACAGTGATACCGCAAATCCTGTTCCAGAAATGGATCTCCAATACCGCTCGCAACAAGATTATTATATGTCTTGATTATATACAAGGATGAGGTCTATCAATGATTATGTACATGGATGAGGGCTATCAATAGGGATGACGTCTCGGTATAATGAGTAGGCTCAGATATCGATTGGTGCAATAAAAATTCTGCACAAAGCGAATTTACCTTTCGTGCTGTGTTGTTTGCGAGCATATTTAGGCTGAAATCGCCGATAACGACAATATCATTGTATCCCGTGTCAAAAGCCAGATTCAGTGAGGTTTAAATTGACAAGTATTCTGAATCTGCATTAGTCGATCTTTAGAAGATCCCAAATAAATCGTGCTTGTGTTTGTTAGTGATTTCAATCCATACACACTCGACATTCCTGGGATCCAAGTCACGTCTACGGCGATAATTGATATATTCTTTCACATGCCTATCAGCTTTATTATTTTTGCGTTCGGGAGGACTGTGTGAGTGAAAAGTGATTTCATCTGTGTCAATATCCGGATGTAGCCATGTTTCGGTTAGTGCAATTACATCAAAAGCATACAATTCCACTTGCATTATGTCAAGCTTTGGCAGTAAGCCTTGAACGTTATAAGTTATGACAGCTGAATGGTGATTTTGATTGAGCGTGTCAAGTATGATGTCAGGGGTATTAAAAGACGGGGGCGAAAAGCTGTCATTCGATGCAGCCGAGGAAGGCCCAGGCTTTGGGCGTACATCTCCATTGCAGAGTAATAGAATATATAATCATATGACAATGCAAAGAAAAATGAAAATATTCTTTATGCGTTCAGTTAGGCAGACATTCTTCTGTTACGTTTTCGCGAATGTTATCCGTTGAAGGTTATGGTTTTACAGCTTGACTGGCTAGAAATCCGCTGCAACTTATGCTCCTTAACACTGAAAAGACATGTTGCATGTGAAAATGAAAATGTAATAATAATATGAGATGAAGCAAACAAGAAAATCTGCATGCGCCACGATATATTAACATGACAGAGATTGATTGCTTTCTCTCTTGCATTTTAGGTTACAGTTGTCGTCCAGAATGAAAACAATTCGGTCGACGTTATGGCAACGTTGTAGTGACATAACAGAGCCTCCGAATCCCCGCCCGCCGAGATTGTACACCCAGTTTACTATAGTAAGACAGAAAGATAATTAAAAGTGGACAAGAAAAACATACGAAAGAAATTGTTTCCGTACACATATCAGTGAGAAGAGAAGAAAATCGTGATCGTAGGAAACGATGTTGCTAGTTATAAGTTTAGCTGAAACAGATAAGTTTCACAGAAAAGCACAGGTTACTTCAATTAAAACGTGTAGGTTGTATTAATATTAAATGTATTTTGTAAAATCCGTACCACTACTTCAAAAAGACGGACTCAGTAACCAAATTAACAAGAAATAACAAATGATAAATGATACAATACTATACAATATGAATGAAAGATATAAGATCGATCAAAAAAGAAATAAATCTTTCTCGAAAGTTTCATGAAACATGCAAAGAAAATAGGTCAAAGAAAGATAACCGTGTTTTATCTCTACTTTGTTGATATATTTTATTACGTCCCTTGAATACCATCTTACCGTGGAGGATACTTTATTAAGGCTACAGTCAAGAATCAGCTGGAAATTGTATGAAGACATGCATTATCGATCGTTTTCAAATATACATAGTGTCAAACAAGTTATACACGTCATGTAAATAAAAGTATTCTGTTATGTTGATCATCAAACGTATTTAATGACATAATATAGATTCGCTTATGTGCAAGTTTTTAGTAAGCATTCTTTATAAATCTATAGCGGGCCGTTATCGGCCTGTCAGGGTAGCTGACGGGCCGATAACGGCCCGCTATAGATTAAGAATGCTAGCTGGGAATTATATTTCAATAATATGAATGGTGGTGGACCGTTATACCAAAACGAAAAACTGTAAATATCGAATATGAAGACTACTCTGTTTGAGCCCCGTCACTAGAACACCAATCTATGTATGTGTGCGATCAGGTGAGAAGACGATCGTTATGACCTGTTTCAGAAACGACAGAAGTTTGAATTCATGTATACAATAGTCTCAATAAGTATATTGTCCAGCGAGCAGTACATGCACTGATCTGATTGCACAGGTGCGCAGGCTGATCTACAAATGTGCTTTTGTATTCATTATGGTAATTATGGACGTCCAACAAGAAGAAGTTTTGACTATGTGGTAGTCAGATTGTGACGTTAGTCAAATTATGACAGTGTGTCTTTGTTATCGTCCTTTTTATCAATCCTGTATCTTCTTTTTAATGACTCGATCACATTTGATCATTTTGCCATTGCTCTTGATCATTTGCCTTCAAACCAGGAACTGGCTCTTGGATCCATCCATAGGGTGATCAATCGTATATAATGCGCTTATCTACTTATGCATGGGTAGTAGTCCATGTCTATAGAAAAGAATTAACCCAAAATGGAAAACATAACACAAAAATTACTATAACACCAAACTTTCGAAATATTCCTGCCTGCCTATTGTTTTTTGTTGTTGATTTTTTTTTGTTCTGTATTTATTTATTTATTGTAAATACTCACTAACGATTTTCCTCCCTGTGCTCATCGTCTTCGTTGTCCTCATCTTCTAACTTTTCCTCCTCAGTAGCTTCAACAAGCTGCCTTTTTTCTCTGTCATGGACATGTCTGTATCTCTCGCCAGCTTTCCAGTCTGACTCGTAATCACCACCAAAGTATATCCAGTCTATAGATTCTACTGCGTTGAGCTGATCCTCAGGTATGCCGTTACTTCCGGAACAGCAACCGTTCACTGTCCAGTTGCAGCAGCCGTTTGGGCACATTGTCTCACCGTAGACATGCATGGATTCCGGAAATCGTTGATCCATAGGTATAGGACAATACGGAACTAGAAATGTACATATAGAGATTTATAGCAGTTAGTATTTTATTTTTAAACGTTGTTGGCGTTTATCAACTTTTGTATATCAATTTTGTCTGTATATATACTGAACTCCAAAATAAACGTCAACAATGATGAGGCCTAATCGGCCACATTTTGTTTTCTTCTACACATCAGTAATTTCTCTCTCTCTCTCTCTCTCTCTCTCTCTCTCTCTCTCTCTCTCTCTCTCAGGGCGTATTTGTGTTCATCGCTCAAGAGTCATTTCGTTATAAATGTATTTATCTTCCTTAAAGTGCAGTCTATATTTACTGCTACTTTCTGATCATTAAGCCTATTACGGAAGTTTGAAAATTTTTACGAGGGTCACAGATAAGGCCTTATTTCCCGAAAATAGCTAGTCTGGCTAATAAAACTTCGACACCGATTTTCGTTTATAAGTATGTGTTCATTGATTTTAATGACCATTAGAATGTATGTATAAACTGATACAACATTTGCAATCTTGTCAATAACTGGACGTTATTGAAATACATTGCGTCGTGACACTAACAAGGGGACAATTAACAAGGCTGTTCATGGAAAATAATGTTCCGTAATTTCGTTCGCGAGGATATTCCTTTTCTAGGTAGCGTCGTGTGTCCCACGTACTATAAACCATATCATATTTGTGTATACATCATTTTCTCGTATTACATATGACATCACAACCGTCGCACTGACGTAATACACATTAGCACACTATTTATTTTAAATTTACTTTTCAACGACAGTTAAGTTGTGGTTTACGTAAGTAGAAACGTTTGTAAAATAATAAAAAAAAAACGCCATTGTTGCATTCAAAACTTTGCAAACACTTTATATCAATAAAAGTGATGCTAATAATAATAATAATAATATTATTGTTATTATTATTATTATTAATTCATTGAATGATATTATTTATACGGGCCTTTAATCGTTTACGCGTAGTGTCCTATAAAATGGACCCTGACAATCGATATCTTATCAGGATTTGCACTGTTTACATTAAGTACAAAAAATTATGACAATTAACAAAGCAAATAAGACATGAAACTACCCAAAGAGAGATGCAAAAGTGTCCACCAGACACAAATAGATTGAAATACAGACAAATCGCACCCAGACATTTTTATCTGTTTAAGTCACAGAACGTCATTGCGATTGCCTTCAAATCAGCCTACTCTTTAACTTTCACTACAATACAATCCTGATATTAAAGTACCATCACGAAAAAATGCCTATATAAATTTCACCCCTTAAACCCCACTTTTATACAGTAAAACTGGGGTTTACAGGGGTATACGTTAGTTTTATTATTTCTGCTCAAAAACATAGTGTGGGTACTCGTTAGAACCGCCTCGCCGAGGCAGTTCTATCGAGTACACACAATCTATGTTTCGAGCAGAAATACGAAAAGTATCAGAGTTTGTTTTTTTTTTTCTGAAAATTTTCAGTTTTTGGAGGTGATTTTTTATATACTTGAATAGGCGTGTTTTCATAATGCGTCTTTCAGATCAAATAGGTACACCTGGAGAGTTTTCACCATTTTGTTAAAAGTATACATTTTTGTGACTTCCTTGTCGCTTTCCCGTATATCAATCCCCTTCTGAAAATTTGTTTACTCCAAAAGGTAAGAATGTGCTGTATAGGAGTAAAAGCAATTCTATTGTTGCCTTCCTCAACCTGTAATCCATGTCCCTTAGAGAATGAATCATTATAATAATAAGCCAACGCACGACAAGACCTACAATAACACTAATATGATGAGCAAAGATTTACATCAGCATGTGCACCTACCCAGTATAGCAGGGGTTTTCGTTTATCCCTCTTTGGATAGCCCGGAGGCTGTAAAAGGCACATGAGACCAGCAAAGACTCTGATCAGATTGCTGGTCTTACAAGTCTTATTGTAGGTTTTATTGTGAGCTGGCTCAATTATAATGCGAATGGAGGTCAGTCATGTAAGAAACCATGTTTAAGATGATGAATTTAAAGAACCATTGAATTGAAACAGAATTACCTAAACATATACGAATCTTAGCGACGTAGCCCAATAAATAACAGGCATGAAAGTACTGGTATTTAGTTAAACGAGTTTAAAAATAAAACATAGCAAACTTACTAGAATAGATAGAAACACTAAAGCAACATATTGTAAATATAATAATGTGTGCAGCCGCCATTTTCTTGCTCTGAATAATCGTTTGACTGTTATGTTGTATATAATATAATATACCATCTTTTGTTTGCAAAATAGACCGATTGTAATTCACATAGCTACATGGGTGTATTTTCTGATAACACTAGACATATTGTATGCTAAAATTAGCCTCATAATGTTGACGTTTGTATATTAACAAAATAGACATACCAGTCACACAATATAGCCAAGTGTATTCTTTGTAAACAGCTGTTTATAAAGTATTTGTGCTTTGTTTGTTTTAAGAATCTGCTCCTAAGTGATCAACTCATATCTACAGTTTAAAGCGACTGGTTACAAGGGGATACCTTTGTGGCTATCTGTTTGTGATCTTACAAACCAATCCCATTCTAAAATGGGGTATTCTTCCAAGGGCGCAATTTCTTTCATTACGGTATAGTCCCTTTTGAGATAGGAAAAAACAATGTTGACAAAGTTTTTGGTTTTAAACCATTTATACCTGTTGTCCCATAAAATTGACATTGACAAAAGGCGTAAAGCAAGACCAGACGCCACAGAACGCGGTGTGAGATCAGGATCTAAATTGTTTATTTAAATACAGAAATTCCAATAAAACATGGTAATAATAAAAACTAACTACACATCCCTACTGTTGGAAATGGACCTGTCCAAAGACTTGAAGTAGAAGAGTCCACTGGGCATAAAATGATTCAGGGCAATAGATACACCTAACATGGGATCTGTTTGCTTCTAGATCTCCAAGGGAAACATGCATTATGATAGACAAATGTCTCTGTTATCATATGTGTTGAATCTTCTTTGGAATTACTGGACGGGTGTATTATGTGTGTCAAAAGATTCTACTCAACACTCATGGGGCATGAATGTTGTTACTTGTTCAATACTCCTTTCGTTAAGTCTTGTGTGAAAACCATCAATACTAATAACTAAAATTATTCAATTATCTGGGTCCTTAGGGCTGTGGACTCATTACTTATCTGCGAAAATAACATTCCTTTCAATACGCCTTTTCCCTAATAAGCATATTATGCTAATCCAAGTCTGTTGTTTTACTGTTGTTTTATTTATTTATTATTATTATCATTATTATTATTATTATTTCCAGAGGATCTCCACATCGTAATATCTTAAAGGAAATAATTTGCTCTTCTGATATTTCTTGTCTGTAAGTGTAGCGCCCATTTTTTTATTATTTTTTTTTTCTTTTTAATTAACTGCTGTGTCCAAAAGTTGTCTGCATTTGCAAAATGGCGACAATAATCTTTCAGGTGTATCATTTACCCTCAAATAAAAGACATGATGAGTTAGGTATTTCTCACAATTATATGTAGCTGAAACTATCACGATTAAGGTTGAGATTTGGTGCCAGTACAACCAGGATTGTATCTCAAACGGCTGTGCTATTCAACGTTCTGTGGTCGTTATTTAAATTACGATTTCTTCTGCATTCTTCGATCTTTTGTTTATAAAGTGGCGTTTTATAATGTCGCTTTCTATATCGTTAAAATCTTATCGGGCGTCTTGGCAGGGCTCTGTATTGTGATTGTTGCTCTTTCCTGAGCAACTCATTATTTACTTTCCGTGCAGTTGCGAACAGCGCATGACATGTATGGTGATACGTTCATTCTAATTCTTCACCAAACATAAATTATATAGTGGAACAGAACATGTTCAAGCTGTAATAGACAGGAAGATAAAAAAAAGCCTTAGAAAACAAAATAAATTGTTGCATTAGACTTGCAGTTAAGAAAGAGATTGTCAGTTTTTGCTTGATCAGGGGCGGAAGTTTTGGTGACAGTCCAGAAAATAATAACAGTGCATGGCATGCTATCAACTTCGTTGCTGAAATTCGCCATTGCAGCAGTCATGCAAGTGTCATAACTCTCAGATCATGTAGTATATATATTTAGCGAAATACATACCAAATTACGGTGACCGAAGCGTACATTGTCTGTCATATTCGTATGGTGATGACTGTTTCAATGCTTCCTCTTTCAGATGTAATAACCGCCCACTTTGCGTTATTATATACGTGCGCCTTTAAATGCCTGAGAAAATTAGGTATACTACTGGTGTAACAATGGGTACTGAACTTCGTGAAATAGGTCAAAGTCAAAATTTCATCGTTGCTTATAGTTTTCCTCTTACAGATGGATTTGTGACCAAAGATTATCGACATTATGCTACATACTTCTAAGAGACATTCATGGTAAATCATAAACTAATGCACAGTCAACGATCAGTGACAAGTGGGCCGTAAATACGATTTGAACACCTCTATTCCACATAATGTACATGTAATGGGCAAAGGCCGATTTTTCTAAGTAGTGTATCTGAAAATCAGAACGTAAACAGAAATCAAACAATAAGTACGAGACATCTAGTTTTGACTACACGGGAAGCGTGAAATAGTTCGTGCATTTGTTATGATATGCTAATTCTGCCTCTCCAAACACAAAGAGGCGCTTAAACGTATACAACAGCATTAACGCTGTTTTACAAGACTTATGCTGTTCGCTAAGCTAATCATTAAAGTTTAAATATTATATAAGCGGTCAGCATATACGCTGATCGGTCTGCACTGATGCTCAGGCGTATCCAAATCTGCGCTATTTACATATATCTAAAGGTCATTTTTTTCTGTTTGGAAAACCTCATTATTATGCTGCATAACTGACAACAAAAGACTTTCGATTCTAACGATAAAACGGCCGCGAAATCGATTGCGAGATACTCTGAATCAAGACAGAGCTCATAGGTATTAGGCATTTGTTTTTTGAAGCATACTGCCCCACAAGCGAAGGAGATTTCTACAATACGGAGGAATTTAACAAAGTCTAAGGAAACAATAACCAAGCTAAAGGGCAACATATGGGTTATTCGGGACATGAATTAACCTAAATAAGACTACGGTGATGATGATGTCCTATTTATACAGTCAATGCAAACCTGTAAACTTTATAGAGCTTCTGAATGACTAGAGCCTCAAACGGGTATTTGGAAAACCCACTAGAACCGGTAAAATCCTGGACCCGTTTATTACTACTAGCAATACCTTGGTAAATTCTGTAATTGAAATTCCAAAGTCTGTTTGATCATAGCGTCGTTAACTACATAATTGACGCTAAACCCAACACGTCTCAAGAATTTATCGTTATCGGAAGGCTAACTGGGCGGACTAGGGCAATGCCTTCTTCTCCAATTCAGAATGCATGACTACGGTGTGTATTCAAGGGGCTCTGAATGAAGGCTTCAAGAAATGTATTCCATCAAATATGGTCGGGAAAATAAACATTTGTCTCTGATTACTCAATCTATTAAGAAGAAAATTAGGAGACGTCACCATTTGTACCAAACGTTCAAGATATTAAACGTCCCTTAGAATAGGCGAGCCTTCATGGATAACAATCATGGTGTCTAGCAGAAAAATTAAGGCTGCGCAAAAAAAGTATTTGGCCATCATTCTCTTTGACTGACCATTTCCCGTTCTGAAGCAAATTACATATTTCTTTACTCTCCCCCCCCCCCCCCCTTCCCACCCCACGCCCCCTTACCGTTTTAAACTTCAATAGATAGCCGGCCCTTGTTGTTGTGCTTCCAACACTTCCATCTAGCGGACTAGTTCAGTATGGCAGTTTAGTCACAGGATCATCACGTGCCATACGAGAAAAGTTGTTTTATCATTTTATCCTGTTTTTAAACTCTTCACATGATTCTGTTATGACAATGTTATCTTTCCTTTTTTCTTGCGCCTTTGTATTATGACAGATAGATAGATAGATAGATAGATAGATAGATAGATAGATAGATAGATAGATCAAGCAGTATTTTTGTCAAACCTACATGTTGAAAGGTACTAATACGTAGCGTCGTAATGTAATCAGGGTTTGAGCAAACACAATAATACCGTGAAGGGTTTCAAAAACTCCAACTTGACTATAATAGTCTCAAAACCTGTTTATGAGCACTTGCGTATGCAATTTTACTTTATTACGGTAATAACTGGTCTACAGAACAAATCTTCCTGTTTGTCAAATTGCAGTCGTGGTGACATTGTACTCATCAAATTGACTACAATGAATCGTATTACGAACTGTTCATCACGAAAGCACGCTTATATAGTAAAACTGGGGTTTACAGGGGTATACTCTAACGAGTACCCAAAATCTATTTTTTGAGAAGAAATATGAAAAAGATCAGAATTGTTTGTCTGAAAATTTTCCTTTTTTTGGTTGTAAAATGTTCAATATATGTGAATAGGCGTGTTTTCGTAATGCAAAACTTGTCATCCAGTTTGCAGTCCATCAACTTTAATAGACGAACAATTTTCTTAGGTCTGAAAAGTTACCAGTACCAACCTCACTGTGATTTATGTAAGGCCTAAGGGGTGTGTGTCGTCTAAAATGACCTTTTTTCGTTGAAAACGATTGAATGCCAAACGTAAAGTATCTTTGACCACTGATATGTGCAGTGTAGTCGCTGTTTTAGGGAATATTAGGCCTATACCCATGTAATACCATACCTCCTTTCTATATATACCTTTAAATTTGCACAATTCAATTTGGGTACTTTAAACATGTACAAGTACAATGTACTATGTCTAAGTGTGCTGGAGAAAATTACAGTACTTAAACCAAACCGACACGACTGGAGGTATATTTCTGCTTGTCATTGGGACCTATTGTTTTACCGTGTTAGGTGGATTACAGCCGATTGATTTTACCCTGGCAGTTTTTCAAGAAGTGCGCCGCGCCATGAGAAAGATGTCTTTGGGGCAAATGCAGACGGAGAAGGCCCTGACCAGACTGCGCATCCGCGCAGTCTGATCAGGGCCTTCACTGCCCACTCAAAGAAACATTGGGTACTGTAGAATATACAGTGGAACCTCGATAGTTCAAAGTCCAAGGGACCAAACAGTTTGAATTATTGAGACTTTGAATAATTGAGGGTTAAGATGCATACATATATTTCAGTTGGGACTTCAAAATGAGTTTGAATTATTGAGAATTTTGAATTTTCGGAGTTTGAATTATCGAGGTTCTATTGTTCTGGTATACGTATATATCCTAAGTATTTGGACACCTCAACTCCTTACTTTACTGGCTCTTACATTTGAACAGTTCCATTTTTACAACAAATTGCTGTGTCTAAAAACTGTCGGATGAGAGGTAAACAGTGAAGACACTGATCAGATGCCGCGGCGTATAGTCGAAGTCTACATGTTTGCTCAGGTATGCCTGTCCGAATACTTACGGTAAATACGATATAACAAACTTAAGGTCCTTTTCCAGATTGTATTGCTCTGATGTCTGATTAGCTTTTTAACTATTTGCTTACACACGGATGGCACATTTTCTGGTGGCGAGGCTCCTGTATAATCTTCGTCGTTGCGGAAAACGCCTTGAGGCTCGGAACCAGACTCCAACTCAGTCTACATGCCAATATACAACTGTATTCTACAGAGCCCAATGACTTTGAAAATGAATGTAACATGCGAGCTTGAACACAGCATTTCCTACAAAATCGCTTGTGTGCCCAGCCACAGTGTGCCCAGCGAAGACTCAGATCAGCCTACGCATCCACTCATTCTAGGCAGAACCTCTTTCGTATTTTTACGTAAGCTGAGATGTTTGTCTACCCACGGACTGCAAGTAATGACACAGAGCAGCCTGCGCATTCGGATCTGAGTCATTGCTTGGAGAACACGGGATCTTGTTGGAAATGCTGTTGCCCGGCTCATGTATCGACTACGCGTATGCGCATGCCGTCATTGTAACATTATGGATACGCGATAAGGACCCTTTTCCTATGAAACGAACCAATTATAGATTCATCGATAAATTTATTATGTTTGAATACGAACGGTTTATATTACAGGTTGACCTCAATAGGTTCAATCAGTTTTATTTGGATTTCGTGACTGATATACAATAGACGCATGAACTAGCTTGATACAACCGAAAAAAAGCCCTTACTGTTTATGAGAACATTGAATGAAGCGAGACCTACTGCTTTGTGCAGTCAGATCAGGGTCTTCACTGTTCATCCGAAGAAAGCCGGCTACTGTATAGACCATACTGGTGCAACGGAAGCACACACGGTATAGACTGTACGGACGTATAGGCGAGATGGAATAAATCTGTGTGTTAATTAAGCTTGCTTTTTGGACGACACAGCTTCTGCTGAGGGTTTTTTACCTAGCTTTAAAAGAACTACGTATGCGGAAGCACGATCAAATTTTATAGGCATATACTCTGATCAGGGTTCTCACTATATGTATTTGGATCGAATGTTTGTTTTATCGCACATTTTATGAATATAAATGATGTGACATAAAAACATTTTAAGACTGAGGAACCTTACCCTGATATATGTAATTTAATATCTAAACAAATGGCTTCTTGTGGACTTACTACTTTCATGTGGCTTATTTTGCTCACAGGTATCATTAGGCTGGTTATATTATTATTATCATCATCATTGTGATTATGATTTTATTGCTATTATTATTATTATTATTATTATTATTATTATTATTACTGTTGTTGTTGTTGATACTGTAATAACCTTAATCATTGGGATAGAAATGGACGCCCAACGAAGACTTAAATCAGTCTGTGCATTCGCAGTTGTCCACGTGATTAAACTTTTGTTCCTTGCCTCAAAAATGTGCCCAGTGAAGATTCTTATCAGACTGCTTGAATGCGCATGCAGATCTGACTCTTCGCTGGGCGCACATGTCCGAAGGTACATTTTTTGACGTTGCGTTTCATATTTTGTGAACATCTTATGGCATTGCAATGGTTTGCGTTGGAGTTTTGCGACTGAGTCAACACTTTTAAAGTCATGAGGAGCCGGTCAGTGTACCTAACCATTCTTTTCCTGGACCAACTCTCTATGCGGTAAATCAATACTTGTGCACGTTCGCCAAAAACTGAAAACTGCCCTTCTTCAATCAGCAGAAGGAAGAGACTGGTCGTAAAACGTATTACATGATCTGTCTCAAAGAAAGAATGTTGCCGGACCTGGCCGCGGTAGATGAAAACCGCGACCTTTTGATCACCAGTCGGACACGCATCCGACTGAGCCGCCAATGCGTACCAGTCGATAGATGATTTTCCATGTCTTCCCTCAACATAATTCAGACAATCACCGTGTATGTCTGATGACTGCTGCGTAAATTGTTTCAGCAACATGGACAAAATCTGCAATTGCCAAAACTCCGTAAAGCCCGAAAGTGTCCTGTCAGCGGGCATCAAACGTCATAACAACGTTGGTTGTTGAAACAACGTTTTTCCAACGCTGTGTGTCTGCTGGGTGGTGATGTTTAATAGCCCGGAATATATAAAGTTTTAGAGGATCATTGACAATAGTAAGGGAAGAAAATCTATAATATTTTTACAGAGAAAATAATGCTTGACAGTCCATGTCATTTTCCGCGTAGCAAGTGATTCACGTGAATTGTCAGGTTTTATTCCGTCAAAAAACATAATCAAGAACAAAAATTAATCAATAGATCGATAAAGTCCTTACTGACTCTTTAACCTTTGCCACGTTATTTGGCAAATTCAGCAGATGACAAATTCATTATTCTTTTCTTTTTTTTTTTTTTTTTTTTTTTCTTGTTATTTCCGGAAAATAGGCTTTGACATTACATGCCAAGTGTCTCAAAGGGAGACAAATTGCATACAAGGCCAAAGCCTATTTTCTTTGGATAAAAAGAATAACATTTCAAAATGCTGTCTGCCGAAATGGTTACTCAATGAGTGTTAAGGGATAACATTGCGGAGTTGTCCGCATGATATGTGCATCGCTGTATGCCATTTAGGGTGTTACATATACACAATCTTACCTTGATTGTAAACATATCCTAAACTTTATGTTGGAATTATCTTTACCCTTTTGGTCTTTCAGCATCCGTACATGGATTCAGGCATGGAGGCCACCACGGTGGTTCTCAACCGGACAATTATTCACCACCTCCTGGCCACTCACCACCGGAAGACTCGCGCATGCATGGAGAACGGGATAGCAGTTGTGACGAGGATGATGAAGATAATGATCATGGGTATGTTTAGACACTGTGAGTGTTTTACTCAACCCGTTTATGCAAAGTGGGCTCTTCTGTCTAAACTTATTGGACCGGTCCATTTCCAATAGAAAGGGTGTCAGGTTCTTTTTATTATTGCCGCATGTTTTATAGAAATATCTGTGTTTAATGAAAATAGTGTAGACCTTAATGAGACTGCCCGTTTGAGCGGTGTCTGATCCGGCTCTACACTAATCGCCAATGGTTCTTTAATTGGACGTTAGGCATAACAGGTTAAGGAGTAAGGAAACATATTCATGGTGAACAACTCTGTTAGAAAAGTGTTGCCGCATTTTTCAAAAGGGATGAACTCTCCGAGAAAAAAAATTGATTCCAAGGAAAGCAAATTATATTCATTAAAAAGGACAGGAAATATTTGTAAAAACAAGTATCTGAAATAAAAAATCTTGACCGACCGCGCTTTTTGATGCAAGTTTGATCACACATGGATACAAAGTAAAGAGAGATGTCTAGTTCGGAAGATTACCATTATGAAAACACGCCTATTCAAGTACTGAAAATTTCACCACCAAACATTGAAAGTTTTCAGATAAAATTTCTGATATTTTTTATATTTCTGCTCAAAACATAGTTTGTGGGTACTCGTTAGAACCGCCTCGTAAAGCCTAGTAGTAAGCTTTCTATTGTCAATGTAGAGATAACAACCCAAGTCTGAGGAGGAGGCTGCAGTCTCCGTTGTTTCCTCTATTTCAAGGTCACATGGATAGATGAATTCCAAATACCCTGCATTTTTTGTGTTTTTCAGAGACAATACATCATCTATATATCTGTAGGTGAAATTGAATTGCTGTGCAAGGTGTTTCTTGCCTGCTCTGGGGAGACTTTGTACAAACTCCGCCTCATACGAGTTTAAAAACAAGTCGGCAAGTAATGATGCTCAGTTAGTACCCATCGGTGTGCCGTCTGTATGCTGAAATATCCATTCCGCCGAACTCCATAAAAATATTGTCCATTAGATATTCCAGCATTTTTATGACACCTGCATCTGAGTATTTTTGTAATGCATCAGAGTGATCCTGTATGTGTCTTTGTAGCCGATAACAACATACTGAAAGCGACGGTTACCATTCTTATGGAAGAAACACTGGTCGATAATTTAATTTAATGAGTAATTAACATTTCAAAATATTTAATCAAATCTTCTAGTAAAATCGATATATGTATAAAGAAAATACATAAGCTCAAATGTTTTAGAAACATTATCTACTCAGGTTTCATATAGTGAATGAAAGCTTTATGTCGTCATAAATAGAAAGGAAGGCAATGATCAGGAATCGATACAATTACCTAACACCTTCCGCCCAAGACACCAAAGGGAAAGAAGGATACATTTAAAGCAAAGGCACCACAATCAAAACACTGCATGCAAAAAGACAACAGGACAGTTTCTTTCCCAAAATTGGCCAAACGTCTATCCAAAATAAAATATGCACTAGGACTTATATGCAAAGCCATACAGTATAGAAACAGTAAACCACAACAGAAGCACCGCCTTTGAACGGTCAGTAAAAATATTACTTGGGTGCTTTAAACGATTTTACGTGACCACAACCTTAGCCCTTAGATCTGCCTTGGTACACACAAGATATGTGTTTAGTCCGCGGGTTCTTAACATCAGTGCAACATCTCCGAGAACATGAAAATCAAACGAATAAAGAGATGAAACAACGATAACGACTCGACAGCAAGAAATATCTGAACTTCTCAAGCAAAAGAAAACCAACCGTTGCACAAAGTCTTATTATACAGTCGACTCTCGTTATCTCGAACTCCAAGGGACTCTATGAAACAGTTCGAGATATCCGTACTTCGACATATCAGACTTGCGGACTCAGGAAAACAATTAATCGAACAACCACCTTTAACAGAATGAATATGTAATCTGACTCCTAAGTTAGAGACATTTTGAAAATATTGTGGAAAAGAGGAGAAATTGCTCCTAAGGAGCAATTTCTCCTCTTTTCCACAATATTTTATTGCCTGTTGGTAGATCTCTGTGTTAAAACAGGGACCAGATTTTCACTTCGAGATAAGCGGTTATGAGATAAGCGAGTTCGAGATAACGGGAGTCGACTGTATATTCAAAATGGCGCGCCCATAAAACTATTTTGAATGCTTCAAGAAACGATAACATCCCTATTTTTTTTCAATCAATTTTGATCAAACTTGCCAAAAAAAAAAATGACAATTTTGTCGAACCATTTAAATAAACTCACCTTGTCGTAACTACCTATGCACCAAAAGATCTACTCTGTTAAGTAGTTTTAAAAAAATGTAAAATTTTCATGTTACTCATAGTAAAAAAAAATAAAAGCTGCACTAAATGCGAAAAGAGTTAGGAGAGTAGTTTGGATGCAGTTGTCAAGACGTTCCACCCGTTCAAAATTTCTGAGCTGTTCACAATATATACTTTAAGTAAGCTTGACATACGTCTATATAGACGTACACATATTAATGTGTCTATCTTTTTGTCTATCTTTTCAGGCATAATAACTCACATACTTTAATGGCAGGAGCCTGTGTTCTTGCTGGCCTGTTGGTGTTGTTCGTCATTGTTGCGATGGCTTTGTATTGGTATAAGAGGACTCAGCTTCGCAATAAAATTGGACTAGGTAAATACCGTTTATGACAACATCTTTGCTGTGCGAAAAGACAGGTTCAGAATAGTTTGGGGATGTTTGCTATCCTCTGCCGAAAGTAGTCACAACTGAACGGAAAGTTTGATTTTGTTTGAGAGTGACCGCGAACTGAACGCAGCCATGGTTTAATGAAATACAGGAAAAAAACTACTTATATTTCTTAGTGAGATTATTTTTTTTATGTTTTAAGGGTATTAGATATACTGTATAAATTTTCCGCCAATATTCAGAAACGAAACGCTTTATATGATTTTCTGTTTGCTATTCTTCAAAGCAAGCCCCTTCTAGAAGTGGATCGACACTAAAAGGTACGAACTTACTGCCCAACGTAGACCTCTTTCCTTGGGAGCAAATTCTCTCCTTTTAAAATAGACTCCGTTTAAGAACTGAACAAAGCCATTTAGATAGAGGTAACTCCTCTGAAAAGGAACCACTTTCCGTTAAATTGCCTATACAGTCGAACCTCCATGGATCGAACATCTTTGGGACCATGGAACTTCGTTCGAGACATGGGTAGTTCGAGCCTCTGAGGGTTAATCATGACACCAGTTCAGGAAACAAATAGCGATAATTTAGGGAAATACTTTCTATTTTCAACAAAATGATTGTATGTTGAGTGTAGATGAGGCGATTCTAATGAGTACTCTCAACATACAATTCCATGATAAAATAAGAATCATCCATGGTAAACGAGCCATCTGTGTTCGAGCCATTGAGGTTATACTGTACTTGTAATGAAAAGTATAAGAGATACATGCACCCACCATTTTGGGTCGATATTTTACAACCGTTTTGGGTAGATTGTTTACACTAGCACTGGGTAGCATCGACTCCGGAACTTGTTACTCAAAAGTACAAAATGAACGTGAACCAGGATACTCTCGACGGTAGGTAATTGCTTAATTTGGCGTTATTACATAGTGTCAGAAATTAAAACAAAATATGTCCTCAACTTATTTTCCGCTGAAGGTCTTGTACAGAAATTTTGGAAACAAATTTGTAAACTGCCACCATTTCAATACAGAAATGAGTCGGCTAGTACGTGGCTGGCACCGCGAAAATATATGACAGGTTCTCAAAGCCGCATTTATGATACAAACGGCTGTGACAATCTTTATTTTAGTGGTATGACTAAATTCTCCATCTGTTGCTGCTTGGGCTGTATCAGTAGCTTTTTACCAAACAATAATGGGACTGAATAAAACAAGCTAAAATGATTGATGGTTAGAGAACGGCAACTTTCAACACTACGTAAAATACTGGACGGCGCTTTGCTGTGAGCAATAATACATAAAGTGCAAAGACGGAAATGTTCAATGCATTGTTCACTCTGCATATTTTACTTAGGGCCTAATAGTTAGATGATATGTCTAGGTAAAGCTCCGAACCTGCACCAACGTGTGTTTTTGTTTCCATTTCTAACAAAAATCATCAAAATTTGATATTTGACATCATCAAACATCCGAACGATACATGGTGTCAATGACCGACTGACAAATTATTTGTAAAACGACATTTTGTGTGTCGGTTGGTCAGTTTACTAGACCAGGGTTCAGTTGTTCAAATCATTGTTAGCTTAACGAGCTCGTTAAGTGAATTGTTTATTTTGCTTTCATTTAATGTTTTGACTCGACCCTGTTCCCGACATAATTCTGGAATTATTTTGAAATTGAATGTTCGCAGATATGAACCGTCAGGTTATTTAAGTTTATTTTTTTTTCATTATTGTGTTCTCTTACAAGATGATTCACTGTCTCTTCGAAGTCTACCGTCGTTTCTGAACAATAACCGCGAGTGACAGGCAATGAAACCTGCAACAGAAACATATATTCATGGTTACAAAACGAAGCAGAAAACACAATTTGGAAACACACCGATGCAAAATCTTGAGAATAAAAATGATACTTTTTGAACTATCTTTTTACCGATGTATTCTTACTTTAAGTCCAAGCATAGATTTTGGCGACTCGTTAGAACTGCCTCGACCAGTAGCCACAATCTTTAATTTTTTAGCAGTAGTAAGTAACCAAATTTATTTTTATAATAAGTGGGGTTTAACGGGGTATTCATTGCATAGGTTTGTCGTATGAATTCTTGGGTAGTTATCAGTTGTACTTTCGTCGCTACTTTCATTGCAGGTCTGCTTTGATAACTAATCAGAATACCAGGGACAGATTGGTTGGTCTAAACAGCAAAAAGAACCTTCATTTTGCAAAAGAAAGTCTTTTTTTTCATTATTAAACGAAATGAAGTTTTTTCTATTGAGCTCAAATAGTTTTGCTTCGTTTTAAAGATGGTTGCAACTAGGATGAAAGTTATTTTACGTTTTCAGGTTGTCCTTTATAATAAAAGTTGTCCTTTATACTATAATGAAAGGAAATCCCTTACGCGAAAGACAAAACATTTTTCTATGAAAGGAAGTTTTCTTTTTCTTTTTCCAATTTATTAATGATTTTTTCTGCGTTTTGTTATTTTTGATTATTTTTGTTATGCTGAGGATTGATGTATGATAGTATCAGAATGTTGTATGAATGTTGGTCTGTATGCGTGCATTGAAAGTGATCTGTTCTCATGCGTATAGTTTACTTTTATCACATGAAATCTTCACCTTCTTCTAAAGAGGGATACATACGCTTTACACAAGTGTTTTGTTAGCTTTTCGTTGCTTATCTGTATCAAAATGAAAAAGAATGTGCAAGATAAAAAAAAATATAACCTGCATGCACCTCAGTGAGATTTATTTTAGTTTAAATTGCATACGCCGATTAGGGGGAAAAAACAACTATTTTCATAACATAAAATACGACTATAAACAATTTTAAAACGACTAAACAAACGACCAAACAAACAACTTTAGGCCGCAATTAAGATTTAAAATAACTGAATTATAGTATAATCACTATAGAACCCTTCATTTTGTTTGAAAATTCTTCCTTTAGCAAAAAAGAATGAACGCCTTTCGAATTTATAAATTTTTTGTCAATGACATTAAATCCCCTAACGATAAAGGGAAATTTGAAAACATAAAATAACTTCCATCCTAGTCACGACCATCACAAATCAACGAAGTAAAGGTATTTAAACTCAATAGAAAAACTTCATTTCGTAGAAAAATACTTTCTTTCGCGAAAGATACCTTCTATTTGCGAAAGGAAGGGACAGATTTTGTTTCTATAATATGTCCTTAGTATTCACGGTGATCAAACAAAGCAAAAGCGGCGATAAAGAATTTGAAAAAGAAATATCCTCCACTAACTTCTGTAGGAGTCACAAATCTCTATCTGTATTATGCAAACATCGATTGATTTCCGAACACTACTGTCACTAGAAACGACATCTGACTGTGTGGTGAAACCAAATATGATAACTATCAATGTGTTTTAATTATAATAAGAGGTTTTGACTGTGGCAATTTTGTAATGCAAGTAGCCGGACAGTAAATTCAGCAATTTCGCAAGTTGTCGTACATAAAAATACAAAGTCGCCGTAGTCCTTTGGATTGTGTTTGTTCGAGGACACCTGCATTAAAAACCGGGTGGTTCCAATTTAAGTAGCTCTTTGTCCTTACATTGATTCTGAAATTAACCACATTAGACACTTCATCATCATTCCATTCATTAATATAGGTATTTAATTCATAGATTTACCTAGTATATTTTGAGATAATAATGTTGTATAATCTATACCTTCTTATTTCGAAACTTCGGAATCTCCTATTATCTGTTACAAATATAACAAACCTATTTGTAATACTATACTTAATTTCAATAAATTAGTTTTTTTATCTTGATATTGAAACTAGTTCCCCTGATACTTGAGATTGTAAAAATTCTAAACTTTGTTATCAACCAACAGGTCATATTCTTACTGGTAATTTGAAGCTAATAACTGATTCGCAATTCCGTTCAGATAATTCAGAAGGACCTAAATACATATTCCCAGCCTACATTGACTTCAAGAAATGTCGGGAAACAATTGCCAGAGTTTGAAATGATTATTGCATGCGTTGGTGTAAACGAGAGCATGTTGAGTTAGCTGCTTTAAGTAATTGAAAATTAAAGATTTTAAGATCATTGATGATCGTGTGTTATTTTACTCTAATAACAGTGATCTTCTCGCTCCTAAGCTTAAATTATATTTTCGATATTTAAAACAAGGTATCCAAGAATTTCAGGGGAAGTATGTTTTGGCTCCAGCTGATAAAGCTGTTAATGATGTTGTTGTTGTTGTGTATATCAATACTCTAATACAAGAACTTGGTAGTATCAAAACATATGAACGGATTTCTACTAACGAGAGATCTATTGTAAATACCCATTCTATCGATAATACTGCTAAGTTTGCAGTGGGTATTAAAGAAATCTAAGACAGACATCCTACGTTATGTTGGTTACAGAAATTTCATAAATGACCTTATAAAGCACCTTTTTTTGTAAATTCTAGTTCATGTACGACTACTATTTGTCCAAATTGCTTGCTTCATGCCTTACTGTTGTCAAAAAACATTGGATTAGATACTTTGATACTGTTTACGAAAGGGACGGAATTAACTATTTATGGTCAATTATAAATTCCAATGAAGTTTTCAATAAATTTAAATATAAAAATACTATGGCTCCTACATTGTCTACATACGATTTTTCTACACTGTATACTACGCTACCTCATCATCTTTAAAAAAGATAAACTTATTGATTTAATTAACCAAACGTTTATTCGGAAGAGTACCCAGTATTTGGCTTGCAATGAAGAACGTGCTTTTTTCACTTCTGATCTATACAAGAATTACAATATATGGTCTTGTCAAAAAGTCTGTAATGCCTTTGTTTATCCCTTGGATTACATTTTTATTAGATGTGGAACTATACTTTACAGGCATTCCGATGGGAACTAATTGTGCTCCTTCTGTTGCAGATTTGTTTCTGTTTTGTTATGAAAGAGATTTCATGAATTCTCTCTCACGGAAAAATCAGGCTGACATTATTGAGGCTTTCAATTCCACTTCTAGATACCGTGATAATTTATTAAATAGTGACAATATTTACTTTGATCAAATTGTGGACCGCATATACCTTACTGAACGCAAATTGAATAAAGCCAATTCTTCCGATATCGAGGCACCTTTTTTGTATTTGAATCTATGTATATGTAATGACACCGTTTCCAACAAAATGTATGATAAACGGTATGATTTTGATTTTGACACAGTCAATTTCCTTTTCTGGATGGCGATGTCCCCCGGCGTACCTCATATACATATCTCAACTTATTAGATTCGCCAGAGCGTCTTCAAATCTTATTAACTTTAACTGCCGTAATAAAGCCCTTACTGCCAAACGTCTTAGGCGGGGCTATCGTTATTTTAAACTTCGTAAGGCGTTTTCGAAATTTTATCGCAGACACAGTGCCTTGGTAGAAAAATATAACGTGGGTCTGAAAACATTTCTGCCACAAGGTATATCGGAACCAGAATTTTACGGTGACTTAGTATACAGATTTAGAAAAATTGTGGGAAAATCTAACTTTTCGGAGCAATTCAGAACACTGATTAACCGTTGTAAAAGAATTGGCTATAACCTGGATATTATGCGGCAGACTGCATGCCTCGTTATCAACCCAATTATTGTTGATGGCTATGCTTTACTCTTTAATTGCATGACGGCGGTTCGGGCCTCAGGCTCAATCACGGCCTCTTCGTAAGACTTTAACCAGTGGGTTGGGGCTTGATACGTCTTTGGCTTGGCCCGCCGTGGTTCAACTATTGGTTTTTATTTACTCTGGCACACAGTGGAATTAGCAATGAGTGCTCGTCTTTATTTATCATAGTGATTAATTTGATTTTTATGTTTTCGCTTTGATGCATTGACTGTGTTGGGAGCCTTTATGCGAACCGATTTTTTTATGTATTTCTGCATTAAGAGTAGCCTCGGGACCCAGGGTTGGCTAGCTGTAAAAGTGCTTTAAAGCCTCCACCCCTACCCCCGGTGGTTTATTCTACTTACCGTTCTACGGCGGTGGCCCCGCTGTTAGTCTTATTCTTTGTTGCTTTGTGGTTTATTCTACGAGGCGATTTTTTTAAGTCTTGCCTTTTGTTATTTTGTTCTTGTGTTTTTCAGTCCTTTTAGCATTGCCAATACCTCGCTTGGGGAAGAGAGAGCTAATCTTAGTGCTTTTTGTACGTTTGTTCCATTTGCGCTTGTTTGGTTTTGTCTGTTTCCTCTTCCTGATCGTGTCTGGGAAGGGCTGCGGTTTGTGATTGTGGCAGTCCCTGGACTTTTCTTTCACCGTTTTTTTTTTTTTTTTTTTTTTTTTTTTTGTTCACATTCCTCAAACAATAGTCATTTTATTCTCCAAGAAAGGTTTAATAAATTGGTATTAATACTGTTGCATGTCTGAGGACCCCGTCTTTTACATAACATAAGGCTTGCATGGCACTATCTATGCTCTGTGTCCGAGTTTTAGCAGCCGGGGACACGGTCTATCATCTAGCAACCTGCTTCAACCACTATGTTGCGTGTCAAGGGTTTGCAGCCAGGGTTTCCTCACTTCTGTGAATATAACAGCAGGCTAACTCCCGAGCCGACCCCAGCTCGGTTCAGTCCGCTTAAATGACACGCTAAACCCTAGGTCTAGGCCTCGTATAGAGGGGTGAAATGTGATCTCCAGAAGGAAACAAAATCAAGAAACGAGTAATGTTTTAATTCTTCTAATCTATCCTCTTTATGAGGTAATTAACTTAACGAGATATAACTAAAGACGGGAGTTATAAGTAATCAAATTGTGATATTGACTAGAAAATTCATGGTGATTGATCTTTTACGTCAATGGAATATTCTAAGCAAAATTATTCCTCTCTCGCGTACAGTCAGTGATCATCCAGTCAGGCTCAGACTATGAAATTAGAGGGTGAAATTGGAGTAAAAAAAATTGGAAAGTGTGAGCTTAATTACACGACGGAATTTATGACAATAGATTTTAAAATCGTGGCTACATTTAGTCTAACCCTACTTTATAAATAACCTAATGAATCGTCGCTACTAGCATCTATTATTACTAGCCTTTATCACACTGAAATTAACAAAAAAGCAAGAAAAAAATATTAAAACGAAATACGAAATCAAAAGCAGAAATTTATATTTTACCACCCGAAAAAAAAATTCCCCTCTAAAAAAATAAACTTAAAAAAAAAATTACTTTAATCTAGTTTTAAAAGCAAAATCTGACTCAAACATAAAAAACGAAATTTACAGGCAAACGTTATGCGACTGCTTTCAACCAAAGCCAAAAATCTGGAGATGGTGGGAGATCGACCCAACCCCTTTTATAGATGTGCTTCCCACTCGTCCCTATCCCCCGGTTATTCTGCTATGGGATCTGCTATCCCATGCCTCAAGTGCATAGGGAATCCCCAGTTCCCAAGCAAAAGAACGATGGGGTCATGTGACCCCCTGACAAAATAATTATGGGAACTAGCTGCGCTGTCCGCCATATTAAAAAAAAATATACGAAAAATACTGCAGTCGGCCACTTTAAACAGCCGAAAGGCAACTTTATTGAATTGAATGTTGAAAACCATTTTCACCAAAGCACCCCCAAAAGAATAAAGAAAATGACCGTCATAATTAGATTTTTTTTAAATGTACCGAGTTTGTAAGAGCGGAGGATGAATTGAGCCAGACTGGCTTTGACAGCCGAAATGTTGACATTTCACAGTTTACCGCGCAAACACATCCCTTGCATACATAAAACTCCAATACACATCCAAGATGGCGGACGGAGCCACAACTTTACTTCGATTTGCTTAATTTCAGTGAAAATAAAATTACTAAGACCAGAAGTCTGAATAAAAATGACCTGAAATTGAAGGTAAGCAGATTATTCAACAAGATGCCGGATGGCAGATTTGCACCTCGAAGAATAATCTAGTATACATTGCAAACCATATAAAATAAACATCAGCTGATTTTGTAAACAAGTTGGAAAATCATATCACGGGAAACTGGGTCACTACAATACAATTATAAAATGTGGCACCTGATAGCCTGTAAAATTTCAGTTAGTCTCTCGTTCTTGAACTTAAATGATTTTTATCGTACCTCTGAATTAATGATGCCAACATTAATTCAGAAAGACGATAAAAAAATCATTTCATTTTTGATCAGTTCAAAAACGAGAGACTAAGTAACATTTTACAGGCAGAAAGATGCCACATTTTATGATCGTATTAATACTATATATATCAATTTATTTAACCTTTCTTGGATAAAAAAAATTCTTTTGTGGAATATGAAGCCTTTAAGACTTATACACAACTACCTTTCTAACCAGCCGAATGTTCCAGCATGGAACAAGAAGAGCATTGGTCCTTAATCAAAACACAAGCGAGTACTTTTCACAATATCAAATATACGAATTGGTCCCATCTGTCAATATTTCAATTTGATTAGCAATTTCCAGTGAGTTGTTGTCAGACACGTGGAAGCAAAAAGAAAAACAGCTAGATATCTCTCCGATACATATTAATTTTGTTTAGAAGGACAAAACCCTCGAAAAGCCCGTTAAAAGCTACCCTACTATGTGCCATGCCTGCGATCAATATTGGTTTTACTGGTACCTTCGAATGACAATTTCCGGAGTCGATGCTATACGGTGACTCGGGCCACAATATACACAGACCAAAATGTACGTAATTTAGATTGTTGTCCACGTGATTACAAGTCGTATCATTCACCAATGAAATCAAACCACGCGTTTGTACGACATCCGGATACCGTGTATTTATAGATGCACTGTTCCTGTCCCCGTGACGCCAGAGTGCAGTGTAAAGAGGGTTTTTCTGTAAAACCTGGACTGGGACATTGGCATATAATGCAGAGCCAGATCAGACGCCACAGAATGCGACGTCTGATCAGGGTCTGCACTGTTTGCTTACATTACAGGAAGTTAAGGGTTAAATGAAACAGTCTTAAGACTCTTTTCAGTACCATTTTCCCAGCCTATTCTCGAAGAAAATCTCCTATTAGTGATGTCAGTGCTTTAATTGATTTTAGTATAAAGTATAATAACTTGTACGTATGCATTTTATATATTACCGCCATGTTAAATTACAAACTGAAATGGATTTGTAATAGACTTGACAGGTTTCTGCCATTTTAGTGACTTCGTTTTCTCGACTGCATAGCAATACTTCTGAAAAAGAATCTAACATTTCGGACCAATTCAGAAAACTTATTAACCATTATAAAAGAATTGGCTATAGCCTTGATATTATGCGGCAGACTGTATGCCTAGTTGTCAATCCAATCATTGTTGATGGCTGTGCTTTACTCTTTAATTGCACGACGGCGGTTCGGGCCTCAGACTCAATGACGGCCTCTTCGTAAAACTTTAGCCAGTGGGTTGGGGCTTGACGATTTGTCTTTGGCACGGCCCGCCGTGGTTCAACTATTGGTTTTCATTTACTCTGGCATACAGTAAAATTAGCCATGAGTATTCGTCTTTGTTTATTATAGTGATTAATTTGATTTTTATCGCTTTGATGCATTGACTGAGTTGGGAGCCTTTATGCGAACCGAATTTTTATGTATTTCTGCATTAAGGGTAGCATCGGGACCCAGGAAGATGTTAGCTAGCTGTAAAAGTGCTTTAACACCCCCTAACCTCAACCCCCCCCCCCACCCACCCCACGGTGGTTTGCTCTACCGACCGATCTAAGGCGGTGGTCCCGGTGTTAGTCTTACTCTTTGTTGCTTTGTGGTTTATTCTACGAGGCGATTTGTTGTATGTCTTTCCGTGTGTCATTTTGTTCTTGTGTTTTTCAGTCCTTTTAGTATTGCGATTACCTCGCTTGGGGAAGAGAGAGCTGATCTTAGTGCTTTTCGTACGTTGTTTCGGTTTGTGCTTGTTTACATTTGTCGGTTTTCTCTTCCTCTTTGGGTCTGGGAAGGGCTGCAATTTGTGATTGTGGCACTCCCTGCACTTTTCTCTTACCCTTTTTTTCTTTAAAAGAAAAGAATTTGCTCTAGAGGGTAGGAAATGCTTTCTTTAAGAGCCGAAATCTTTTCAGAAGACAGACACAGTTTTTTAGGATTATTGTTCCTGAAGTTCTTTTTTTACTAAATTACAATGCAGGTAACGATGTGTTGAACGAACTTGGCAGGTTTTCGTTTTGCTGTGAATTGCATGTACATGCCCAGCTAGCATTCTACGTAAATCTACATCGGGCCGTCATCGGCCCGTCAGCTACCCTGACGGGCCGATGACGGCCCGATATAGATTTACGTAGAATGCTGACTGGGTGTAGCTAAAACAAATGCAACCTCTGATATCAAATTTGTTTGTTGGCAGCATTGAACAACCTGACTGCAAGTACACAGTCACAAGCTTATAAATATAAAATGGGGGCTAGATGTACCAGTCCATGTAATAATCATTTGATCCACAACGTCGGAAAACGTAACTTCCGGCATGTCCCCAGTCAGCATTTTACGTAAATCTATATCGGGCCGTCATCGGCCCGTCACGGTAGCTGACGGGCCGATGACGGCCCGATGTAGATTTACGTAGAATGCTAGCTGGGTCTGTCCATTCGCACAGTCTGAGCACAATCTTATGTTTACATGTTGCATTTTGATAGGCAAGGACGCAAAGTTTCTTCCTGTCGAAAACGAAGACTGATCGGGCTGCATGGAAGCACAAAGTGATTTGAGTCTCCGTTCGACGTACATGCCAAAAGGTGCATTTTCTGACGTTGCGGCTTATTTATATGGACTGTAACCGTGCAGTACACATGCCATGTACCTTCTGACATGCGTCCCAGCGACGACTCAGACCAGTTTGAGCATCAGCTCAATCTGATCATAATCGTTGCTGAGCGTTCTTTGGACAGCCAAGCACCTAAAGATTGTTTAGGCGGGCGGAGAAAATATAAATGAAAGTACCCAGAAAGAAATAATGATTACGAAGCACAAACCTCCTGAGCCACTGAAAGAAGACGAGAGGAGGACCAAGCAATGATAAGACGCAATTGCAAAACTTCAGTATCGATTTATGCTCTCGGATTACGCTTTTGTCTTTTTTTTTTTTTTTTTTTTTTTTTTGCAGGCTCCAGAAAGACTGCAGTGTCTGTTATCAGCTCAGCACCACCGCCGTATGAGCCCCGCAAAACAATCGAGAAGACCGTTTCTCCGGTAGAAGCGACAGCTCCACCTGGCTACAGCTACGTCGAGTTGTTACCACCACGGACACCGCCTCCGCCGTATGAAATAAATGACAGAAAGCCAAGTCACAAAATTTAAGTTATAAATTTGCCGTGTCATGCGAAAAAGTGTCATTACGAAAACACGCCTATTCAAATATATTGAAAATTTCACCACGAAAAACAGAAAGTTTTCAGATAAAAATTCCGATATTTTTCATATTTCTGCTCAAAACATAGATTGTGGGTACTCGTTAGAACCGCCTCGCTGAGGCGGTTCTATCGAATACCCACAATCTATGTTCTTAAGCAGAAATAAGAAAAATAATGTATACCCCTGTAAACCCCAGTTTTACTATATAAAAGTGGGGTTTAAGGGGGTCGAAGTTATATAGGTTTGTTTCCGTGATGTCTTCGGGCATATGCGGACAGCGAAAACCCAGATCAGCCTACGCATCCACGCCGTGATTAGGGTCTTCGCTGTCCGCTGCTAGAATCAATAGATATTATAGAACATTACAATGGAGAGCAAAGGCCAGAATGAGACTTTCGACATGCGCAGGATAATCTGAATCTGTGTATTTTTGCGCTAATTCGAAGACACCTTTTCGCTTGGTGCTGCCCAAATGATAAACAGACAAAGTATGAATAGGGCCTTATCGCATATGTTCGCAACGACAGCATAGATCAGTCTGCAGATTCCATCAGAGGGGTTAGAAATTTGTTGCCCATTTACAAAAGCATTTAAGTCTTAGTATTCTGTAAAGTATCGGCGGAGAGGGTCCCCGCCAAGGTTTACATTCATTCCTTAACGTTTAGCATGATGGACAAAACTTTTAGCAGACGACATTCTGAAATACTCGGGGGTTTTGTACTTTCTTTTGTTTTCTGTTTTTTTGTTTTTGTTTTGTTTTTTTTTTTGTTGTTGTTGTTTTTTTTTTTTTGTTTTTTTTTTTGTTTTTTTTTTTAGTTGTTTGTTTTTGTTTTTTGTTTTTTTTTTAATTTTCCTCCAAAACACAAAAACACACTTCGATATTTCATGCAAATGGCCTTCTTAGGAGGCCATTTGTATTAAATGTCAAAGCCTATTTTATGTTATAAATGGGGAAACTGTCATCAATTTGTCGTCTGCTGAGAGTAGTTGAGGTGACGTTAAGGTCACATTAACTTTACGAATTCAGATTTGCAAAGCCAAGTTTGTCTTTTAAAAGTTTTTTTTTTTTTTTTTGTTGTTGTTGTTGTTTTTTTTTTTTTTTTTTTTTTTGTTTTATTTCAACATGGAACTCATATGTATATTTTGATATCTACTACAAACCAAACGCAATCCTGGTCATTTTAGTTGACTTTTGATACCTTATTTTATGTGTTAACATTTTATATCTTTAGTTTAGGTACGTGTAATACTTAACTCGAATCAATGAGGATAACCTTGCCCCGAAGTTATGAAACCTTTTAATATGCTCAGCTGAGCTGAGCATGAAATCTTCTGCTAATAAATATGAACATGGCAACAATAGTTGACATATTCATATCTATGTACAGTCGACTCTCGTTATCTCGAATTCCAAGGGAGCTCTGAAATACTTCGAGATATCCGTACCTAGACATAACAGATTTGCAGAGATGAGGAATAAATAATTCGAACAACCACATTTAACAAATCTGTATGTAATTGGACTCTTGAATTTAGAGATATATCTAAAATATTGTGGAAAAAAGGAGAAATTGCTCCAGAGGAGCAATTTCTCCTCTTTTAAATATTGTGGAAAAGAGGAGAAATTGCTCTTGAGGAGCAGTTTCCCTTCTTTTCCGCAATATTTTCATTGCCTGTTGTAAGATGTTCATATTTAGTCAGGAGCAAGATTTTCGCTTCGAGATAAGCAGTTATTCGAGATAAGCTAGGTCGAGATAACGAGAATCAACTGTATTAACAGGAAAATTCTGATGCTCAGCTATGTATAGCAAGAAAGAATTTGCAATTGTTAGTGATTTGAGACGCATTAACAGGACACATTTCGTGCTCAGCTGAGTTGAGAAGGAAAAAAGATACAACCTCGGGGCATGGGTTCTTAGTGTAGGCCGCATTGTAAGTCCCGTGTGCATGACTTGTTAAAATTGATTTTTTTTCTTTTTTTCGTAAATATGACCCATTTGAAGCACAAAAAACGATGTTGACGTTTTTTTGGTTTCGTTTTGGGGATTTTATGCCCTTATTCAAAAATGAATCAAAAATGAGCGTTTTTCTGACATTAAAAAGCACAAAAACTGTATATAATTGCCAAAGGTAGTTAACAAACGCCATATTTTGGTGGATGTGATTATGTGGCGCATATCTAAATCAATCGAGGAGACTTTCTGTCTAATTACCATACACACATAATTTTTTTTTTTTTTTTTTGCCCCTTTTGGGCTGTTTTTTTTCTCCATTTTTATATATTTTCTTGTACTCACGAAAATTAAAACAGAACACACAAAACGCTCATTTGATAGAAACATGTTCCTTAATATTCAGGGGATTTTTTATGATCTTTATATTTCAAACATGTTTTTTAGATAAAAATTAAAAACACATATATTTGCAAAAATGCACCAAATGACCCTAAGTACAATGTACTTTTGAAGCTATAGCTCCAATGATCCAATGAGACATGGTAGACTCTACACAAAGAATTTACGGTTTTTCGAAATCAAACCCCAATATTTTTGTTTGAATGTATGCCCTGATACAGTTTAAAACAAAATTATAGAGAAAACATACAAAATGTAAAATGCACTCGATGACTTTTCGAGCAATGCTACTTGCACATTATGTAAAATATGACTGATAGGAACAATTTTCAATACGAAGTCCAATACTACAAATACACTTATACTGTTAAGACACGGCTGTGTTTTAAATTTGTATTCAGCTCTCTGCTGTTCCAATGGCTACTTAGTCTTCGTCACCTGATTCGTCAGATGCCACATCATTGATCCCTTCTATTTCTGATAATGACATTGTATCAGAAGAATTCTGACAATCGTCAGAACAGCCACATAACTCTGTGCATTTCATTCTAGCATGAATGCAACTGCATTTTGAACCTGTGCAGCTTGATGCCTTGCAATTACACTTTATAAGCATCAGGATAGAAAGCGGTGCAGGAAGCCCAGTTGATCTAACGGGGACAAGTCTCTCATTTTCAAGCACCCATCCATAATCCGTTGGTGCTGGTAAGCGGGGACATGGTTCATCAGCTGTTACCCAGATCATACTGATAAAGTGGGCCCTGTGTATGTGTTCTCGCAAGGTTGCCCGAGTCGGTGGGAGCTTTTCTCCCTCTGCATGCTTTTGGGAGAACAAGTACCATCTACATTGTGGAATTGTAACAATCCCTGAGCTTTTTGGGCAATACAAGCGGCACACAAACTTTTCCAACGCAGTAACCGTTTCTTCAGATGGCAAGGTTATTCCTTTACCTAGACACTGAAATGCTCTTAATACATCTTGGGGAGAAGACATAAATATCTTGAAAGCGGTCTTCTTGGTTTTTCCTGCAAAGCGACCTGATGTATCCGCTCCGGTAAAAGCATGGAAACCAAGGAGGGCATCTGCCTTGTCCTTGCCTATACTGTCGTAAATATTCTTCAGCTGTATTTCACGCCTTAAAAGTCCACGTCCAGTTACGAAGACAGTATTTGGACAAAGCTGTGAGTATCTGTTTACTAACAGAAGAAATACATCCGTGTCTGGTGAGAAGATATGAAGGCTGTCCACTTTCCTACCACAGTTACTGACATCTAACACATGGAGAACTAGCAATGTGTCTGCTTCTTCGTGACTGTGTATCTTAAGATCCTCAGAGAATTCTTCGCAGTTACTTTCAGCTACAGTGTCATGCACGACAACAAACCGAATATCAGGTTTGTCCTTGAAATGGCCAAGTGCTTTATCTGATAAGTATGTAGTCAGTTCTGCTTTTGTGTCAATATGAGACAGAAACTGTTTCAGAGGCACATTGGCAATGCTTGTAGTATCACTTACGCGGTACTTTATTTCCTTGCCAGCTGTCCGTGTTTCTCTAGTTTTCTCCTTCAATGACCCAGCTAAGTACCTATCAAACAGAAGACGGACTTCTGAAAATCCCTCAGATTCCTTCCCGAGTTTTCGGAGGAAAGCATCTGCAAAGTCTTTGCAGGTCTTCATTGCATTTTCATCTTTCTTCTGAACAGTGTTAACCAAAGCCATTCCATCAATAAGCAGCACTTTAACATCCTGAACTGGCTGAGACGATGGATCAGACGCAGATGACGATGCCCCCTGTTCTTCTTGTTGGCATTGCTTCTCTTTCGCTTTGTCTTCTAATGCGTGCAGAATGCTTGCCTTATCATATGCTAATAGCATCTCTCCGTCCGGAGAAAATAAAGATCTGGGGACAGCTAAGAATTCATACTCTCCGATGGCTTCTTTCATGTCTATTTCAGGCCTGCTTCTCATTACGATAAGAAAGCGTGCAAGCAAATTCCTTTCTTCTCGCAGTTCAGACATCTTATCTCCTACTTTTGTTTTCACAGGTTTCGAGCTGTTTCTGAACAGCTTCAGAGACAATTTTTTCATTGGATCCCAGAACCCTTTCTCTTCTGTATTTATTCTTTCCTTCACAAAGTTCTCGAAAGCCTTCTGACCAATCTTGTCTCTATTAATGATGTCAGCCTTAACGTCTTCTTACCGCCCTTGTCATTACATTCATGACTTCATCTTGTTGTGATGTGAACGGGTTACCATGTGAGAGGATGACATGCTTCATTTTCTCTGCATTTTGAAATACCCTACTCCGGGCAGAACCGGTCAGATCATAGTGTTTCTTGCTCTCTTCCTTGATTTTAACCCCATTCAAATCACCAAACTCATTTACCAGCCTAGCAAGTTCCGGGGCAATTAGGAAAAATTTGTCCAGGGTTGCTACTTTCTGCGTGATACCAGTTATGCCACCGATAACTTTCATTGCATGATTCTCATGCTCTATACCATGATCTGGACCTATGGAACAGAAAGGTATATTGCTCTTTGTCACACAGAAGTCACCGTCTTCTAAGGCTTTCCATTGGTCAGGGTCATTCGTTTCCAACTTCCGCATTTCCGCACAATACAGAGGACTAAGTCTTGCATAGTTCAAATGATCGTGCGCAAAGAAGTATTTGCACAGTTCTTCTTGTGCTGTAAGATGTAATTGCCATTCACCCTGTCTTGACGCACGGATGTGCCTAAGGATGCATTCAAATTGGCGCATGTAGTTTCTGAGGAAACAGTGCATCCCACGTAGGTGTTCATCAATACTGTTCAAATTTGTCACAAAATCAACCTTTTCAAGTGTTCCTACCAAACTGACATGCGATTCTTGCAGCAGTGTTCTATCAGTGGCATGTTTTGCACTCAGATTGACCTCTGATGCAGCCTTCTCGACTTCAGTCTTGCCTTCGATACCATTATCCCACAGAGCCGGTAACAACAAACTGTACAATGTAATTAATGTCACCATATGAGCTTCCATTGCCCTGTAAAGGTGTTTGCCATCAATGATCTGTCTAACTGTTGTAGGTGAATACATGCCTGCTTCGACCCAAAGCTGATCTACACCACTGCACTCTATGTACCGTCCAATCGCCTTAAGAGCAGAGAAAATAGTATGCAGTTCACCTATACGTAAGACGAACTTTCCCTTCATATCATCCCTTGACATAAGTTTCTGTGCTTTCTCATATAATTGTAGATCGAGAGTCACCACCGTTGGCTTACCTTCTCCAACTACAACGACACTAATATTCTGCGCTCTCATTAACGCAGTGTATAATCCTGGCCAGGAGGTCGGGGAATGACGGATCAATGGAGGAACAACTGCAACATTGGTCTTGGTTCCAGCTTCTGTAATGAGCGAGTTATAGGCACTCCATGTCGGGATGTACTGAGAAAATGTGTCACCATCTTTCTCGAGGAATGTACTACGGTCTGTATCAACATCATCTGATCCATTTCCAGCATTTGCCGGTAACACGTCTGATGAGGAAGTGCCTTCTTCAGCGTCTTCATTTTCGTTTGTTTGGCTACCAATGCAGCAAGCTATTATCCAAGCTAAGTCCCATATTCGGTATACTTCACTGATACCGTGACGTGTACTGATAATATAATCAGGAATTGGTTCTAGCTTTGGTTTTGGAGCCTGGCAAGGTGAAAGGTTGAAAGGCATTGGCTCAGTCTTTTTGCCTATTCCTTCCACCTCCAATGCTGATACTATAGTCTCTTCTGTCGTCATTTCTTTTTGGTACATTACAATAGCCGTACCATGAAGCGTGTCCTTTCCAGTAGGCGTGTCTTCAAGAAAGTCAACATTGTCTATTGCAAAGTATACCGACTTGTTCTTGACAACAAATGGTGGAATGTATAGGCCATTAAAGTAGTTAAGCCTTTTGGCTACGGCATTAGCTAACTGAGCCTCAAGCCTTAATACTCTCGAATACCGTTCACCTATGCCCAAGCGAGATGCAATGTCTACCAATTACTTCTTTCTAGTTTGTTGGTGTAACAGTAGTGATACACCAAGTGAAAAAGCAGTTTCACCAGAAGGTTTGAATGTGTCATCTTCAATTGGTGATATGTATTTAAGTTGTCTGTCCGACTTGTATGCAGTGACAATATGTTGGGATATGTTGGACGCACTTTTATGTATCACAGCCTGCTTTCTGTCAGTCTGAACAGCAGCATGAGGGCCCTCAATTACCCATTTTATGAAGGTATATAGCTTTTGTGGTACTGCATAGTCACCAAAGGAACCTTGAAATGCCCATGCTTTACTATCACCTATTTCTTTTCTCAGTACGGTAGCGCTTTTCAGCAACATCTTCATTTCAGAGTCATCTTCAACTGACTTTTCGGCAATATCAAGACATACGCCTAAAGTGGACTTTGAACAAATTTTCTCTGGTTCATTTCTACGTTTGGGTTTTACAAATTCATTATCTGTAATATTTGTCTTCATGAGGTCTTTTAAATGACGTTTGTAATTGTCTGATGGCTCTGTTTCAATATTGTTCTCTTCTAAAATGTTCAGATATGTCGTATTAATGACATTCATATCTAAAACAATTGAGGATGGATCTTTCAATGCATTTTCAACCAGGCTGACTATCTCAATATCTGCTATGACACGCCCTAGCCTACTTCTATCCTCGGATGCCTGGCTTTTTTTCATCTGTTTTTCATTCTGCCTTTCCACATTGGTCAAACAGGCTACGTGCCATTTCATATCATGAGCAACGGCATCTAATGGATCAGATAAGAGACTCCCCAGTCTTACTTTAAGTGTGATGTCCTGGGAATCCTCTACAGCTGTTTTAACCCTTGAACCTATGTTACGAGAACTGATGTTGTGAGGCTCATTATCAGGGGTTTCCTCTTGGCAAAATATGCACAAATCCTTATTTAGTGGCGCTATTGACGATCGATGTACTCGCTCGTCCGATGTCGATGCCATAGGTTCTTCTTCAAGTTTAGGTCTTCCTATTTGTGACCTTGCCACAGCGACTCGACGTTGGCCAGATGTCTTTTCAAATCGATGCTTCGCTCTTTCTAAATGCAATGCACTTGTTAAACTCTGGTAGCAGTCACGGTGATACATTGCTGAATTCTGGGCAAGGTCATCAGCAGACATATTTTCCAGTCTTTCAGAGAGATCAGCATACTGTCGATCTCCATACTCTACCCTTTGACGAGAACAGGCCAGTACATTTTCATAAGAACCTATCTGAGGTTTTCTTGTTAATGACCCTTCACTGATTGGGTTTTGACAAATTATGCAGCAGCTGTAATCAGTCTCCTGTCGTTTTCGTTTAGTTGGTTGTAAAGCTGACATTGTTGCTAAGCAGAAAAAATGAACTTTCAGCCCTCTAAACTTACATGTAGACAAGACAATACGAAACAGAGAAATACATAGAAAGATCAGTTGAAACAATTTTGCATTAACAATACGCTAAACTGTCTTTTAAACAACAATACCAATCAAAAATAAGTAAAACGTTCTTATTTGAAACAAAATTTTAAAAAATTCAGAAAGACACTTTTATCAGGCAGCAATTGAATCAATAAAATGACGATTACTACTTGTAATCGTTGATTAAAAATGATTTTGCAAACTATAACACAGTCCAGTATCGAGCGATGTTTACTGAACGAACGCAGAAGACGTTACGTTGCACTTGCACACTTTTCGCGCCTTAAAGTTCAACGTCGCTACTCGTGCATCGTAATAAACACAACGCTACGAATTAGACAAGTTTTAGCTTTCATAAAAACGCTAGACATTCAAGAAGACGCCAAAATGAATTTTGGTCTAACACACGAAATAATCTCGATCGCGTATATGACTATCCAAGGCTCAGTCGCGATTACGCATTCACAGTCTCACCATAGCCTTCACTGCTCGCAAAATGCATCAGATTCAGACCAAACAGTAACATCTATCTCCACAAGTTGGATGAGCAAGGGCATTTGAAGACAGTCTTAAGGCATGACATGAATTACCAAAAACTCCAGTTTCTTGGCTTATTTTAGCAATAACACGCAAAATCGCATTTCGCGCCCTCCGTAAAAAGGTTTTCATTACAAACGCATGCGCTACCATCTAGTGAGTCTAGATAATATATTTAACAGACCTGAACTCACCAGTAGTTTAAAATACCTATGAGCAAATAGCGAGTGATTTGGGTAGACTGCACGGTTGTTCAGTCGCGCCTGAGCCTTCGTTGTTCGCATATTCACTTTAATACAATTGGTTACCATGGAAACAGTGCCATTCTATAAAGGGTATGCGGTTGTTATGGGGTTGTTTTTCAAGACAAATACTTATTTTTCATATATTGCGATCGTGCAAACATCTGACACTACTGCTTTTTAGTCCAGGGAGCGCAGCTGCAAGAGAGTCTGAATAAGGTGCAATCAGTTTGCTTTTATAATACGATTAATGCTCGTTTTTGGATGCTATTTATGATGACGACATAAAACCCCTAAACCCGACCGAAAAAAATGTCAACATCGTTTTTCATGCTCAAAATAGACCAAATTTACAAAATCAACCAAAAAATCAATTTTAACAAGTCATGCACACGGGAGCTCAAAATCTTACAGAGCGGCCTACACTATCTGATCAGACTTGCGGGAACTAAGCCGTTACTATTCGAACATGCCAGATGGGTCCTATTCACGTTCTGCACACCATTAATAATAATAAATAAGAGATAAGTTTCAATTTGTGACGCAGAACTTAAAATGCCATATCTGTAGATATTTTTGATACATTTCTATCAAGGGGATTAGCTACATTTGGTAGATGTTCTGCCCTGTTTACACGGGAGGCAACATTTATGACCTTGTGCTTGTATCCTCACACAGCAAATCTCTTCTGAAAGGGGTCCACTCTAGAACAAACGAATTTGCACTCGGAGCTAATTCATTCATTTTACAGAAGACTCCTTTTCAAAAGGGGACAAAATCAATTTAGATGGAATTAACTCCACTGAATACGAGGGTCCTGCAAAAAGTTTTGTCACTGATTACTTCAATGCTACGTTTTATCAAACATATTTTTATTACAAAACCTTCAAAGTATTCCCCCTTTACTGAAACACATTTTTGTAGCCTTTTTACCCAGTCGCAAAAAGCAGATAAATTGTCTTCTTTTGGTAACTGTTGGAGACACTGACAAATAGCGCTGCCAAGAGAACTTCTAGACGTATACTTATTTCCAGAAAGCATTTTATTAAGCCTAGGAAATAAAAAGAAGTCACGGGGACTCAGGACAGGTGAATAAGGTGGATGGTTTAAAACTTTCACCTTTTCAGAAAACTGAAACTAGACTTAACAACCTCACACTTATGAGAGGAGGCGTTTTCATGTAAAAGGTGGACTCCTGACCATCCTTTGCTTGGTCGTTTCTTATTGTAAAACTCTTTCACTTTCTTCAGTACAGTGTATATGACTGCAACTATTTCAATTTAAAATAACTCGGTCAGTTGGAAAGCAATTTGCACGAAATAAACGGGTATCGTTAGCTATTCAACACACCATTCAAGTGCAGTGAAGAATTTAAAATATACCAGGGATAAAACTAAGGAAGCCTATTAGTGACAGATTGTTTTGCAGGACACTCGTATGTATCCATTCTCCCTTAAAATGCTCTATACGTTTATTTACATATTTACACCTATTAACCCATTAATCCTTTCAGCTGAGTAGACCAAAACAAATACTTATGCAAACAGTGTAGGTCAGATTCTACACTGTTTGCTATTTAGTTCTAGATTTTTGACTGATACCCTATTTGCAACAATTGACGTGCTCGTATTCGAAGATGGAAGAGTCCATTGCAAAAGCTCAGAGATGAAAGGGTTAACTTTTACCAGGAAAATCAAAACAGTGCGTTTATTCAAATACGGCTTTACATTCTATAAGAATTCATTCACGAATAAGGCGTAAAAAATAGGTGTGTTTCCACAAACATGCTGAAAAAAATATTGGTCGGTAGGTAGGAGAAACTTTTTATTTTTCTATTCTGCCTCCAGAAAAGAACAGGGTCGGGCCTGTAATTTATGAAAATGCAGGTATTTAGTTAAGGGTCGGTGCTTTACTTTTTTATTTTGCATTTTTACTGATAAACAGCAGAGTCGGGTGTTTGAAATAGGGTCGGTCGGGTTAATGGAAACACAGCTATATTTTTACGCCTAATGAAGAAAGCGTATCAGACATTTGTTAGATGATGCACAACGTGGGAAAATGGCTCTTATGACATGTGCGATCAGCAAGTGCCAAGATTAGCTTGCGCATCCGTGCAGTCTCATCTCGGTATTCTCTGGTCGACGACATATACTATAGTATCCATTGATTCTGTGAGGCTGCCTTTGTCCGCAGATTGCATAAGGACCCTTACCGTACGTTGCGTATCAAATTTTATCATATAAGTGTATTTGTATTACACGTTTACATTCTAACTGCTCTGTGATAAGATATGAGATCTAAAGCTAGCATGTCATCTGAGCAATGTCTGTGAAGATACATGTGAACGCAAGAATCGCCTGCTTGCTGATATCTGCTTTTATATGGCTGAAACATGTGACAGATTTAGTTTTTGATAGAAATATTTGTCATTGTTTAAAGTTGCACTGTTAACAGGATTGTTAAATCTGAAAGTCTCTCTTGTTGATCTAGGGTTTTACTTATGATAATGGTAGTATTATGGTGTCACCCAAGGTCACATAATGTCTGAGTGCTTTCGAGATCTACTGAAAAATATATAGTAAGACGGATAACCCTTATAACACATATGTGAAAAAAAATTCATTGGCCAAGTTTTCTGAGCCCGACTATATTGTAGCTAGTTTAGGTTAATAAAACCTCATCAGTGATCCTTATATTAATTTTCAAAACTTCCGGAATGGGCTCAGTGACCGCAATGGACCCGAATGTATTAAATACAATACAAGAGTTATTCTCTTAATACCGACACTCGATACAACGATAGAATTCTTTATAATGGCAATTTGACTTCGCTCAAGAGGTTACAGTAAATCAAAACTTATGCAATAATATAGCATTAAAAAAATGATGTCTTTACGCTCCCAAAATCTACTTTTAGCAACACACAACGTCGCAACAACGTTGTTACAGCTGTAGCGAAGGTAAAATTGCTCTTAAAGGAATGATCCTTTTAAGACCACATCACGGTGATAACACCAGCTGTAGTGAAGCTGGATAACTTCTAAAAGGAATGACCCTTGCAAGCAAATAACGCATTCACAACACCACCTAATTGGCCCGTTTTTTGGGCCAGACTAGCTATGTTTGGCCAATTAGGCTCATCTGTGATCCTTATATTAATTTTCAAAACTCCTGGAATATGGTCAGTGACCTAGAAGGAGCCGAAGTCATCAATTACACTACAATGAAGTACCGGTAGAATTTTACGGGCGCAACACATACTAACACCAGCTTTAGTGCAGATAAATTAGTTCTTAAAGGAATGACCGTTGAGAGCGGTAAACATGTTCACAAAACTACCCAAGTGTGACGTTTCTGGGCCAGATCAGCTAGGTTTGGCCAATGAGGCTTATCTATGATCCTTATATCAATTTTCAAAACTCCCGGAATAGAGTCAGGACCACGAAGGAACAGAGTGCATCAATTACACTACAATGAAGTACCGAGTGAGTTTTACAGGCGCCACACAGTACTACATTGTAACACCAGCTTTAGTGAAGATAAATTAGTTCTTAAAGAAGTGACCATTAAGAGCGGTAAATATGTTCACAAAACTACATAAGTGTCACGTTTTCTAAATCCGACTAGCTACGTTTGGCCAATACGGCTCATCTCCGATCCTCATATCAATTTACAAAACTCCCAGAATGGGCTCAGTGACCACTGCACTACAATTAAGAACGAAGAGGGTTTTACGGCAACAGCACGGTACCATCACGAAACCATTGCCTATATAATACCGACCCCCTTAAACCCCACTTTTATATAGTAAAACTGGGGTTTACAGGGGTATACATTATTTTTCTTATTTCTGCTCAAAAACATAGATTGTGGGTACTCGTTAGAACCGCCTCTCCGAGGCGGTTCTAACGAGTACCCACAATCTATGTTTTGAGCAGAAGTATGAAAAATATCGGAGTTTTTTATCTGAAAATTTTCGGATTTTTGGGGATGAATTTTTCTATATATTTGAATAGGCGTGTTTTCGTAAAGTAACGTCAGCTGTTATGAAGTTAAATAAGTTCTAAAAGGAATAACTCTTGCGAGTTATGTACATATTCACAAATTAATTCAGAGTCGCGTTTTCTGGGCCAGACTAGCTACGTTTGGCCAATTATGCTCATCTTTGACCCACGCATCAGTTTTCAAAACTCCCGGAAGAGACTCAGTGACCATGAAAGAGTAGAAAGTATCAACTGCACTACAATGAAGTACCGACAGAATTTTACGGGCGCCACACGGAACTAACATCAGCTGAGTGAAAATAAATAAATGCTAAAACGTATTACCCTTCAGAGCAATGTAAAGACTAAACAATTACTAGTAACACAATAGTTAAATATATAAAATTTAGGTGGTCATATTCAGTAAAGGGCGGTGCCCCTATGTGCCTCTGCTGCCCAGCAGCGTTAAAAATCTGCTGATTAATATTCAGTAAAGATAGAATAGTTAACATTTTCAGTTAAAAGGAAACACAACTGATGTTACAGAAGGAATGAATATCACTGAGCCGCACGTCAGAAAACCTACCTTCGAACATGTGTGTCCAGAAAAGATTCAGATCAGCCTGCGCATTCGCGCAGTCTGATCAGAATCTTCTCTGGGCGTATTTTAGATAGCCTAGGATGCAAAGTGTTTTCCCGTGGACAATGACGACTGATCAGACTGCGTAGATGCGCAGGCTGATTTGAGGATTCGTCGGCCACACATCAGAAGGTACGTTTTCTCATGTTGCGGCTTAAATATTTGGACGTATTTCAAACATTATTAGATTTGAAACTTGTTTTTGCCACACGATGTACAATTTGATGTTTCTTTTAAACAATCAATAAAACCGATTTTCTGTTAGGAATACAAGATATGGGGAATAAAATATATAGATATTATTGAAAGGCTATTAACACATTTTTGGCTAAAAAAGTTTGAATATGATTTACGACGACCTTGGGATAATGCCATTATGCATGTATATTGATAGCCAGACAAGCCAAAAGCCTGGGTACAGTGTTTCCAACAAGATTGCACATTACGAAAACATGCCTATTCAAATATGGTGAAAATTATACCACAAAACACGAAAATTTTCAGATAAAAAAAAATCTGACATTTTTCGTGTTCCTGCTCAAAACATAGATTGTGGGTACTCGTTAGAACCGCCTCAACGAGGCGGTTCTAACGAGTACCCACAATCCATGTTTTGATCAGATATAAGAAAAATAGTGTATACCCCTGTAAACCCCAGTTTTATTATATAAAAGTTGGGTTTGAGGGGGGTCAAAATTATATAGGCGTGTTTTCGTGATGATGTGCACTCAGTAAAGACTCGTATCAGCCTCTATCTGCCTCCGCATCCGCATAGTCTGATCAAAATTCGTAGAGCACTTTGTGGTTAATCAAAGATCCAAAGTGCCTTTATGTGGACAGCGAATACTCTGTTCTGCCTGTACAGATGCACAGGCTGATCTGAATCTTCGCTGCGAGCACGTGCTATCTTGTTTGAAATGCTGTGGCCCGGATCAAATAAACAGTTTCCACTATGTATTTTCGTACATGTGTATATCATTTAAAGACGTCTAATATCAGAAAAGTCCTTAAAAATAGATGATGTTTAGAATTATCTTTTATTTGATACAATCAGAGTTTTTTTTTTGTTGTTGTTTTTTTTTTTTTTTTTTTTTTTTTTAAACTCAAAATTTAGCTCGGTAAACATTACGAAAACACGCCTATTCAAATATATAGAAAATTTCACCTCCAAAAACTGAAAATTTTCAGATAAAAAACTCTGATATTTTTTCATATTTCTGCCCAGAACATAGATTGTGGGTACCCGTTAGAACCGTCTCGCCGAGGCGGTTCTAACGAGTACCCACAATCTACTTTTTGAGCAGAAATAAGAAAAATAATGTATACCCTTGTAAACCCCAGTTTTACTATGTAAAAGCGGGGTTTAAGGGGGTCAAAATCATATAGGCATGGTTTCTTGATGAGCAGCATATTTCAAAGTAAAAGCTACCTGTGTACAAACATATAAGTGAAAATACCAATGAAATGCCACAATCACAAAGCACAACCTTCCCGAGGCATCAAAAGAAGGAGAGGTGAGAAACAAATATAAATTACAAACGCCACACATAAAGTCACAGACGCACAAACGAAAAAGAACTACAACAGAGAAACCGCCATTTGGCGGTTGTCAAAACTGAAATTGAATCTAAAAGCAATATGTATGGAATTTACGGACTAATTTTATACACAGTCCAAACTTTACATTCCTGCAAACAACTTTTTATAAATGATTCGGATGCGCAAACTGATTTGAGACTTCGCTGTCCGCATATTAGCCGCAACGTCCGTAGACGTACCTTCGGACATATTCGCCCAGCAAAGATTCGTACTGTCAGATCTAACTATTCGCTGGGAGCATTTTGGATAGCTAAGGATGCAATGTTTCTTCTTGTGGACAACGAAGACTCAGATCAGCCAGCGCGAATGCGCAGGCTGATCTGTGTCTTTGTTGGGCGCACATGTCAGATGATACGTTTTCTAATGTAGCGGCTCTTATGTTTCTAAGGGATATTTTCACATGACACAGCCCGTATTATTAATTTGGAGGAAAAGTGTATGTCCACTGAATTCCAAATTTACTTTTTAGAACAGCTGACACTTCAATGGACGCCGCATTTATATTTTTAGTCAAATCTTCTGTGTAAAGATCAGTAAGTTTCAAAGGTTTCTGGTGCCTTCCAACTATCGGCTTTTTTCGCCTATGGAAATTCCCTTCCTTGTTTTCCACAATACATCGTAACGCGGTTTCGTTTATCTGAATTTTTAGAAATTCAAATACTCTCTCTAGCTCGTTTTGAAGATCTGTTTGGAGATTTTCATAAAATAGAAGGTATAGTGGTTTGCTAAAGTTACGCATCCATTGCAAATTGAAGTTCTTCCAATCTACTGTTTGTCCCTGTACGAACTTTTTCCATGCTGAAATGAAACGAAATCGTACAAAAAGTAAAACGACCACGCCATAAGAAATGGAAAATTATTGCCAATTTTAATACATAAAAAGATCAACCAGCACGTCTACGCAGACTGACCACAATATTCCCCTTTGTCATTTCATTCTTATGTGGTTATACAGTCGACTCTCGTTATCTCGAATTCCAAGGGACTCTCTGAAATACTTCGAGATATCCGTACCGCGACATATCAGATTTGCAGACTTCAGGAAAAATGAATCGAACAGCCACATTTAACAAATGTACATGTAATTTGACTCCTTAAGTTAGAGGTATATTGAAAATATTGTGGAAATGAGGAGAAATTGCTCCTCCTTTGGAGCAATTTCTCCTGTTTTCCACAATATTTTGTTACCTATTGTTAGATTTTCATGTTTAAGCAGGGACCAGATTATTGTTTCGAGATAAGCGATTATTCGAGATAAGCGAGGTCGAGATAACGAGAGTCCGCTTTATGTGATTGTCACGTGAGCCAGCAGTAAAGTTCTGGAGCAAACTGTGTAGTTGTGCAGTTGTTTACTGTTCAGATGCACAGATTAGCCCCATTCTCGCGGGGACCTCAAAAGGAAAAGTTTCATATGTAAAAAAAAACGTTGACCCGGTCACAGCATTTCCTAAAATAGTGCATGCACGCCCAGCGAAAACTCAGATCCGCACCGTCGGAGCTTAGTCTTCACATGGCTACGTTACGAAAACAGGCCTATTCAAATATATAGAACATTTCACCTCCAAAAACTGAAAGTTTTCAGATAAAATTTCTGATATTGTTTTCATATTTCAGCTCAAAACATAGATTGTGGGTACTCGTTAGAACCGCCTCGACGAGGCGGTTCTAACGAGTACCCACAATATATGTTTTTGAGCAGAAATGAGACAAATAATGTATACCCCTGTAAACCCTATTTTTACTATATAAAAGTGGGGTTTAAGGGGCAAACATTACATAGGCATGTTTTCGTGATGATCTGTGAGTAAATAAGGAGCCAAGGCATGTTCCGGCGGACGACTAAGACTGATCTCACTGGGTATATACTTTCAACCCTCGTTATACCGCCACTCGATACAACGAAAAACTCTTTATAATGTTAATTTGACTCGCACGAAACTTTACAAGAGTTACACGTTCTGAAATTATTGAAGATTAAATCAAATCATTCAATACTTCAAGAAACATATGTTTTAGATATTTGTTAGAATCGCCTCACTGTGGCAATTCTAACAAATAACAAGTACATACTTTCCACGAGAAAAAAAAAGACAATAATAAATCAAGGCTTTTCTTATATATTATTCTTCTGACGGATTATTTACAACTACAGCAAATTGATTTAAAGGCAAAATCCTGGGGAACAAAGACTGTCGTTGTAAAGAGGGTTCTCTGTATGCAGGACTGTACGTTTTCTCCCGTTGCATCTCAGATAGTTTATTTTCATCATTAGAATTGATCTGATGTTGACCAGTCTTATGAGACAGCGGTCCTTCTGCTGTTGTCCCTTTTGCTTTGTTCGTTCTGCTTTCAATGCATCACGAAAACATGTCTATATAATGTTGACCCCCTTAAACCCCACTTTTATTTAGTATTATATTGGGGTTTACAGGGGTATACATTATTTTCTTACTTCTGCTCAAAACATAGATTGTGGGTACTCGTTAGAACCGCCTCGTCGAGGCGGTTCTAACGGGTACCCACAATCTATGTTTTTGATCAGAAGTATGAAAAATATCAGAATTTTTTATCTGAAAATTTTAATTTTTGGGTTGTAAAATTTTCAGTATATTTGAATAGGCATGTTTTCGTAATGGGAAATTTTGTTTAGTGACATTGAATTTTGTGCCTCAAAACTATTTTGACGTTTCGTTAGATTCGTAGCAATACATTTTGTTCTTGTAGCCTTTCTCTGGTATCTCATTTCTTAAACATGCTTTCTAACTGACCGTTCCAAGGCGGTTCCTCTGTTGCAGTTCTTCCTTGCTTGTGCGTCTGTGTTTCTTATGTAGCCTTTGTTTTTCTCATTATTTGTTTCTTATCTCTCCGTCTGTTTGTGCCTCAGAGGTGGGTGGATGGGTGGGGGAGGGGCCTTTGCTTCAAGTCTGTGGCATTTACGGGGTATCTTTACTTATATTTATACTTCTTACACATTGGCAAGGCTGGTAATTTACAACTCTCTACTGCTTTTGTTATGCTATTTAACTCACCACCATTAAGAAAGTATTGATTTCTTGCATGTCCCACGTGATCTTGGCCTCCTCTCACAAAATTGAAGTGCGACAAGATACAAGTGTACGGATTTCTGATAAGTAAGATGACTCTGTCGAATAAATCCAGGTTCCCTTTGTTCATGTAATGTGTCTTCACCGCAATCGTCTCATTAAATCGGCGATGGCATTCAAATGGAAAGTCTCTCTTCCTTAAAATATTATCGCAGTAGACGCTTGCAGTTCCAATACCTTAAACAGAAGAATCAAATATTTTTTCTCCAAACGTAAAAAGGAAAACAAAAAACAGTTATTGTGCTTTCTTTTGTGCTATTCTGTCCAACAAATTCTAAATTCTTTCTTGCACACCGGATGAGGAAATCCTTGATTTAACCCTGGGATAGAAATTCGTATCCTATCTAGGTTATCTTACAAAGGGTAAGATAAAATCAAGAATTTTCACGTGTTTGATATGCACTGACTGTAATGGACATCACGTACGCCATCGTTAAGGGTTACGTCAGTATTGACCTCATTAACCGCCAGTAATGTTTTCAAATACGGCGGACGTCAGCAGTCGAAGTGACTGCATTATTAAATATCTACGTTCAGAAATGAAAGGTATGCAAGAAAAAGAATCTAACATGGGTGTGAGGGGTAGATAGAAAAATCCGTCCCTCGCGATCACTGTCTGGCACATCACTCGGCAAGCATCGTGATGCCAGACAGTGAACCTCGGGACGGATTTTTTCTATCTACCCCTCACACTATTGATAGATCCTTATATTCTGAAATGGGGTCTACTCTAAAAGGAAACAATTGCGCCCAAGGGGTACATGTACACATGATTTCGTTTGGATTAGACCAATATATGGAAGATAGATATAGACCATTTAAATGTAGGTTCCTGTCCTTAAAATGTTGTTACTGAATTTAAAATCTTATTACCGTAGACGTTTGCAGTTCCAACATTCTACAAGAATTTACGATGAGCTGAGACATGAAAAATTGGTCCTTTACACAATCGTGGTCTATCCAAACACACAAATCATAAGCATGCTAGCAGTCTGATGAGGGCTTTCAATGCCTTTATACTATCACTCGTCACGCACTCTAAAACAAAAGGAGAATTAGTTCCGGAAATGACAAAATCGCTGCTTTCTATTCGATTAGTAGTCAGAAAGACAGTTCAATATACAGTCGACTCTCGTTATCTCGAAATCCAAGGGATTCCATGGAACACTTCGAGATATCCGTACTTCGACATATCAGATTTGCGGAACTGAGGAAAACAATCAATCGAACAACCACCTTAACAGAAAGAATCTTTAATTTGATTGCTAAGAGAGATATATTGAAAATATTGTGGAAAAGAGGAGAAATTGCTCCTAAGGAGCAATTTCTCCTCTTTTCCACAATATTTTGTTGCCTGTCGGTAGATTTCTGTGTTAAAACAGGGACCAGATTTTCACTTCGAGATAAGCGGTTATTCGAGATAAGCGAGTTCGAGATAACGAGAGTCGACTGTATTTGTGATCTTAATTTCTTATGAGAGATCCCTATGACACACACGATTAAATGTTTCACTCGCATAACAGAAATGAGATCGAACCTCCTTGTCCTCGTCTAATTTTAAAAAAAAAAATAATTTTATTAACATATATTTTATTTATTTATTTCATTTGATTTGTAATTGTTTACACATTTAAATATCTTTAGCGGCATGTTTGTCATTTGGCGCGAATAACTTATCCCGTATAATTCATTAGGTTCATTAAATGGCGTTCAATGAAAAGTGAACATCGTGTGCGTGGGACGTTAAGGAAATTGCCTCCATTACATGATGAACGTATTTGGAATGTATATGTTCATCTGAAGTAGTCGGGAAAGGCCACGATCACTAAACCCAGCCCTCCCAAGGGACCAAAGAAAAGTTAACCCTTCCACGCTTGAGTATCTGCAATGGACACTTACGTCCCTTAATTTGGTCAAGTACATTGATGAAAATAGGCGCTTTAGTCTAAAATCAATAAACCAGAATGGCAAACATTGTAGATCCTGATGAGACAGATCGTCACTAGCTGTCTCATCTGGATCTACACTGTTTGCGCAGGTATCTCTTTTGGTCTGCAGGGCTGAAAGGGTTAAAAACACGAAACGACATCACAAAACAATACTAACACTTTCAATTTAACAAAACCAAAGAACGCCAAACACGATGAGAAACAGCAACGATAATGCCGTTTTAGAACGGTGAACGGTCAACAGTGAAACTGTTTGTGAGACTGGGATGGAGGCTTACACCTGTTTTGCGACAGCTCAGCAAAGAACCGTAATCCCGTTTTAGTTCCAACTACAAATAATTGATTGGTGCACGTACGTGTTTTTAAGTAACTCATTGTTGGAAATTGAAATGATCCTTAACGGGCTCGTTAAGCTAACGATGCTTTGAACAACTGGGCCCTGATTTGGATAACGTTATACACTGAAGAGCCGCCAAGGCAATTCGTGTTTGTAAGTCTATAATTCAAAACTATTAAAGCAAACTGTGACATTTTAAATTTTACCAGACATCTTTTGGGCGTTTGTGCTTTTGGTTTTCAATAAAAATATTCGTATTGTACTTACGTAAGTCTTAAACATGCATGCTGAGGAGAATCGCCGCGCATTTCTTAATGTCCAAAATTTCAAAATCTTTGTTGACAAACTATACTTTATAAGAAAGTACAAAGACCAAACATAATATTTGACGTGATTTCCGCAAACTAAAATGTATATCAAAATTTCATAAAATACACGCCGTTCTACAAAACGCGACAAGACTTTTTAACAATCAGTGCCAATTTATATTCAGACATCAACTGTATAGATAAATTTATCGCGAGTTGGGTTTATATTGGTATTATTTTACCTGTTAGTATGTATATGCGTGTGTACTGTACGCTTAATAGAACTTACATTTGCTTGGCAAAACTCTAAACAGTATCATGCAAAATGCATGCGTTCCTCCAAAATCCAACCGTATATCTTTCCGATGCTAGGGTCACATTTTTTGCAAGATACAGGAATTGAGAAATCCGACTATGACCAAGATCCCGCTTAATTTGTGCGCATGATATTTGCATATAATTGGTGCAGTGTGCCTGTTACCCGCGCAAATGCTAGTTTAAGTGCTAAAACAGGTATAATTGCGGCTTACTTTTACGATGAATGATTAAGAAGAGAGATATTAAGAAACCAGGAGAATGAAGGGTGATGATGATATGGGATATAGGACGTGGATATAGGAAATAACAGGGTTTCTTGTTATCATTTGATTGTTTATTATATACCCCGGGACGAACCCCTGTAACATAGTAATAGCAGAAAGAAATCCCTGCAGAAAGATACACAGGAGTGCAAAAGAAATAGTAGAAAAATGTACGAAATTTATAAACAGCTATTTCAATTACTGTTTATAAATTTGAACAATGCATTGAAAACGCAATGTAAAGTTACGCTACAGTAGACGTTTATCTGTTTCTATGAAACAACGTTCTGATTTAAATGACGAGCTGTCAAGGCGAAACATGTTCGTTATTCTATAATTTTAAGATCATTAAAGCAAGCTGTGACATGTGAAGTCATTTTTCTTTTTACAGGGAAAACACGTTTTATCGCCTTATTTTAGCTTTAGAACACGGGTCCTTTTCTGAAAAGGATTCTACACTAAGGGTAGCAAATCCATTCTAGTACAGAGTTAATCTTTTTAACAGAATAAACCAAAAGAAACTACAGCAACTTTCGTCCAAGGTAACTGTGGAAAGATTGCATATTCAGGGGAGATTACTCTGTTGACGTTGTATTTCACTTCCTTCTGAAAATGAGTGAATTCTTACCATTTAGAGTAGACACTTTGGGAGTAAATTCTATGCTTTTAGAGTAGGCATATTTCCAGAAAAGAGGCAAAGTTTGTTCCTTACCATGACTTGTTAGGGAGGAATATTTGATGATATTTCGGGATCGTTTTCTCAGTTTTACCGTAAAACATACGTTGCGAGTATTCATTAAAGTTCCAAACATTTGTTGTGGGTACTCATTAGAAGCGCCTTGTTACGGCACATTTGTTGAGTATTACAACACATTTTTTTATAAATGAAATATCCCAAAATTATCATCAAACACTCCTCTTGAAGAATTTTCTGATTATCCGTAAGACTTTTGCATGCCGCAGCTTTTGCCTCTCTGATTTTAAACATACACTGACATTTCTCATATAAGGATACATCCCAGGTAGCATTCTACATAAATCTACAGCGGGCCGTTACGGCCCGTCAGCTACCATGACGGGCCGATAACGGCCCGCTATAGATTTATGCAGAATGCTACTGGGATGTACAACTGAACTCGAAAATGGCTATCAAGGTATGCCTTGGAAATAAAGAACACGTAAAAGAAGAAAAAACGGAGTTTCGATTTATCTGAGACTCTTCATATGACAACACTGTCGTTTGCAGGGTCGCATACACCCCTAGCATCGGCTTCAGTGGAACTCGATATTCCAAGATGCTCAGTGGTCCTAAGGAAAAATAAATTAAAAACTAAAACTGAAAAACGAGGACACTTTTGTTTACGTCCGCCACACGGCATTCAACACTAGCTGCAGTGAAGTCAAATAAAACCAAACTGAATGCAATGGTTAAAAAGAAACTCTAAAATAGAGAACGTTACAGAAATCAATTACATGGCAAGTTTTGGAGAGCAATAATAGTGCTGCAACATTAGAAAACGTACCTTCGGACATTTGCGCAGTCTGATCAGAATCTCCACTTGGCGCATTTTGGATAGCCAAGGGTGCAAGGTTTTGTTAAAACGGACAACGAAAACTCTGATTGCAATCAAGTGGACAACGGAGACTCTGATCAACGAATCAGATTGCCGGATCAGATTGCGTGGTTGCGCAGGCTGATCTGTGTCGTCGTTGGGTGCAAATGTCAGAGGGTACTAGCGGCTCAATAAGCTTTTATATCAACCTGATACTTGTTGTAATAAATGTCTTGTCCAAGTATTGCCTGCGCCAGGAAAACTGACAAGCCCAGTGACAGGAAGTGGCTTTGTAGAAAGGCGGGGAACCGCGGGCTTACACTTGGAGTTTGGCGCTGTGTTTCTTCCTTTGTCAGTAGGCGTTTTCTGATCGTCTTTCTGAATCACATTTTCTATCCTAGATATATTGCGCTTAACTTGGGTAATGACACTGGCGTGCAATTCGTTTGTTGTATGATTCAATGAGTTATAATGCCTTTCAAAGTTGGATTCATTTATCAGTTTATTAAGAATTGTTCTGAAGAACCAATCGCGGTTTGAATAAGAGGTATAAAGCACCACGAAGAAAAATGAATAGAGACAAGTCAACAGAACTACTTTTAGGTACTTTTCCATATTACGTTCCGGTTAACCTATGTTTACCACTAGCAAAATATCTGTTGCTGAGCAGTCCAAGTCCTGTGACGTCACGAGTTCAATGTTAAAGTAAGATGATGGTTTTCCATGGGATCCAAATCTGTCACAGTAAGTAAAAAGTTTTCTTAGGATAAATCTAATGAATATTTGGAATAATATGATATTCTATCCTGGTAAAATTGTTCAGCAGATTTAAGTTAGAGTTTGTTAAATTCTTTGCCCGACTGAATTCGGTTTTAACACCTATGAAACTATATGTAAAGAATAATTTAAACAAACTCTTGCTAGAATATTAACTCTTACATTCCTCATTTTCTGAAGTAGACACTTCAATTGTTGAATTTGGACTTGTCCACTGATACAATTATAGGGGTTTCAGTCTAAAATCAAATACATAATGGCAAACAGTGTAGATCCAGATGAGACGGTTCGTCTCGAGTCGTGTCATCTGGACCTACTCTGTTTGCACAGGTATTGGTTTTGGTCTGCCGGGCTGAGAAGGTATATTTACTAAGTCACTGAGATGCTCTAGCTTTGATGTTGAGCATGGTTGCGGAAATATCCAAATCTATTGCTCGGACAGCTAAATGTTAAAAATCCACGTGCCCGAACAAACTTTGATTGGTCCAAAAAAGAAGGTGGTATTTTTCTAATATCTCTTCGGAAAGATAGGTTGTTGGAACTCATTAAAAGAGCCTGCGCCATGTTTTTATGGTCATATAAGAAAATATTATTTGTATGATATTTACACAAGTCTTATATTGAAGACATCTCATACCATCACGCAAACATACCTATATAATGCTGACCCCCTTAAACCCCACTTTTATATAGTAAAACTGGGGTTTACAGGGGTATACATTATTTTTCTTATCAGAGTTTTTTTATCTGAAAATTTTCAGTTTATGGAGGTGACATTTTCTATATATTTGAATAGACGTGTTTTCGTAATGACTAAGGCATGAGCATACAATAATATCAAATTATAGTCCAATAATTCTAATTCCTCATCTTTACGAATTTCGCGCAATTGGATTGGTTGAAAGAAAAGTTTTACACTTCAATAAAGTCCAGAGAAAGAATCCATCAGATCTATATCCCCTCTGCCGTCAAAAATTGACATTTTAGCAACATTGATTACACTTTGATGACAAAGTTAGATTTGTAATGAATGAATTATTATTTTTGTGGATTTTAACGATGGCAGAATATAAAAACAACAAACATAACACTCGGACTTGATGTTCAGTTTGTGAGTGATTCGCTGGAGTTTAAACATCGATAAAATCCACACAAATGCATCCATATAATAATAAATCCAAAACTTTACAGTAGGTTCCGTACATAAGAATTGGTGTTGTTTCTTTTGTCACAATCAAATGTCGCTTATTCAAATGAAATAAATATTTAATACTCAACATGATAGGTAAAAAAATATAAGCTGACGACATTTTGAAAAAAATGTTCATGCCTTTTTGTCAAACAAACACTGTTTTTAAATTTCAAGCAGTTTGCATGAAATGTCAAATCCTGTTTTCTAGAAAAAACGAAACAAAACATCATCAATTTGTCGTCTGCTAAATTTGCCCATAGGGTGCTAAGTGTTTATTTACTCGTTTAAACAAATAAATAGTAAAACAAAGCAAAAACACACTATAACAAAGAGCAACCGATTCCGTCAGGTTAAACAAATACACTAATTGTTTAGAGCAGAGTAAACCACACATTAAAGACGTTATATTGTGACCTTGACTTGAAACAGTATTCAATTCATACATACAAAAGCAGATGATTATGATACAACTGAGCCGCTCGCGAGAAAAAGACTAGTCGGACTTTCCGTTGAAACAATCTTTCAGTGCACATGCACATCTCCTTACAGAGGCCACATGTCTAGTCCTTTGGCTGAAGTTTTACCTTAGCATATCGCTTACTTGAGCGAACAGCATAGGATCTGGAAAGATAGTGCCAGTGCGCAGGCTCGATTGAACCTTTACTGTTCACATATGCTATGGCGTCTCTTTTCCCATGACGCAGCTAGTATTCGGGTACTTGCTGGTTATGAACACCATTCGTAAGTAAAAAGATTGCTGACAGTTGGCTAACTGTCAGCAATCTTTTTTACTTACGAATGGTGTTCATAATTCAATGAACGTTAAACAATAGCCTTAATCACTTATATTTATACATGAATATTTTTCACCCATTTTTACGCAAAAACGTGTGATTCGACAAACAAAAATGAAACAAGAAAATAACTTTACGCAGTTTTCCTGTTAACACTTTATCATCGCGTGTGTCAGTGTATTCATGAAAGTATGAGCAATTTTATGCTGCAAAAGTTAACTATAATACTTTTTTTTTTTTTTTTTTTTTTTTTTTTTTTTTTGTACAGGAACAAATAATGTAAATATACTCATTACCTAATATTATTAATGTTAAGTATACTGAGAACTCTCGGGGGTAAATTATTTCGTTTTAGAGTAAATCTTCCTGAAAGGGTACAGAGTATGTCCAATCCCTGGACTTGTTTACCCATTTACGCCGAGTGGACTTCCACCATACATGTAACTCTTCGGACAGGTCCATTTCCTATATAACGGGTGTCTGGTTATTTACCGTGTAAATCCTGATAAGGAACCGTATTCTGTGGCACCTGATCTGGGTCTACACACTTTTTGCCAATGTCACTTCCATGGAACGCATTGATAATCAGAAATACTCGATGATAATTTAGGGATAATTTCCTCCGTTTCACCATAAAACACATGCTTCAAATACTCATTAGAAAAACTTTCCGAGCTCTGGAGAGTATATATAATTATATGCTGGGTCAAAACCTGTTATCTGTAACAACCAAATAATTATTTTCTGCAATATTTACCACAGCACAAGGAACCGTTTGTTCGGCTAATTGTATGTTCTGAAAAGTATAACCTAACTTGACAGTAAACGTACAAGTATTTTAGAACATGTCTTTTTTTTGTCACCGAAGATCTTGCATATGGATTAAAAATTTACAGTTTTATGTAGAACATGTGAAGAAATATTATTGTTTGTTACATATACGTGCATGTATGTGGACAAACGGCTAGTGTGTTATCGTCCAATACTTATAGCAACTGAACATTACCTTTCCATTCAATGGGCCAACGAAAGCATAGGAGGAACTATTGCATTAGCATCAGCGTCGGTAATGTATTTGGCTTCGGCGTTGACGTCTTGGTAAGCATCATGTATGATTATGTTCTAAAGTTAAAGATTTTAGAACTTATATTGTTCAAAACCTTTGTTTAACATAGCTCTTAATTGGGATTGTAGTATATATTTACCAAACGTTCTATGTAGAACAACTCTTATTCTTGATCATGATTAAAGATCAAGATCAAGGACCTCGATTTTTTAAATTCTTTTGTTTAAGTGTGTAAAAATCTATATCTCTTTTGATACATAGGTTTTGTTAGATTCTAGTCCAATGTTCTCATTACGAAAACACGCCTATTCAAATATATAGAAAAATTCGATACCTAAAACTGAAGCCGGCCTCGGTGGCTCAGTTGGATGCGCCGTCCGACTGGAGACCAGAAGGTCGCGGGTTCAACCCCCGCCGAGGTCGGTAACATTCTTTCGTGGAGATTGATCATGAAATATTTTCTACGGTCATTCTCTCCCTTCCGCTGATTCAAGAAGGGCAGTTGTCAGTTTCTGGCGAAAGAATGTGCACAATACTGGTTAACCGCTTAGAGGACTAAGCCTGCCCAGTAAACGTGTGGTTAGGTAAACTGACCGCGCTCGACATGACCCAAACAAAACCTAAACCTGAAAGTTTTCAGATAAAAAATTCTAATATTTTTCATATTTCTGCTCAAAAACATAGATTGTGGGTACTCGTTAGAACCGCATCATCGCTCGATGAACCGCGGTTCTAACGAGTACCCACAATCTATGTTTTTGAGCAGAAATAATATATACCCCTGTAAACTCCAGTTATAATATATAAAAGTGGGGTTTAAATGGGGTCAAAATTATATAGGCGTGTTTTCGTGATGATTTGTTGTAAGTCCAACAGTATCACCTTAAGGTAAAGGTCATGGGCTTGAATGACTTAATAACGTTTAAGTTCCATGTTTAAGTATTTAAAGCTGTACATGTATGTACCATGAATTCCTAGCTGGACAATATAAATACTTGGATTGCTATTAAATACTGATACAAAGATTCAGGCCTATTCCCTTTTTATACTCTGGTGGTTAAAAGTGGAACAGAAGACACAGATAAACCGATTATCAATCAACACATCAATGCCGAGCCATTAAAGGTAGACGAGACACTAAAATACGCATTATAACGTACTTAATACGAAATACAACACACCCGTTGTATACTTCGGGCTGGCTAACTAGATAAATGCGCATAAAACTGCTAGAGAAAAACCGCCTTCGGTCAGTCAATAGAAATTCTACTTGGATGGGAGGGGCAGGGATTAAACTTGTTTTAATCGCGCGCAACCTTGCCCTTATCTCCTGATGGAGCCCAAAAATTTAAATACAGTTGCCTCTCGTTATCTCGAACTCGCTTATCTCGAATAATCGCTTATCTCGAAGTGAAAATTTGGTCCCTGCCGAAACAAAAACATCTAACTCCTCTTTTCCACAATATTTTTTAATACATCTCTAACTTCAAGAGTCCATTTACATATATATTTGTTAAATGGGGTTGTTCGAATAATTGTTTTTCCTCAATTCTGCAAATCTTATATGTCAAGGTACGGATATCTCAAAGTATTTAATAGAGTCCCTTGGAATTCGAGATAACGAGAGTCGACTGTATCGCAAACAAAGAAAACAGAAAGCAAAGCCGGAAGCCATTGAGGAACATTACAACAATACAAGTATCACAACAAGAACACAGGGAGCAAAACGGGCAGCTGTATAGCAGATCAGTGTATCGAATATCCGCCGTGGAACGGATAACACTATAAACCACTGAGGCGAGTGGAGGATACACCAGTTTTACTCGCGAGAAACCTCGCCCTTATTTCTGATGCAACTCCAAATTACAAATACAGTCGAACTTCAATGGCTCGAACATCTTTGGGACCATGGAACTTCGTTCGAGACATGGGTAGTTCGAACCACTTAGGGTTAATCATAACACCAGTTCAGGAAACAAATAGCGACAATTTAGGGAAGTATTTTCGATTTTCAACAAAATGATTGTATGTTGAGTGTATACATTAGAATCGCCTCGATGAGGCGATTCTAATGAGTACACTGAGTACACTCAACATACAATTCCATGATAAAATAAGAAAAATTCCCTAAATATTTGTTTTCTTGAGCTATTGGAAGAATTTTGTAGGGACTGAAAAAAGAGTTCGAATCATCCATGGTAAACGAGCCATCAATGTGAGCCATTGAGGTTATACTGTATATTTTCGGTCACATACGGGTCCTCTGCCTGTAAATTAAAATATCACAGGTAAAAACACATAATCACAAGCATTATAATGAAGCACAGCAAATGTTCCAATCATTACGATAACACGCCTATTAAAATACATCGAAAATTTCACCACCAAAAACTGTTAAGTTTTCAGATAAAAATTTCTGATATATATTTTCTGCTCAAAAATAGATTGTGGATACTCGTTAGAACCGCCTCGGTGAGGCGGTTCTAACGAGTACCCACAATCTATGTTTTTGAGCAGATATAAGAAATAATGTATACCCCTGTAAACCCCTGTTTTACTATATAAACGTGGGATTTAAGGGGGTCAAAATTTTATAGGCATGTTTTTGTGATGTGGCGATCTGAAGCCAGAACATAATTAACCCACAAACAGGATCACGATGATTGCGAACAGACATTGGCAGTCAGGCGCAGACCTTCTGAAATAAACTAAGGAGGGGCTGCCATTTATTCTTAGAACTAACTCACCGTCGAGTAACCTCGTGATGACACATGATGACAGTTTCAAGTTCTGAAATAATCAGATCTCTCTCTCTCTCTCTCTCTCTCTCTCTCTCTCTCTCTCTCACACACACACACACACACACACACACACACACACACACACGTCGGCATTAAGTTTCAATGCGCTACCACACAAATTTCACCGGATATATACATGTACATATTCTATGTTATTTGTCTGTATGTATTGTTTATTGTACTTGTATTTTACTTGTATGGTTATGTTCTATGTGAGGAGACCTACTAGTCGTGGGCTGTTAGGCATCCTCGTTAAATAAATAAGAATTAAATTCAATTAATCTCATTTATGTTGTGTAACTGTTTTTGCAAATACTTTGTATACTGCCCATGATATTGAGAATAATATGACGTGTTTACAATAATGTGGTTTATCATCTAATAGACCTAATAAGCATGACCTACAGGTTTCTCATTTTGGCGTTCTATTACGAATGGCTCAAAAACAAGCATTCGTTTGGAGCTACCGCAGAAACCATTTTACAGGGGTATACATTATATTCCTTATTTCTGCTCAAAAAACATATATTGTAGGGACTCGTTAGAACCGCCTCACCGAGGCTGTTCTAACGAGTACCCATAATCTATGTTTTGAGCAGAAATACGAAAATATCTCCTTCAGTTTTTGGTGGTGCAATTTTCAATATATTTGAATAGCCGTGTTTTCGTAATGGTCAAATAAATGCAGAGAAATGGCAGGACAGATATACAGGTACAGAAGTAGTCATTGAATTCATACATATATGTTAATAGCTGCTTTGTCGGACATTCATTACGAAAACCCGCCTATTCAAATATATAGAAAATTTCACATCCAAAAAACTGAAAATTTTCACATAAAAACTCTGATAGTTTTCATATTTCTGCTCAAAACATAGATTTTGGGTACTCGTTAGAACTACCCACAATCTATGTTTTGAACAGAAACATGAAAAAATATCGGAATTTTTTATCTGAAAATGTTCATTTTTGACATTTTTGGTGTTTAAATTTTCAGTATATTTGAATAGGCATGTTTTCGTAATGAATTGTCATTAATTTTCTTTGTGTTAAAGTTTGCCATGTATAAAGGTATGCGTTACATGGCATGAAAGTGTATAAAACCGGGCATAAATTAACCATCATACTGGTCGACAAAACTGCAACAGTCTGAAATAATCTAATGCTATGCAAATGATCACAGCATACAGTCGAACTTCGATGGCTCGAACCTCTTTGGGACCATGAAAATTTGTTCGAAACAGCGGTTATTCGAGCCACGGAAGGTTACTGTTGGTGCCACACCAGGAGGCATAATGGAGATAATTGTGGGATATCTTTTCGGTGTTCTATATTTTAAATGTATGTTGTGTGTACTCATTAGAATCGCCTTGTAGAGGCGATTCTAATGAGTGCACACAGCATACATTTACAAGATAAAAGAAGAAAATCTCCCTAAATTATCCGTATATTGTATTTGAAGGAAATCCTTGCGGACGTGTTCGACTCATCCATGGTAAACGAGCCATCGGGGTTCGAGCCATTGAAGTTCTACTGTATGTCAATAAGTGTTTGTGTTGAAGCCGCAAATCATTGCCCTGTATTTCGTTCCAGTGCAAATTCTACTCATTTTGGATTATTGGGCTCATATAGTATATATGAAAATAGACTTCCGCTCAATTAGCTGGACGTGGGGCTCGAGGGATAATGTATTGTTTTTCATTATTCCTCATGAATACTTTGTCAATGCGAATCTGCTACTTTCTCTTTTGGATTTGTTCAGTATATCTAAATGATCCCTATTTAGCCCGATTTTACTTTTTTTTTGTATTATAAAGGGATTCATGTATTTGTTTAGCATTTATGTTTCCATAGCAACCGGAATATTGATTTTCATCAGCAAATCAAATGACGTTGCATGTTTAGTCTGTTGCTTTCTATTTTTGTCTTGAGTTTTACTGGCTACTTTTAGTGGATTTGGAGTTATGTATGAAGCTATTTAGTGCAGCTGTTTGCATTTCAAGGACACGGTTTGCTATGGTTATCAAAATATTAGCCTTCAAAAAAAAAACAAAATAACCTGCACTATTTCCTCATTCATTGCCATATAATTAATTTTCGTTCCTAAGTAAGAATGGTAGCATCATTGGGATTGATTTGTTAAATGTTTGTGCATTGTCTGTTAACAAATCAAAACCGATGGATAGGAGAGTGATTTTATGCACCGCAATCAGCATACAGTCATGAAGAGAATTCCGTCTTGTGCGGAATTCGAACTCATGACCGCTACATTAGTAGGTTAGCGCTAAACCTACCGAGGTACTGATGTTCCTGAGGCGTTGATATCTAATATGTTTGATAGATGATAGTATATGCATGGATAAATAAATGTGAATATAGTGCGATGGCAAGATGGAAGTGTACGTACATATCATTTGTATGATACATATAAAATATATAACAGTCCTGTTTCTGCAATTTTGGGAGAATGGATTCTAAAACAACGTAAGGATGCTATGAATCGCAAACAAGCCAGGATCTATATATAAATTCGAATCCGTAAAGTGATTACTGGCTATGAGAATAAAACACACCAGTTTAACGTGTCGCTTGTCATTTACAGATTCGCGTGCTCTGTTTATTCTATCAGGGGCATTTTCATTTACATTCCTTGCGTATTAATCCCATATGGATACAATATTATAAATGCAGACATACAGTTCATTTTGTATACCACTTGTTCCATCATAGAATGCATCACGAAAACAAGCCTATATAATTTTGACCCCCGTAAACCCCACTTTTATATAATAAAAATGGGGTTTACAGGGGTATACATTATTTTTTTTGTGTCTGCTCAAAAACATAGATTGTGGGTAATCGTTAGAACCGCATCGGCGAGGCGGTTCTAACGAGTACCCACAATCTATGTTTTGAGCAGAAATATGAAAAATATCTGAGTTTTTTAGCTGAAAATTTTCAGATTTTGGTGGTGAAATTTTCTATACATTTGAATAGGCGTGTTTTCGTAATGGTTCCGTATATTTGCATTTGTATTATATGGGAGAACATCGGGATACACAATAGACAGAGGTGTAACGTGACTGGAAGAATTGATCGTGATGTAAACTCTTAAACGAGCAAAAATGCTCACAAGGAGAATAAACTGTTTCCGTTTGAGTAGACCCCTTTCAATAAGGAAGACAAACCAATTTGGACAAAGTTGCTTCCCCTGAAAGTGTACAAGTTCCACAAAGTTTCAAGATCCTTGAGAAAAACACATTCTTTCACTTAGTTTTCTACAAATTTCCGACCTTCATGTAATGAGTTTGGGCCAAGTATTTGTAAACATCCATTTTCAAGGGTCTAAACTCGAAAACATGAATTTTAGATCTGAGGTAAGGACTTTTAGTAATATAAGTAAATCAAAGACCATAGCGCAAAATTTCGACGCAAATGTTAAAAAACTTAAAAAAGTAAATACCTTTAGAGACATACATTTTTTTTTCAGGCGGACTGGCGGGCGGATGGACGGACGGACGAACGGAATGACGAGAATATTATACCCCCATGCCATACGAACAGAAATCTGTGCGAGTTGACAGAGGGCTGTGATTCGAAAATGTTTCTGAGAAACACGAAATAAAAGAGACACAAAAGGCATTCTTTCATTACTGTATTTTAATGATTTATGTTGATAAAACAAAACATGAATATACATGTATCGTAACACAAAGTGACTGTCTTCATTACGAAAACATGCCTACCAAAAAATGAAAATTTTCAGATAAAAAAAAAAAATTGATATTTTTCATATTTCTGCTCAAAACATAGATAGTGGGTACTCGTTAGAACCGCCTCAACGAGGCGGTTCTAACGAGTACCCACAATATATTATGTTTTTGAGCATAAATAAGAAAAATAATATATACCGCTGTAAACCCCGCTTTTACTATATAAAAGTGGGGTTTAAGGGGGTCAAAATTACATAGGCGTGTTTTCGTGATATTACAAATTGTTACGTGCACTTTAATTATATATAGAAACATAATGCATGTAATTGAGCCGTGCAACATCATTTCTACAAGACTGCGAGAGCGCCCAGCGAAGACTCGCAGTCTAATCCAAGTCTTCGCAGGGCGTCCGGTTGGTAGCCAAGGATCTAAGCGCCTTCATACGGACAGCGAAGACTCCGATCAGCATGCGCATCTGTGCAGGCTGATTTAAGTCTTCGTTTGGCGCTAATGCAGCATTGTAGGAAATACTGCGCCTCGGCTCAATTATTTTATATGACATTTAACATAGAAAAACACAATCATCTATATGGCACATGGATTTACACGATCCTGTCACATGAAAACGTGTCTGATTCAGTACGGGCTGCATCAGGCGAATAACGCCTACAAACATACGCAAAATCCGTAGGTTCAGATCATTCTGCGCATGCAAGAAGTATCATACGGACCTTTGCTCTCCATCCATGCATTTGGTGATATCCTATTATTCTGTTAGCGGACAGTGAATGCCCTGATAAGACTGCGCCGATGCGCACTCTGATCTGGGCCTTCGCAGTCACCATATGCCCTAAAGCTCGTTTTTGCACGGCGCGGTCCATATATAAACAACAATTATTCAGGAAATGAGCCGCAATGTCAAAACACGTACCTTCGCATTCGTGCAGTCTGATCAGTATCGCCATTAAGCGCATTTTGGATGCAACGTTTCTTCATGTTGACTACGAAGACTCTGATCTGACAGCGCGGATGCGCAGAGTGATTTGAATCTTCGCTGGGCGCACGTGTCAGAAGGCACGTTTTCTAACATTGCGGCTATTGTTGCTGCAGTTCAGGGCCTTTGTTGTCCCCTAAAAGAATTAAACCATGTCCTGCTGAATAAATTAAGATGCCACTCCCACTTCTAGCTTTCAGCAAATCAGATTACTTGATCTGGATTGTTGCTATAAATTCGCATACTTAATAGCAAACAGTGCAGATCCAGATCAGTTGGCTTCTTCAGAAGCCAACTGATCTGGATCTATACTGTTTGCAAAGGCAGGGTATATCCGGGTTCAGCAGGACTAGGGTTAATGTCAACTGTAGAAAATATATATTTATAGAAAATGGCTTATCTGCCTCCAATCTACCTACAATAACGATTTTTGCATAATTTGCAGCCATTGATACTTAGGAAAAATAAAAAATATCCGACTTTTTAAAACCATTGGATGGAATAAACCTTTTGGTGCATAGGTAGTTACGACAAAATGGTTGGCAAAAGTTGGCAAAAGTTGGCAAAAGTTGGCAAATTTACTTCTCCTGATTAACTTTTACCACTCTCTAGGCTAATTCAGCTAACGACAAATTGGAGACTTTTTTCTTATTTTTCGCCAGAAAATAGGATTTGACATTCCCTAGAAATTGTCTCCATTTGAGGCATTTACATGAAATGTTAAATCCAGTTTTCTGGGGGAAAAAATTGGAAAATATCTCAAAATGTCGTGCGTTGATTTTTTCCCAGAGTGCTTAGCGTTAAAGCAGCATGCAAAAACGACTGAAAGATGTCAAACGCAGACAAGACTGTTCGTGTTACTTCGGTAAACAGAGAAACAAAATGTGTGGTACTGTGTGTTAAACACGACTTGCATTACGGAAACATGCCTATTCAAATATACTGAAAATTTTACCACCAAAAATGCAAATTTTCTAACGAGTACCCACAATCTATGTATTTGAGCAGATATAAGCAAAATAATGTATACCGCTGTAAATCCCAGTTTTACTATATGAAAGAGGGGTTTAAGGGGGTCAAAATTATATAGGCATGTTTTTTGATGTTCGCCTATTGCTATTACTGCCAAACAGTGCAGACCCAGATCAGACGCCACAGTAGCGTCTGATCAGAGTCGCTACTGTTTGCAACTAAGCTATTTTTCCCAAGAACTCTACATTACATAGCCTGACATACATGTACCTAAACTTGAAATAAGGCTATTCCAATATATACTGGGGGAATGTATTCAGTCTAAAAAGGGTGAAACGAGGCATGAATTTTATACGACTGTATAGATTTATAGTCTTCGTCGGTTCCGACGTCGTTCGTCAAGGGCTAAAACTTCCAATTGAGATTCTATCTGTCCGACAAACATCCGGCCTAGAACAATGCCTAAAACCTGGGGCACAATAATAGCGGCCGCAATACCACCTACAACATAGAACAGAAGCTAGCATTTAGCGTTGAAAAACTACCATTGATTTTCCTATATACAGTAAAAAGTCAATGACTCGAACACCGATGGGTCCTTTTATCGTGGCTGATTCGAATTCGTTTCTGAGTCCCCAGGAAATTCTATCGACAGCTCAAGAAAACGAATATTTAAGGGTATTTTAGGGATCATAAAAATGTGTGTTGTGTGTACGCATTAGAATCGCCTCGTCGAGGCGATTCTAATGCGTACACGCAACATACCATTGTTTTTACATAAGATCGAAAAGACATACCTACATTTTCCCCATTTGGTTCCTGACCTGGAGCTATGATTAACCCTGAGTGGCCCAAACTGTCATACCTAGAACAAATGTTCATGGTCCCAAAGATATATTCGAGCAATTGTAGTTACACTGTATATAGTCTACACATTTTTTGCAAGTGTTCTACAGCCCAAGCATCTGGCCATTACTTGGTACTTGTCTGACAACCGTACATCTATGTTTGAAAAAACAAAACAAAAAAAAAAAAAAAAAAAAAAAAAAAACAGTACACCAGATGATTTTCTACTTTCATATTCAAATCAACCATCAAAAAAGTACAGTCTTGTATCTCCTGCAGAAGTGCCTGAATTATAAATTTTACCCAGTGCTGGCATCAATTCTTGCGTACGTTATTGGACCAATGCTTACTAATGCAGTACTGCAATAATTGACGTTGCTACAATAACGCACGCTATCGATGAACACAAATGTAACAATATAGTATTCCTTTATATATTTTGAAATATATTTTGAAATATGATCATAGTAACACACCAAATATATTCATCTCGAACTGATTTACCGTAAACTCGAATATATTTGCATTATTTCTCTCCCCTTCAGAACAGAGAAAACAATGATTTAGGTGTTGAAACAATAGTGAACAGTATTGTATCAAAGACGTGAATCGAATACGGGTTTTCTTTGTACTGAAATTTATCATTTAAAAAAGTTATCACATCCTAAGATCTTAATTAAACATGTTAAAATATTGATCTCTCGTGACAGAGGTGTATGTTTTTGTGGTAGAAAAATCGAATGATACAATAATGAATGTGGATACAACAGCGCATGCTACCGACGGTCACTGTTGTACTAATATAGTATTCTATTATATCCTTTGACATATAATCATAGTAACATTCAAAACATGTTAATCTAGTTCTGACTAACCGTAAACTCGAATATATTTGCGTCATTTCTCTCCCCTTCAGAACTTTAAAGAAAACTATGATTTAGGTGTTGATACAATAGTGAACGGTATTGTGTCAACGCCGTGCTTCAAATACGGATTGTCTTTGTACTGAAAGTTACCATTTCAAAAGACTTATGATATCATAAGATCTTAAGTAAACATGTGAAATATTTTTCCTCGTGACTGAGGTGTAGGTTTTTGTGTTAAAAATTCGATTGCGACAACAACGAACGCTGATACAATAGCGCACGCTGTCGATGGTCACTATTGTACCAATTTAGTTTTCTTTTATATCTTTTTAATATAAATCGCGTACTGACTAACCGTAGACCAGAATATATTTGCATCATTTCTTAAAAGCTATGCTTTAGGTGTTGACACAATAGTAAACAACAATGTATCAAAGGCGTGCATCGATTGTGGATTTTCTTTGTACTACATCACCAAAACACGCCTATATAATTTTGACCCCTTAAACCCCACTTTTATATAGTAAACCTGGGGTTTACAGGGATATACATTATTTTCCTTATTTGTGCTAAAAACATAAATTGTGGGTACTCGTTAGAACCGCCTCGTCGAGGCGGTTCTAACGAGTACCTACAATCTATGTTTTGAGCAGACATATGAAAAAATATCAGAGTTTTTAATCCGAAAATGTATAGTTTTTGGAGATGAAAGTTTCTATATATTTGAATAGGCGTGTTTTCGTAATGAAAACTGCCGTTTTAAAAGAGTTACGATATCAGAATATTTTAAATAAACATTTTAAAATATCATTTTTCTCGTGACTAAGGTGAAGGTTTTTGTGGTAGAAAATTCCAGTGCTACAATAACGAACGTTGATACAATAGCGCGCTCTGTCGGTGGTCACTATTGTACCAATTTAGTTTTATTTTATAATATTTTGAAATATGATCACAGCAACACACCAAACATATAAAAATAGTAATTACGTACCGCAAGCTCGAATATATTTGCATAATTGCTCTCCTCTTTAGAACTTTGAAGAAAACTATGATTTAGGTGATGATACAATAGTGAATTGTATTTATCAAAGACGTGCATCAAATATTGTCTTTATTCTCAAAGTTACTATTTTCATGATGGTGAAACACGTGATCTCTCAACATCACCCTGTTCATGATATGGAGGCTGCTATTTTAAACTTGTGCTACCCAGACATTTTTTTTATGACACCTCGAAGCGCTTATTGAGAAGCAAAGGGTCTTCCGTCGTTTTTACACAGCAATGATTCAGAGAAACAAGTCGTACTTAATTTTCACATCTAAAAGCCTCTACACCACTGGTGGATAAGGGTAATTTGGAAAATTGATTTATGTATATTCAAATCATAACAGAATGAGCTCATTGATCCTAAAGGACTAGAAAATTAAACCTACACTATGGTGAAGTTCAAGGCCACTCGTTTACAGCTGACACACACTCATACAATACCAGCCGCTGTAGCAAGCAAAGTTTCTATCACTCTATCACTAAAAACCTGCACATAAGTCTAGAGAGAGTAATATTTTAAATAAGATCTTATGATATCATAACTCAATTAAAATGGTTATTTTGGTATTAAGGATGTCCTTATCCGATGTACGCTTTTGATATAATACCGTTTACTATTGTATAAAGTTCTAAAGACGACAGAAATGAAGAGAAGCCAACTATATAAGAGTTTATGGTAAGTCAGTACGAGATTAATATGTTTGGTGTTGTACTGTGTACACATATTTCAGAGGATATAAAACTAAAATACAGTCGACTCTCGTTATCTCGACATCGCTTATCTCGAACAACCGCTTATCTCGAAGTGAAAATCTAGTCCCTGTTTAAACATGAAAATCTAACAACAGGTAACAAAATATTGTGGAAAAGAGGAGAAATTGCTCCTAAGGAGCAATTTCTCTTCTTTTCCACAATATTTTCAATATATTTCCAACTTCAGGAGTAAAATTACATATAGATTTGTAAAATATGGTTGTTCGATTTTTTCCTTAATTCTGCAAACCTGATATGTCGAAGTACGGATATCTCGAAGTATTTCAGAGAGTCTCTTGGAATTCGAGATAACGAGAGTCGACTGTATATTGGTACAATAGTGATCATCAGTAGCGTGCGCTATTGTAGCAACGTTTGTTATTGTAGCACTGTAATACTGAGCACTGATACAATAACGCACGTTGCAAAAAACACTTTAGAAACAGGCCAAAATATTGAAACGTTTTAAAAGCTCGAAAAATGACACACTACAAGACATCCACTCTATGTATACTATTGAGGCAAACGTGACACGTGAAAAAATAATCAGCGGATTATGTCCGTCCAAACCACGTGCACATCTTCAGACCATGTAGAAAATGCCTGCGAAGTTTCGAACAGGTTGGTTAAAACCTGTAGGGGGATTTGTTCACACGACACCCATTCTATATAGGCCTGTACACTATTGATAAAAAAGACTTAGTTCACAACATGAAAGAAAGAAGTAAAAAACAAAATAATAACAATAATCTGAGGATTATATCCAAAACATATGTACATCTTTAGACCAGATATAAAATACTTAAAAAAGATCGGTTATAACCAGTAGCAGGAGTAGATGACACAAGACACCTACTCTATATCTACCACTCGGGCAGAAAATAAATAACTTCACAACAAGAAAAAAATAACAAACGTTAGTCTGAGTTTTATGTCCAAACCACACGCACATCCTTAGACCATGTAAAAATTGCCTGCAAAGTTTCAAAAATCAGTGATCGACAAGGTGCTTCAAATGAATACCCTCATGGAGAAATTGGACAAAATACACTCGATTCTCGTTATCTCGACCTCGCTTATCTCGAATAACCGCTTATCTCGAAGTGAAAATCTGGTCCCTGTTTAAAATGAAAATCTAACAACTGGTAACAAAATATTGTGAAAAAGAGGAGAAATTGCTCCTAAGGATTAATTTCTCCTCTTTTCCGCAATATTTTCAGTACATCTCTAACTTCTAGAGTCAAATTACATATACATTTGTGAAATGTGGTTGTTCGATTTATTTTTCCTCAATTCTGCAAATCTGATATGTCGAGGTACGAATATCTCGAAGTATTTCAGAGAGTCCCTTGGAATTCGAGATATCGAGAGTCGACTGTCTGAATACCCCCTCTGATATGGAGCTAAGTGTCCTGTGGACATTTTTTCTGGGTTTCCAAGCTTGACCCATCTCTTACACCTTACCGAAAATTGGTAAATTCCTTTCTACCCACTGCTCAAATCCGTCAAGGCATCCTACTGCATAAATGTTTTCGACAGAGGCATCCTAAAATAAAAATAAACAATAAAAAATGTAATGTTTAGCGCTACGCAAACAGCAGTCCCTTTTGTAATTTGCTCTGAATAACCATGGAAAAGATAACATCTTTGTTTCATCATGATCTAAAACATTAGTCATTTATCTCCCCTAACTGCCTTTGTGCTGTCAGTTTAAAGTTTGTTTTGGTCGTATTTCAATGTATGACTTGCAGTCACGGAACTGTTTACTTGCAATCCTTTTTAGTTCCTTTTTAAGTGATTGTGTGCTTTTCTGGTTACCGCCCTGTTATTGTGTTTGCAATATTCAGCCTACAAACCGAAAATATGTCTGATTCAACGGGTTCATGTCTGAGAACTTCGGAGTTTGATCGATGATTTCTGCAGAGATTGAAAAACATAGTGAATAATACTAAATTCATTTCATGTACTTCATGACTTAAACTTGTTTTATCTTTAGCTTTCAAAACTACAGTCGACTATCGTTATCTCGACCTAGCTTCTTAGTCTAGGCTAAATAGGGTTAGAGGTAAAACAAATTCCTTCACAAAAGTTATGGACATTTTTAAAAAGTGTGCAATGTACTTAATTACAGAAAAAAAGTCCTCAAAAAAATTCGCAGGCGAAATGTGATTTTTGAGGCAAAATATTGAAAAAATGAACAAAAATCAACAAAAACAGGAATAAATTCATAAAAATTACATTTGAATTCAAAACAATAATCTAAATAGCTAAAAATATTCATAATAGTGTTAAACAACTATGAAAATTTTTTGAACAAAGTCTGTGTATACAAAATACACATTTTTTGGGGTAGAAAAGTGAAAATTTGGACAAAATCCGGGGAAAACGGGAATATTTTTTTAAAAATTTACTGGTCATGATTCCTTGAAATGTTTTGATGTAAATTGTTACATATGATTCTAAGGTAGCTGCAAGAAAAAAAGAAAATTTTTATTTCAATAAAAAATAGTCTTTTGAGGGGGATAAAAACTCGTTATTTGACCTAAAAATAAGCTGAAACTAATTGAAATAGGCTTCTTCAGCAAAATACTGGCCCTATTTGGCAAGGTCCTGTTACTGTTGCCAATGGAACCCTATTGAAAAGTAATTTAACATCTTTCCAATTGACAGCAGGTCATTTGAGACTTGTTTATAGCATCTGATTTCATAAAATCTAGTATTAAGGAAGAAGGGGTCGTTAAAAATGGGTTAAAATAGCCTTCTTTGTTGCATTGCTGGGTATATTTGGTAAAATGTTACTTTTGGCAATGGGACCCTATAAAAACAATTTTATATCTTCCTAGTTAGAAAAGGACACCACTAACGACTAGTTGGTTTTGTCTGGTCTCATGAAACCTTGTTTAAGTGAGAAAGGGGCCATTCTAAAAGGGTTGAGATATGCATCTTCAGCTAGATACTGAGCGTTTGTTGTATAAATGTATTACACCTGACAACGGAATCTTTTTTTAAAAGTCATTCTGCATCTTTCTGGTTAAAAACAGGTCATCTGAGACCTGCTGCTAGTGTCTGGTCTCATAACAGTCTTGTCTAAGATGAAAAAGGGTCGTTCAGAATGGGTTGAAATAGGCATTTTCAGCCAAATACTGGGCATATTTGGTATTGATAAAATACAAGATGGCAACAGAACCCAATAGAAAAATGATACCATATCTAACTGGTTAATGGGCAGGTTATTTGAGACTTTCTGGTAATGTCTGATCCCATAATAGGCGTAATTTAGAGGAAAAGGGGCCGTTCAAATTTGTTGACATATGCATCTGCAGCCAAATACTGGACATATTTTGTGATGATGAATTACAGTTGGCAATGAACCCAGTTGAAAGTGATATTGAAACCTATCTGGTTAAAGAGGAAACCTATCTGGTTAAAGAGTAAGTCGTTTGAGACTTACCGGCATGGTATGATGCCATAAAAAGGTCTCGCTGAACGGGAAAAGGGGTCGTTAAAACAGGGTTAAAATAGTCTTCTCCATCCAAATACTTGGCATAGTTGGTGTAGATATCAAACTATTTCCAATGGAACTTTATTAGTAAGTTTGAAACCTATGCTGAATGTTATTTGAGACTAGTTGGTATTATATGGTCGTAAGGAACTCCTGTTTAAAGGGGTAAAGTGTCATTCAAAATCTGCTAATTATAAAAATAAGCATTTTCAGGCAACTGTTGGACGTATTTAGTATAGATATCTTAGAACTGGCAATGAAACCATAATTAAAGTGATACTGATACCTATTTTGTTGAAGGGCAGGTTATTTGAGACTTGTAGGTGGTGTCTGAGCTCATAAAAAAATTTGTTTAAGGGGAGAAAAAGGTTATTCAAATGTGTTGAAATAGGTCTCTTCAGCCAGATACTGGACATAGTTTGGTATAGATGTAATACAACTGGCAATTTAACCCTATCAAAAAACTTTTATATCTGTCTTTTTGAATCACAGGTCATTTGAAACTTGTTGATAGTGAATGGTCTCAGAAAACTTTTATTTAGCACAAAAGAGGTCATTCAAAATGGGTTGAAACAGATATCTTCGGCCAAATACTGGTCATATTTAACAAGGGTCAAACAACTAGCATTGGAACACACCCATTAAGTCTCAAATGACTTTTCCTTGAACCAGATATCTATCAATATCAATTTTCATTAGGGTTCAGTTGCCAGTTGTATGACATCTATGCCAAATATGATCAGTTTTTAGCTCGCCTGGACGAAGTCCAGGAAGAGCTATTGCACTACCCCCGGTGTCGGTGTCGGCGACCACATTTACGTTAAAGTTTTTTAAGAGCTCATATTTTCCAAATCATACGATGGATTTGGTTCATATTTGGTATGATGATAGATATAGATCCAAAGTTTCTTTAGCCATACCCCAACCCATGCCCATGATCTTAAGGTCAAGTTCACAGACTTTGAAATTTTACAGATAAAGTATTACGTTAAAGTTTTTAAAGAGCTCGTATTTTCCAAACCAAATGATGGATTTGGTTCATATTTTGCATGATGACAGATAGAGGGCCAGATTTTATTATCCCCTCGCACCACGAAGTGGCGAGGCAATATAGGGTTTTTTTACGTAAGCACGTATGTAGGTACGTACATATGTTCACCTTTTGTCATCGCTCTAGTGCCTACATTTATCAATGGATTTTAATATAACTTTATACAGATGTTGTGTATGACAATATCTAGAATAAGTTCGACTTTCAGGGTGTTGGGCTCAAGGTCAAGGTCATTGTGGCTATTTTGAGAAAAAAATTATCATTGCTCTAGCGCCTACATTTATCAATGGATTTTAATATAACTTCACAGAAAGATACACCCACCTATGATTATGGCCAAAAGTTCAAGGTCACAGACAAATTTTGTGCTAGAGTTTTATGTTAAAGCTTTTTAAAAGCTTTAATTTCAAAACCATATGATGGATTTGGTTCATGTTGGGTTTGATGATAGATATGGGTCCAAAGTTTTATTCAGCAGCACCCCCTCCCCTATGACAATTATGACATTAATGCCCCCTTCCTCCCCCGATAGGCCAAAGGGGCATTTAGTCCTTACATCCAGGCGAGCTATGCTGTCTGCTGACGGCTCTTGTTGGATGAAGAAGCCTATTTCAGTTCAAACCTGATCACCCCATTTTCTCTTAAACAAGACTCTTATGACACCAGACACAACCTACAAATCTCAGACAAACTGCCCTTGAACGAAATAGTTATCACTATTATTTTCAGTAGGATTCCATTACCAACTTTAATTCATCTAAATGAAATGCACCTAATATTTCGATGGGGATGCCTATTTTTACACATGTTGAATAACCCCTTTCGCCTTTAACAAGAGTTTCTTTATGCAAAACACAACCAAAACGTCACAAAGGACCTGGCCTTCAACAATATAGGTATCAAAACCACGTTTCACTAGGGTTTCATTGACACTTGTATGACATTTATTCCATATATGCCCAGCATTCGATTGCAGATGCTGATTCTAATACATTTTGAATGACCCCCTTTGCCCTTAAACCAGTGTTTCATACAACCAGACACTACCAACAAAAAAAATGACATTCCTTACAACAAGATATGGATAAAATTCATTTTTGATAGGGTTTCGTTGTCACTTTTATGACATCTTCATAAAATCCCGGTTTGGGGATAATGAAGCCTAATACAACCCATTCTGAACAGCCCCTCCTCCCTTAAACCAGACTTTTATGAGACCAGACACTGCAAATAAGTCACAAATGACCTGTCCTTTGTCCACAGAGATAACAAAATCACTTAAAAATAAGGTACTTTTGCCAGTTGAATTTCAGTGTTCCAAATACGCCCAGTATTTGGCTGGAGATGACTATTTCAACCAATTTTGAACAACCCCTTTTCCTCAATAATAATTTTTTTTCATGAGACAAAATACTACCAACAAGTCTCAAAAATCTGCCCATTAACCAGTAAGATATGGTATCATATTTCATTTGGGTTCTGTTGCCGTTTTGTATTTTATTAATACCAAATATGCCCAGTATTTGGCTGAAAATGCCTATTTTAACACATTCTGAACGACCCTTTTTCATCCTAAACAAGATTGTTATGAGACCAGACACTACCAACAAGTCTCAAATAACCTGTCCTTTAACCGGAAAGATGTAAAATGACTTTTAAAACAAAATGCCATCGTCAGGTGTAACACATTTATACTACAAATGCTCAGTATCTAGCTGAAGATGCATATCTCAACCCTTTTAGAATGACCCCTTTCTCTCTTGAACAAGATTTTATGAGACCAGACAAAACCAACAAGTCTCCAGTGGTGTTCTTTTCTAACTAGGAAGATATAAAATTGTTTTCAATAGGGTCCCATTGCCAAAAAGTAACACGACTTTACCAAATATACCCAGTAATGTAACGAAGAAGGCTATTTTAACCCATTTTTAATGACCCCTTCTTACCTAATACAAGATTTTATGAGATCAGATGCTATAAACGAGTCTCAAATGACCTACTGTCAATTGGAAAGATGTTAAGTTACTTTTGAATAGGGTTCCATTGGCAACAGTAACAGGACCTTGCCAAATAGGGCCAGTATTTTGCTGAAGAAGCCTATTTCAATTAGTTTCAGCTTATTTTTAGGTCAAATAACGAGTTTTTCTCCCCCTCAAAAGACTATTTTTTTTATTGAAATAAAAATTTTCTTTTTTTCTTGCAGCTACCTGAGAATCATATGTAATAATTTACATCAAAACATTTCAAGGAATTATGACCAGTAAATTTTTAAAAAATTATTCCTGTTTTCCTCGGATTTTGTCAAAATTTTCGCTTTTCTACCCCAAAAATGACTATTTTGTATACATAGACTTAGACATAGACCCCTTCCACCTTAAACCTGGCTTTTATATTGTAAAACTGGGGTTTACAGGGTATACATTATTATTGCCGAGGCGGTTCTAATGAGTACCCACAATTTATGTTTTGAGCAGAAATACGAAAAATATCAGAATTTTTATCTGAAAACATCAAGTTTTTGATAGTGAAATTTTCAGTATGTTTGAACAGGTGTGTTTTCGAATGGCGTTGGGGTGCTTAAACTAGGTTTTACTCGCGCGAGTCCTCACCCTTTATTTTGGTGTAGATCACATTACAAATATATATTTAGTCCGCATATAGGTCATCTCCCGCATCTGTGAAACACCACAATGACAAACATTTAATTAATACTACTCTGTTGAAACAAAGCTCTCTAACAGAGCTTTTAAACTATACTATTATTGCTATCATTATTGCAGTCTAATCTCATACATAACCGGGTACTGCATGAAAAACATCAATAGCTCCATTAAAACTGATAAAGAACATAACAGAACACTTTCAGTCCGGGATCCCAACACAGATACATGTAACTGTGCAAATAGTGTATATCTGTAGATTAGACGGCTCGAAACGTATATTTTTTCATTGGTGCAAGAAAAGCTAGAATAACAGAATGCTATCAGACCTAAGACCTGGCTCTGAGGTTATAAAACATTTTTTCCTGCTAATAAATCTCAAATAAATAACAATTCATTTTTTTCTTGCTAAACATATCCAAGCATGAGTATTTCTCTGCTAATAAACACGAAAATGTCAGCTACATGTATTATCGTCAGTCATATATATTGGCAGAGTAAATTTCCTGCTCAGCTGAGCGGAGCATGAAAAAAAAGTTGGCCTCACCCTCTGACCTGTGGATTACACCAGCGCTCCTTGTGTTAAGAACAAAAAACATTGTTGATTTGCCTGGGGGAAGTACACGCCAAATTTGGTTGCAATCCCTCCACTCATGTAGGAGTAGATACGCGTAATAGAATAAAATCAGTAACCTCATTTACTTTGACGCTTCTAGTGTCCCAGGAGTCGGGTATAAGAATCAATGTTGCGTTGCATAAACCAAACACATAAGGATGCTGTACGGCAAATTAGGTTGCAACACTCCTCTGGTGCATAAAACGATGGAACAATTAAAAACAAAACATAATTTAGTACGAGTTCACAAGTTTATCCCTGCCCCAGGACCTAGGTTTAAAAAAAAACGCATTATGGACAGGCATGACTATTGCACATGCGGAAAATATATGGTTAATTAACATGCATAGGTTGAGTATCCCTCTGGTGCTATAGTTGAAGACAGATCAATAGTGTTCTACCCAATTAGCCTTTACTACTCTCTGGGCTAGTTCATCAGACGACAAACTGATGATATTTTTTCTCTTATTCTTTCAAGAAAACTGGTTTTGATATTTCATGCAAATTGTCTCCTTAAGAGACTGCAAATTGTCTCCTTAATGCAAATTGTTTCCTAAGGAGACAATTTGCATGAAATGTCAAAGCCTATTTTATTGGAAAAATAAAAGAGAGGATTTTTTTAAGATGTCGTCTGCTGAAATGTTTACCCAGAATGCCATGGGTTAATTACGTCATCATATATACATGTGCTTGTCGAGTTCTACAGCAACACCAGCCTACACACATCACAAAAACATACATACATACTCTTGACCCCCTTACACCTGTAATGAGATAGCTCCAGATAAGAGGGAGTATCCACTTAATATTTTCCTAATGCCATATGAAAACATATTTTGTAGTACTCATCAAAAGCGCCCCGCCGAGGCGCTTCTTGTGGTGCCAACAACGCAGGTTTTCGTGGAGAAAATATAAGAAAAATATCACTACTTTTCAAATGAACAAAGCATCTTATCAGGGGCTATGTAATGACATTAATTACTTACTTCCTCCAGAACATCTTTTCCACAGAACCAGTTCTTTAAACCAGGCTGAAGCGATAAAAATAGGAAGTTTTCAAAATTAACAGCCTTATGTATTCACTGCTCGAGAATCATCATTTAACTTATAGCCCAAGCTCCCAGTCCCAAATTTTTCGTCAACCCTACACGATCTTGGCCAGAAGGTTTGATGCTTTGTTATAGTAGATGCATACCAGGTGTACCAAGCACAGGTGAGAGTATGGTATTTTAGAGTGGCGGAAGTCTTCAAAATGGCCACCATCCAAGATGGCCGCCATCCAAATAATAACATTCACTTAGGCAATATGAAAACTTATGAACGTATTCTTTAGGTATATTTTTTCAATTAAAATATGTCAATAACATCTGCAAACTAATATTTCACTTTAACAGATTAATTATCTGTACTCGTTACACAATCAAACAGCGATAACTTCCATATAAGAAAAAAATATCAACATTTTTTTGCAAGCATTACAATGTAAAAATGCAGTTTTTGCATGTACTATGATATATTCTGTCTTATTCCCATGTGCTAACCTGTTTGAAGGTTAACAGAGTCTATTCTGTTTATTGTAGATCTTCATTCATTAGCTTTAAAAACAGACTACAAATATATAGCACATATATAGACATAAACTTAGAGTGGGTGGGGTAAACACTCAGTTTCACAGCAAATTAAATCTGGTTGTAGACACAATAAATACAGGTAAATTCTTGTGACACAGTCAAAACCGTTAGTGGTATATCTTTCTGATTGATACCTTTCCATTTGTGTATATGCATTAGATTCGAAATAGATCAGCTCTAATATGTGATTAGGTAAGTAACAGATCACTATCCATCAGTTGTAATTAGATATATCACTCACACTTTCTGATTTGATCTGCTTTTCGACAGACCTCTAATTTGTGTTCGAATATTCCACAAATCTCATCTAGAGCTGATCTATTTCTTTATCAAAATAAATTTTACACTTTCAACTAGTCTATAGGCTTACAGCATTCAGTTTGCTCACATCTCCAATGCATCTGTTTCCAATGTCGTTCACATCTTGACGCTTGCCCACGAAAAGAGCCGCTTGCATGGACAATTTCTGATGCAATTTTCTTGCATTTACAGTAGGTATCTGTTACAAGATTTTCAGGTGTGGTTCTGTTTAGTAGCAAAATCGGTTTAGTCGACCCTGTTTCACAGGTCCAGCCAAACTTAAATGAATCTAGTACTTCTGGGACTGGTTCTAAAGCTGACACCCAAATGTATGTTTGAAACACAGCTCGAACATGGTTTTGTAATGCATCATCAGTTGGAGGTAAGGCCTCTAGATATTTATGACCTCCATAATATACATGTGCTCTCAGAGAAGTTAAGGTCTCAAATTCCTTATACTTTGCATAGAGACGTACAAATATCTTGGTGGCCATAACGTTGACACGGTCTATTACTTCCCGACTGCTGCCATCTTTGATGCCTCTGCTCAAAGGAGCAAGTTCAGATTCCATTTTTAGTTCACTAATAGCTTTCATAAATGCCCGTTTGCCTTTCCCAAACACAAAACTATTTGTGTCACATCCACTAATAGCATGCAGCAATGGAAGCATGTCCCTGTCATTTTCACTAAACCATACACTATTTCATGGATAGGAATATAATGTACCTTAGATTTGATAAATAGCTCTTGAAGTCCATCCTCTCGAAGCTGTTTAAAATGAAATAAGGCCATCACAACAATATCTGTGTCTGAAGCACATGTTGTAATTCTTCCACTTCCACATTTAACTGCAACAGCTACATGAAGGAAAACTCGTGTGTCTGCTTCTTCATGAGTACTTGTCAACATGTGTTTCTCCTCATCACGTATATTATATTCCACGTTAGAACTTACCACTTTCATTTCCATTCTGTTTTTAAATCCACCTGATAGGAATAGATGAGTTCCAGAATGTAAAATATCTGAACTCTCAGTCCACACTGCGAACAGGAAAGCTAACAGGTTAGCTTTGCTTGTGCTATTGCGCAATATTTCATCAAAATTTCTCAGAATTAACCATTTTCTCATTTCAAATTCTCTGAGAGACTCCTTTCTTCTTTGTCGACATCCTCTGGCCTCTTTGAGATTCACATACCTGCTATTACTGTCTTGAATCCCATATAAACCATCATATCTGTCAGCAACTAGATGGATATTTTGTGAGGGATAAGTACTAGTGATATTGTCGAGGATTCTTCTGGCATAATTTTCATTTTCTTCATTGTGTAATGGTGGCGTTGATCGAATATACACATTACTTCAAGGACAACACTAGAGGTAATTTCACCTTCATCGATTTCTGTAGGCCAGTCATCTAAATCAGCTTTTTCTTTCATAATGCCCAACATTGATGACTTATTACCAGTCCGAAGCATAGTTTCTTTAGTTTGAATGTTTTCTTCTGCCAGTGACGGTGGATATTTCCTCATTTCATGGGAAAGAAACTCTTCCAGTTGATTTTTTCCTTCCTCATGTCTGTTTTGTAATATAAGAGCTCTTTTTAAGATCTGAATTTCATCTGCAAGGTCACTTCTTGTAGACTTTGTCTTTTCTGCTTTTTGGCTTTTCACTGTATTTGCCATCGTTATAAGGTTTAATTTAGTTAATTTACCAACATAGTTTCTCAAAGCATTTTCTCCTTTTTTCATTCAGCTGAAGAAGGTCATCTGTGATTTCTTCACTGGCTTTAAGGCAATGTTTACGAGGGCCTTTGTGTCAAAGTTTGCGAAGCGGTTTATCATCCCAACATTAACAGTTTCAGTAATGACCTTCCTTTGTTCTGTTTCTCTTGATACTGTAGCTCTATTATCCTCATGATGATGTGTTTCTACCTCGTCCATATGAAGCATGGTTTTAACAGCTTATGTGACCCCTAGCAAATGGTAAGGTAAGAAACCATTTTTCTTATGTCTGTATTTTCAGAGTTATGCCCTTAAGACCTGCTTATCCAGTCTTCCGTTTGCATCACAGTTTTGGGAGCATTCTAAGGCCATTTCAGTCCATATGCCATTAAAATTTCCACATGCCCTCTTCACTATGAAATTTCCTTGGTGAAATTCTCTTTCAACCTCAGGCGCAGTCTGAAGCAATGCCTTCATTTCCGCAAGGTATGTGACAACTGCTTTCACATATTTCTGGTGATCAGCGGCTGCAATAACTTTTGCCATTTGTGTGACTGCTGTTAAATGTTCATTCCATATGCCTTCGCGTTCTGCATGGATATATAACAAAACAGTTTGAATAAGTTCTACATAATTCAGCCAGAATTTGTCAGTTTTGTATTCAGATCTTGACTGTTTGAATTCATCTATTAGTGACCTTATTTGAGCAGAACATTTGCACATTTCATTCACAGTGCTCAAACATTAACCTTTTGTCTGTTTTGACAGCACTTTCAAGATTACTTAGGCAGTCACATAAGCTAGTAAATACACTCAAGTCACAGCCTTTTTTGATACAGAAATCTTCAAATGCATACCATCACATAGCAAACATCGCCTCATGCATCCTCGTGTGCGCATTTATGGCCTTGTAATATCCCTTACCTGACAGGACCTTATTTACTGTGCCTTCAAGCATCACTTTGCTTTGATCGAACCAGAATGTCACTTAAACCGGAGCCAGATATAAATTTACCAACTGCTCCCAGATTATTCATTAGTAAGTGAAAACCTCCTAAACGCAAAATCGAATTTGTGAAGTTATCAGCGTTTTCCTTCCTCATTGTATAACTTATCTCATAGATTGCTTGATCCTGCATGACCACTGTGTGCTTTAGTCCAAGTTTCTCACTGCTTTTCGTGCAGATTTTGAGTGCCTCATTTACTACATCAGGGTTTTCTGTATTAAGAGTAGCATCGGGACCCAGGGTGAAGTTAGGTAGCTGTAAAAGTGCTTTAACCCCCCCCCCCCCCCCGGTGGTTTACTCTACTGAACGTTCTAAGGCGGTGGTCCCGGTGTTAGTCTTACTCTTTGTTGCTTTGTGGTTTATTCTACGAGGCAATTTGTTGTGTGTCTTTCCATGTGTCATTTTGTTCTTGTGTTTTTTAGTCCTTTTAGTATTGCGATTACCTCGCTTGGGGAAGAGAGAGAGTTAATCTTAGTGCTCTTCGTACGTTTGTTCGATTTGTGCTTGTTTGGATTTGTCGGTTTCCTCTTCCTCTTGGGGTCTAGGAAGGGCTGCGGTTTGTGATTGTGGCACTCCCTTGACTTTTCTCTTACCTTTTTTCGTTGTTGGGTTTTGTAAGAATGGACAATAGCCGATTGCAGTTGCTGCCGTATTTTACTGGCTGATGGTGGCATTGAAAACCTTCCACCAAGAGAGAGAAAGTTAATGCAATGCGTTTAATGTATGCATTATTAATAATCTACCAACAGAAAATACACATGTGTATAAAGACACTCAGCTGAAAACCTTTTGCCGCAATGCCAACATAAATGTTACATGTATGCCATACCAGCCGGTATTTTTTTTACCAATGACATTAAATATGCAGAGCAAAAGGAACATGATTTTCTTCTCACAGCACATCTTTACTTAATATGCTTACTGCATGTAGTTTGATTTGTTTTGGCCTCAAAATATTCAGTCAGATTGCAAAACATTGAAAATTCATTACTTTTAAAGGCAACTACGACTGCAACTGCACTCTTTATACAGCACCAAAGAACACGTTTTTTGATGAAAACAGTATAAAGCTAACTTCTATTTATTTTTTTCACAAATATTTGGTTATCACATTGATATTGTATGCTTTCGTAGGATTTAGCTAAAAAGACTACTGTATATTCAATTTTAGCTATAAAAATTATATTTATGGTGGCCATCTTGAATGGCGGCCATTTTTAACACTTTCGCCAGCGAAATTTATCATACTCTCACCTGCTTTATGATCTACTAGCATATATCTTTCAAAAAAACACAAGAAACCTTCTGGCCAAGATTGTGTAGGGTAAACCAAGAATTTGATCAGTACTGCGATTGGGAGCTCGGGCTATTACTAAGTAATAAATGTTGAGTCTAGTCTGCATCACTACAGCTAGTGTAAATGCCATGTGAGGTCCATACATGTCCTCCCCATACGTCACTAAAGTATAGCTCATCACGAAAATACGACTATATAATGTTGACCCCTTAAACCCATTTTTATGTAGTAAAACGGGTTTACAGGGAGTATACATTATTTTATCTTATTCCTGCTCAAAACCATAGATTGTGGGTACTCGTCAGAACCGCCTCGCCTCCTGCTCAAAAACTTAGATTGTGGATACTCGTTAGAACCGCCTCGGTGAGGCGGTTCTAACGAGTACCACAATCTATGTTTTGAGCAAAAGATATCAGGCTTTTTCTCTGTAATTTACATTTTTTGGTGGTAAAATTTTTAGTATACTGTAAATGGCTTGTTTTCGTAATGTCAGATTTTATAGTCCTTTGCGATCATTGACTCAGAGCCTATTCCAGAATTTTTTAAAATTTGCGCGTGTCCCTGATGAGTCCTATTTGGCGATGCTTACTAGCTCGGCCCGCTATATGAGACATTTCATGTATATACGATATTTTGTGCGAGTGTGTCCATTGGTTTCAAGGGTCTGTCAGTTTAAAGTATGTTTGTACTTAACAGAGCCCGGGCTATTTCCCTGTTTAAGCATACTTGACACACTTGTCATCCACAGTTTACAAGGGAAAAGACTTTCAAATTGGTACATGTAACTTGATATTCGTTTTCCAGCATACAAAATCCCTTTTGAAAGAGATTACTCTAAATAGTTTACCCTCAAATATAAATCAATATAAAGGCTTGATTTAATGTAGATGTTATGCGACATACTGCCTAATGATTAACATAAGCAGCGTAAACAATCTGGCTACCTCCTTCAAAGGTATGACGGTGGGTCTGCACTCACTTTCAGTAAAAATTTCTACAAATAACGTAAGCCTCAATGCAAAATGTAGAAAATTAATATTTATACATCTGAGGTCGATATGATAGACATCGACGCAAAATTTAAAAATGTAGAGAGATTGATACCATGGTGTTTTATTCTTTATCATTACGAAAACAAGCCTATTCAAATATATTGGAAAATTTACCAGTAAAATATGAATAATTTCAGATAAAAAATCTAATATTTTTCTTATGTCTGCTCAAAAACATAGATTGTGGGTACTCGTTAGAAACCGCCTTGTCGAGGCGGTTCTAACGAGTACCCACAATCTATGTTTTGAGCAGAAATAAGAAAAATAATATATACCGCTGTAAACCCCAGTTTTACTATATAAAAGTGGGGTTTAAGGGGGTCAAAATTATATAGGCGTGTTTTCGTGATAGTTATTGTCGTGTGTCTATCCGTCCGTGTAAGGCAAATTACTGTACCGTGAACTACATACATGTATACGCCGATCGTCACCAGTTTTCCCTGAAGGACAGTATATGACTAGAACCATTGCGTTGGTTTCTCTGGCATTGATTGGTTGTTTCTTTTACAAGAGAGTAAGATTTTGTTAAAGTAATAGCAAATTTAATCAAACCATGGTACGCGCGAATAGGCTCTGGACCTTTCGCTGTTCGCATATTCCCTGAATAAACATTTTCCCAAAGACTTCAACTTTTCAGACCGGTAGACTAAAACTTATACTTATGCAAACAATGTAGATCCAGATGAGACGGTTCATAACACAAGCCGTCTTATCAAGACCTACACTGTTTGTCATTTCATTCTAGATTTTGACTGAACATCTATTTACAACAATTGACATGTCCAAATTCAAAGACGGAAGAATCCATTGCAGATACCCGGGGATGAAAAAATTAACTTACAGAAATATTATCAACCACCTTACAACATGAATAGGGCACCGTGCATTTCAATGGACTTCGGTTTGTGTCAGTGCAGTTGAAATACTCGTTCTCATTCCAGTCCGTGTAAGTGTTTACCCCACAACACTCAAACTGAAAATACAGGTCGAGAAAAATATGAGCCAAAATGTCAGAAAACGTACCTTCGGACTTGTGCGCCCAGCGACTATTCAGAGCTCTGATGAGAATATTTACTGGGAGCATTTTGGATAGCTAAGGATGTAAAGTGTTGTTGTTTCTTTCATGCGGCCAGCGAAGACTTTGACCGGAGTGCGCAGATCGCAGGCTAATTTGAGCCTTGGTGTAAACAATATTTTATTTCAATGTATCAAACATTTACATTTAAGTACATCGGCAGAATACAATAGCACAATCATACATGATTTAAAAACAGGCATATTATGTTTCTTTGAATCATCTCCTGCAATAAAACTGCACTTTGAACGACGTGTCTAACTTCTACTAAATATGTAAACATTTTTCATGGAAAATTCAATGTTCGATTAAATAATAATGGGAGCAAGATAGACAGAAAGAGAAGAAGAACAAAGAAAAGAAAGAGGAGAAGAAAGAAAGTCTGCGAATCGATAATTAACGATAATGGTAACAATCGGGAACAGTGTCGTGGAACATCAGTAGATGCAGTTGTTGATTACTATAAAATACCGTTTCCACGTTAAAAAAAAACAAAATCCTATTCATTCGATAAAAATCGTTTGGTTTGTTGTACATATTTATGAACTGCCCTGAAATAAATTCATTACTATCATCTGATAATGAATCATCCCCGAACAAAACAAAAAACAGCTTCCGATGGTTCATCATAATTGCTAACTATATGTAACAGTTCTCTACGAATGACACAAAATTTTGGACATATAAAAAGGAAGTGAGAAGTATGTTCCACAGCTCGGCAAGTACAATATGGTTCAGGGATCAGGTTTCTCCGATACAAGTGAAATTTTAATGTACTGCATTCAGTTCTTTGTCTTGTATGAAGTATCTGATAAAGTCAGTCACTAAAGAAGTAATACTTGGGAATTTTCGGAGTATTTCTCTCAAATTCAAAGATTTGAAAGACGTTACATAAGGGGAACGACTGTTCCACTCTCAAATCGTAGAAGAAAGAAATGAGTCAAAATAGAGTCTAGAGGTTGCATGAATCTGCTGATAATTATCAGCATTACGAAGGTTGTAGGGGGTATCATTCGCAACAAGAGGCTTTTTTAGTTATGTAAAATGTGCTTCGGCAGCTGGGGCGAAGGAAATCATTACTTTGTTTCAACGGACCAAACGGCAATGCAGCGGCATGTTGTGGAACATAGAGAGCACGACAATGCACAACAGAAGTTAAGGTCATCCACTGAATCCGGGCTTAGCTTCAGATATCTTGGCATTGTCTTGCCTCTGGATCCAGCTTGGTCGGGACGAGAGGGTGGGGTAAACTCTGCGCGTCTCTTCCTCACTATAGGGAGGTTGAATAGGATTTTTTTGTTTCATTTTAACGTGAAAACGATATTTTATAGTAATCAACAACTGCATCTACTGATGTTCCACGACACTGTTCCCGATTGTTACCATTTAGCAGCGCATAGCCATAGCATGACCACATATGTAAGCCACACAAAAAAAAGCTCTGTAGCGATGGGCGAGCGGCGAAGCAGCAGGTGGGGAAACATTGGAAGCTGTAGTTGCGGACCTGCCTACAGTCGGCTTGGTTCTATAAGGTCGCTTTCCTTAAGAACTAAGTAGTACAGGGAATTCGGCAGTCAAACTGAGTCACTGAGCAGAACCTTTATATTAGGATCGCACTGCTCATCCCTCTAGCATGGGGAAGGGGCTAGGAAAGGGGCCCTAAACACTTATCAAAGCTCCTGCTGGTTAACTGCGATCAGCGGGGATCTCACTTAGCGGTCGAACAAGGAAAACAATGAAGGTGATACCTTTAACAATCGGCGCATAGAATGTGCGCACTCTAAAGGATAGTGCTGGTTCTGACAGACCTCAGTGAAGAACAACGCGTTGGCAGAGAACTGAACAGATACACACTCGAGATTGCAGCTCTGAGTGACACTCTCCTTGCAGAGGAAGGACTTTTAAAAGAAGTTGCAGCTGGGCACGCTTTCTTCTGGAGGAAATGCAGCGTAAAGCAGGAGTAGGATTCGCCACCGTCACACCTTGCGAGCTTTCAGACTTCAAAAAGGCACAAAAACCGCCTGGTAACGCTTAGGCTTCCCTTATCTGGTAAGAGGCATGCAACAATTGTAAGTTTCAATGCACCCACAATGACCAACCCAGATGAGTTTAAGACAAGTTCTATGACGATCTGGATTCTGTGATTTCAACAACATCCCGGCCAGACTAGGGCGGGCACAGACCATCAAACCTGGGCTGGGAAGGAAATATTGGAACTGATGGAGTAAGAAAGTGCAACAGTAATGGTCTCCCCCTTTTAAGGAAGTGTGCGGAGCATCAGCTGTTGATCAGCAACACAGTCTTCCGTCTACCAACTCGTAGCATCATGGCTGCATTCTCGCTCTAAACATTGGCATCTCATTGACCATATCACAGAGCGAAAGAAGGACAGACAGGATGCCCGAGTGACAAAGGGTATGTGTTGTGCAGACTGTTGGATATATCACAAGCTTGTTGTCAGCGAACTCAATCTGCGCATTTAGCCTACACGGCGACCACAAGGTAAGAAAGTCCAAAGAGATTGATTTTCTCCAAGCTGAAACAAGACAGCAAGAGGCAAGCATTCATCAATTATATCTGCAGTCGTTAAGATGCATTAGAACACAGTTCAAGGGATCCAGATGAGTACCGAACAGTCTTCAGAAACACCATTCATTCTTAAGCAAATGATTTGCTAGGACCAGTCTCGCAAACACCAAGATTGGTTAACTGAGAATGACGTAGAAATCCAGGAACCACTTGTAGAGAAACATCAAAACTCCGCATAAAAAAGCTAAGGTAGTATATCAGTAAGCACCTGGAAAGCCTTACAAGGAGCCTACCATTACACTGAAAGGTCAACGATAGCCAGTGGTAGACAAGTTCACCTACCTTAGAAGCACATTGTCAAGAAGTGTGCACATTCATGATGAAGTCAATGCCAGGATTGCCAAAGCTAAAGCAGCATTTGACCGGCTACGTGGGAGGTTTTAGGATCAAAGTGGAATCAGACGACACAAAGCTAAACGTCTAAAGATTTGTGGTGCTGCCAACACTATTATACAGTCTACCAACGGCATGTCAAAAGGCTGAACCACTTCTCTACAAGTTGTCTTTGGTAACTTCTAAAGATTAAGTGACAAGACAGGGTTTCAAACACAGAAGTCCTGAAAAGGGCAGGGATGCTGAATGTACGTCTTTCTACACAATAAAGATAGAAAGGCCATGTTACCAGAATGCCTGATGAACGTTTGCCAAAGAAAATCCTCTATGGAGATTTACAAGAGGGAAAACGCTGCCATGGTGGTAAGTACACCACACCACTCCCACCCCCCGCCACCCCTGTAAGGACTTCAACATACCAACAGAGTCGTGGGAACAGATTGCACAGGATCGAGCAAAGTGGTGAGGCCTCATTAGAAGGGGTGCTGAAGAATACGAAGCAAAATGAATCAGCGAATCCGAGCAAAAACGTCTTCAGCGGAAAGCCAGAAATAAGGCATCAACAACAGAGCTTTCTTCCTCAGACCTCTCTTGTTCTGCAACAGATAGTTTAGAGCTAAGACTGGTCTCATTAGCCATCTTAGAAAATACAAACAGTAGCCCTTCACGCATTTGATAAAGATTGGCATTGTAAGTAATGACAGACAAACTACGAGGCCCCTTTTCAGGTGAGAGGTAAAATAAATTTCTAAAGAGTTGCCTTATTTCAACGTGTATCCATTCCTCAAAAACGCACCACGTAGGATAATAGTCTTTATGCCATACGCGAAGGCCAACATTACGAAAACACGACTATTCAAATACATTGAAAATTTTACAACAAAAAAAGGGGAAATTTTTAGTAAAAATCCCAGATATTTTTCATAATTCTGCCCAAAACATAGATCGTGGGTATCGACGAGGCGGTTCTAACGAGTACCCACAATCTATGTTTTGAGCAGAAATAAGAAAAATAATGTATACCCCTGTAAACCCCAGTTTTACTATATAAAAGTGGGGTTTATGGGGGTCAAAATTATATAGACATGTTTTCGTGATGGATACGCCTGCGCATCTACATAGGCGTAGTCGTAGCGCTCATCTCGTTACGGACATTATGCACGTGCGTAACACGCGTAAGAAAAATATCTATAATAAAGTAGCATTAACATAACATATGTTGCTTCTTTTCTATAGGGCCTGCTCTTATTGGAAAGACTGAAAGGGATTAATAGCGTTTGTGTAATTTGATAGAACATTTCAAATATCAATAAAGCAGACTTGTTCAGTTTATGATATAATGGATATAAGTATATGAGTTAACGCCTTTTCCTGGCACAGTCTGCTCTCGTTATCTCGAAATCGCTTAACTCTAATAACCGCCTATCTCGAAGTGAAAATCTGGTCCCTGTTTTAACACAGAGATCTGCCAACAGGCAATAAAATATTGTGGAAAAGAGGAGAAATTGCTCCTTAGGAGCAATTTCTCCTCTTTTCCACAATATTTTTAATATATCTCTAACTTGGGAGCCATCTTAAAGATTCATTCTGTTAAAGGTGGCTGTTGGATCAATTGTTTTCCTCAGTTTCGCAAATCTGATATGTCGAAATACAGATATCTCGAAGTGTTTCATAGAGTCCCTTGGATTTCGAGATAACAAGAGTTGACTGTATCTTCATGTAAATTTTTGAATACGGTTGCCACAAAGCTGCGTTCTATCGAGTTAATAAAATACTTCCTATTATATATCAGGAAGAATCTCGTTGCCATTGCAGCCAGAGCTTTAACTGATTTGCCCAAACAATGAAAACTTTAATTTCCCTTTCAAAGCAATATTTTAGATCGAGCCAGTGATTTTTAAGAAGGCCTGTAAAATGTGCAAAGACGGTCGCACGGACATACGAGGAGAGAAAAGTGATAACTATGGCTTATCTTTAGCTTCGCCAAAATGAGATTAAATATTTCATCATGGCATTACCTTTTCTTGGAAGAAATCAACCAAGGACTCTTTATCGCTATGGTAGTTCCTAACATAGACATTGGTGAACAGATCTGTGGCAAACGACCTGGCTTGGGTCTGGAAAGCGAGCACCAACACAACTCCTATTACCTCCAGGAGGAATATAAAGAGCAGCAAATAATAAAACTGAAACAGAAAAATAGAATACGATTAGCCGTTTCTTCCCTCGGTTTCTGAAATGAACACTTCCATCCTTGAATTTGGATCATCCCCACTGTTAAAAATAGGGCTTCTGTCAAAATTCAGTAACAGTATGGCAAACAATGCCAATCATAGCCCCTGCTGCTCGTTATGAGCCGTCTCATCTGGATCTACACTGTTAGCAAATGTGTCTGTTTTAGTTGATAGGGCTGAAAGTGTTAAGATTCTATCGGTTTTCTAAGTGAGTCATTGTGGAGAAGATAAACAGTTCTAAGGCTGCATGTTCAAACATTTGAGAATTTATCATTTTGTTTTGGGAATCAGTGGAAAACAGTTATTTGGAATGCAACTAAGGTGTTTTATTCGTCAATTTACCAAAACCGGAAATTTATACAATGTCAGGCATTTTCATTTTATATGTAAAATCTTACTTTTGAGAGATTTCACGGGCCGCACCATGCTCGAACATGTCTCCGAGCATATGTGGACATCGAAGGCCTAAATCACTGATCAGGTCATTTACAGCCCAGCAAACAAAATCTATGGCTACTACAGAATGTATGATTGGAGAGCAAAGGCCCAGATGATATGTTGAGAAAGTGCAGGATGATCTGAATCTGCGCATTTTGCGCATATCGGAAGGCATTTTTTTCGCTTGACGCAGACTATATTCTTTTTTGTAGATAATCATTACGAAAACATGCCTATTCAAACATACTGCAAATTTTATCACCAAAAAATGAAAATTTTCAGATAAAAAATTCTGATATTTTTCATGTTTCTGCTCAAAACATAGATTGTGGGTACTCGTTAGAACCGCCTCGATGAGGCGGTACTAATGAGTACCCACAATCTATGTTTTGATCAGAAATAAGAAAAATAATGTATATCCCTGTTAACCCCAGTTTTACTATATAAAAGTGGGGTTTAAGGGGGTCAAAATTATATAGGCATGTTTTCGTGATGGTAAAATATATAACAGGTCCTGCTAGTGGGTTTCTTGTGTTCTAACATATTTTTGAAACCCTTGTTTAGGGGCAACTTGGACCCCTTTGTAAACAATGCAAATTTAGGTGCCATTGCTCATACGAGCAATGGCACCTAAATTTTCATTGTTTACAGAAAGAAATGTTGTAATCTTCATAACGCCTTCATGGTGAGGAGATTAGGTTTGGGGAAAAACAACCATCTGACTTACACTAGTCTTGCGCTCAACCCTCGATATCACCTCTGTGCCCTTTGCTTTGTTTCATCATCGTGTCTGTAATTATGTATGTTCCACTGCCACGTTTCACAGATGAGGTAAAGGATTCCTATGCGGACCGAATATGTTTGCAACTTGGAATTGCATAAGTTTCTGGCAATGTTTCGTGTCCGCAGTTTAACTTTAAAACCGTTTAAATATTTCTTTATGAAACTGTGTACAGATATAAAACATCACTCACTGAGATTCATTAGACGATGTGCAGAGAAAAGGAACAGTAATCTATTTTCCTGTTTTAACTGTATTATGCTCTTTTTATATAGTAATTTCTTGTTCACTCAATATCTCCTTCATCGACTGACCTTTTTGTTTTCAAACTTTGGTCTAATATTCACCTTATCAAGATAATTTGCAGAGCTCACATACTTTGGTCAAAAGCCATATGAATTTTAAACTTCTGCTGAAGATAGTTCAATGAAGACTTGTGAAATTCTCAACTAGGATATACTAGATGATAGTAGAACCATGTACGTACACATCAACTGAGTTTATGTTACATAAGATGGCCCCAATACCAATATACTGTACAAAGCTTTCTCAACTTCTTGATAACTTAGAAATCTATAAACTTGAATCTTGATAATCGGGGACTACCAACTTTGTTCATGTTTTAATCCTTGGACGACCTTTTACCCTGATTTGATTAAGTGGGAAATTTTACAAATGATGATATTTAAAATGCTTTTAAAGATTGTGAAAAGATATTTGGCATGTAAGTTCAAGGAATTAAAAATATCAATCCTTAATGTACCAAAGGACAAGGATTAACCTTGACCTTTGACTGAGATCATGTAAAGAGTGGAGTTAAAACTCTTTGGCACTGAAGCTACTGATATTCTTCCTGGATTTTTTTGTGAAAAAAAAAAAAAAAAAAATATTTGCTCACTAACAAGCACCAAATTAAGATAGCCGACTTAAGTTGTCAGAGGCAACAGGCTTATTTGCTTAAACTCTCAAATAAGCTTTACAGTACCATTATGGTCCTCTTGTTTGCTAATTTGATGCAAATAGTCCTGATACTGACACACCCCTATTCAATTATTGTATTAGCTACTGCTAAAAAAACACGTGTGAATATTACTAAGGCTGGCTAATCAGAGCTGAAAAGATAATCGATTATCAATCCTGCCATTATGACTGATAATCGATTAGTAATCACTGCAGAGTTGGTCATAATTTAACATGTCTGTTTCAGCGTGATGCTTACCATACGTTATACTTTACTGTATGTATTTGGTCAGACAGGCCTGAGCAAACAGTGTAGACCAGATGAGACGCCACAAAACGCGGCATCTCAGCAGCGTTTACACTGTTTGCCACTCATCCATCTATTTTAGACACAACATTGGGTAGTATACTGTACTTGTTCAGTGTTTAGATAAAGAATGGTAAGGATTTGAGGTGTCTGAATACTAAGGGTAAATACGGTAAAGTAACAGACACAGAAATCAAATGATCGATTCTTAGCAATTTGTAAAGATGATCACTTTTGTGAAATTTATCGATCAATTAATCGATTATCCGATTGATTGTGCCACCCTTATATATTACCATGCTCAACGGAGCTCTTATTATTCAGATATTACGTACTTACAACTTTCAAAAGAAAGGTGTTTTCTCGAAGTGCTCCAACAAATCCTGCGAATGTAATGACAAACATTCCGGAGCCGAATATTATTAGAATAATAGACAAGTCGAGGAGAACATCATATATTGTCGTTATTTCCTCGTAGTAATATTTGTTCTTTTCCACGTAAGACCATACACCAATGCCAATCATAGCCCCTGCTGCAACCTAAAAAATAAAATAATCAAAGCACTGACAGCACTGGACGGTCGATCGTCTCTGAGTGTAGGCCGGAAAAAAAAATGTTCCTGAACGGGGACTTAACCCTTGTCCTGCTGAGCCCGGATATACCCTGCCTTTGCAAACAGTGTAGATCCAGATCAGTTGGCTTCTGAAGAAGCCAACTGATCTGAATCTGCACTGTTTGCCATTTAGTATCTGAATTTGTATCAACAATCTGTATCAAGGAATCTGATTGGCTGAGATTTATAAATGGGCGTGGCATCTTAATTTATTCAGCATGACAAGGGTTAAGACTGTTTCGTTTAACCCTTTACTGACTGTAATTTAGGAAAACAGTGCAGACCTTTGTCTGTGGCGTCTGATCTGGGTCTGCACTGTTTGCCAATGTCCCTGTACTGAGCCCAGTCCAGGTTTTACAGATAACACTCTTTACACAGCACTCTGACGTCACAATAGCTTGATTTCAAAGGTTTGGACAATAACCTTAAAAGCTCCATATTTCTCAAAAATAGACATTTTTATACAAGAAAGGTTTAATAAATTGATATATGTTATTAATACGATCATAAAATGTGGCATCTGACAGCTTGTACAATTCCAGTTAGTCTCTCGTTTTTGAACTGGATCAAAAATGAAATGATTATTATCGTATCTCTGGATTAATGTTGGCAACAGAATACTGTTATATCTTAAACTAAACGCTCTGGTGTCTTGGGGTGTGAGTTTGCGACATTCAACTGCGGTTTGGTTTATTAAATTGCCCACTCAACAAGAGACAGAACCTTACTGTTTAGAAGCGTATTTCAGAGCTTTCAAAAGTAAGAGCTTAACCCAAAGCTGCTGATTATAACTACTAAAGATAATACTAAAATATTTCTCATATTTCCCATATTTCACTGCAAACAAAACAAAATATTTCTTTCAACTTGTCTGAACCTAAAACTGGACTGGATACGGTGACACGTCAAATGACATTCATTAACCAACGGAGAAAATTTAACAAAATGACCAGTTGCATATGCCATTACGAAAACATGCCTACTCAAATATACTGAAAATTTTACCACCAAAAACTAAAAGAAAAATCAGATAAAAAGTCTGATATTTTTTATATTTCTGCTCAAAGCATAGATTGTGATTACTCGTTAGAACCGCCTCTCCGAGGCGGTTCTAAAGAGTACCCACAATCTATGTTTTGAGCAGAAATAAGAAAAATAATGTATACCCATGTAAACCCCATTCTTACTATATAAAAGTTGGGTTTAAGGGGGTCAACATTATATAGGCGTGTTTTCGTGATGCGATAAGCAATAGGCATTGTTCCCTTTTGAATAAATCGAACTGGTCCAAAAAACCGAAAACCGATTTATATTTATGAAAGTCCAAAAAGAACAGGGTTTTAAAATTCTTAATTAAGACAGAGTATAAAAATCCATAAATAGGGTAGGGTGAAAAAAAATCCATAAATGCATGTAGGACAGGGTTTCCATTACGAAAACACGCCTATTCAAATATATTGAAAATTTTACGATCAAAAAAAAGAAAAAAATCAGACAAAAAATACTGATATTTTTCATATTTCTTCTCAAAACATAGATTGTGGGTACTCATTAGAACCGCCTCGGCGAGGCGGTTCTAACGAGTACCCACAATCTATGTTTTTTAGCAAAATAAGAAAAATAATGTGTACCCCTGTAAACCCCAGTTTTACTATATAAAAGTGGGATTTAAGGGGGTCAAAAGTTTATAGGCGTGTTTTCGTGATGAATATCTACTCTCAAGGCAGTAGCTAGAGATATTTTCCCGTATCTTTAGCCTCGGAGGCAAGAGATACGGGCCCGTATCCAGCCTGTTAGTGTACAGACGGGTCCGCATCCCTAGCCTCTTCCCCTGTATTTGGCTAGATATTCGGCTGTGGAGTATTTTTGTACCATTTCCAATAATTTATTTCGTAACCACACACCGCATAATTTTAAAGTCTCTTTAAAACGGCAAAATTCTGAAATGTAACAAATACGATAACATGATGAAGAAAACCATTTAATATTATCATTATTAGAAAACGCTTATATTAGTAGTAGTAGTAGTAGTAGTATGAAAACACGCCTATTCGAATATACTGAAAATATTACCACCAAAAAAAATCTAAATTTTCAGATAAAAATTCTGATATTCTTCATACGTCTGCTCAAAACATAGATTGTAGGTACTCGTTAGAACCGCCTCGGCGAGGCGGTTCTAACGAGTACCTACAATCTCTGTTTTAAGCAGAAATAAGAAAAATTATGTACACCTCCTTAACCCAAGTTTTACTATATAAAAGTGGGGTTTAAGGGCATCAACATTTTACAGGCATGTTTTCATAATGTATTATTATTATTAATTATTATCCTCATTATTACTATTAATTATTATTATTATTATTATGTTAGGGATACGGGTCCGTATCTCCAGACTGACAGGCTTAAGATATTGGCCGAATCTATCCTCCAAGGCCACCTGGTGACAAATGTCCTTTCGACCACCCTGTGAAAATGTCCATTTGACATTTGACCTCCTGGTGAAAATGTCCATTTTGCCACCTGGTGAAAATAGCCTTTGGCTACTTAGTGAGAATGTCTATTCGGCCACCTGGTGAAAATATCCATTTGGACACCTGGTGAAAATGTCCTTTTGGCCATCTGATGAAAATATCCATTCGACAAACTGGTGAAAATGTCCATCTGACCCCTTGATCAAAATTTTCATTAGACTACCTGGTGAAAATGTCCATTTGGCCACCCGGTGAAAATATTTATCTGCACACCTATTGAGATTGTCCTTTTCGCCACCTGGTATAAACGTCCAGTTGACCATCTGGTGAAAATGTCCGTTTGACCGCCTGTTGAAAACGTCATTTTAACCACCTGTTGAAAATGTCCATTTAGCCACCTAGTGAAAATGTTCATTTGGCCATCTGGTGAGAATGTCCATTTGACTATCTTGTGAAAATGTCCATTTGACAACGTGTTGAAAATGTCCATTTGACCACCTGTGAAAATGTCTATTTGACCACCTTGTGAAAATGTCCATTTGACCACCTAGTGAAAAGGTCCATTTTGCCACCTGGTGAAAATGCTCATTATGGCTACCTTGATATGCTCACTTTGCTACTACATCAGTCGCCTTTTAGCCACATGGTGAAAATGTCAATTTGGCCATCTGTCGAAAATTTTCATTTGATTACCTGGTGAAAATGTCCATTTGACCACCTGGTGAAAATGTCCATTTGGCTACCTGGTGAAAATGTCCAATTAGCCACCTGGTGAAAATGACTATTTGGCTAATTGGACACCTGGTGAAAATATTCATATTACCATCAGGGGAAAGTGTCCATTTGCCCAACTGGTGAAACTCTCTTTGGCTTTCTGTTCTAAATGACCCACAGATAAGACCCTAATCAAGCTGTTGTTTCTGAAACGGTTTTACAGGGGTCAATACCTTCGTAAAAATGAATCTATTTGTTTAGAGTTGGCGAAGGGAGCAAAACATTTTTTACAGAGTTATCTCCCTTGAAATCGTATTGATTTTGCTTAAGACTTAACAAAAGGTGAACCATCAACGCAAATGTATTGCGGCGTATGATCAGGGTCTGTGCTGCTTGCCAATATCCAAGTCCAGGTTTTACAGATAACCCTCTTTACACGGTACTCTGACATCACAGCGACAAGAATAACGCCCCAATAAGTAACCTATACCTGGATTTTGTACGAACCGCGCAATTTGATTACATTGGTCAATGATATTCAAGTGGACAACTTTCACCCAGGGAAACCCGATACCGGGATATCGGAGGGTGCGAGATTTCGGAGGTAAACAAATGACGTCATCCAGCGAAGCGACAGGGTATGTATTTATCCATTTTTTATTGCTTATAGCTTATTCATTTGATAAAAAAGCTGAGTTGCTCGTTCTCGAGACATAATAATGAATATGTTAAAGCAAATATTTCCTTTCTCAGCTACTTTGTGGAGGTGAAACGGCATTTGAACCAAGATGATCTATTTTTCATCTCAGTTTTTGCCTTTTCGACGGCTACTAGCCCGATCATGGTAAACGACATGTTGGTTTATTATTGCCCAGGGATGGACTTATCTTCTCTTCGACTGTCTTCATAGTTATTTTAGTTTATCAACAAAGAATAACGCCCCCGGATGAAATTTAAAGAAAGTACTAGCGAAATTTTGGATAAGGGAATATTCGGAGGTACATTGACACATGATGCTGTAGATCTCGGAGGGACTGTTGCTGGATTTCGGAGGCACTGAAAATTGACAGAGTGAGTTCTGTCTAAACAAGCAATATAAATTAAAACCTGCTCGCACAATATGGTGCTAAGCCTGTGTGCAAATACTAGTGTCTCTTTTTGTAGCAATTTTAATAGGGTTTGATTGGTTTGATGAGGAGTTTAATGTAATAATATTACTAGAACCAATGTCATTACGTTTAAGAACTTATATGCAATAAAACAGCTTTTCCCTGCAAAAATGATGTTCTGTATGTAAAACGTGATATTTTCCTACCTAAGTTTCGACTGAAATGTTGATTTTGGAAACTCGTAAGAACCGCAGCGCCGATGCGGTGCCAACGAGTGCCATCAGATCAGAAAAAATAAACGTAACGTTACCACTGTAAATCTATGATATATCAATTATTCATAGCAATATCCCAACTCGGCACAATATTCACCAATATCAGTACATAAAATCTATAATAAAGTTAACAACAGGTGCTTATTCGTCCATCGGGCTGACATTTGTATATCTAATTACAAGAATCTATTTATTTTCTTATACTGAGTCGTTCATATTTGACCATTACCTGTGTTAGGTGGGTCGCTTAATTTAGAATTTAGCAACAACAATAACAATAATAGTAATAATAATAATAATAATAATAATCACACGATGAGCCTGGTAAATAGTTCCTTTAAAATCTGTGGAATCCAGTTAAACATTCAAAACAAAAAGATAACACCCATATATCAGTCATCTTGAAATCTTATAATGCCCTTAACTCCCATCATTTCAACGGAATTTCATCAAATGCGCATCGAAATCCAAATGTTACAATGTATAGTTTAGAACTATATTGTTCTTTGCTTGTGTTCTCCTTGCGCGTACAACCGAAAGTCCATATCAGAGAATCTTCATTGTATTTTTTTTTTATTTATGTAACGCTCCTGATTTTAAATGCTTGTCGGCAAACTGTCTTATAAGAACTCCCCATGAGGTGTTACTTAACATTGTTGTCTACAAATCTTTACGGACAGTCCGCTTATCTAGGTTTTTAAGCAGCAGCAAGAAAAATTACACATTCCCCTGTAATCCCATTTTCCAAATATAAGTGAGATTTACAAGGGGTCTTCACCACATAAATTTGCTAGCGTGATATGATAATTATATGAGTTGTAACGAGGAGACCTTTATCATTTTCATTTGCTATCAATAGAAAACATTGCAGATTTTGTAACGTGTTCTTCCATACGCGCTGTGCGTGTGCGTGCGTGCGTTCGTGCGTGCGTGCGTGCATGCGAGCATGTGTGTGTGTGTGTGTGATTGGGGATGGGGGTGGACAAATTCATTTCAAAATCAAGCAGGTGCGGGGTGGGGGTGGTGGAGTTGGCGAACGTAGACCCCGTGGACTAATTATTTAAAAAATCAAGCAGATTTTAATCGAAAAAACAGGTTACACCCCTAATTTTCGCCTATAATTTGATATTTTTGAGCTTTTGCACGCCTCCATACGATCACACCATCCCCATTTCAAAACCCACGGGCCTGGGGTTTTAAGCCTAAATTAAATGTAAGTGAAAATCCTTGGAGTGTCTGACCGACCAAACGATGAAACGAGACCTGTACCCCTTTCGGGCCAATTATTTTAAAAATCATGCAGGTTTGGCCATAAAATCACTTAACATTGCTTAATTTTGCATCCCCCATCGGCATTTTGTTGGCATCTGTGTCCCCTTTAAGAATAGCCAAGAATTCACACACCCGCCCCTTCCATTTCAAAAGTCTGTGTATAGGCCTGGAAACTCACCAAAGGCACAAAACGTTGTGATGAACAAATATGAAAACACGCAGAATGAAATTTTCATGTCTTAAAAAATACAAACTTTTCAGAAAGAAAACTGTTAATTTTCGTATTATTATTTTTTTTTTCATCGAGGCGGTTCTAACAATAACCCGCAACCTATGTTTTAGAGCAGAAACGACGTGGTTCTTAAGAGTACCTCAATACATATTATAGAGCAGAAACAAGAAAAAAAAAAAAAAAAAAAAGGATTTATAGTCCTGCAATCCCCACTTTTTCTATGTGAAGTCGTGTTTGTTACCGGGGTTTTCATCACGTAGGCTGGTTATCTTGATGTTTTATCTTAATAAGTCTTTGGCACCTCATTTCATTTACTCTTTGCCAGTCTGCATGAACGCTTTGTTCGCTTGCAACATGTCACTCCTGACGATTCAGGTAATCGTCTTCAACATATTAAACCAGGCAAGATCACATTTCAGAAAAGATGTAGCCATTTTAAGAACAACACAAAATTTCCTTTCCTCCGATATCCCGTTAACCAATATAAATCTGTCCTCCGACATCCTTGCGTCATACCTCCGACATCCTGTTAACAATAAATATGACAACAACCCTAAAGAAATCTAAAATATCTGCCACTTTAGTAATTTTTTCACATCTGCTATTTCTTGTATAATTTATAGAAAGGTACTAGATTATACAGACATACATACTACATACAGGATAAAAGCTATAAACAATTGAAAACGGAACTTGGGTGAAAAACAATGAAATTTCCTTTTCAAACGTGATTTTGAATAAATCGGAGGATACTTTATATTGAAATGTCATTTTCATATATTAAACTATTCAACTGAAAAAATATAGGTTATGTTGCTTATCCTCCAGAAACACTTTTTTGATAATTAAAAGAGGATAAGTACATACACTGTCGCTGGATGACATCATTTGTTTGCTTCCGAAATCTCGCAACCTCCGATATCCCGATATCGGGTTTCCCTGGGTGCTTTGGTGTATCGATTGTAAACACTCGACCCAAAACGAATATACATGAGACTCGTTATTGTGAGACGAGATATTTTCGACATATGCGACTAGTGAATACCCAGAATAACCTTCTTCTTCGCAGTCTTATCAGATCAATCGCTGTCTGCTCACAGGTTTATCCGATACATCCACAAACATATGACATACACAATAAACATGGTCCTGACATATTATATTTACCCTAATAACTGGGACAAATTGGATTGAGCAACCCTAGCCAGACGACTCAGAACACTGTTTGGCATTGCTTGGCACATAAACTGATGGTAACACGGATTTATTCAAAGTTTAGGAAAAGTATGGTAATGAATTATCATGCAGGTGTCCTAATATTAACCCTTCAAGCGCAAAATACAAATGCACCAGACGACATTTTAATTTTTTTTTCACATTTAAACAGAATACAAAATATTTCATGTGAATAGCAGACGATTCACATGAATTGCCAAATCTTATTTTTCCTGAAGACTTAATAATAAGAAGAACAAGATTTATTATACAGTCGAACCTCAATGGCTCGAACATCTTTGGAACCATGGAAATTCGTTCGAGACATGGGTAGTTCGAACCACTGAGGCTTAATCATGGCACCAGTTCAGGAAGCAAATAGCGATAATTTATAGATTTTCTACACAATGATTGTATGCTGAGTGTACTCATTAGAATCGCCTCGATGAGGCGATTCTAATGAGTACGCACAACATACAATTCCATGATAAAATAAGAAAAAATCCCTAAATATTTGTTTTCTTGAGCTATTGGAAGGATTTTGTAGGGACTGAAAAAAGAGTTCGAATCATCCACGGTAAACGAGCCATCCGGGTTCGAGCCATTGAGGTTATACTGTAATCATTTCAATAATGATAATAAAGTAGACTGTCGTCTGCAACAATTTTGCTTAGTAACAAGGCTTAATACTGTTTGTTTGTTTGTTTGTGTTGAGGTTTTACGGTCAAGTCAACCCAAAGAGGACATTTCGTGCGCGGTCAGTTTACCTAATCATGCACACTTTTATTGGACAGGCTTAATCCTCTAAGCCGTTATCCACGTTCTTTCGCCAGAAACAGACAACTGCCCTTCTTGAATCAGAGTAAGGGAGAGAATGGCCGTAGAAAATATTTCATGATCAAATCTCCACGAAAGAATGTTGCCAACCCGGCGGCTGGTCGAACACGCAACCTCCTATCACCAGTGGGGCGAGCATCCAAATGAGCTACCAAGGCCGGATAATACTGCAAGTTGTTTTAGCAGCTGAGGACACATCACGAAAACATGCCTATATAATGTTGACCCCCTTAAACTATATAGTAAAAGTGGGTTTTACAGGGGTATATATTATTTTTCTTATTTCTGCTCAAAACAAAGATTGTGGGTACTCATTAGAACCGCCTCGGCGAGGCGGTTCTAACGAGTACCCACAATCTGTTTTTGAGCAAAAATAAGAAAAATATCAGAATTTTTATCTGAAAATTTTCATTTTTTTTCGGGGGTGGTAAAATTTTCAGTATATTTGAATAGGCTTGTTTTCGTAATGCCAATCTCAATATCGAAGATTCTTACCCAGTGAAGAAGAGTTCCCAACAACAAAAAGTATTTCACAAACGTGCTCACTTCCGTCTTCCCTTCTGGACAGAAGCCCATGATGGCTGATTTGTTTTATCAATATCAGATAATAAATATGTTATCCAAGACTTCTTTCTTCTATTCACATTATATATACTTTTCCGCAATTTTCCATCATTTATTTGTCATAATTTGTACTTGTACACATAGCAACAAGCAATAGTCGTTCTTTGACAGTATTTCTTTACAATACTCTGTTTACTAAACACGAAAACTAATCATAACGTTCAAATTTACACAAAGTTTATGTTTTGTGCACGTTTATATTAGTGTGTATTCTAAAATAGGTTCAAAGACGTAATACAATACGAAGGAAGTTTGAATATACAACACTGTCATTTGACTTCTTCTCTCAGGCGTAACGAAGTCATTTGTACATACAAAAAAATTGAATTTATTCACGCAGCTTTGAACACTCAAAGCTCTAAGCAAAATTGTAGCAGACGACATCCTATATTTTTGATTACTTTCATTTTTAAGAAATAAGATTTGGCATTTCAAATAAGATTTGGCATTTCATGTGAATCGTCTGCTGGGCAGACGATTCACATGAAATGTCAAGCCTTATTTTCCCTGAAAAGATATACATAGAGTCAAAGCTCGCCTGCTGCAGTTGTAATTCGCACTTTACGGGTTAATATAGGACTTTATTATTTGTAAGATCCCACTCGAACTGAAAACGACCTCTTCGTATATGCGCAGTCTGAACAGCATCTTTGCCGATCACTTAAAGAATCTTTGAAACATGCTTTATGACAGCGACCAGCACAGACCCTAAACAGACTGCGCAGCCTGACTGTGGTCTAAATTGCTCGGATAACATGATTGAGCCGCCCGTTCCCCTACCCTGCACCAACGCATCCAGCGAAGCCGCAAATTTTGTACGGTCCCTTGCTACAATGTCTATATTGATAAGACACTCTCAAAGCCTCCCCCTCAAGGATTTCAACAGACCAATATAGTCATGGGAACAAATTGCACAGGACCGAGCAAAGTGGCAAGGCCTCATCGGAAGAGGTGCTAGTGAATGATGAGGCAAAACGAATCAGCGAAGCCGAGCAGAAACGTGCACAGCGCAAAGCCAGAGCTAAGGTATCACCAACAGAGCTGTCTTGCTCTGACCTCTGTTGTTCCGTCTGCAACAGACTGTTTAGAGCAACACACAAACAGTAGCATTTCTCGCATGTGATTAAAATTGGTCATTGTCAGTAATGACAGACGGACTATTATATTGATAATCTAAAGTATATCATACCGTAAAAGTCCTAAATATTCGGACATCCATGCCTGAGCAAATAGCGTAGACCCAGATCAGACGCCGCAAAACGCGGCGTCTGATCAGGGTCTACACTGTTTGCCACTCATCCAGCTCTATTTTAGACAAATCGACAGGTAGTAAAATAGACATTTTTTTTAATTTTAGGACAAATATGGTAAGCAGTCAGGGTCCCAATACTTAGGGTAAATATAAATACAGTATCCCAGTAAGCATTCTTTATCAATCTATAGCAGGCCGTTATCGGCCCGTCAGTGTAGCTGTAACGGTCCGCTATAGATTTATAAAGAATGCTAGCTGGGTATGTACCTAGGACAGCAAAGGGTTTATTCAGACTGCTGATCCATGTATGTAGGCTGATCTGGGCCGCTTATACCCAAAAGACATTTCATAGAGCGGCTAAAATATTTCATTACAAAGTACACACATAAGATCTGTGTGACCCGCAAATATCTTGATGTACATCCACCTTGTATGTCAAGGATCCTCGTTCATCCCTCTTTGGATAGCCGGGGACTGTATGAGGCACATGCGATCACCAAAGACTCTGATCCGACTGCGCGGATGCGCAGGCTGATCTGAGTTTTCGCTGATGGTACAAGTTTTATTCACGGTAGGTTTTGACATGCGCTGGCTCAAGTAATAATGTTACGCTATCGTGCTGGGTAAGCATCTCAGCAGACGACATTTTGATTTTTTTCTTATTTCCCCCAGAAAATAGGATTTAACATTTTATGCTAATTGTCTCCAAGGAAGACAATTTGTAGAAGTTGTCAAATCCTGTTTTTTTTATATTTTAAGAGCAAATCAAGAAAAATATCATCAATTCGTTGTCTGCCGATTTTGCCTATTTGCCCAGAAAGTGGTTTAGGTTAAATTCATATGAGCAAATAGTATATGATTTGTTTGTTTGTGTTGAGGTTTTACGGCCCAGTCAACCCAATGGGGTCATGTCGAGCGCGGTCAGTTTACCTAACCACACGTTTACTGGGCAGGCTTAGTCCTCTAAGCGGTTAACCAGTATTGTGCACATTCTTTCGCCAGAAAAAATATTATATGAACATCGCCACTGGTATCGGTGACTTCGAGATATACGAGGGTCGTGCAAAAAGTTCTGTCACTAATAGGCTTCCTTAGTTTTATCCCAGGTATATTTTAAAATGCTTCACTGCACTTGAATGGTATGTTGAATAGCTAACGATACCCGTTTATTTCGTGCAAATTGCTTTCCAACAGACCAAGTTATTTCAAATTGAAATAGATGCTGTCATATACACTGACCAATTTACTTGTTACATTGGAACATGGACCAGGACCAGAAGACTGAAATTTGTAGCTATATTAAATGCCGCATTAGGCTTAATATAGATTCAAAGCAGATATTTAATGAATTGTGTGGTATATATGGACCTCAGACCATTTCGATGCGCACAGTTTTTAGGTGGGTTAAAGATTTAAAAGCTGGGAAATTTTCTGTTGAAGATGATACCCGTCCTGGAAGGCCTAAAACCTCTGTTACCAAGGCTAGCATCGCTGCTGTAAAGATTGTGGTCAAACAGGATGCGCGATTGTCTGTCAAAGATATAGCTAGCTGTACTGGCATATCAGAAGGCAGTGTACAAACAATTCTGAAAAAGCGTTTGGACCTGAGAAAGGTTTGCGCTAGGTGGGTACCTCATTTGCTCACTCAGGAGCAAAAGACACAACGCCTTAAATGTGCCCGGGAACTTTTGAAAACATACAAAGGCGGTAATAGTCGGGTTATTTTTAACTTGCTAACAGGTGATGACACTTTGGTGCACATGTTTGAGCCACAAAAGAAGGGCTGATTATAAGCAATGGAAGCGAAACGATCAAAAATGCCCATGTATTGCCATGAGAACCATAAGTTCGAAAAAGATGTTGTACATATGTACGCAATTTTCTTTAATTTAAGTGGGCCAGTCGTTCAAATGCCTTGTCCATCTGATCATACAGTCACTGGCCGATTCTACAAGAATTCTGTACTGAAGAAAGTGAAAGAGTTTTACAATAAGAAACGACCAAGCAAAGGATGGTCAGTAGTTCACCTTTTACATGACGCCTCCTCTCATAAGTGTGAAGTTGTTGAGACTTTTTTGGCTTCTGAAAAGGTGCAAGTTTTAAACCATCCACCTTATTCACCTGATCTGAGTCCCTGTGACTTCTTTTTATATCCAAGGCTTAACAAAATGCTTTCTGGAAATAAGTATACGTCTAGAAGTTCTCTTGGCAGCGCTATTTATCAGTGTCTCCAACAGATACCAAAAGAAGACTATTTATCTGCTTTTCGCGACTGGGTAAAAAGGTTACAAAATGTGTTTCAGTGAAGGGGGAATACTTTGAAGGTTTGTAATAAAAATATGTTTGATAAAACGTAGCACTGAAGTAATCCGAACCCAGTGATAAAATTTTTTGCAGGACCCTCGTATGTGATCACTAAAGATTTAGGTCAGCCAGCAAGGTCACACAATCTGAAAAAGGCGTCCTCTATTCATCTTCATTGATACAATCTGCAATGTCTAATGATTCTGTAACCGAAAAAGGAAAACTCGATCAGCCTGCCCACATGCATGGTTTGCGCCTTTGCTGTCAGAAGATACTTCGAAGGCGTATTTGTGCATCTCAAGCATGCCTTACAGAAGGCAATGACTCATATTCATATCCGGGGCGTATCCAGAGATGAAGCGTGTGTGTGTGTGGGGGGGGGGGGGGGTGGTAGTGGGGACTCTCAAAACTTCATATTTATGGAAATTGTGGATATATTTGCTGAATTGTGGATAGCCCTATTCTTTACCTCATACTTCCAAAACTTTTAACAAGTTCATTTTACTACCTGTAAATGTGTCTAACATTGCTGGATGAGTGACAAACAGTGTAGACCCTGATCAGACGCCGCGTTCTGCGGGGTCTGATCTGGGTTTACTCGGTTTGCGCAAGCCGATCTGTCTGTATACTTAGGGTACATGTAAATGTGTTTTTGTTTTGTTTTTGTTTTGTTTTTTCATGCTTACATCAAACCCCAGTCAGAAATTTCAGAATCTCCTATTAAATAATGTGGATCTGCCCCAGCATATAAACAAATAATAATTGAGCCTCGCCACAAAGTGTATTCAGGGTGAATACGAACAGAAAAGATCCAGATCAGATAGCCGTCGCATATAATCTAATAAGGGCATTTGCTGTACAAAAATATATACGTATATTCTACTATGGTGTACCAAAGGGGTCAAAAACAGCGGTATCTCTGCACTGCTAAAATTTAGCAGTGAGGCGGGGCCGCTGGAGAGTTTTTACTAGTACATTGCACAATTTTATCAGAGCAGTGTAGAAAATATCTGCACTGCAGTGCAGCGTTAACGCCGCTTTTGGCCCCTTTTGTATACAATATTCTACAGTAAGAGGGCAACGAATGTCATCATGAAACTGTGCAGACATGCAGGCTGATCTGGGCCTTCACTGTCCCATGTACCCTATTTATCCATCGTATCTCGACTGACATGCCTGAGCAAACGGAGAAGACTCAGATCAGACGCCGCAAATTGCGGCGTCGATCAGGGTCTACACTGTTTGCCTTCATCCAGCTGTTTAGGACAGTTAAAAAATATTCAAAATTAAGAATAAGTATGGTAAGAAGTTCAGTTGTCCAAATATTTAGGGTAAATACGGTTCCCGACAGGCACGTTTTCACACGGCGCGACTCAAGTGGAAATGGACATAATAAAATATGGTTAAATCGTGACTTCAGTAAAACCATATACTGACAAAAAAAGAAACGCAACACTACTTAACTGCAAAACAAACAAAAAAAATGATTAAAAACTGAAGACTAATATCTTATGATGGTAAAGTTATCTTGTATGTAAAACGTGCATAAAGTGTATATTTCTCAATATAAATCATATAGCGTTGATTTCACAGAGTGGAGTATGCCGGTTTTGTTTTGTTTTTGGTTTTTTTGCTGTGGTGTGGTTTACCTCACACTTAGCTTTTGTCACTTTTCCGCCTCAAGTTATTGTTATTCCGAAGAGGCGGACATAGAACAATGCATTTATGTGATTCTTCAAACATAAATTCTTCTTTATCTGGTTACATTTCGTAAGCGCTCTGTGCCAGCAGAAGTGCATTTTTGTGGAGTGGGGAGGAGAGGCAAGAGAGAGTATCATTTTGATAGTTTTCTTATTTTTACCATATGGGTATCAATTATCATCACGCAACCAAAGCAATTCTCTTATGCTCTTATCTACCATACTGCCATATTCACAATATCCATTCTATACTTAACCGTTATATCATAATTGTAAATCAGTTTATCTAAGTCCAGTTTATTGTCTCATTAAATGCTCTGACCTAAATTACCATATTTACCCAAAATATTCGGAAAACAACTCCTTACCATACCTGTCCTACAATTTGATCACGTTTATTTGCCTACCTGTTTATGTGTCACACCCTGCTGGATGAGTTGCGAATAATGTAGACCCTTATTAGACGCCGTTTGCTCAGCCCTATCCGCTTATCCGTCCAAATACTTAGGGTAAATATAAAATGTTTCGGCTAGGCTATATGATATACGATGACGACGTGGTAAACAAAAAACTTACCTGCAAGTATTATGGCGCTAAGTTGACTGGATACACTGGGATGATGTCTCACCATTTCCGGCGAGGAGGGCTTTTGTGACCATTACGAAAACACGCCTATTCAAATATATTGAAAATTTCATCACCAAAAACTGAAAGTTTTCAGATAAAAAAATTGAATATTTTTCATATTTCTGCTCAAAACATAGATTGTGGGTACTCGTTAGAACCGCCTCGCCTCGCCAGTAATAAAAAAAAATAATGTATACCCCTGTAAACCCCAGTTTTACTATGTAAAAGTGGGGTTTAAGGGGGTAAAAAATAATTAGGTATGTTTTCGTGATAATTCGAGGCGGTTCCAACGAGTACCCACAATCTATGGTTTTGAGCAGAAATTGAAAAAAAAAGACAAAATATTTAGACGTAAACGTCTAAGTACCGGCACAAATTTTGTTCATGTTTACATAGAGATATGGGACAAGGTTATACTAAAGTTTAATAAATTTTCAATTTAATAGGTAAAAAAGAACAACAATGTGATTCTTTAATGTTTGCTTTTATTAAACTTTATGAAATTTCTTGATTGAAATGAAAATAAAATAGACATTAATCTGCTTATAACACAGTTTGTTACAAGACTTTTTATATATTGCCGAGATCGTCACAAACCGACGTCCCGGCAAATATAAAACGTCCTTAGTGAGCTAATCGAATAGTCTACAACATGTAAAAATCCAAAGCTATATTAAGAGACCGGCGCGATTCGCGCGCCGGTCAATAATGTATACCCCTGTAAACTCCAGTTTTACTATATAAAAGTGGGATTTAAGGGGGTCAAAATTATATAGGTATATTTTCTATTTGTGTTTGCTTTCCTGCAGATCAAGCCACGTCTGAAAAGGCATATACTCTAAAAGTAAGACTTTGCTCCGAAAAGAATCCTGTCAGGCCGATAACGGCCCGATAAACATTTAACACTTATCATGCTGAATAAATTAAAATGGCACGCCCATTTCTAATTTTCAGCCAATCAGATTACTCTACTCAGATTGTTGATATAAATTCACATACTTAATGGCAAACCGTGCAGATCCAGATCAGTTGGCTGAAGAAGCCAACTGATCTGGATCTACAATGTTTGCAATGGCAGAGTATATCCGGATCCAGCAGGATAAGGATTGAATAGAATCATGTTAGCTGTATGATTCATTCAGTACAAGCAAAGTACTGGTTATTGACTGAGAGGTACATTTAATGTCATGGAGTTACACACTATAGACTGCGTCAAAGTAAGCGAATTCCTGGCAAGCAATTTTGTCCTGTGCCAACAGCTGTTTCTTTTTTTTAACAGTAAAACCTGGGCAATTCCAGGTACAATGTATTTTCTGAACCTATTATAACACCGAAATTCCCAGGACATGGGTGGATTCAGAGGGGATTCAGAGGTTTAGTCGACCCCCTGACTGAAACCTCTGACTAAAAATTTCATTTTTAATTGGAAATTTTGGCAAAAAATGATAAATTTGGGATACCGTATTTACCCTAAATATTCACAATCCTTACTATTTACCTTATACTTCTCTTCAACAAGTCCACTTTACTACCTGTATATGTGTGTACAATTTCTGGATGAGTGGCAAACAGTGTAGATCCTGATCAAACGTCTCGTTCTGCGGCATCTGAGCTGGATCTACACTGTTTGCTCAGGAATGTCTGACCGAATACCTAGAGTAAGTCAGTAATTTGATCAAATCGAATCAGAATCTGTCTCTGACACAGAGGTTACATGTATCCACCATTAGATCATTTCCGCTAAATGAGGCATGAAAAATATGTTAAAATCAACGCCCTCGAGAGACATATGGTTTTTAGTCAATCCTACCATGAAACTACAGGTATAAATATAATCTGGTTTAGAGACCCGTGACCTCTGGTTTCAACCTTGTATTTGACGAAATACAGCCGGAAACCAGAAGCCTCAGGTCACCGAAAAAGATTACATTTTTACCTACACATATACTTCGTCAACAATTATTATAAAAAATATAAACGTACTCGTAACAGCAATTATACAATACGCAACGCACGGAAAGAGCTGCATGCAATTTGCGGACAACGCAGGCCCATATTAGCCCGCATACAGAATCAATGGATACTGTAGTACATTTGTATATGTCGACAAAGACAGAATGCGCAAATCAGACTGTACAGATATGCATGTTGATCTGGACCTTTGCCGTTCGTATACGACATAAGGGCCTTTTTCCACGCTATGCGTCGATAACATTAATGTAATATTTTTTATATTTTAGTATCTTATTAAAACAACCGACATTTATTTGTTTTGAAACAAATATATATATTTTTTTTTTCATCTTACCACAATTTTCTTTACAACACGATGTTTGGTCACTGGTCGTAGCTAAGATTTGCACTACGTACCATCCAGCAGAATTCCATGGTGAGTTACGGCCGACATGTAAAGCGAAGACGAAAGCACAAATTCCGGAACGCAAGTTGTAACTTCGAGCAGATTTACAATGTACAACGTGTGAAGGAAGACAAGGATCGCGTGTTAGTGCGGCACTGCAAGTCCTGCGCCAGTCCTCGGGCAGTACCTTGCTCCCAGAGGATACTTGCTAGGATGGGTCAAAAACGGCTCTACCGAGAAATAGGAGCTCAAAGGGCAGTCGAGATCTCCGGTGGAGATTTACATTACTGCGGAGTGAGATTGCGGGTTCGGAGATAATTTCGGAGACCTCTGAAACCATTTCTATCTGCAAACGAATTTCCAAAGCCAATGCCTAACCCTGGCCCCAGACTTAAGCCCTTACCCTGTCAGTATTCATACGGCCTGCCTCCCAATCCCACGTTCTGTCGCATCCTACCCCTTTCCATAAACGCAATCCGAAATCCTAACCATTGCGCAAGACTTTTCCAGGAAAATGAGAAGAGACATTTATGTACACAATATCATGAAGAAAAACTATATAACTATATATCATCACGAAAACATGCCTATATAATGTTGACCCCCTTAAACCCCACTTTTATATAGTAAAACTGGGGTTTACAGGGGTATACATTATTTTTCTTATTTCTGCTCATTCTGCTCAAAAACGTAGATTGTGGGTACTCGTTAGAACCGCCTCGCCGAGTTTTGAACAGAAATATAAAAAAATAACAGATTTTTTTATCTGAAAATGTTCATTTTTTGATGGTAAAATTTTCAATATATTTGAATAGGCGTGGTTTCGTAATGTAGTCATTCTCACCCTGTATATTGTACTGTAACAAAGTGACTTCTGTTTTGCAACTGAGTATGAAATAGAATATGCTAAACCCATTAATGCCTAGCGTCCTATAAAAAGCATTGATAAACAATGCACACCCAGATCAGACGCTGCAGAAAGCTGCCTTTGATCCGGTTCTACACTGTTTGCATTAAATACAGGAAATTCTATATAACATGGTGATCTCAAACTAACTAGACAGCCCTTCTATTGGAAATAGACCGGTCCCAATAGTTATGGTAGAACAGTCCACTCGGCATATGGGTTAAACCAACTGACTGGTATGTAAACATATACAGCCTAAGCACGTCCCGTCGTTCGATTTATTGCCCTTCGTCCAACTTCGTGAAGCTTTCAGTTTCATTAACTTTTAGTCTTCTCCGAAAGGTGTGTTGATCATCGCCTCTGTCCATCCGTCTGTTACTCTTGTACATTGTTAGACAGATTGTGCCATAGTTTCTACACAATCTTCTTGTTTGCTACAGTCAGACAACACCACACTGACTTTATCCCAGACGCATGGGACTTGGGCCAAGCTCTAACGATAAAAAGCTTGGTACTGGTATTTTTTGCTCGTGCACCCAAAGAAGACTCAGATTAACCTGTGCAGCCACGCAGTCTAATACGAGTTTTCACAGGGCACTCTGTGGATCCAAAACGTTTTGCATCTTGTGGACAATGTTTAACAACCCGTCTCATGTTACTTTCAGTTAGAGAGCAGCTGTTATTCTCGCTAATGTGACTTGATATCATATCGAGTAAATTACATTGTATATAAATAATTATTAAATAGGCTTGGTCAAATTCTATCACAAAGAGTGAACTAACCAATATTTTGGTTAGAAAAAAAAAAATACTGCTAGTATAGTGTTTTGTTGTTGTTGTTTTTTTTTTTTTGTTGTTGTTGTTGTTTTGTTTGTTTTTTTGTTTTTTTTTACTATTATTATTATTCTTTTATTTTTATTTGTTTTAAAGACGATTACACAGTACAAATCGTTACTTAGGCTTAGCGCAATTCAGCCTCGAAATGTCAGTAGGCATGGCTTACTAGGTACCCTGCGCAACAGAACAGATCCAATATTATGAATAAGCCGGGGCAAAGCATTTCCAACAAGATTTCCTGTGCGCCCGTCGAAGACAGATCAGCCTGTGCGTCCACATCCAACTCTGTGGGACGCCAAGGATCCAAAAGGTTCATCAGGCGAACAGCGAATACTCTATTCAGCCTGTGTGACCGCACATGCTGTTCAGAGGCATCGCTGGACGCACATGCAATGTTGTATGAAATGCTGGGGCACTGCTCAAATGTTAAGGAGTGTGGGAATTGTAAGACAGTTTAATGTTAGAACTAAGTTTAAATGTATCTACAAAGCAAAATGAGGATTTTATGTAACTTCAACAATAAACACTACATGTATACCATAATTTCTTATATTGGATTTGTTATAATTTATATGAGACATTACTGAAAACGCACATTTGTTTACGTTCATGTCACGTAATAGATATATATTCATTCAACTGTAGTCCACCTGAAAAATTCAAATCAAGATATGGAATGGTTGAGTACATGACAAGTACGGAGCTTCCGCCATTTCGACGGATTTGAAACAGACCTTGTTTTGCGAGGTTACGACACGTGTAAGGGTCATTTGTACTTAAGCTTACTTTCCAGTTTCATTTTCAAAGCAACCTCTGAAAATAGCAACATTATTCATATCTACTACAGAATAACATGAATTATGAATTTTGATCCCATCTGGCATCAAAGCATGCAAAACATGCAAAACATATCTAAAACCGACTCAGAAAAAGAAACATAGCCTTGTAACAACCATAAATTAAATGCATTTTCGCTGATATATATCGGTTGTTATTTCTTTTCGTGGTCAGTATATAAAGGTTGTCAGGTGGAACATCGAACATACCAAAGAACGAAACTTTGAGCCGCGCTTTCACTGAATCTCTTTCATATGACAGCAATTTAGTTTGAAGGGCTGCATACGCCTCCTAGCATTGGTTTAAGCAGAACTCTGTAATCGACACTTGAAAAGTTTTCAGCACAGAAGTTCCCGACAGAACTCTTGCCTTGACTAGTCAAGGCAAGAATTCTGTCGGGAACTGTTGTGTTGAAAACGAACCTACACAGATTTAGTAACTGTCACACTAAGTGACTCTGTCAGATGTGTAGACGAGACGATGAGGCTACTATTCATATGCTGTTATATAGTCCTCTCCAGAGAGAATCCATTGCCGGTCCATTTTATTTCAACGCATCGAAGGCATTGTCATATCCCATACTTGAAATAGCTCCTAGAATGAATTCTTCTCTAAAAGACCGGACATCGCTCAAGTAGAAAATTCAGTCGCATGTTGAACGGGACAACTATGTAAATCATAGGAAAACTATCTTTTGTGTTATAAATTACACAATAAAGGTTTATCTTTCACACGAAGCCGAATTGTGCTGCATAAAAACTTCCACCTATTGCAACTTAACCAGACTTAGGTTAAGTCCAGATATACAGTTATTTTCAACACAACTACTAACGCTAATCTCATCATTATCCTGGGTTTAGGGATGCAATTGATTACGTGTTAGAAGAAATGCCCTTTACATAATGATTTCAAATTAGCGCTAAAGCGTACTCCGATCTTCTCGTCAACAAACTTTATCACCCCAAAACCTTGTAGAAAATTTCAATTCTGAATTTTATAATTAAGAACAAAATTTGATTGCAGTTTGATGTTGAAAATGCTGGAAAATAGAGGATATGCTGGACCGAACGGCTAAAATGTTCGAAATGTGACCTTCTGTGATACCGACCTATTTGTAGGACGGATATCCCAAAATAAAGGGTTGCAAAGCAGCCGAGGCAAATATTGGCTTAAAACAACATCAGTTTAAAACATTGGGGCTAAAAGGATTATTATGCATACGAGTCAGGTATGCAGAAACGGTCAAATGAAATTTATCATTCCCTTATAAGTCTAAATAAAGACAATATGAAAACATAAGGCAACCTCCAATGCAGAATACTGTGATATATAAAATTACCCAAGCATTCAATGCAGAAACTACCCCTGTCGAAAGCGCGACAGAAGTTATTACCCTATTAATTAAAACAATATCAAATGATAAGCCGATACTATGGATATTTACAGAAAATAAGAAAATTTCAAAGGTATCGCTTCTTACAATCTTTCAGCTGTTTTTAGTTTTGTAAGTGGGTTCATTGCTCTCAGCAGCGAATCTAATGAAATGCTTTTATCTTTACTACAGCTGGTGTCAGTGCCGTGTGGCGGCCGTAAAACGTCTCCCCTTACATGACTATAGTGTAGTTCAGATATTCTGGTCCTTTGTGATCACTGAGCTCATTCCAGGATTTCTTTGTCAAATTTATATGAGGATAACTAATGAGGTCTAACTGGCCAAAACTAGCTATTCTGGTTCAGAAAACATGGAAGTTCAGCTATTTCTAATTTTATGAATGTGTTCATTGCTCTGTGAAGTCGTTCCGTACAGTAAATTTAGCTGAAGTAGAAGTTATAGGCAGCGACAAATCCTATTAATTTTTATCGTTGCTAAAGAAATGAATAAACAGTAGCATTTTTCATAGTTAACTACTGATGGTGAAAACAAATCATATAAATCAATGGTAACAGTACAAGGTACAGTCGAACCTCGAACTCGCTTATTTCGAATTACCGCTTATCTCGAAGTGAAAATCTGGTCCATGTTTTAACATGAAACTATGGCAATAGGTAACAAAATAATGTGGAAAAGAGGAGAAATCGCTCCTAAGGAGCAATTTCTCCTCTTTTCCACATTATTTTATATATATATATATATATATATATCGTATATATCGTATATTTTAACTTCAGGAGTCAAATTACATATTCATTTGTTAAATGTGGTTGTTTAATTTATTGTTTTCCTCACTCTCTCAACTCTGATATGTCGAGGTACGGATATCTCGAAGTGTTTAAGTGAGTCCCTTGGAATTCGAGATAACGACAGTCGACTGTAAATTTGGACACATCCCCTGTTGTAAATTGGGATTTCAGTGTCAAAACAATAGCAGAATGGCAAACAGTGTAGATCCTGATGAGACGGCTCGTCCATCTGGATCTACTCTGTAAGCATCTGAGTTGGTCTGCAATATCGAAAAATATTAAAATGTTCAATTATTTAGGGTAAAATAGTACGTCAGAACGGTTTTTTTTTTTTTTTTTTTTTTTTTTTTTTTTTGTTTTTTTTTTTTTTTTTTTTTTTTTTTTTTTTGTTTGTTTGTTTTTTTTTTGTTTTTTTTTTTTTTTTTTGTTTTTTTTTCTGTACGTAGCTCTAATAACCCTTGGCATGACTGTTATTTACACATTCAGGGAAGAAAAGAGTCTCTAAATACTTTCATACCAGGTCAAAGTTTCTGCAGCTGAGTAATCCATATTTAATTGGGATAGAAGCATTGGTTCTGTTTCCGAAAGGATTTTAGGCTTGTTTACCAATCGTACATAATATGGACCGCGTCAAGCGAAAAAGTGTTTTCCAGCATAAGCAAAACGTGCAGACTCACAGCGCCCTGCGCAAGCGCAGCGTCTTATCCGGGCGTTTGCTCTCCATTGATACATTCTATAGTATCCAATGATTCTGGCAGCGGATGAGCTATTGTGATCACTCTTCGTCCGTCGTCCGTCCGTCCACACATTTTAACAACTTCTCCTCTGAAACCCCTGGGCCAATTTTCTTCAAATTCTCCTGGATGTTAGTGAGGGATTGAAAATTTGTACAAATGGTCTCAGTCCGTCGTTAATCAAGATGACCGCCATGCCTATATATGGTAAAAACATTTAAAAATCTTCTTCTCCAGAACCAAGAAAGCTTCAAGGCTAAATACTGGTATATAGCATCAGGGACACAAGGTCTACCAAGTTTGTTCAAATGATGACCCTAGGTTGACATTTGATCTTTCTACGTCAAGGTCAAATTTGCGTCCCTATGCATTTGTATTTGGAAATATTGAAAATTCATTTTCTTAAAATGTGTTAAAATCCAATGGCTGAAACTTACTGTGTATGATTTAAGTATCACACCTTTTAAGTTACAATAATTTTTGTGTCCCTGCGCTATATACATGTATAAAATCTCATAATCTTTAAACGTCTTCTTCTCTAAAACAGCTTGACCAGTTTTCACCAGATATCACATTGGAACTTCTGTCGAAGCCGTATTATCAATTTGTTCAAACCGCTCTGCATCATCAAACGAGATGGCCGCCATGCCCATATATGGTGAAAAACACTTAAAATCTTCTTCTCCAGAACCAAGAAAGCTTCAAGGCTGAATCTTGTTACAGAGCATTGGGGACTCAAGGTCATCCAAATTTGTTCAAATGATGACCCTTGGTTGTCATTTGACCTTTTTACGGCACGGTCAAATTTGCGACTCTATACATTTGTATAGGGAAAATATTGAAAATTCAATTTCTCAAAATGTATTAAAGACCAATGGCTGAAACTTGCAATGTATGATCAAAGTAGCAATACTTTGAGGTACAACAAAAATTTTGCTCCCGGGGGTTATCTGCCCTCGCCCCTAAGTTATATACATGTTTAAAATAGTGTAATCTTTCAACGTCTTCTTCTCTGAAACAGCTCAACCAATATTCACCAGATTTCACATTAGGCTTTCTGTCGAAGGGGTATTATCAATTTGTTCAAACGGTTCCGCATCATTAAACAAGATGTCCACCATGCCCTTATATGGTAAAAAAAGCAGTTAAAAATCTACTTCTCGAGAACCAAGAAAGCTTCGCTGAATCTTGGTATACAGTATCGGAGACTTAAGGTCTACTAAGTTGATTCAAATGATGATTCTAGATTGACCTTTGACCTTTCTATGGCAAGGTCAAAATTGCATTCTCATTCTCTTGTATGGGGAAAACGTTGTAAAATCATTTTTTGAAAATGTATAAAAGACCTCTGGCTGAAACTTACAATGTATGATCAAAATAGCAAACCCTTTTAGTCACAATCAAAAATTTGTTCCCCACGGGTTATCTGTCCTTGCCCCTTGGCTATGTACATGTATAAAATTTCATAATCTTTAAACGTCTTCTTCTCCGAAACAGCTTGACCAATATCCCCAGATTACACCTTGGGCCTTCTGCGAAGGCACATAATTTCAATTTGCTCAAGCGTTCTGCATCATTAAACAAGATGGTCGTCATGCCCAAATATGGTAAAAATACGTAAAAATCTTTGCTCTATAACCAAGAAAGCTTCAAAGTTGAATCTTGGTACATAGCATCCGGGACTTAAAGTCTACCAAGATGATCCTAGGATGGCCTTTGACCTTTTTATGGCAAGATCAAATTTGCAGCCCCATACTCTTGTATGGGAAAAATCGGGCAATACTGGAAGAAAGTTGTAAGGCATCTACAGATATGCAATGGCCCTTTTTCTCTAATGAGTGAATCGTGGCCAATGGGCCTCTTGTTTTTTAAAAAATATTTTGAAATGACTATTGTCGTCTATAAACCTATGTTATAAATAGTATAGGCAAGGATTTAGTATTATATTGCCAGACATTTTGATTCAGATTAGATGAAAAAATATGCGAATAGTGATTTTCTATTTAAAGGTAGTCTATCTTCAGACTTTATTTTTTTTTCAAGGTGTGCAGTCTAGTGTTGCTTAAGATATTCTATTTTTTATGTTCCTTAGTTTAAAAAAATAATTGAGCCAGCGCTTGACAAAACCTACAAAATGGCATGTGCGCCCAGCGAAGACTCAGATCAGCCTAGGTATCCGCCCAGTCTGATCAGTCTATGACGTCAAAGTTTTAAAGAGGGTTATCGGTAAAACCTGGACTGAGATATTGGCAAACTGTGCAGACCCCGATCAGACGATGCAGAATGCGGTGTCTGATTGGGATATGCACTGTTTTCTTACATCACAGGTAGTTAAGAATCACATGAAATAATTTTAAGTCAGGGCCATTTTCCCAGCCTACTCTGAGAGACAGTGGACCCTACAGTGCTGTCAGTGCTTTGATTCGCAATGAATATATTTTAGACGATTTACATGAAATGCCAAGTCTTAGATTCTCTTAAAATACCTAATTCAATTTTAGAATATCACCTCCTATACATTAATTAGCTTAGCGCTTTTAGCGACAAACGTCAAAACATACATAAAGTGACATCCACTGGCTGATCCCAGCATATTCAGAAACTAATATTCCTGCAAATAATAAAGTTTCACTCCTCAACAATTGTTTCCTGTGTTTTCTAAATAGCCATGCTATTTGAGAACGATGAGCAAATTTCACCAACAGAAATTTATCTTTTACGTAAACACATCTTCCCTATGCCACATGGGAACTGAATGTAAATCTAACGGACTCATTTCTCTAACACAGCTGATCCCATGATAATGTGCTTTGCATGCTCGAAAAATATTCCAGCAGTTGACATTTTGAAACATCTTCTTTATTTTCCCCCAGAAAATGGGCTTAGGTATTTCATACAAAATCTCTCCTATGAAGACACTTTGCATGAAATGCTAAAACCTATTTTCTTGAAAAACAAAATAAGATAAATATCATAGATTTGTTGTCTGCTGTGTTTGTCCAGAAAGTGGAAAATTTAAGCCCATATATTTGCAAATTTCCCACAAAGTTCCTTTCCTAGCTTTGCTTTTCAGGATCTTTTTTCCTAGGTTTCTCCATACAGTCGACTCTCGTTATCTCGAATTCCAAGGGACTCTCTGAAATACTTCGAGATATCCGTACCTCGACATATCAGATTTGCAGAATTGAAAAAGTAATTCGAACAACCACATTTAACAAATTTATATGTAATTAGTTAGAGATATAGCGAAAATATTGTGGAAAAGAGGAGAAATTGCTCCTTCCACAATATTTTTCACCTGTTGTTAGATTATCATGTTTAGACAGGGACAAGATTTTCACTTCGAGATAAGCGGTTATTCGAGATAAGCGAGGTCGAGATAACGAGAGTCAACTGTATTTATATGCATGTATGTATTTTTGGCAAACGGTACAGATTCTGATAAGGCATCGCAAGATGTGGTGTTATACTTGCACTAGTCCAAGAGATAAGAAATAGTCAAACTAAAGCCATCGAAACAATGAAATGTCTCCCTGATTTCATGATCTACCAATTTCATGAAACTCCGATCTCTTGCAGTCTGTGACAGAAAGAAGAAAGGCGAATCAAAGGATCCCTTTGAAAGAAAATATGATGAATCTATGGGAATGGACTTATTGAATTGACTGTAAACAGTGTAGACGCGGTGTCTGACTTGTGTATACTCTGCTTTCCAATAAACTACGTAAAACACAACAGTGACTGTGATGCTACTGAAAACATCTCCTCTTGATAAAAGTACTGACTAGATTAGTCAAACTTCCAAGATAGACGTCACCAACAGCCATACCAGTGTTAATTTTTTTTCACCCCTGATTTTCTGAAATGGACCTATCGATCTTTGAATCTGGGCACATCCATTTTTTGTAAATAGGGAGTTCAGTCGAAAACCAATAAAGAATGGCAAATAGTATCATCTGGATCGGCACTGTTTGAAATGGTTAAAGGGAAAGTCTCACTAAATGCAGCGTATGCTATATAATGCACTGCATATGTATTCATCTTGCAAACTAAGCATCCTGGCGGAAAAGACCTGGTATGATAAGGGCCATTTTTGACCCCCATCCAAATTCTCTTCAGTGTGCGTTTTTTTTTGCTTGTAAACAGGCTTAATTTATGGAAATATACTGAAATAAATTGTTTTGTCTTCGTGCATCCTCAGAATGATTTCTGACACGCCTGTATATTGTCAATAAATGTAACAAAAAAATGGTAGGAAATCATGATTTAAAGTCACTCCTTTAAAGAAAAAAACATTAGTAAGTACTTTTGAGAGCACTTGATTATACATTACGAAAACAAGTCTATTTTAAATATACAGAAAATTTTACCACCAAAAAATGAAAAATTTCAGTTAAAAATTCTGATATTTTGCATATTTCTGCTCAAAACATAGATTGTGGGTACTCGTTAGAACCGCCTCGGCGAGGCGGTTCTAACGAGTACCCACAATCTATGTTTTTGAGTAGAAATAAGAAAAATAATATATACCCCTGTAAACCCCAGTTTTACTATATAAAAGTGGGGTTTAAGTGGGTCGAAATTATATAGGCATGTTTTCGTGATGCTTTTCTTTGGTGCACCCGTATGTCAGATTGCACTATTATCCAGATGTACACTTAGCAAGGCATATCAAGATACCCCTGCCAATAAAGTTATCACAGTCAGATACAAATTAAGAAAGAAAACAAAATCACCGGATCAAAACGAAACATGGACCAAATTATTTCTTGGATTCTAAATAAATGGCCTAAAGTAAGCAAGTTATGTGATGAAAAATTAAAAATTAACGTAAAGCCCCTACTCCAGCACATGTATTTTTTAACACTTTTAACGTTTTTATTTTTCGGCCTGCTTACTATTTGATGTGCGTTTTTTTTTTGTTTTTTTTTTTGTTTTTTTTTTTGTTTTTTTTTTTTGTTTTTTTGTTTTTCTTTAACACTTTGCATGCTGGGTAAAAATTTTAGCAGACGACAAACTGATGATACTTGCATTTTTTATGTTTCCGAGAAACTAAGATTTGACATTTCCTTTGGAGACAATTTGCCTGAAGTGTCAGATCCTATTTTCGAGGAACAATAAGAAAACTTCGAGTATTGACAGTTTGTCGTCTGCTGAATTTGACCATAGCCTTGTAAGAGTTAAGTTTGAACTTATGCATTTCGTATTACGTGAATAGTGATGTTACAGTCCGTTTCCTATTCATCGTCATAAGGTTGTAATTAGATGTACTTCTGACATAAAATATTTATTAAATGACCCAGGTAAAACAATAATCACGATCACAGGCTTCTCGAGCCACCGAAAAAAATAAGGGATGAAGAACATATTTAAAAGTCACGATGGAACAGTTGCAATAAAATGGCCGCCATTTTGTTTTATTTTTCATCGTATCAATGAATAGCTGAAGTGAAAATTCACGTTTTCGTCCTTTATGCCAATCTATATACGAGAACACTAAATTTAACTTACACAAGGGCTGTTTGTGTCTTTTAGTATACCAGTAAAAACTTAATCCGCTTCGTCGACTTCTTTAAAGCGATTTTTTTGCACTGTAGCTGAAGCTTTGAAAACGTGACGTAATGGTAGCTGTAACAAGACATAATAAGTACTTTGAATTTTACCACTTTTGGCTGATTCAGTAGACTACAAACTGCTAAAAAGACAATTTGTATGAAATGTCAAATCCTGTTTCATCGGAAAAAAATATAGAAATGTTCTAGAATGTCGTCTGTGGAAATATTTACTCAGCATGCTAAGGGTTAATGATGTCAATTGCTTTTTGATGCCGTTTATAATCCTTCACTGGCAACATTGTGATAAACAACTTACGAAGACTCAATAAAAGTTTTCAGTATAAAAAAGTTTCATTATTTGTGTGGTTAAAAGGGGACATCGACATATTCCCTGCATTACGAAAACATGTCTATTCAAACATATAGAAAATGTCACCTCCAAAAACTGAAAATTTTCGGATAAAAAAACTTTGATATTTTTTTCATATTTCTGCTCAAAACATAAATTGTGGGTACTCGTTAGAACCGCCTCGGCCACAATCATGTTTTTGAGCAGAAATAAGAAAAATAATGTATACCCCTGTAAACCCCAGTTTTACTATATAAAAATGGGGCTTAAGGGGGTCAAAATAACATAGGTATGTTTTCGTGATGTCATATTCCCTGTCTGATCATACTTCCTATCATACTTCCCAGACAGTAAGGCTAGATCAGCATACTTCTCAGGCAGGGAATACGACCCACGTCAACAGTAAGCCCTTGTAACAACGACGGCATTTGTTCCCAAAGATGTAGCCGTCAAAATAGATTTGCTGCTTTAAAGAATCCTTAATTGCAGCAGAATGATATATATGAGAAAGCATTTGTTTTATTCGTAGTTCCCCACAGAACATATGATATGGATATCTGTTAGAATCACCTCACTGAGGCGATTCCAACAGGTATCCAAATCATATGTTTCTTGAATTATTAAATACATAATTCATACATAAAATCTAATTGTCACGCTTGTAAGCCATTACGAAAACACGCCTATTCAAACATATTGAAAATTTTACCTCCAAAAAAATGAAAATTTTCAGATAAAAATTCTGATATTTTTCATATTTCTGCTCAAAACATAGGTTGTGGGTACTCGTTAGAACCGCCTCGGCGAGGCGGTTCTAACGAGTACCACAATCTATGTTTTTGAGCAGAAACAAGAAAAATAATATATACTCCTGTAAACCCCAGTTTTACTATATAAAAGTGGGGTTTAAGGGGGTCAAAATTATATAGGCATGTTTTCGTGATGCGAAGGTTTTAGTCGTCCGTCAAATTATCGTTATAATGAATTTTGTCGTTGTATCGAGTGTCGGTATAAACGGGTTGACTATAATATTTAGTCGTGAAGATCGTGTAAATGAAATTTATTCAACCTCAAGTAATAAAGCTTAGAATGAAATTATCTTGTCTGCTGGGCCACCTGGTCAAACGATTTTCTTGCAATAAACAACCACTTAGGGTGTCTGGTGTGAGACATTAAACAACAGATTAGATTTTTTTTTCAAACGATTGATGATTCATTATTGTAAGCATTAGCTTAGCAAAGGACATTTGTTTGAACCCTTAAAGTGCCAGTCACAACTACAGCAGATTCTTTGACTATCATGGTTTGTTGTTGTTATTGTTGTTGTTGTTGTTGTAACTCCAACGTTTTAGCGGTGGAGATATTGTAATGGCTTCCGTCCGTCCGTTCGACACTCCGTCTGCCCGTTCATGACTCCCCCGCATGGTAAGGGTGTACGGGAGCAACATTATTTTTCACTCTCGGTGGGGTCAAAAGGTCTGTCTGTCCGCCCGTTACGCTATCTCCTCCTAAACCCAGTTGGCTACATGACTTCACCGCGTGGTAAGGGTGTGCGAGAGAAACAGTATAATTCATTCTGCCCCATGTGACCTTCCGATGGGTTCAAAAAGGTCACCTGACCTGTAATGACAGCGTGGGGAAATTGCAATGGCATGTCATCGACTGCTTAATCTACTTGTTGTTATTGTTGTTGTTGTTAGAGATACCAAGGCTTCTCATATGAGGAGTCCCAATGAAACCGTGACTTCGATTTTTTTGTGTCTTTTGTGTTTTTGTTCCACGAGCAACCTTTATAGGCCGACTACTCATGTGAAATTTGAAACCGTACTTTCTTAGAAGACCGTTTGCTCATGCGCTTTTAAGTTTTAATTCACAAATGCCATTCAACGTATGCAGACGCCACTTTATTATTGTGTTTAATTCTTATTTTTCCTGCCGACTGAATCTTGCACATTCTTGAACAAGACTCAGTCAAACCGAGTCTGTTATTTTCTGGTTTTGACTTATTCAGTTTGCCCTAAAGACCCCTTCTTCAAAATTAATTTTGCTGCAATATTAACTACAGTGCCCTTGCTATACATCAGATCTCTTCCAGAAAGCGTTCTACTCTAAAAGAAAAGAATTTGCTCCAGAAGGGAGCAAAATCTTTCCATTTAGATATCTTTTCATAAGGGATCGAAGCCATTTCAGACAATACTATCTACATCTTGAAAAATTTACGCATTCCCTTCACCAGAGCATCGGTCGATCCTGGATAGGCATGGTAGTCTTCCAAAGGGAGAAAATCCTTTCCTTTTAGAGTAGACCTCTTTTAAGAAGGGGGCAAAGCCATTTCAGAAAGAGCTATTGAAAAGTCTGTTCCATTCCGAAAACACGCCTATTCAAATATATTGAAACTTTTACAACTAAAAAGGGAAAATTTTCAGATTAAACATTCTGATATTTTTCATAGTCCTCGGCGAGACGGTTCTAACGAGCATCTATAATCTATGCTTTTTTAGCAAATTAAGCAAAATAATGTATAGTCCTGTAAGCCCTAGTTTTACTATATAAAAGGGTCAAAATTATATAGGCATGTTTTCGTAATGCATTCTCTTTAACTGAGCAACGGTCCTGGATATAATTGGTAGTTTTTTTTAACTACAGATACAATGTGAAGAATCAATGATTTTGTGCACGTGACAGTGCGCACTACAATACAAATCGCCGACTACGCGCTGCACTAGAGATCGACTGTCGCCCATCACGGAAGTTCTGCGCACGTGTCAGCGCGCACGAAAGATGACGCAAACATGAAAGGAACCGCAGCATGAGAGAACGTGCTTTAAAGATTCGCCTACGCATTCCGTCCGAGTAGATATAGGGCCTTTCTTTACTCCTCAGATTTTGTCTATAATACCCCACGCTCCTGTAGGAGGACACGGAATGCCCTGTAAAACGTCTTTGTTGTCCATATAAATCCATTAACTCTTTCGGTGCCAAATTTCAGATGACATTTGTCACCTGCTTTTTTTTAAACAAACTATCGCATGGAAAGAAGTTTAGATGTCATTACGAAAACATGCCTATTCAAACATACTGCAAATTTTATCACCAAAAATGAAAATTTTCAGATAAAAAAATTCTGATATTTTTCATGTTTCTGCTCAAAACATAGATTGTGAGTACTCGTTAGAACCGCCTCGGCAAGGCGGTTCTTACGAGTACCCACAATCTAGGTTTTTGAGCAGAAATAAGAAAAATAATGTATACCCCTGTAAACCCCAGTTTTGCTATATAAAAGTGGGGTTTAAGGGGGTCAAAATTATATAGGCATGTTTTCGTGATGTTAAGTTGAAAGACTGAATGTTAAACAGCGTAGATCCAAAGCCGTCTCATCTGGATCTATGCTGTTTGCAAAAGCATATTTTATCGCCTATGGCAGTTAGAGAGTTAAAGGACCTGTTCTCATGCTATAGCACTGATGGTTACGGAGCGGCACAATAAACTGCAAAAACAGTGGGTGTCCTTTGGTTTTTGTTATTCGAATCGGGCAAGAAATAAAAGTGCACAAACAAGTTTGAAACTGGAGGAACAATGCATCAGAATACGTTTTAGCTAGATATCTGTCTGGTGAATTGAATCAAATACAGTTCAGGATAGTCACGAAAATGTTTGACATATGCCACATATACACGTCACTGTGTATTAATTCTGTTAAAATGGACCATATAAATAGGAAGAAATGTGTTTTATAAATCCATTTACGACGAATGGACTCTTCTCCCATAACTTTGAACTGGTCTATTTTTAACCACAGAGTGCCTGGTATATATATATATCGCTTGTCTGTCATTACTGACAATGACCAATCCTAATCAACTGTGTGATGTGTTATTATTTGTGTGTTCTAAGATAGCTGATGAGACCAATCTTAGCTCTAAACTGCCTGTTATAGATAGAACAAGAGAGGTCTGAGGAAGAAAGCTCTGTTGGTGATGCTTTAGCTCTGGCTTTCCACTGTGCACGTTTCTGCTCGGCTTCACTGATTCTTTTTGCTTCGTATTCACCAGCTCCCCTTTTTATGCCTGGTTAGATCTTATCATTACTACATGTATGTTTTGTAGAAACTACTGTATTTAATGCAGACAGAGTAGACCCTGATCAGACGCCGCGTTCTGCGGCGGTTGATCTGGATCTGTACTGTTTACCAATTCCCCTTTTTAAGATTTCCAGAGCAAAATGGGTTAATATGATACAGTTGACTCTCGTTATCTCGACCTCGCTTATCTCGAATAACCGCTTATCTCGAAGTGAAAATCTGGTCCCTGCCTATACATGAAAACCTAACAACAGATGGAAAATATTGTAGAAAAGAGGAGAAATTGCTCCTAAGGAGCAATTTCTCCTCTTTTCCACAATATTTTCAATATATCTCTAACTTCAAAAGTCCATTTACCTATCAGTTAGTTAAATGTGGTTAATCAAGTTATTTTTTCCTCAATTTTACAAACCTTATATGTCGAACTACGGATATCTCGAAGTATTTCAGAGAGTCCCTTGGGATTCGAGATAACGAGAGTCGACTGTAATTAATTGTAAATCGTTAACCTTAGCAATTTAGCATGTACATGATGTTTGTTTATGCAACTCTTAATTCCATCACTTTGCCATCTTGTTTGCTCTTGGGGCTCCCGACTCAGCGGTTTCAGAGTACGATCAGAGTTCCGTGTTCTTATGTCGCGTTTTTCGCTGTTTGTCGATGATCCCAGACTGTCTCAAAATATGATTACCTTAGAATATGTTTGTCGTATTCAGTATATTTGTGCACAGCAGGCACTTAGACACACAGACACTTTAGCGCTATAGGCATGCAACTATCTTTTTTATTTATTCCTCAAAGATAGACATTTTTTTTTCAAAGAAAGGTTTAATAAATTGATATATGATGGCAATACGATCAAAAAATGTGGCACCTGACAGCCTGTAAAATTCAGTTAGTCTCTCGTTCTTGAAGTTAAACGATTTTGTTTTCGTATCTCTGAATTAATGCTGGCAACAAGAATTCAGAAATACGATAAAAAATATATTTCATTTTGATCCAGTTCAAGAACGAAAGACTAACTTAAATTTTACAGGCTGTCAGATGCTTCTTTTTTAAGATTGTATTGATACCATATATCACTTTACTACACTTTTTGGATAATTAAATGTCTGGTTATGATAAATATAGAGCCTGTAAGGTGACTGGATATACCTGCTAGAGCTATCGCCATTTGTGACATGGGAGACAACTTTTGTGACTTTTGTTTGCTTTCCTGTACAACAATTCATTTCTTAAAAGGGGACTAATCTGGAAGGAAAGAAGCAAATTAATTCCTTTCAGAAGAGAGCAAAATATTGTCAGGAGTTGTCTTCCTTCAAAGTGTATCTATTCCTCTTAGATATATTGCACGCCCAAGTCCTGTACCTATGTTGTATCAGTCTTATATGTTGGTATTCATCAACTGTGTGTAGCGACAGAATGCCTGTCGTTATTGTAATGTGGTCAAAGATACAAGAGTACTGAACAAAATTTAGTGACCACTGTAGACTAAATATCTCCCATGAAATAATTTTGAGAGATAGTAGTTTTTTTTTCTACTATATCTCTTGAAAATCAAAGCGCAACGTAGCTAAACACTTACAAGGTTCTTCTATTTGGAATCCTATGTTCTGATCATAAATCTTAAGTGGATTTTAACTGATTGACAGGTGTATTATTTTCTGTTATCTCCCTTAATAGGAAAACGCAAGGCAGACTAAATACTACGAGTACCAAAGTCCTTCCTTTGCATTCCATCACGAAAACATACCTATATGATTTTGACCCTCTTAAACCCCACTTTTATATAGTAAAACGGGGGTTTACAGGGGTATACATTATTTTTCTTATTTCTGCTCAAAAACATAGATTGTGGGTACTCGTTAGAACCGCCTCGTCGAGGTGGTTCTAACGAGTACCCACAATCTATATTTTGAGCAGAAATATGAAAAATATCAGAATTTTTTATCTGAAAATTTTCAGTTTTTGGTGGTGAAATTTTCAATATATTTGAATAGGCGTGTTTTCGTAATATATATTTTTATCATATGTCCTGAGTGGAATTCCACTGAATGTCAACTTTTATTTTATCCATATCTGCATGATCTATATTAAGATATATTAACAGAAAGCCGGACAAAAAAATAGAACCCAAAAAGTTAGCCCGAATTTGACGTTTTGGGGTTGTATTCGACACAAAAAATGCAAAACCACATTGTTTATTTTTTTCTAAACCCTTATCTTGCTGTTCGCGACAATAGTCGCGCTGGAGGGGTCTGCCAACTCAAAAGCCTGTCATACTTACAATATACCACATGCAACCATTCAGAGCAAGTGTTCTCATACAGGAGTGAACCTACTTTCATACAAACACGCCACTATTCATTAGATAGTCAGATGCTGGATTTTACCCACACTAAAAAGACCGAGAATACCAAATTTCAAGCTGCCATTAACTTCAGCACTCACTTCAACAAATTGATCAGGATTTTCTGAAAAAAAAAGTCCATAACACCTGAATCATTTCCAGTGAGGAAGAAGTAGGAATAACAGTAGAATCTATGTATGTCACTCGTTTCATTCGCAATAGTACAATCAATGGACCTAGTTGGTTACAGAGCATGCTCACGGGGGTTACTTGACTGCTGGTTTCCAAACATAAGTAGTTGAAACTCGGGGCAAGTCCACGCAATACAGATGTGATTCGTGGTCATACAGTGTTTTGAATTTAGAAACCGTGTACACAACAACCTTTTCAGAAGGGTCTTTGTGTGTATGAAAGCAAACAAGGCATAACGGATGTTTTCCTTGTAAAATGGCGGCCAACCTACCAAGTATATCCATTACCCTTCTTATGCACAGCCTAGCATTATCTACAAAATATATCTGGGCGCAGTTGTTCCTAGCTTAACGAACTTATTAGCTAACGTGACGTACATACGTCGATATTTTTACTATAAATACATCGATATTTTTCTTGTAAAAATGTGAGTAGCTTTTACTCACAATTTGCTGGAAAAGTATCAATGTATTTGAAAATATTTTAGCTACAACATTTAACGAGTTTGCCATTAACAAGCTCGTTAAGCTAACGATGCTTTGAACAACTGGGCCCTGTACATTACTTTAACGAATATATATACTTCTAAGTCATACAGTCTAGCTCTAAATAAGCTTGATGTTTATTTAAAAAATGTACGATTTCACATTTCTCAATAAAACGTACGTTGGTGGTACTCATTAGAAGCCCCTCGCAGAGAAATAAAAAACAATAATAATGATATTGCTAGCTCTCCTAACTTGAGCTATGTTAACCAGGGCATTTTTACCATAGAATATGGGAAAATATAACAGTGAGCAAATACTCCCGGCCATAGCTGTTAGAGGTATGTTGAACCAATTTCGTAGATGCAAAGGTCCCTTAGTATTGCATGGGAGAGACAACAGGCAAAAGAAATAAATCTTAGCATTTTTTTCTTGTACGATACACTTCACCACTGTCAAATTTTATACAAAATTAGAATATCCTGGCTCAAATAGTAGGTGAGAAAATCTGTTACCTTTTATGAGAAAAAATAAAACTGGACAAATACATGAATGATGAGCATGGTGATGCTGAATCTCTCTTGCACAATACAACAAGTCGAATTCAATGTCTGTACAAACTTTTGAAATCCTAGGTCTTATAATTCCTGAGAAATCTTTGACACAAATTTCTCAATGACTTACATTTGTGTGGCAGATGGAAAAAAGGAAAAAGTGGAAAAAGGGAAAACAAATCACAGTAACTTGCTTTTCTTTTACACAACCTCTGTAGGTGTATACAAAATTTGAAGACTCTAGCTCTCATAGGAAGAAAGGTTTTTGGAAAGAAAGAAAAATAGACAAATGATGATAAGCATGAGCTTGCTGATTCTCTCTTATACAACTGGTTGCATCTAGTTTTTGTATGAAATTTAAAAATCCTAGGTTTACCTAGGATTACCTCGCTTGGGGAAGATAGAGGTAATCTTAGTGCTTTTCGTACGTTTGTCCGATTTGTGCTTGTTTGGATTTGTCGGTTTCTTCTTCCTCTTGGGGTCTGGGAAGGGCTGCGGTTTGTGATTGTGGCACTCCCTGGACTGTTCTCTTATCTTTTTGTAGCAGCTTCTGAGAACTGTTTGACACAAATTTCCCAATGCATTACATTTGAGTGAGGCAAAAAAAAGATGGCAAAACAACTTTAAGTATCATGGTTTTCTTTTACAAAATACACTTCAAGCCTCTGTATTTATATACAAAATTTAAGTATCCGGCTCTTATAGGAGCTGAAAAGTGATGCTGATTCTCTCTTACACAATACAACAAGTCATACTCAATGTTTGTACAAAATTTTAAAATTCTGTATGCAGTAGTTCCTTTGAAATATTTTACACAATTTTCCATATTAATCAAATTTGAGTGAGGGATAGAGGTAACAGGGGAAAAAAGGCCAAATAAATTTCAGTATCCTGGGCCCAGTTGTTCAAAGCGTCGTTAGCTTAACGAGCTCGTTAAGGGTCATTTCGTTAACTGTTTTAGCAGATTCAATACACAATATTCTGATATTTTTTACTGAAAAAATGTGAGTAGCTTTTGCACTGCAAAAGCTACTCACATTTTTTCAGCAAAAAAATTCAGCATATTTGCGTATCACTTGATGTAAATTTTAATGATTCGTTAACTAACGACATCGTTAGTTTTGAACAACTGGGTCATGCTTTTCTTTTAATCGATAAACTTCAACCTTTTGTACATACAAACTTTGTAGACTCTTGCTTTTATAGAAGCTGAGAGATCTGTGACAAAATGAGAGAAAGAAACAAATGATTAAATACAGAAAATGACAAGCATTAGGATGCTGATTCTCTCTTACACAATACAAGTCACACTTAATGTTTGAACAAAATTTCAAAATCTTAAATGCAGTAGTTCCTGAGAAATCTTCGACACAAATGTCCGTATACATCAAATTGGAGTGAGAGATGGATAAAAAGGAAAATAGGAAAAGAGAAGGCAAAATACCATTTCAGCATTATGGTTTTCTTTTACACAATAAACGTAACCCTTTGTAGGTGTATACAAATTTAAAGATTCTAATAGAAGCTGAAACATCTATGACGAAACATCTTACAAGAGAAAATGAAAAAAACGGACAAATAAATAGAATGAAAAGCATGGTGATTCTGATTCCCTCTTACAGAATACCACAAGCCATACTTTATGTTTGAACAAAATTTAAAACATTTAGGTGCAGTAGTTCCTGAGACGTCTTTGACACAAATTTCCTTATACATCAAATTTGAGTGAAAGATGGAAAAAAGCAAAATAAAAAAAAATCCAAAAAAAAAAAAAAAACAGAGAAGTCAAAATAAATAAAAGCGGCATGGTTTTCTTTTACACAATATACTTCAACCCTGTGTAGGTATATCCAAAATGTGAAGACTCTAGCTCTCATGGAAGCTGAGAAATCTATGACGAAAATTTTATAAAGGAGAAAGACAAATGGACAAATAAAGGGAATGATAAACTTGATGCTTTTCCTCTCTTACACAATACAACAAGTCATACTCAATGTTTGTACTAAATTTCAAAATCCTAGCTGAGACATCTTTGACACAAATTTCCTTATACATCAAATTGGAGTGAGAGATGGAAAAAGGCAAAATAAAAAAAAGGCAAAATAAGTTTCAGCATCCTGGTTTTCTCTTACAGAATATACTTTAACCCAAAATTTAAAGAGTCTTGCTTTTACAGAAGCAAACAAATCCTGACAAACACTGACAGGAGAGAAAGAAAATAGACAAATAAAGGGAATGATATTCTTGAGGATGCCTATTCTCTCTTACTTAATAAAACAAGTCATACTAAATCCTTGTACCAAGTTTAAAAACCCTAGGTACAGTAGTTCCTGAAAAATCTTTGACGGAAAAATGTGTACACACATGCAAACAGACGGAGACACAGACAAACATTGTTCCGGAAAAGATGAAAACTTCGTATGCCGGGGGTATAATGAGAAAAGTTTGGTTATTAAGCATATAAAGGCGGATTTATGCAGTACAAAGGTTACTATAAGTAACAAATACCCAAGAAAATTTTGTGCTTCGTTGTCCGCATATGGCAGTTGGGATGTTTTCTTACGTTACATATGATGTAATGTGTCATTAATGACGAGAACATCCTACAGTTTAATACGACAGAACAATATGGAATAGTTCTGGTGAAGCGACAGAGCACGCCATAGCAGAAAGGCAGAAATTAGCAGAAGTACGTCATAATCCATCAACACAACCAGTTGTAACGTGATTTGTGTAATTTCAAGAGTCTTCCCATACATTGATTTAATCCTAATAAATACCGTAATACCCTTATGTATTGGGGTAGGCGGACCTGATCAAACGGTTTAGAAGGCGGCGTCTGATCAGGGTCCAAACCGTATGTTATTTATACAGCCGCTTTTAGACACATCAGCTGGTACTAAAATACGCTTTTTTCAAATATAACGACAAGTAAGGTAAAGCATTAAAGTGTTCCAATATTCAGAGTAAATATAACATAATACCATCTCTGTAGATCCATTTCATCGGTTTCAACTCTGCCACTCGCAGCCAGCGGATGCTCCCATGTCGTGATAATATCTGATTGGTGAAATAAACACGCCAAATACTTATTAACTGGTGTGTCAATTATATTGAAATTGTAGACCGTGGAACGACCTCTGTGACGCCGCCTTGGAAATCAACCCTCTATGGACGTGTGACTTTCACAAATGATGTATACTTATGTGTGACGAACTTGAAACCATTAACTGTGGGCGAAGATATTTCATAAGACAAGCTGCTGTCAGTTTCTGTGGAGATAAACAATACAGTGATATTAATAAGCAAGATTGTGAGAGCAGCTCGTATTTGGATATTAAAGCTTTCTCAGGAAACTGATTGAATTTTTATCATCTCTCGACTTATTGTATTGGTCACACAGGTTAGTTCTTTTTATTTATTAACAGTTTGTGAAAATATTAATAAAATGTTTCCCTTATTGTTACTTATCTATTTATTTATTTATTTATTCATTTATTGACTGATCCAACTCATATTTTCTTTCAATGTGGCTTACAGTCCATGAAAACTACACCATTTTTGAATTCATTCTATTTCATAAAAAATAATTTAAAAAATGTATTATTCCCCGATTAAATTTATCTACTTGTTCGTTTAATTTTTTCATTTATTCCAGGTCTTATTTGTTTATCTATTCACTTATTTGTTTTAATATGCTTTTTTTTCAAGTCTTTTAATATGCTTTTTATTGCGTTCAAAATTATTTCTATTCTTAATGTAAAAGCTTAGTTTTAATCTGATCATTGAGTTTCTATATATCGTATAGGATGGAAAGGCCTTGGGATATCAAATGGCCCTCAACGTGAGAAAACATCTTCAGTGCGCCCAACGAAGACTTAACTCAGTCTGAACATGCGCGCAGTCTCGTCAGTCTTCGTTGTCCGCATCAAAAAACACTTTGCGTCCTTGGCTATCCAAACTGCGCCCATCTGTGCTGTCTTGTCAGTCTTCGTTGTCCGCATCAAGAAACACTTTGCATCCTTGGCTATCCAAATTGCGCCCAGTGAAGATTCTAATTCTTCACTGGGCGCATATATTCTGAGGTATTCTTTAAAAAGTTGCGTCTCAAATATACCATCGGAAAAAGTTTTGTCACATATAATTTTTTACTGATTGCATTTGTACTTGGTAATAAGTGAAAATAAGGAACTCTGCTTTATATGCTTCGTATTCATATCTTCAAGGCTCCATATGCCTCAAAAATAGATATATTTTTGATCCAAGAAAGGTTTAATATTATATATAGTATTTATACGATCACAAAATGTGACATCTGACAGCCTGTAAAATTTCTGCTAGTCTCTCATTTTTGAACTGGATCAAAATTGAAATGATTTTTTATCGCATCTCTGCATAATTTTGGCATGATTAATTAAGAGATACGATAAAAACTCATTTCACTTCAAGAACGAGAGACTAACTGAAATGTTACAGACTGTCATGTGCCACATTTTATGATTGTGTTAATACCATATATCAGTTTATTAAACCTTTCTTGGATAATAAAATGTCTATTTTTGAAGACTATGGAGCCTTTAAGAAAGAGGTATACGAACATTTGAGTTATGAGCAGCTGCTAAAGCACAATAAGGTCTTATAGACAAAACTACCTGCTCAAAACTTGCACTTTCGCAGATTTGTTGGCACAAAGTCTGTCGTACAAGACACCACCTGCGACAGAAATGAACAATTTTATTAGCCTGATAGTTCAGTTGTTTAAATCAGCATCTAACTGCTTTAAAAATTGGTATACCTTCAGGGGCAACAATTGTTTGAAAATGATTTTGCCAGCCTTCTGAAAAGGAATCTTCTGTAAAACTAACGAAATGGACCCCAGAGGGATTTTATTGTTTCCTTTAAAAGTTGACTCAATTTTAAAAATGCCATAAAAAACAACATGGTCATTCGGCTAAACGTTTCTCAGCGCTTTACGTTGTTTGCAAAAAGTCTAAAATCGACCGTTTATTTTACCGTTACAATTTCTGTTTGAGATCTGGCCCCGAGGTTACATTTTTTTCATGCTCAACTCAGCTGCGTATAAAATTTTCCCTGCTAATAAATATGAAAATGCCAACAATAGTTGGCATTTTCATATTTATTAGGAGAGAAATTATCATGCTCAGCTATGTTTAGCAAGGAAAAATAATTGGCATTGTTAGTAATTTGAGATTTATTAGCATGAAAAATTTCATGCTCAGTTGAGTTGAGCATGAAAAAAGTTTAATGGACGTCAATGCAGATGCACAGAGCAATGGTTCCAAGATAACATTCAAGTTAGAAGCTATAGAAGGTTATGCTGCCAAATAATCTTGTACATCATGACTTGGGATATCAAATGAGTCGCAACGTGAGAAAACGTACCTTCTGGCATTTCGTACCTTCTGACTCAAATAAGCCTGCGCATGCGCGCAAATAGCTTTAACAGCAGTGTCCAATAGCGTTCTTCAGTCTCACCCCGTCCAATCGAAGCGCCTAAAATAGTTTCGTCCACCAGTTGGTTATGAATTTCAAGACAATGAAAAACGTAAGAACTGCTTTCTTTGCGTATGGCCGAACCTGCACACCGAATTTCTCTTTGAGTGTTTGACAATTTTAGCTGAGTTTATGTATCAATTGAATATTTGGCAGTTAGAAGAATGAATGTAGATCCGGATAGGCTACTTTTCATGTTCGATTAACTTATCCTAATATTTCCAAAATAAATGATTTATTTCTATCCACCGTCAAACGTTTCTCTGTAAATGGCGACGAATCCGACGAAAAATACCGTACGCGTTGAGTCTATGCAATATAATATTGCATAGATTAACCCTAAGTATTGTGGGGAGGGGGTGGGAGAGATGTGGTGGGGGAGCAGACAGGCCTGATCAAACAGTGTAAATCAGATCAGACGCCACAGAACCGTGGTGTTTGATCTTCGTCTACGCTGTGTTTGCCGCTCAAGTCACCATATTTTAGACATCACAACAGATACATGTAGTAAAATGGACGTTTGTTTTTTTCTTTTTTTTTTTTTTTGTTTTTTTTTTTTTTTTTTTTTTGTTCTTTTTTTCAGAACAGGTACGGTAAGTTAAGGTGTGCTAATACTCACGGGGTAAATACGCTGTGACAAACCTTTAGCGCAGAAAATAAGACACTTTGTCACATTTTCTGCTTTGGGTTCCACATTCTTAACCTTTATCACTCTCTGGGTAAAATTTTCAGCAGACGACGAATTGATGATATATGTCTTATTTTTCCCAGAAAACCGGATTCATTACGAAAACACGCGTATTCAAATACATAGAAAATTTCACCTCCAAAAACTGATAATTTTCAGATAAAAAAAACTCTGATATTTTTCATATGTCTGCTCAAAATATAGATTGTGGGTATTCGTTAGAACCGCCTCGGCGAGGCGGTTCTAACGAGTACCCACAATCTATTTTTTAGCAGAAATAAGAAAAATAATGTATACCTCTGTAAAACCAAGTTTTACTATATAAAAGTGGGGTTTAAGGGGGTCAAAATTATATAGGCATGTTTTCGTGATGACTTGAACCTATGAGGAAGATCTGGTGCTAGTAAACGCGATTTGAAGCCTTCCCAACCTGCCACCACCACCGTTAATCTGTACTACTGACCGCTTTTACTTGTACGTGTTGGTTTATTATTGTTCTTTCGTTGTGGGCATTGTGGCTGTACAGTGCGAAGCTTTTTTACGCGCTTTGTACAGTTTGTTGTCATGTGTTGTGTTTGATGTGTCCTGTCTGACATTTGATGCCCTCGCTGAGGAAGAGAGAGCTAGCTGCTTTGTTTTTCGTTGGATTGTGACATGTGTCGCAGTTTGTTTGCTCTTTTTCTTGGTGCATTACATGTAGGTTATGTTCCGAGAGTAGGGTTCTATCTAGGCTTTTTCTAAAAACCTGTTCTCTCAAAGGCAAGACTTTGCTTTCCAAGAGAGCAAAGTTTGTTTTTTTTTCCTTTAAAACAGATCCCTTTCAAGAGTCGACTAGATATGCAGGAAAGCAATATTCTACCAAGTGTACGCACATGAGCCTGCGCACGCCAAGATCTACATTAAGACTTGTGCGACCAGCGAAGACTTAGATCAGCCTGCGCATCCGCACAGTACTTGCAGAGTCTTCTCTAATCTAATGTGCCTTCTACAGCCTCCGGACTATCCAACGTGGATAGACGAGAACGCTCGCAATGATTGGTGGATGTACAGGCTGATCTGAGTCTTGCTGATCAAACAGTTCTTACTGTAGGTTATGTCGTGCGCTGGCTCATATAATACCGGGTTTAAGCCGCCAACAGTTTTTTTTTTTTTTTTTTTTTTTTCCTTTTTTTCATTTGACTGTTCCAAGGCCGTGTATTTAAGTTGTAGTTGTCATGTTATCCTTGTCATTTAAACCTTATTCCTTAGTCGGTGCTTGGAGATAGATGTTTTCTGTGATTATGGCCCTTTCTCAATTTTCCTTTTTTTTTTTTTATTTACATGTCTAATTCATGTTCTCTTTTACATACGCCCATGCGTTTTAGTTCTTCACAAAATCAAGCTTTTGAGTAGTCTCTGTTTTACGCTGAACGATCTAGAAATATTGGGAGACGGTGGTTTAAAAAAAAACAACAACAAAATTGCATGTGCGCCCAGCGAATACTCTGATAACCCTGGGCATCCGCCTAGTCTAATCAGAGTCTTCGCTATGCACTCAGTCGGAAGCTAAGGACCCAAGCTTTTTTCATGCGAGCAGTGAAGACTGATCAGATTGGGCTGATTCCCAGACTGATCTGAGTCTTCGCCTGGTGCACATGCCATTTTGTAGATTTATTCATCCGCTGGCTCAAATATGTTTTGACTCCCATCACGAAAACATACCTATATAATGTTGACCCCCTTAAACCCCACTTTTATATAGTAAAACTGGGGAATACAGAGGTATACATTATTTTTCTTACTTCTGCTTAAAAACATAGATTGTGGGTACTCGTTAGAACCGCCTCGCCGAGGTGGTTCTAACGAGTACCCATAATCTATGTTTCGAGCCGAAATAAGAAAAATATATCAGAATTTTTATCTGAAAGTTTTCAGTTTTTGGTGGTGGAATTTTCAATATATTTAAATAGGCATGTTTTCGTAATGCTTATGAAAGGGGGTCTACTCTAAAGAGAACGGATAATGCTCACATTGACAAGTGAAGACAAAAGACGAAGATGCAAACTTCAGAAAAAGAAAAATCTTCAGAACTATTGATTATGGAACAATATTAATAACAGAAAAAATTAGATTGACTAGAACCAGAACCTGTGTCCGGTGAGATTCACTAACAATGTAAATGACACTGAGAATGTGTACAAAGAGCCGGAATGAGAGAAACTGTACCTTCGGAAATGTGTCCCCAGCGAAGACTTGCATGAACTAGCACATGCATGCAACTAAGTAAGTCTCCAACGTCCTCTTTAAGAACGCTTAGAGCCTTGGCTGACAAAAGACTTCGCATGCTCAGGTTGATCCATGTACGAGGTGTCTGCTGGCGCACACGTCTGACAGTATATGTCTCATCCCATTTTATTCTGGAGACTCCCTAATGGGTAATTGGCCAACAGTCCACAAAATGCGGTTTCTAATCAGGGTCTCCACTGTTTACAAATAGTTAAGCTATCTTTAGTATAGGAATATCTGAATTACATGTATATAGCCTGACATACATAAAAATCGACAATTCTAATATATAGTGTTGGGCGAGTTTATTCAGTAAAAGATGGGTTATATTTAGACCCATAAACAGCTATTACAACGTTAGCAAACAATGAAGTTTGCAGACTTGCAGTTTTAAGCTTGTACCACTTGATATAGACATTGGATCAAAGAAAATGTTGAAATCTGGTAATTCAATATCCAAATTGTCATCAGTGGCAAGCATTGTCAAATGGGATACGACATGGTGTCCGAGTCGTTTAGCTAGAATCGGGAATTTGAGGGTCATTATCGATTTTCTTTTATTCATTATTCAGAACAATTCCTATATGACCTGCAATGTCCAAAAATGAACCTTCGGGCATATGCGACCAGCGAAAATTCAGATCTGCCTGCGCATTTACGCAGTCTGATCAGAATCTTCACTGTGTGCATTTTGGATAGCCAATGAAGCAAATTTTCTTCTTGTTGAAAACGAAGACTCTGGTCAGACTGCGCGAATGCGCAGACTGATGAGTCTTCCTTGGGCGCACATGCCCAAAGGTACGTTTGTACACCTTGTGGCGCATATGGTTTTGGTGAATACAGCATAAAGTAGCCATATTTGATGAAACAACAAAAAGATCTGATCTATTTTATAGTTGAAATAGTTAAACATCAGTTTGCCCTTTAAGTTGAATAATTCGATTTCACTTTCCGACAATCACAAATTGTGCTTCTGACTCCCCGTCATATAATTCTGGTGCAGCTCCTCTTCAAAGATACATGTCTGTTTATGTAAGAATTTTGATATTCTATTTTCCGTCTCTTGGACTTGCGATTATTGGAGTAATGCTCTGGTATTCTCTGGTCTACGTTCATTAACATCATAAATGCGTGCACAGCGACCTGGAGATGCGTATCTAACGCGTTCATCTTTTACCGCGTTCGTGATGCATTGTTTCCTTCACTTTGCCATTTTCATGAAACTACAGTCGACTCTCGTTATCTCGAACTCCAAGGGACTCTATGAAACACTTCGAGATATCCGTACTTCGACATATCAGATTTACAGAACTGAGAATAAACAGTTAATCGAACAACCACCTTTAACAGAATGAATACGTAATTTGACTCCTAAGTTAGAGATATATTGAAAATATTGTGGAAAAGAGGAGAAATTGCTCCTAAGGAGCAATTTCTCCTCTTTTTCACAATATTTTATTGACTGTTGGTAGATCTCTGTGTTAAAACAGGGACTAGATTATCACTTCGAGATAAGCGATTATTCGAGATAAGCGAGTTCGAGATAACGAGAGTCGACTGTATATTGAAATCTAAAACGCGGTAAATGTGAACTGAAATACGTGGCATCTATCTCTTGTTTTAACCAATCAAATATTCGTTATGAACGCATGACAATGTTTTACGCGCTCCAATTTTAGTATTATTTGGTGGTGAACAAATTGAGTATTGCTATAGTGTAGTATATATTTCCTGGTCCATTGTGATCCTTGAGCTCATTTCAGAATTTTTAAACATTTTATCAGGGTCACTGGTGAGGTTTAATTGTCCAAAACTAGCTAGTCTGGCACAGAAAGCATGACACTTAATCTACCGTGCTTTCGACATCCTTCAGAAAGACGTTTTTATTTGCGTTTAATTCTAAATGGAATACATGACTTGTGATTGACAATATCTTATCAGAAACCAGTTGTCATTTCTGTTCCTGTACTTTGTATTCAAATATTTATCGCGAAATTATTTTTATAGTTTTTTTTTATGAATATATATACTCGTATGTTTTGATTTTCTTCACTAGTTTTAAGTTATCCATGTTTCTTTACAATACTATGACAATTTCAGAAATTTCAACAAGTGGCACTTGTTGAAACCTTTAACCAAACTACCTACCGTATCGATTTGTGCATATTTTGAAGCCATTTGTAAATGGGAAAATATGAAAACATTTGAATTCTTGAGACCAGTGACTAGAATAAAACATTTGTTTTGTTCACAAGTAGTTACGAAAAAAGACTTTGCATTAAATCATGCAAAAAGTTCGCAAATTTGCTTTTTTCTGAAAAGTGCCAAACAAAACAAAATTTTCCGAAAGACATTGAAAGGAGAGTAGTTTTAGTTTTGCGAGTGTTTTCGTTGATGTATTTACTGACCTTTATTCATTTTATTTCTTTGATTTTAAATTTGCGTTTCATTACAGTAAATAACATTCTGATTTTATCGGATTTTTACATTCAGCCAAAAGAAGGGAAAGAATACGAACTTTGCCAGAATGTCAGAATGTGGTCGTTGGCTAAATGGACTGACCAGTGACAGTTTAACGATTAGAGTCGTGTTTATTTGAATACAAGAATATAATACAGAAGGTGTCCAGGAATAGCCCCAAATACAGAGCGTAGCCTTCCATCGACACCAGTAGGAAGATTAAACAAACAACAAATAACAATACACACGTTGAACATCAACAAATACCAAAGCAACCAACCCGCTGTTTCTCATTGCTGGGCTCGCAGTGACATTTAGGACTCGTCAAACGCAACATTAAGACAAAAGTCATGGCTAAACACGTATAACGTACGGCAACGGGCAGGAAAAAAGGCCCAACAATGAATGAACGAACACTAGAACCACACATTGAACCAACCAGAAGAAAAAACTACCGGATTCAGGGTTAAATCGATTTACTGACAAAAAATCTATCTTCCTAGTTTCCATCAAGAAAACACGCCTGTATAATTCTGACCCTTAAACCCTTTTTTATATAGTAAAACTGGGATTTACAGGAGTATACATTATTTTTCTTATTTTGCTCAAAACGTAGATTGGGTACTCGTTAGAATTGCCTTACCAAGGCGGTTCTAATGAGTACCCACAATCTTTGTTTTTAGAAGAATATGAAAAATGTCAGATTTTTTTTTCTGCAAATTTTCATTTGTCGGTGGTAAACTTTTCAATATATTTGAAACGGGTTTTTTTTTCATAATGAAATATTCTCCGCAGTAGATATAACACAAGTACAATACAAATAGAAAAGAAAACATAAATCAAAGTAGGCAGCATTTTAAAGTGACCGCAATGAAAGCACTAGATCAAGAAAAACACATGACCCACCAAAGCAAAACTGAAATCAATGTTAGCAGCCGTACAGCGGGTAACTATAATGCTAGAATTGAAACAAGACGTACGGCGAAAGGCCACAAAGCCTTACAAAAAAAAAAACAAAAAAAAAAAAAAAACGAACAATACAGGAATCACCGCCTTAGAAAGGCCAATAGAGAAACAACTGCCAGAATGTCAATCAATTTTACTGTTGCCAAAGCTTCATCCTAGGTTCAGATATGTTACAAAATACAAAATATTGTTCGGATTGCACAAAGCACCTTTGTTCAAATAGTAAAACATCACAGAACAGCATGTTAAACAAATAAAATCAACATGATGAAAACAGGATTTGGGCTCATTGCAAACACCTTGGACACTGACAGGCGAAGCTAAATATGACACTAGTTAAACCACGGAAAGTCCAAACAAAGACTGCCATCAGGCATAAACCCTCGAATGTAAGATTTACTTCAGCACCGTCGTAGCCAGAGGCACATTCCATCGCCGCCCCATTAAAGAATAAAGAAAATATTTCAACCATACTTCGGTTAGAAACTAAACACGCAGTCTGCCACATAACATCCATGTTATATCCTATGATTGGGTTAAAATCTAAGTATACAGTCTGTCGCAAACCATCATGTTACATCCTAAGACTGAGTTAAAATCTAAGCATTCAATCTGTCGCATAACACCTATGTTATATCCTATGATTGAGTTATTCTAAGCATATAGTCTATCACATAACATCCATATTATATCCTATGTATGGTTTAAAATCTACGCATACATTATGTCGCATATCATCCATGTTATAGCTTATGGTTGAGTTAAAATCTATGCATACAATCCGTCGTAATGCATTCATGTTATATCATATGATGGGGTTAAAATCTAAGCATACAGTCTGTTGCATAACATCCATGTTATATCCTTTGATTGGGTTAAAATTTCTTGGCATACATTCTGTCGCAAAATATCCATGTTATATCAAGGGCCGTTATACGCGGATACGTGTTATTGCAATACGACACCCTCACAGCTTTTACCTTTACTTTCATCGGTGAAAACCTCTTACAATTGTGTACCGAATGGCTTTGCGTAGTAATTTGCATGCGCTATATGTGTACCTACTTGTGTATGTATGTGATGTTTACACTAGAACGAGACTCTAACAAACTAAAACTTTATTTGAAAAAGGACTTGACACATGAAGTAACTGCCCTATTGCAATCAGACAATATATACATGAGTGGTGTCCATTTAAGATATGTATTCTGATTTCTATTTACGATCGAACTTATATGAAGATCGAATTTTAACACCATAAAACCAATGATTTAATTGTCAACATCATCGTTTTCTATAATTTTTTAATCATTTGACAATGGGCAAACGCTTATTGTTGCTGATGTTTGAACACCTCGAGGCGATAATCACATCGCAGCAAACCAGAGCATGATTTGATTCTGCAAATGTCGTGGATAGAGGAGCTGCAGGGAAACAACTGCATTTGATCGGTCAACACCGAGACTCCCATTTTCTAATCCGCAGTGTATTCTTTGTTTCCAAAGGCAATTGTTATTGCATTTCATTTTGCTTCGGAGATAATACGAATGCATATCTAACACGTATTGTCAAAACGACTTATGTTTGAAGCGCAGATTTATTTATCATCCTAAAGCCTCATTGGTGGCTTTAGTAATAAAACGAAGCATAACACAAAAACATAAGTGAAAATACACAGGAAATACCATTGTCATGAAGCACAGCCCTCCCAAAGCATCAAAAAGGAGAGATGAGGAACAAATAAGGAATAACAAACGCCACACATGAAGTTATCATTATGAAAACACGCCTGTTCAAATATATAGAAAAAAATCACCTCCAAAACTGGAAATTTTCAGATAAAAAACTCTGATATTTTCATATTTCTGCTCAAAACATAAATTGAGGGTACTCGTTAGAACCTCCTTGCCGAGGTGGTTCTAACGAGTACCCACAATCTATGTTTTTGAGCAGAAATAAGAAAAATAATGTATACCCCTGTAAATCCCAGTTTTATTTTATAAAAGTGGGGTTTAAGGGGGTCAAAATTATATAGGCGTGTTTTCGTGATGACAGACACATAACCAAAGAAGAACAGCAACAGATCTCAAGCAGGTCCTATCTATTCATCAAAACTTACCGTACAGCCCTTATACATGATATTCAACATAGTATATAAATAGTTTCCTACGTGAGTTATGACAAATCTTAAATCGCTTTATAAACAACCGTGTACAATTCTTAGTACCTTACCTGAAAGTTAGATTTCCGTTTTAATGACAGTTCATGAATTGACATGACATGTATTTACAGTCGTACCCTACGTATTCGGACAGATTTGAATGAGCAAACAGTATAAACCCATACTAGACATTACAACATGCGGCGTCTGATCTACTTGGTTTGCCATTCATCCAGTACTTTTCAGACACAACGCCACAAGTCAAATAAACTTTTTTCCCATTGTTGGAAAAGTACATCAAAAATTCCAGATATCCCAATATTAAGGTTAATTGTGGCAAATACATTACACGGTGTACATTATTTCTATCTGTCTATCTGCTGATACTGCATCATCCTTTCGCGGGGATTATGTGCAGATGTTCGGTGTGCTTCAGACCGGGCTCAGTGCAGTGAAAGTTTGAAATAGTACAGAAGTCTTGAAAGTCTTTAACGCTTGTCATAATAGGTAAATATTTCAGCAAACGATATTTTCAAATATTTCTTCGAATTTTCGTTTTCAAATATTAGGCTTTGAAATTGCATGCCGATTGTCTCCTTTGGAGACAATTTGCGTGAAATGTAAAAAAAAAGCCTATTTTCTAAGGAAAATAGCATTGCTTTGTCGATTGTCTGCTTAATTCGCCCAGAAAGTGGTATAGAAAGTGGTTTTAATTAAAGAGATCAGATTTAAACCCTAGGCCAGTGCTATGCTTATTTCACTTAAGCCGTACTGTGAGAAAATGTGCCTTGTACATGGTCGCCCAACTAGGACTCAGATCATATCTTACACACCGGGAGTGCAATCAACTTATGGATAGTCAAGGGTCCGATCTTTCTTCAGGCTGACAACTAACCGGGTAGTCCTTCGCTGTGGAGACCAATGTTTAGTTTAACTGCATATATATGCCACAGGGTACATTCACCTAAGTTGTATACAATGTGTATGGAAATAACATTTGCTTTAGTATTATCATTTCTGAAATATTACCATTTGAATGGGAACTATCATTAATATGAGCCAGCACATGAGAAAAGTGTACATTACACAGAGGCGACCAGCAAAGGCTAATAAGCGCAGTCTCGCTAGAGCCTTTGCTGTTTGCAGACATATTTCGATGCATATATCCGATATGAAAAAATACCATATCAATCGGGCATTCCTTCCTTTCTAGCATTGCGCACTGTGACATCTTACATGCACCGTGTGATTAATATGGTAATCAGTTGCTGATGCATATTTCAAACAAGGGCAATCTTTAACCTTTGCCATGTTGAAAAAATAAGATCCCAAGCCTACTTCTAATTTTAAGCCAATCAGATTATTTGATTAACCTTTGCCATGTTGAAAAAATAAGATCCCACGCCTACTTCTAATTTTAAGCCAATCAGATTATTTGATCCGGGCTGTTTATACTAATTCACATAGTTAATGCCAAACTATGTATATCCAGATCGGTTGGCGTCTTCACTGTTTACAAAGGCAGGGCATATCCGGGTCCAACAGGACGAGGGTTAGATAAAATAACTGCATACACAATGGCTTTAAAATATTAACTTTGTATTTCAAATATAATTTCATTTGCGACTGGATAGCAAACAAAACCCTTTTCTGTACTTAATTATATAACACTTTGGTCCTAACTCCTTGTTTTATTAGTCCTGGAATTTGAAAGGATCCATTTTGTTAGATTGCATTTGCTACAAGCAATATGTCTTGAATCTGCTGAATGAGTGGCAAACAGTGTGGATCCTGCGTCTGATCTTGGTCTTCACATTTTGTACAGGTGTGTATGTCCAAATGCATTATTTTCCATTCTGGAAAATTCTTTCTTGCGAATTGCAGAATTAAAATGCTTGGTTCTAGTAGCGAATAATCCCTTTTGTATGAGTTCATTCATGTTTGTACTGTAACAGTATATGTATTATACGAATAAAATATGTTTAAACTAATAGCATGTTGTCCTGGTCGAATTGTACATTTCTTACCGCCTTAAGCAGGTCCTATCTATTCATCAAAACTTGCCGTACAGCCCTTATACATGATATTCAACTTAGTATATAAATAGTTTTCTACGTGGTTTATGACCACCTAACAAGATTACGAAAGTCCGTCGGGAACCTGATAGACAGATATATATTACACCATGGTTCTAAATGTGTTGATTGTTAATCATCTAGCTTCCCACAAACAGCCATAAAACGCAAGACTGGAATGATGTAATAAGACCAAATATTTTAAGTTTTCCTTTTAGTATATGAAAAAGAAAAATGCCTGGTTATATTACGTCATTCTAGCAAACAACGTAGTAGCTTCGTTGTGTGCTGTCCATTTAAATATGACCCAGCACACGAAAAAGGACCTTATTGTTTTGCGCAGTCCCCTATTTGTGCTACTGACATGCCTAATTTCTTTTTGACCGGAAGATTCTTCAAGGTCTCCACTCCTTGACTGTAAACAGCAAAGCTCTGGCGAGTCTGCGCTTATGCGCAGTACCATTTTCTCATGTGTCTCATTTTTTATAAGGTCTCATGGGCTTGCTCATAAAAGCAGCAACAAAATCGGTATTTTGTTTCCATAGTTTTACCAGTGGCACATTATGTTCAGATATAATGGAAAAACAAAGCTTATGACAGAATCACCAAAGCGTCATGTTTTTGAATAAAATTAATCTAGACAGGACAGAGCTTCAGTATACCATTCGGAGGAAAAACAACCATCAGTATGCTTGAAATCACATATAACGCTTCGCACACTGAGAGCACTGAGTAAAACATTCAACAAACAGCATTTCGAAAATGTCTACTTCCTTATTGCTATAATACTAAGATGGTCCTCTTAACTTTGAAGGTAAAGGTTATTCTTTACACTAACCATGCTATGGACAAATTCAGCATATAACAATCTGATGGTATTGTTCTTGTTTTTTTTTTTATTATTATTTTCTTTGTTTGTTGTTGTTTTTTCTAGAAAACAGGATTTGACATTTAATGCAAAATGTCTCCAGTGGAGAAAATTTGCATGAAATGTGAAGTCATATTATTCTAGGATAAATACGAAAATATTTCAAAATGTCGTCTGCCACAAATTTCAACGGAATTTCGCTTCTCTCTTTCTTTGTGTGTGTGTGTGTGTGTGTGTGTGTGTGTGTGTGTGTGTGTGTGTGTGTGTACTTTTGCTTCATTTGTGGGTGTTGATTCGCATATGTGAGCATCTCGTAGCTGATGTCTTCGGCTGTTTTCTGAGTTGAGGTGTCTGGGTGGGGACTGCCAGTTTTCTCATCTCTTGCGCAGGCATCTTCTTCCTGCTGTCTATGGTTGTTGTGTTTCGTGGACCGTGACAGTTCATGCGAGCTCGGTGGGCTCTTTCCAACACCTACACTTCAACTGTTTACTTTCAAAAGTTGGGGTTAGTGCTACTTGCGTTCTGCGGCGTCTGATCTGGTCCTACAGTGTTTGCTAAGGCCTAGCTGTCCGAACACTTTAGGTTAATGTGGTAAGGTACAGTCGAATTATCTCGAATTCCAAGGGACTCTTTTAAAAACTTCGATATATCCGTACCTTGATATATAAGATTTGCAGAATTGAGGTAATAATTATTCGAACAACCACATTTAACAAATATATATATATATATATGTAATTGGACTCTTGAAGTTAGAGATATATAGAAAATATTATGGAAAAGAGGAGAAATTGCTCCTTAGGAGCAATTTCTCCTCTTTTCCACAATATTTCTTTATTTTTTTACCTGTTGTTAGATGTTCATGTTTAGGCAGGGACCAGATTTTCACTTCGAGATAAGCGGTTATTCGAGATAAGCGAGGTCGAGATAACCTGAGTCAACTGTAGTTGTCGGTTTTCCTCTTAGTGTGCATCGGTATTTTATAGACTAGCGATCATTATTCAATGCTCTCTGCAGAAATTCTACGGACCTACATGTAATTCAAGATTTGTGCTCCAAAATTTACAAGGTACAGTCATCTGCTTCAGATCTTGCACAAATAGCTTACAAGTCTCTGTGTCTGTCTGTCCGTTGTCCTTTCTCTGTCTCACTCCCTTTGTGTGTTTTGTTCTATAAGTGTTAGTGTGTGTGGAGCGTGCGCTTGCGGCATGGGTACGTGCGAGCACGTACGTGGGTGCGTGCGCGTGTGTGTGAAATATTGTAACGTCCTAGAAGAGCAGGTGATGGACACAGCATTTTACACGACAAAAGTTATACATCTGCCATTTTTCGTTGAAAGTTTGTCTCGCTCATGTACAACCGCTGGATGTATTTTGATGAAAGTTTTCAATTTTGGTTTCCTTTTGAAATATGCTGGCAGAATAGGAAATACTATATATAGACTCAGATCAAGACTGTTCACGGTAGCTGTGAAAAATCACATCACATTTTAATGTTTAGCCCTGTGAACAGCATTTTTTATTGTATAAAGCTAGGCTTACTGTGCTTTACGTATGTGGACATAATGTTACTCCAAACTTTATTTCTATTAAATACTATAAAACGTTGGGGATATACAAAGGTGTCAAAATGCGGCGCGATCTAACATGTATACCATGTACCATCGCCCCGTGCGTTGAAACTATAATATTGTTGAAAGCCTGATTTCACCGCTAACAATAAAATAAAAAACAAATATTTAAACTTTGCAATTTTCCCTGTATTTTGTATATATATGACGCCGCATAACCTCTGTTCCTTCTTTGGCGATTAGTTTCTCCTCCTAAAAGACGTATATTTTGTCTGATAATGGTTTTGAGGAGGAAACTTCGGAAACTTGATTGTTAAATAACGAAAGATCATTCTTAATGGCCACAGTTTCTGTCAAGGAAATTCAAAGAAAAGAGTTAACCATGCATTTGTTATCCCGAAAAGGAAGCATATTCATTGATATATGAGCAACATCACGAGAAAAGAGGCCTTACCCTATAGGCGGACTACGAAGGTCCAGATCATAGCCAACGTGTTTGTGCAGTTCCATCAACACCTTTGTAGTTGCCCGCTTGCAGCACCTTTGGATAATGTAGACCTGCCCAGTAAACGTGTGGTTAGGTAAAACTGACCGCGCTCGACATGACCCATTGGGTTGACTGGGCCGTAAAACCTCAACACAAACAATTGGATAGTGTAGAATATATTGGCAAAACAATCTAACTAGACTGCACGTTTGTCTAATTCAATTAGGGCACTATCAAGCCAGCAGGGCCCAGTTGTTCAAAGCGTCGTTAGCTTAACGAGCTCGTTAAGGGTCATTTCATTAACTGTTTTAGCGGATTCAATATACAATATTCTGATATTTTTTGCTGAAAAAATGTGAGTAGCTCACATTTTTTCAGCAAAAAATTTCAGCATATTTGCGTATCACTCAATTAAAATTTTAACGAATCGTTAACTAACGACATCGTTAGCTTTGAACAACTGGGCCCAGGTGTCTTCTGTCATATGTAACTGTTAATTGTCTCATGTTACCTGTAGCTTGCAAATTCGTGCAGTCACATTTGTTTAGTTTAACCAGGATCATCGTTTTCTGCTTACAGAACTACTGACAAGCAAATTCAATGTGTTCTTAATACGTAAAGAACATTAACATTTTTTTTTTTTTTTTTTCCGTGGCGTTTTACTCAGACGTAAAAATTAGCAAATGTTTGTCTTGATTCGATGCAAAACCTTTTATCGTAACTGCATAAGCACAAAAGTTTTATTTTATTCAGTGGGTTTAAAATATTTCGATATTTTCCATTTTTCTCATAGTAAAAATGGCTGCAAATTATGCAAAATCGATAGGGTAGGATAGATGCCGATTTTCAACAAGTTCATCTTGCTCAAAGTTTCTAAAATTTACACGGTATTGTTATGGAACCTCAATAATTCAAATCCAGTGAAGAAAAATATAAATAATTTCTAATAAGAAATTTTCAAACATCCAGTTTACTATAGAAATAGTAGAGGTCTGATTCATGTTTTGGTCGTAAAAATAATTTTACAATAAATATTTAAAGAAACAAAGCACAGAAATAAAAAAGACAAATGGTTCCTGATAAGATATGGTTAATCGGAACAAAACATTTTCATTTAGAATAAAACGCCAGGCGACAAAATCGTCTTTCCAGAAAATGCCGAAAAGATAGTGGTGCATGTAACATGTGCGTTTCACACATCATCAAGAAAACATGCCTATATATTGTTGACCCCCTTAAACCCCACTTTTATATAGTAAAACTGGGGTTTAAAAACTGGGGTTTACAGGGGTACATTTATACATTTTTCTCTTATTTCTGCTCAAAAAACATAGATTGTTGGTACTCGTTAGAACCGCCTCGCCGAGGATATATGTTTTGAGCAGAAATATGAAAAATATCAGATTTTTTATTTGATTTTTGTTTTACTTATAATTTTTTGGAGGTGATTCTTCAGTATATTTGAACTGGCTTGTTTTCGTAATGTACTAGAAGATCTATTCGCTTAAAGGGACTGTATGCACGGCAGATTTTCCGTCATTCATTATATGACAAACGATTTTTGTGATCTTGTGCTTTTTGCCTGCACACCAGATCCCGTCTCATTACCAAAAAAAAAAAAAAAAAAAAAAACATGCCTATTCAAATATACTGAATCATGTTTCACCACCAACATTTAGAGTTTTCAGATAAAAATTCAGATATTTTTCATAGTTCTATATAAACAATGTATACCCCTGTATAACCCAGTTTTACTACATAAAAGTGGGGTTTAAGGGGGTCAAAATTATATAGGTATCTTATCGTGATGAAAAAAGGTCTACTGTAAAAGGAAAGAATTTGCCCCCAATCGGAGCATACCCTTTCAGAATAGACCACTTTGCGATAAAGATCAAAACTAATTCTAATAGAGGCCTCCATTGAAAGCTTGTATTAATTTTAGTGATACTGTTTATGACTGGTTGCACTAGGCAGTCCAGACAAACTCGATTAGTATCTGTCCACATCTATAAATCCATTCATTTTCATTTGGAAGATGTTATTCCATTGTGGCCAGTTCAATGATGGGTCGCGTCATGTTAAGCTGTGTATTTGGCCATATGCAAACAGTGCTGACCTAATTTAGTCTTTGCATCAGCGCAGTCTGATCAGAGCTTTAACTGTCCGTTTGCAGAATCATTGGCTACATAGTCTCTACAAATAAACAGTAAAACCGACACGAGACAGAGAACATACACAATCCCATCACAGCCTAATAAGGAAACCGGTAACACTTTGTGGGGTTTCCACCAAGTGAAACAGCTTTCATGGCTACGTGCTTGCTTTTCTGCACATCAATCTCTTTCTAAACAGGGTCTACTAATAAGGAAAGAATTTGGTCCTCTGGGGAATCGATTTCTTTCCTTTATCATCACGAAAACATATCCATGACCCCCCTTAAACCCCACTTTTATATAGTAAAACTTTGGTTTATAGGGGTATACAATTTGTCTTATTGCTGCTCAAAATATAGATTGTGGGTACTCGTTAGTACCCACAATATATGTTTTGAGCAGAATTGTGAAAAATATCAGAATTTTTATCTGAAAACTTTCAGTTTTTGGTGGTGAAATTTTCAATATATTTGAATAGGCATGTTTTCTTAATGTATAGTGGGCGCCTTTTCAGAACGGAACTACAAAAAATGATAGAGTTGAGTCCGTGGATTTTTTTAATTCCCGTTAATTAGTCCGAAGGCACATTTTTTACACATCATGCGCTTTTTGTTGAATGGAGCACATTTTTTCCCTCATACAGTAGATACATTTTTAGAAGGTAAACCAGTTTTGACAGATTTGCTTGGACTCACTAAATTGTACATGTAATTGAGACTTTGGACCAGCAAATACGAGTATGCATTGCACGCATTCTGACTAGAAATCATCCTTTCTTCAGATTTGGAAGATACACTGCAGCAGATGAAGGCTAAACATGGCCTGCAAACTCTTCCAAGTTGGAAAAGCCTTCGACAAAGATAAAAGGAGTATGGTATTGATTTTGATAGGGTTTTTTGCCGAATAGTAACTTGTCTTTAGTCAGTCAAATCATCTCGACATTCACATTTGTTAAGTAAAAAGGCATTTTCTAAAGAATTCAGAGGACGAGTTAAGGAGGAGGTGATACTTCTGAATTGTTTGTCTCATTTCACCATAAAACTATATGTTGTGGGTACTCATTAGAAGCGCATTGTCGAGGCGCTTGAAATGGGTACAAACAAAACATAATTATATATTTATAATAATAATTATTGTTAAAAGAGTAAACATTTGTATATGAAACACTACAGAAAATTTAACAAAGTACCTAAATCGAAGTACCGCCTTAGAACGGTCAGCTAATAAATTTCTAGGGGGGGGGGGGGGGGGGTGGGGGCTAAAGCTAGCTTTACGGTACCCCAACCCTCGCCCTCAGCTTCCATAATGGTACAAAACATATATTTGTGCCGTCCGCGTAGAGATCTTCTGACTCATTCATGAATCATAATGGGATGTTTTACATTACGAAAACATACATATATAATTTTGACCCCCTTAAGCCCCACTTTTATATAGTAAAACTGAGGTTTACAGGGGTATACATTATTTTTCTTATTTCTGCTCAAAAACATAGATTGTGGGTACTCGTTAGAACCGCCTCGTCGAGTGGTTCTAACGAGTACCCACAATCTATGTTTTGAGCAGAAATATGAAAAATATCAGAGGTTTTTATCTGTTTTTTTTTTTTTTTTCAGTTTTTGAAAGTAAATTTTCTACATATTTGCATAGGCATGTTTTCATAATGAGAAGACTGTTTGTTCTGTGCCAAACTGCATGTAATGGATCGCTTCGACGATCAGATTTTGTTTCTGTTGCAAAACTATAAAAACTTATTTTGAATTATCCATGAATTGTCGCCTTATCTGTAGGTATGAATTGGTTGTAGTTCTTCTGATAGGCAACTTGGTAAATAGCTTGGAGTAACTGATACTCGTACATTGTATATACTAAAGAAACTCGTACCTGTTGGAACCGCTTTGTCTTGGGATAAAGTTAACACCAAAGTATTTTAGATGGTCTGATGTCATCTGTTGTACATGTAATGTGTTTAACGCTTAGCATGCTGGGCAAATATTTTAGAAGGTAATATTCTAAAATATATTTTCTTACTTTTTCCGGAGAGAGAATTTGACATGTCAAGCAAAATTGTTTCGTGAGCAAACAGGGTGGCACAAACATTGTCTCCCTTGTAAACGATGACGTAAACTTTTAATGGAATTAAGGAGACACGATACACTTGGTACATGTAGCATCACGAAAACACGCCTATATATTTGTGACCCTTAAATCCCACTTTTATATAGTAAAGCTAGGCTTTACAGAGGTATACATTATTTTTCTTATTTCTACTCAAAAACATAGATTGTGGGTACTCGTCAAAACCGCTTCGGCAAAAACATAGAATGTAGGTACTCGTTAGAACCGCCTTGCCGCGGCGGTTTTAACGAGTACCCACAATCTATGTTTTGAGCAGAAATATGAAAAATGACAGAATTTTTATCTGATTTGTTTCATTTTTGGTGGTAAAATTTTCAGTATATTTGAATAGGCTTGTTTTTGTAATAGATTTTCTGTCATTTTGTATAGGATAGAATTTATTTGACTTCCTGCTTGTCGACGATTCCTGCGTACGAATCCCCTTCTGAAAATGGATCTACTCTAAGACGAAAAAATTTGCTCACTTTGTTCTCAAGAGTAGCAAATTTTGACCCTTTCGAGTTGACCCGTTTTCTGAAGAGGACAAACAATTTTGACAAGAGTTCTTTCTCTCTCGAGTGTGTCAGTTTTCTTATAAATTATTGTCCTCAATTTTCCCACTCTGTAAAATGTATTTTCCAGTTCATAAAGTTAGACGATCAAAGCTTGGAAGGGTATTTTTCTCATGTTCGGTAGCATAATGATTCGTCAAAAGTCGCGTTACAAGTGGCACGGTATACTGGATTAGGCGTCATGAATTTGTCAGAAATAACAAGAAGCAAGTTCCTAATAATACAAAATGTCTGCAGGAACTATTATTAAGAAAATTAGGTTGACCTCTTTTGTATTGCTTTTAACATGTTTGTCACTGGAAAAAGCAATACAAACACTTTGCGAAGACGTTGTTACATGTAAAGTACAGCTCAAACATGACTGTACTAATAACGGAATTTGATGTTCGTCAAGGGCTTTTTCAACATGTATTATATTACGTTAACAAGTCTAAGTAACATACATCTCCACTTACCGCTATAATACGTAGTGAAAAAGAGTATACAACGGTCTACATTATAAGGTCATTCCCTGATATAGGTTTCAACCATGGCTTTTCATGCAATAAGATTCGCCAGGTCCCATGGGAGATGTTGAAAACCGAGGCCGAAGGCCGCAGTTTTCAACACCTCCCAAGGGACCTGGCGAATGTTAATGCATTGGAAAACCATGTTCGATCGCTATTATTGCATAAAAAACTGAAAACATTTGCTACATTTCGCGTTATTGCACTATTTTGTTTCACCTTTTCCCCGATGTCGCACGAACGCTATTTTCACGGACTATGCTCGTTCTAGGGCAGGAGAGTACACATGGCGTGACGGCAGCAATTCTGGGGCCCCGGTACGAGCATATTGAAAGTTGCGTAGCCGTGTATTGACAGCGCGTGAATTGCTTTGTTAATACAAGGCTTTTCGCCGGTTAATGCACGGCTGTTAATAATGTGCGACACTGCTTTTTATGCAATAATGTACTTTATAACATCATTTCCCTATATTGTATGGTGAAAACTCGATCGCTTGACTAGCTCTAGATATGACATACTTCAAGATGATATTTTTCTTATTTCGCCACAACAACTTATGTTTTGGAATGATTGTCTATAGATAAGAAAAAAAAATATTAATAGTTTTGGTAGAAAACGCATCTTATCTACTTATTGGCTAAGTCATATACTTTTCAAATAGGTGTGTTATTGTAATGGGCGAGTATCACATCATTGGAAATTCTCAGTGTTATTATTTCTAAATGAAAGAACTTAGACCTTTATTTATTAAATATTAAAAAAAAAAGTATAAATTTATGATAAAAGTAATGTTGAATGGATTCCATTCTAAAAGAAAATACAATGTAACTGGTAGTTTGTTGAACGGGACGTTAAGCGAAGCCCGGTGGGACAATACATGTGGCCGGGTTCGCCGCTGTTCTTTCACACAACAGGAAGGTATGTAACGCATTTGGATCCTGGTAGTACGCCTATAGAATGTTATTGACTTTCCCACTTCCGATCGTAATGCTTAGCATGCTGGGTAAAATGTTCGGCAGGCAACAATTAGAAATATTGTTTCTTATTTTTCCTAGATTACAATGTATATGCTTTGGCATTTCATTCAAATTCTCTATTGCATGAAATTTCAAAGCCCAGTTTCTGATAAAAAAAAAAAAAAGAAATACTGTCTTAATTAGTCGTCTGCTCAGTCAATTCATTAGTTGGGCCTCGCCAAGCGAAAACATGCCTTCGAGCATATGTTGACAGCGAATGCTTAGATTAGCCTGTGCATACATGTACGCACATTCGGATCAGCGCCCTCATTGTTCACTAACAGAATCATAGGATACCACAGAATATCTGAATGGAGACATCACGAAAACATGCCTATATAATTTTAAACCCCCTTAAACCCCACTTTTATACAGTAAAACTGGGGTTTAGAGAGGTATACATTATTTTTCTTATTTCTGCTCAAAAACATAGATTGTGGGTATTCGTTAGAACCGCCTCGTCGAGGCGGTTCTAACCAGTACCCACAATCTATGTTTTTGAGCAGAAATATGAAAATATATTAGAATTTTTATCTGAAAAAGTTCATTTTTGGTGGTAAAATTTTCAGTATATTTGAATAGGCATGTTTTCGTAATGGCAACGATCTGGATGATACTTTGTGCATGCGCAGGATGTACTGAATCTGTGCATTTCGCGCATGTTTGAAGGCCCTTTTTCGCTTGACGCGGGCCAATTGATAATCGAAGTGGTCCTTCCTCTGGGTTGACCATATCAACAATGGCGTTTACGATAAAACAAATACATGTCTGTATTGATTAGGTAATTAATTCTTAAGAGATGATACATCTACCATAGTTAGTGTAAGCATTCAAACACCTTATCGCCTTACCATGTTTATCATAAAAAAACAATTCGTTTACAGTTTGATGCGCCTTAACCTTGCTGGAAGTTTGGCAAAAAGTGTAGACCGTGATCAGACACAGCATTATGTGACGTTTTTTTCCGGGTCTAGACTATTTACTCAGGCCTGTCTGTCCGAATAATTTATAAATACCGCATCGGTTGTTTACAATGTATCAGATTGGCTAAGAGATAATTGATAATTGATTTTCAGATTTATGATTGCGCATTTTCCTATGGGCAGGTGGGCGATGGGACAGGCCTCTGTCAACATATTTGCGTGTTTGATATTATTTTCATTTTATAGTTGCATCAAACACGCGAAAACACGTAAAATGTATCGCCAATTCTTTACACGTAAATCCTTTAGGTGCGAAAAGTGGTCTTAAATACAGTTTAACATTGTCATTTGTTTTGATGGTACAAAACAGATAAATTTATATACGTCATGTTTTTGGTTCGACTTAAATTAAAATTAGCACCCAAATCTATCAATTAGACCCTTCCATCTTTAACTTTGGACAAACGTATTCCTCCAAATAAAGGTCTCAGTCAAAAGATAATACTGATTAACAAATAGTGTAGGCTGCTGACGCACGCCCACTGACGATCGAATCGTTATGTAACAGGGGTCAAAAAGAATTTTTAAAATTAGTTTGAGGTAATGTTTAAAGATGACACTTCTCATGCTTTGGTAGGGAACGTGGAAACGTTATTCTGCTGCTAATTGAGCGTTGTCACTAATCATCACGAAAACATGCCTATATAATTTTGACCCCCTTAAACCCCACTTTTATATAGTAAAACTGGGGTTTACAGAGGTATACATTATTTTTCTTATTTCTGCTCAAAAAACATAGATTGTGGGTACTCGTTAGAACCGCCTCGTCGAGGCGGTTCTAACGAGTACCCATAATCTATTTTTGAGCAGAAACAGGAAAAATATCAGAATTTTTTATCTGAAAATTTTCATTTTTTTGATGGTAAAATTTACAGTATATTTGAATAGGCGTGTTTTCGTAATGACTGGATGAAAGAACAGAAATACTGTTCAAAAGTACGGCTGGTGTATTCTCCCATAAGTCGTAGAAGTTGACTTTTGAAGGAAATTAATACGGTAGTTTGTAATTTATAAATTAGAGATAAAGTTAATATCTTAGAATAATTACCTTAGATATGTCTCGCGAAAGAATAACAACAAACCGGGAAAAATTTGACGAATGGATCAATAACAGAAGAAACTAACACTTGCGAAAACTGCGTTTTTCTTTTTAATTTATTTTCTGTTGTACACGTCATATTCATCTAATTTCAATCAATAAATAAAACTGCTAAATCATTAAAAATTCTAATGTATTCATTCATCTACAACAGAGTCGCTAGATCTATCTATCTATCTATCTATCTGTCTATCTATCTATCTATCTATCTATCTATCTATGCCAGATCATAAGAACAAACAAAAACATATAAATGTTGTAATAAAGTAAAGTAAATTTTACAGGTTTAAAGAAGTTTAATATCGAATAAAAATCCTATAAGGGTGGCATGTGTTTCGGTAAATATTTAATATAAATATGGCATCATCTTCTTTTGCTGCCTCTAATTTCAAACAGATGGACTCAGGTTTATTTCTGTGCTAGGCAAAGCGGGTTCTCATTCATCGAAATGGTTAGAGTTCTTTTTTAAATGTCGGACCAACCTTTAAATGTCTGAACAACGGCTAAAAAAGGGCTTTTCGACAAAATGTGTTAATTTTTCTGAGGTCGGAATTTAAAGTAATGTTACAGGAATTTGTACAATGTGAACGTGGAAGGAAAGTGTGGTGAGGTTGTGGGGGTGATTAAACCAAGTTAATTCGAATAAACCTCGTCCTTAATCTTTAATCCTGATGCTAATCAAAATTACAAATAATTGTTTGGTCTGCATAGAAGTCCTCTCCCGCATCTGTAAAACATCATATAAAACATACATAATTATACACACCATTGATGAAACAAACAGAAGGGCCAGTAGCAAAAACTGACGTCGGTCGATTTTTGGTATGTTCATTTTGATATAACCTGGGTTTAGATCTAGGTCATCTGGCAAGGCGATTAGGGGGACAGGAATTGGCTAAAGATGAAATGGGTTTGTAAATGAAGCAACCATTTCTCTGGTTACACGTCAATATTAGTCAGTACCGCAAATGCATAAGCGTTTAACATGCCCTTTCTTATTCTAATTCAAATTCAAGTTTAAATATTTAATGTCTAATTAATACAGGATAATTGAATATAACGCAAATGCGTCCCTGAACATCATAACGAATGATACAATAGGATGACTGATTGTAATCGACCCGATTATTGTTATTATATGTCCCAAGCTAATAGGAGCAGTCAAATGAGCCTTAAGGTTAGAGAACGTGTCTTGTATCTTTGGACATGTGCGCCCAGCGAAGATTCAGATCAGACTGCGCGAATGCGCAGTCTGATCAGAATCTTCCCTGGGCGCATTTTGGAAAGCCAATGATGCAAATTTTCTTCATGCGGTCAACGAAGACTCCGACCAGACTGCACGGATGCGCAGGTTGATTTGAGTCTTCTTTGGGCGCACATGTAGACAGGTTCGTTTTCCCACGTTGTGGCTCAAAAGAGTGTATGTATCGAAATCGATTTAAACGGACAAATTCTCATGTGTACTGGCTCGGCAGCTTTCGAAATGGAGTGCAAGACCGAAGGGCATAGTTACGAGCAAAGGTTCAAATTCAGCGATATTTTACGCATCGCATACTCGGTAAAAATGTCAGCAGACGACATTTGAAGTATTTGACTTAACTTTCCCAGAACGCAGGTTTTCCAGTGGAGACAATTGGCCTGAAATGGCAAATCATCTTCATTTAAGAAAAATAACAAAAATATCATCAGTTTGTCGTGTGCTGAATTGGCACAGAAGATGCTAGAGGTTAACGGTGTAGTTCTTATAGGGACTTGTTAATATTAGCAGCTCTCTAAACAGAGTGCAAATCCGAAGGGCACAGGCACCATGTCAAATTCGGTGATGTTTAGCACTTAGCATGCTGAGTAAAATGTTCAGTAGACGACATACTGAAATAGAATTCTTATTTTTCCAGAAAACTGGATTTGACATTGTATGCAAATTGTCTCCAATGGCGATAATTTGCATGAAATGTATGATCCTGTTTTCTGGGAAATATAAGAAAAATATCATCAGCTTTTTCTCTGCTGAATTTGTCACGAGAATGGTTTTGGTTAATGTAACGGTAATACATGAGTTCAGTAGCTGAAGACGTTCCATCATTCTCCACCTACGTTAAAGGTTCCATATTCCTCAAAATAGGCATTTCTTCGTAAAATCGATCGTAAAATGTGGCATCTGACAACCTGTAAAATTTCAGTTAGTCTCTCGTTTTTTAACTGGATCAAAAATGATTTTTTCTTTATATAAGAAATTTTACAGGCTGTCAGGTGCCACATTTTATAATTGTATAAATACCATCCAACAATTTACGAAACCTTTCCTGGAAAATAAAATATCTATTTTTGAGAAATATGGAGCTTTTAATTTCTGTTGCCTTTGCTCAAACCAAGATTCTCATTACAAACGTTGAAATGAGGTCAGCGGTCGATCCGACTGACATACCAGTCAAACTTCAATAGCTCGAACACCGATGGCTCGTTTACCATGGCTAATTCGAACTCGTTCTTGGGTCCCTGCAAAATTCTTCCGATAGCTCAAGAAAACAAATATTCAGGGAAATTTTCTTATTTTATCATGAAATTGTATGTTATGTGTACTCATTAGAATCGTCTCATCGAGGCAATTCTAATGAATACACTCAACATACTATTATTGTGTAGAAAATCGAGAAAAAAGTCCCTAAATTATCGCGACGTGCTTCCTGACCTGGCACCATGATTAACACTCAGTGGTTCGAACTACCCTTGTCTCGAACAATTTTCTATGGTCCAAAGATGTTCGAGCCATTGAAGTTCGACTGTAATTATTGTTACATGACGCTATGGCCCGCAAGAGAGTCAATATGACAAGATACTCTACTTCCGCTGTTATGTTTGTAAGCGCTATATAAACTGGCATAGGAAACAAAGACTTTATGGTTTTCCGGTTTGTGGTTCTTCAACTACGCCTGCACAGTCCTCTGTTTGGACTACAGACATGCGTTTTCTGTCTGAAGCTTCCTCAAGGTCCCTACTACATGTCTGCGAACAGTAAAGACTCTGGAAAGACTGCGCTTATGCGCAGGCATGCCTGAGCCTTTGCTGACGTCTGTGTGAAAGAACCCTTTTCTCATGTGCTGGCACATATAAGTAATACTTGAATAGCGTATGTGTTTGTTTGTGAGACATATTAGTTTTTATATATATTCTATTCTAATGTAGGCTTTAAAATAACAGCGAAAAATCGGTTGACCATTCTACATGTCTGCCTGTGTTTGCTTACTAAATATAAAGTTTAATTATACTTTACTTTCAAGTAAACAAGTGTTTATTTTTGCTTTCATGTGGCGGTTATTTCTGGGAATGTTACTGTAATGTACTCGTCAACACACGACTGTGCTTCATTACGAAAACACGCCTATACAAATATATAGAAAATTTCACCTCCAAAAACTGAAAATTTTCAGATAAAAATTCTGATATTTTTTTCTGATTTCGCACAAAAACATAGATTGTGGGTACACGTTAGAACCGCCTCGCTGAGGCGGTTCTAACGAGTACCCACAATCTATGTTTTTGAGCAGAAATAAGAAAAATAATGTATACCCCTGTAAACCCCAGTTTTACTAAATAAAAGTGGGGTTTAAGGAGGTCTAAATTATATAAGCGTGTTTTCGTGATGAAATTTCTGAGTTCTTTTTATTTTTTCTTCCTTTTTTGAATGCGACAATTTATGCAAGCAAAAATGCATGAGCGTGATTATATTTCACATTTGCTATTCAAACTGCGTAGACAGATGATATGTTGCAAAATATTTGGCTGCGTTTGGCACATTAAGATCTAGCGATTTATTTGTTTTTCAAGTCGAGGCTGTCATAGATTAGTTTCACCTAACAGATGAGGTTGTCATCTATGACAGCCCCATCTGTTAGGGGAAAATGATATATCCCTTATTAGATTCCCTTACGCTACGCCACTGCACCCCATCCTCCCCGCCCCCACGCAACCCGTAACAAGTGATATATATATATATATATATACGCCCCCAACTTAGAAGAAGTTGGGAGGGCCTATTACCTTGGGCTTGTCCGTACGTACGTCAAGCTTTTGAGACCTCTCATATCTTTGGAACCATGCATGTTAGGATTTTGAAATTTCGTATATCCATTGCATATGAAAAATTAGCTGAGCCATGTTTTTTTGTTTGTTTTTTTTTTTCTGTTATTCTTCGTGTTGGAGTTATTACTCCTTTTCAAAATTTGACATTTTAGAAAATGCCAATCCTGTAAGTAAACTATCTAAGGGACAACTTGAGATGGGCTCTTGTAAGCAAAATATCTCGAGAACCCCTTAAACTACGCTGATGGAATTTTGCAGGTCATCAGGGATCATTGTGAAAACGAACGAAAAACAACATCAATCGAACTCCCAGGGAAGCCATTGTTATAAGAGTGATCACTGAACTTAATTTAATATCTAATTTGTACTGACAACGTCACTCAATGTTCCCCAGTCTGACCGTTTAAAACCGCAGCAGAAGTAGGATACCTACAGGCAAGGCAAAAATCGTTCGTACATGTAGGTGGCACTTAATTCGGTTAAACGTAAGCACAAAATCCAATTGAACCATTACGACAATTATTAAAGACACTTGTAGGCGGTCGCTTTATCTGGATTGTAGTTTGCACTAGGTCGACCGATTATTTAACTCTTTCCCCGCTAGTGGAGACTTTTGTCGTCTGCTTATAACCTTTGCAAACAGCTTGGACCCAGATCAGGCCCGACAAAACGTCGGGCCTGATCTGGGCCCATACTGTTTGACACTCTGATGGTATTCCTGAAATATTTTTTGAAAAAAAAGTTTTTTAAAAAAAAAATACACAGACCACAAAAAAGCGTGCAAAATTACCCAGCATGCAATGAATTGAGGGGACTTGATACACCTGATAGAGTTTTTGACAAGATAGTAAGGCTGGCTTATCAGAGCTGAAAAGATAATCGATTATCGGTCATGTAATTTTGATCGATAATCAATTGGTATTCACTGAAGATTTGGTCATGATTTTACCTGTCTACCTGAGCATGAATCTTATCATACGTTATACTTTATTGTATGGATTTGGTCAGACAGTTCTGAACAAACAGTGTAAACTCAGATGCGTCTCTTGAGGGTCTACACTGTTTGCCACTCATCCAGCTATTTTTAGACACAACATTTGGTAGTAAATTTTACTTATTCAAATTTTAGACAAAGTGTGGTAAGGAGTTGAGATTTTTATTACTATGGGTAAATACGGTAAAGTAACAGACACAGAAATGAAATAATCGATTATTAGCAAATCTGTAACGATAATCGTTTTTTTTTTTTTTTTTTTTTTTTTTTTTTTTTAGTATTTATCGATCAATTAATCGATTATCTGATTAATTGTACCAGCCTTACAAGGTAGAGATTTTTTGTGACTCCCCGTTTGTTTTCCTACACACCAAGCCCTTTCTGAAAAAAAAAAAAACAACATGTCTACTCTGATACGTTTTCTGAGAAGAGAAAACTCCTCCTTTTCCTCAAAAATTGACATTTTGTATCCAAGAACGGTTTAATAAATTGATATATGGTATTAATACGATCATAAAATGTGACATCTGAGGGTCTGTAAAATTTTATTTCGTCACTCGTTTTTGAACTAGATCAAAAATGAAATGATTTTTATCGTATCCGTGAATTAATGTTGGCAACATTAATTCAGAGATACGATAAAATTCATTTCATTTTGATCCTGTTCATGAACGAGAGGCTAAGTGAAATTTTACAGGCTGTCAGGTGCCACATTTTATGATTGTATTGATACTATATATCAATTTATTAAACCTTTTTTGGATAATGAAATGTCTATTTTTGACGAATATGGGACCTTTAAGAGTGGACCCCTTTTCATCAGTGGGCAAAAAAGGTGTCGAATATTCTATAACCTATACTATATACAGTATAACCTCAATGGCTCGAACACGGATTGCTCGTTTACCGTGGATGATTCGAATTCTTTTTTCAGTCCCTACAAAATTCTTCCAATAGCTCAAGAAAACAAATATTTAGGGATTTTTTCTTATTTTATCATGGAATTGTATGTTGTGTGTACTCATTAGAATCGCCTCATCGAGGCGATTCTAATGAGTACACTCAACATACAATTTTTGTGTAGAAAATCGAAAAGATTTCCCCAAATTATCGCTATTTGCTTCCTGAACTGATGCCATGATTAACCCTTAGTGGCTCGAACTACCCATGTCTCGAACAAATTTCCATGGTCCCAAAGATGTTCGAGCCATTGAGGTTCGACTGTAGGTAGTCAAATTGACTTGTTACATGTTTAGAAGTCTGGTAAGGAGTTAAAGTATACGGATATTAAAGGGAAATAGACGTACTTTCAAAGGAGACAACTCTGTTTTACTTCTCTTTTGAAAAAGATGTCTACTCTAAAAGGAAAGAATGTGCTCCCCTTCGGAGCATTTTTTTTCGTTTTGATTAGATCTAGTTTCAGATTGGATTTGGTGTGCAGGAAAGCAAACGGAAAGTCACAAAAATTGTATCCCTTGTCCAAAAATGGCGAATAATCTACCAAGCATATCCAGCACCCCGTCACCCCGCCCCCCCCCCACCCCCCCGCCCGCCCCCACACACACACCACCACCACCACCCCTCTCCATCCCCTTAAGATAATTACAGTTTGATGTATAAGAATGGACACAATCTCAGCATCTCTTTCAGAACCTCTAACATGAACATTTGTATTCAAAGCTGTTTTCGAAATGGCACACGCCGTAGTAGTCTTAGTGGATGTACAGTCGTCAGCTATTGTGACATACAAGCAAGCAATCGCTTATCATTTAACGTTTAGTATGCTAGGTAACATTTTCAGCAGACGACATACTGAACGTTTTTACTTATTTTCCAAGAAAACAGGTTTTGACATTCTGTGCAAAATTGCCTCATGTCAAATACTGTTGTTATCTGGGAAAATAAGAAAAATATCATCAGTTTGTCGTCTGCTGGATTAGACCAGAGAGGTATTGGTGATTCCTACTCGGCTTTACAACCTCATTTGGATCTTCCATCTCGGATTATTCCTTCACGTTACTTTGACAGTGTCACTTGAGTCTTATCATGTAATCCGTTTCGTGACAGATACAAGAAAGATAAACAAACACGCCACATGCTGGTTAGAAGGCACGTCAGTTTTAAATAGCACCCTGCTGTTGTTTCTGCAAACAATGCACTAAGACTTTTTAATCCTTTAATGCTTGTGAATCTTTAGAAGACTTCTCCGAATTGCAAGCAGGAAGGCTTTATTACCTACAGTATATAATCTAATGTTTAGGCATCCGAATTCCTTACCATACCCGTCCTACAATTTAAACAACTCTATTTTACTGCTCTTTTTTATGTCTAATACTGCTAGATTGCTAAATATATGGCAAACGGTGTAAAACCTCATCAGTTCCGCGGCGTCTGGTCTGTCTATACTGTGCTTAATCGGACGTAATGTAGTTACCGTAAATACTCGGGCAATTTAATTGCTTACTCAACGTACTTACTTAACTCCTATCTTATTCTAAAATTTTATCAAAAACATTTTACTGCCTTTGTGTCTAAACCAGCTGTATACGTGGCAAACGGTGCAGATCCCAACTAGACGACACGCGGCCCAATCATTTTTTTCAATCAATTTGTTCAGAAGTTAAATGATATTGTTACATAAAAAGCAGTGTTGCACGTTATTAACAGCCGTGCATTGACCGGCGAAAAGCAGCGTATTAACAAGGCTATTCACGCGCTGTTAATACGCGGCTACGCAACTTTCAATATGCTCGTACCGGGTCCACAGATTTGCTGCCGTTACGAGATGTGTACTGCTCGGCCCTAACACGAGCATAGTCAGTGGAAATTACGTTCGCGAGACATCGGTGAAAAGGCGAAACAAAATAGTGCAAGAAATAACGCGAAATGTAGCAAATGTTTTCAGTTTTTATGCAATAATAGCGATCGAACATGTTTTTTCAATGCATTAATATTCGCCAGGACCTTTGGGAGGTGTTTAAAACCGCGGCCTTCGGCCTCGGTGTTCAACACCTCCCACGGGACCTGGCGAATGTTAATGCATGAAAAACCAAATTTGATCCCTATATTGTAAAATAAGAATAACGTGATAAATAGTGCAGATCCTGATCAGATGCTGCGTTTCAAACCCGTTTATCAGAGAGGTCGTTGTTTGGGCACAGATTCGTGCCTATTGATATGTTTAAAGACAGTTGTATGCCAACGTACAAGTGCATGGTGCAATATTATGAAATTTATACCATTCGCAGTTTCGATGGAAGCAGTAATGTATCGCTTTAAGTCCGTTATTGTTTACAACTTTGTCATTACTTTGTCATTTCTCCGGAAGCAATTTATCAAAGTTCATGGACTGTTCTAATGCTGTTATCCACTGACTGTTTAAGTGAATGGGAGTAGTCAATCTTCCATTGACTGCTTAATGTGAATGGGCGTAGACAATCTTAAAGTTCATCACTGCTCCGGAAGCGCTTTATGAACCCTTGTCCTGCTTAATAAATTAAGATACCATGCCCATTTCTAATTTTCAGCCAATCAGATTACTCGATTCAGATTGTTGATATAAATTTGCATACTTAATGGCAAACAGTGCAGATCCAGATCAGTTCTTCAGAAGCCAACTGATCTGGATCTACACTGTTTGCAAAGCAAGACATATCCGGGTTGAGCAGGACTAGGGTTAAAGAAACTGGATCAATCCAATACTATTTTCCACTGACTGCATAACGTGATTATAACTAAACCTGCTGAAAGACCGTTTTGGCACACCATTCTCATGTAGACAATCTGAAAAGTTACCATTGCTCAGGCAACACTCTATCAAAGGTCATGGAATCAATTTTGCAATGTTCACGATTAAAGAGGGTGGATGCATTAATACCGTAAGAGCAAAGAATAGTTTCTACCACTAAAACACTGACAGCGCTAAAATCAAGTTTGGATCCACTGAAATAATAGTTTAAACTCTCCACACTATCATTGCTGTTCGCCTCTTCTGAAATGAAGACTATCCTGTAAGACATGATGCATACATGTCAGCATTTCCTTTACACAGACCTTGTGTCTTTTAGATCGTTTTACATATACTTTAGAATTAATTTTGGATTTTATTTTCATTTTTTTATTTCGTTTCATCGAGCCATGAAAGAAATCCCGAAGGAACTATGAATCATGCGCGTACATTGTAGGCGATATTGAGTTGCTGTCCTTTCTGAAATTCCGGCTTACTGAAATACATGAAATTAACCTTAACTGCTCTCTGGGCAAAAGTGATATGTTTCTTTCCTTTTTTAAAAAATAGGCATTCACATTTCAGTTGTCCAAGTTGTCCTTAAAACACAATTTACATGAAATGTAAAAGCATGTTTTTTTAGCGAAAATAAGAAAAGTATTCAAAATATCGTCTGCTGTATGTTTTCCCCAGCACGGTAATCAGTAATGACAGTATGACGGAATGTCGTGATTCAACAATACGACATTTTGTTTTGTCGATACAGCTGTAGGGAAAATTGATCATTTTAGCAAAGCCATTGTATCAACCTCATATTGCATATCATTTCTTGTTATATAATAAAATAGCCTGATCAAGCGACAATGATGTCTTTTTAGTGCTCATAACTGATTAATTGAACATGGCCGCTAATTCAGACAAAGAATTCCACGTGAGCAGCAAATGTATATTCACTACAGATGGTGTTATAGACTTGCTCCAGTCTCCAGTGATGTTTTTTTTTCTTATAACCCTGTTTGATTATCAAACCCAGTGACCAGCCTTAATAGTCTTGATAGTCTTTTGGTTTTTTTTTAGTGGATTATCAAACAGGATTGTATGAAAAAAAAAATTAGTCACTGGAACTGGTGTTACATGTAGTGGTGTGTGGCGGCCGTAAAACGTCTCCCCATGCTTCATCAAAGTGTAATTTATATTTTCTGCTCCTTTGTCATCAATGAGCCCATTCCTAGATTTTTAAGAGTTTACATCACGAAAACATATCTATATAAATTTGACCCCCTTAAACCCCACTTTTGTATAGTAAAACTGGGGTTTACAGGGGTTTACATTGTTTTTCTTATTTCTGCTCAAAAACATAGATTGTGGGTACTCGTTAGAACCGCCTCGCCGAGGCGGTTCTAACGAGTACCCACGATCTATGTTTTGAGCAGAAATCTGAAAAATATATGAGTATTTTTATCTGAAAAGTTTCAGTTTTTTGGAGGTGAAATTTTCAATATATTTGAATAGGCGTGTTTTCGTAATGATATGAAGGTCACTGATTACGCTTAATTAGCTAGTCTGGTCATGAAAACATGAATTTCAGAGTTTTGTGGGCGTTATCATTACTTAAAGGTCATTCTTTGTAGAATCTATTTGTGTGTAATGTAATCAGGTAGAAGAGGAGGAGCATGTTTTCCGATTTCGTAGCAAATATAAAGATTTAAGGATTGCCAAATTGCATTTAAACGATACCAGATCTGAAACCCAGTAGTGATGAATCGTTTCAATTATTTTTCTAACTTGATAAATCCCAATAGTTCCGCAGATACAAAACTTATTTGTAAATTCATTCAAGAGGCATTGGAATTAAAGTAGTAGATCCACAGTGTTCGTTCTCTCAGGCTATTTGTTTGTGCGGTTTACTTGTTTGCTTGGTTGTTTTTGTTTTGTTTTTTGTTTGTTTGTTGTTGTTTTTTTGTTGTTTTTTTGTTTGTTTGTTTTTTGTTTGTTTGTTTTGTTTGTTTTTTGTTTGTTGTTGTTCTTTTTTTTTCTTCTTTTTTTTTTTTTTTCTTTTTCTTTTTTTTTTTTTTTTTTTTTTTTTTTTTTTTTGTTGTTGTTGTATATTACATGTATTTTTCGTGTGAATGAAGAACACGTAGATTTTCCAGTAGATATTACAGACAACCCTCTTTATACCGACACTCGATAGAACGACAAAATTCTTTAAAATGGCAATTTGACTATCACGAAACCATCGCTTAAGAGATAACAATTAGTCACAAATTATGCCAGAGCATTGTAATAAATACTTTAAAGAAACATATGTTTTGAATATTTGTTAGAATTGCCTCAGTTAGGCGATTCTAACAAATATCCAAAATATATGTTCTGTGAGGAAATAAGAATAACACAAGGTGTTTCTTACATATAATTCTGTTCATTAAGGATTCTTTGAAACAGCAAATTCATTTGAATGGCAACGTCTTCGAGAACAAATGTCATTGTAACGAGGGTCCACTGTATTCTGTTCAGTTATTTTTATATATGCGAATATTGGAGGCTAAAAATAACCTGCGCACCCATGTACATTATGTAGAGACTGCGAATTATCATAGGTTAACCCTAAAAGCGCTGAACCAACATAAACGACATTCTGAATAATTTATAGTGAACCCTCATTACAACGACAACATTTGTTCCGAAGACGTTGTCATTAAAATGAATTTGCTGTTGTAAAGAATACTTAAGGAGCAGATTGATATGTAAGAAAGGTCTTGTTTTGTTCTTATTTCCTTATATAACATATGTGTTGAATATTTGTTAGACTTACCTCACTGAGACGATTCTAACAAATATTCAAAACATATGTTTTTTAAGTATTAAATTCAGTATTTTATTATTTGTAACTACATTATGTAATTGTCTTAAGCGAAGGTTTGGTGACAGTCAAATTGTCATTTTAACGAATTTTGTCGTTGTATCGAGTGTCGGTACGAAGAGGATTGTCTGTATATTTTTCAGAGACAATAAGACAATGCGGCTTCTTTGTTGCAGTTTTCTTTTCTTTTGTCCGTCTGTGATAATCATATGTGGCGTTCGTTTTGTCATTTTTGATGCATCGGAAGGGCTGAGCTTGGTGTTTATGGCATTTCTTATGTATCATCACTTATATTTTGGCATTTCTTGTGAATTATCTACATAGATTCATTTGAAAGGTTACACCTTGTTTTCTCTGCAAAAATGTCAAAATGTTGTCAGCAGCAATTGTGATTAGTGGCTCAGTGGATTGGTGAATAGTGGCTTTCGTAGATGAACGAAGACATTCGGAGATACTCGAAAACTTATTTTACTTGATGCGCAACGTGGCAAAAAGGCCCTAATTCCACATGTGAACAGCGAAGATCCAGATGACTGTGCAGTCTGGACATTCTTCGTTCGTATACATATCCTACAGTATCTATTGATTCTGTAAGCAAACAACAAAGGCTCATATCAGCCTGCGCGAATGCGCAGGCTGATCAGGGCCTGCGTTGACCGCATAGGTCTTTTTCGTGCGTTGCACGTCAAATAATGTAACTGTTATAAGTAAAAAGAAACAAAACATACCTGACATGTTCACTCTTTCAGCCAATGCGCTCTTAGAGACATTGTATAATTTGCAACAGCGCATTCTGATCACGGCCTACGCTGCGTGCTCACAGAATAATTGGCTACTTGGGCATATTGATTTACATGTATGCATGTGGTCACAGCCTTTTTATTGTTTAAGATTGTGCGGCTACACAGGCAAATTAGTAGCTTTACTGTTCGCATAACTCCTGAACCACCTTTTCGCATGGCACGACTCAACTTGGTTGTGGTCCCTTTACGTATGTTGTTCGATGCCGTTCATGCTTGCATGCAGATACATTTTAGCATGTGACGGTCCAATGAAAGTGACCATAAATTAATTCTTTCACTTGACATTTGAACCAGAGCACAACGAAACGTTCAAATTTTCATATAAGCGCAGCGAAGGTTAACGCCAGTCTGCACATCTGTGTTATCTATTTGCTGCTTTTTGTTGTTGTTTCTGAATGCTTTCTTCCATTAAGTTCACCCAATGGATGGCCTGATCATAGTTTCACAATAAAGCCCTGTCATATGCATTTGAAATTTTATATATAGATTTGATTGTGACCCAGACTTTTACTTTTTTCTCATCATTATTCCAGATAAAACAAGTACAAAGATTTTTGTTTTGTTTTTTGTTATTTGTTTCCCCACAAAAACATACTAGTGATTACTTATAAGAAGCGCTTCTTATAAGTATAACCACAAGTATGTTTTCGTGGGAAAAAAACATAGCCAGACTTTTTGCTTGAACAAGTCTTGTCTGGGGTATGTCCTTTCATTTTCCTGTTATATTTCCTTTTGTCGCTTGACGAGAGGAAAACAAGGAGTAGTCGGTGGGATTGTTCTGTTTAAATCAGTTGAAGCTCAGTGGAAGAAAAGGCTCTTTTTGTCATATAAGAACAGCGACGAGTGGTACCCAGATCAGTATGCGCACTGGTGCAGTCTGATGGAGACCTTCTCCTTGCGTCTATGTATTCTACAATTAACATTGGTTCTTTAATCGAACATCAAAGGCCTGCATCTGACTGTGCGAATGAGAAAGTTGACTCGAGCTTTTGCTGTCTTCATCTGTTGCACAATACAGTTTCGTGCGCTGTTCATCAAATAATTTTCCAGTGAATACGTTTTCATGCCTTCAAAGCATGCTAAACAGTGGTCTATTATAAGAACAGCATACTTCAAAGGGAACTTGAAAATTTCAGTATGGGATATTGACATTTGAGCCAGCGCACGACAAAACCTACAGTAAGACTTGTGCGACCAGCGAAGACTCAGATCAACCTGCGCATCCGCGCAGTCTGATCAGAGTCTTCGCTGATCGTATGTGCTTTCTATAGCCTCAAGGGTATCCAAACAAGGATACACGAGAACCATTGGCATACTGGGTGTATGTACAGGTTGATCTGAGTGTTTGTTGGTTACACAGGTCTTATTGTAGGTTTTGTCGTGCGCTGACTCATTAATTTTTGCAACACAAACTGCAGAATGATATTTGAAGGTGTTTCTGAAATAGCTTCCTGTTCTTTATTTAACATCTTTTTAAAGAACTAATTCATGGATAAAATCGTCTGCACCGATAAATGAGACAGGTTTGATTTGCAATAGCTCTTATACATGGGCGATTACATTCCATTACGCGTTCTGTATTATATATACAGTCGAACTTCAACGGCTCAAACATCTTTGGGACCATGGAAATTTGTTCGAGATTTGGGTAGTTCGAGCCACTTAGGGTTAATCATGGCTCCAGATCAGATAGCAAATAGCGATAATTTAGGGGATTCTTTTCGATTACCTACATAATAACTGTATGTTGTATGTACTCATTAGAATCGCCTCATTGTGGAGATTAGATTGAGTGCACACAACATACAATTTCATGGTATAATAAAAAGTTCCCTAAATATTTGTTTTCTTGAGTTATCGGAAGAATCTCGTGGGGACTCAAAAACGAGTTCGAATTAGCCATGGTAAACGAGCCATCGGTGTTCGACCCATTTAGGTTCGATCACACAGTGTACTTTAAACTGTAGTACTCTGTTGGCTAAATTATCAAAAGAATGTTTGTAAGTACTATGAAACCTTAGAAAAAGTAGTTTAGATGTTATCAGTTTTCATGCATAATCAACAGGTAAATTTTTAGTGGACAATTTAATAAATAAAAAGGTCTCATTAATTTATTCTGAGATTATACCCACAACTATGAGAACAAATATGCCATTTATTTAGGACTCAGGTAAAGTCTCCTAGCACGTCCCTTTAGCTCACCTGAGCACGAAGTGCTCAAGGTGAGCTGTTGTGATCAGTCAATGTCCGACGTCCGTCGTGCGGCGTCAACAATTACTTTAAAAGCATACTACTCCTACACCCCTGGGCCATTTGACTCGAACACTGGTAGGAAGCATTGAGGTGACTTGTAGATCAAAAGTAGCTAAAATCGTTTCGATCGGAAATCTTAAAACGACTGCCATGCCCGTCATTATAATAATCTATTTTTTGCTTCTTTTCCTTAACCGAAAGGCCAACTGACTTGAATTTTGGTAGGAAGCATTGAGGTGACTCGTAGAAATAGCTAAAATCCTTTTGATCTGAAATCCAAGATGGCCGCCGTTGCCGCCATCCTGAAAATCTATTTATCGCTTCTTCTCCTGAACCGAAAGGCGAACTGACTTGAAACTTGGTAGGAAGCATTGGGGTGACTCGTCAATCAAATATAATATGGAATATTGACATTTGAGCCAGCGCACGACAAAACCTACAATAAGACTTGTGCGACCAGCGAAGACTCAGATCAGCCTGCGCATCCGCGCAGTCTGATCAGAGTCTTTGCTGATATTCCGATAAAAACATTCCGATATTTCCGATGGCAGCCATGGTGGCCATCCCGAAAATATTTTGTTTTGCTTCTTCTCCTGAACCGAGAGGCAAATTGACCCAAAACTTAGTAGGGAGCATTGGGATGACTTGTATAAAAGTAGCTGAAATCATTCCGTTCGGAAATCCAAGATGGCCGTCATGGCCATCTTAAAAATCTATTTTTCGCTTCTTCTTCTGAACCGAAAGGACGCTTGACTGAAAACTTGTTAGGAAGCATCGGGGTGACTTGTAGATCAAACATAGCTAAAATCGTTCCGATCGGAAATCCAAGATGGCCAACTTGGCCGCTATCATGAAAATCTATTTTTTGCTTCTTCTGAATCGACAGGCCACCTGACTTTTTTTACTTGGAAGGCTGCATCGGGATGACTTGTAGATCAACAATAGCTAACAAGGATCCGATCTGAAATCCAAAATGGCCGCCATGGTCGCCAACTTAAAAATCTATTTTCTCCTGAATCGAAAGGCCAATTGACTTGAAACTTAGTAGAAAGCAATAGAGTGACTTGTTAAAATTAAGTAAAAATCATGCCGATACAAAATTCAAGATGGCCGAAAAGGCCGTCATTATGGAAAAGCCCATTGACTTGAAACTTGGTAGGAAGCATCGAGGTGACTTGGAGATGAAAAGAATTAAAATCATTCCGATCTGAAGTCCAAGATGGCTGCAATAGGCGCCATCTTCAAAATCATTTTTTTTTTTTTTTTTTGCCTCTTCTCCTGAACCAAAAGGCCAACTGGCTTGAAACTTGGTAGGAAGCATAATGGTGACTGATAGATCAAAAAGAGCTAAATTGTTTCGATCAGAAATCCAAGATGCCTCCATGGCTGCCACCTTGCAAATCTGTTTTTCGCTTCTTCTCCTGAAACGAAAGGCCAATTGACTCGAAACTTAGTAGAAAGCATTAGGGTTACTTGTAAATAAAAAAAAAAGTAAAAATCATGCCGATCCGAAAGGCAAGACGGCCGCCATGGCCGCCATCTTAGAAACCTATCTTTCGCTTCTTCTCCTGAACGAAAAGGCCAACTGACTCGAAACTTGGTAGAACGCATCAGGGTGACTTGTTGATAAAAAAAACTCTATCCTGAACCGAAAGGCCAATTGTTTTGAAAATTGATAGGAACTATCAGGGTGACTTGTAGATCAAAAATAGCTATAATCATTCTTATCGGAAATCCAAGATGGTCGCCCTAGCAGCCATGTTGAAAATCTATTTTGAAATTTCCTTCTGAACAAAAAAAACCAATTGACTCGAAATTTCATTGAAAGTATCGGGGTGACTGGTAGATCAAAAAGTAGCTAAAATTGTTCTTACTGGAAATCAAAGATGGCCGCCATCTTGAAACAGAAAAGCCAACTGACTCGAAACTTGCCTGGTAATCAGGTGAGCGATACAGGGGCATCTTGATCTCTTGTTATTGTAAACTGGCAGATCGGGTAATGGGTCAAGTTGTACATATCCACCTATTTGTTTGTTTTCATAAAATGTAATTAAAATAATAATATTACTATTAACATTGTGATGGGTATCGTCTTGTGTTGCTTTTTGATTTGTGTTTGTGAATAAAATGATATGCGGTCCAGCTATTTCTTTCTGTTGTTCATGCTCGGTATTTATATTTAATAGCTAGATATATAATATTGCTAGAATGTTTACAATAGATGGTAAAGCCCGAGGGGCTAGTGTGTTAATGCTATGGTATCTTGAAAATTAAAAGGTATATCTTATCTCATTAAAGGCGGTGTGAAATGATTAAATGGCATTAGAAGTCGTATTCGCTTTAAATGGTTGTCAGTGGATTGTACGGAAGAAATAAATACAAATCATCACGAAAACATGTCTATATAACTTTGACCCCCTTAAACCCCACTTTTATATAGTAAAACTGGGGTTTACAGGGGTATACATTATTTTTTTTTTATTTCTGCTCAAAAACATAGATTGTGGGTACTCGTTAGAACCGCCTCGCCGAGGCGGTTCTAACGAATACCCACAATCTATGTTTTGAGCAGAAATATGAAAAAACATAAGAGTATTTTATCTGAAAATTTTCAGTTTTTGGAGTTGAAATTTTCTATATATTTGAATAGGCGTGTTTTCGTAATGTGTACCAGGTCCGATTAAAACAGCAGCATGAGTCATTTCACCTTACATGTGTGAATGCCATCACAAAAACACGCCTATTCAGATATACTCAAAATTTCACCACCAAAAAATGAAAATTTTCAGATGAAAAATTCTGATATTTTTCCTATTTCTGCTCAAAAACATAGATTGTGGATACTCGTAGAACCGCCTCGCTGAGGCGGTTCTAACGAGTACCCACAATCTATGTTTTGAGCAGAAATAAAACAAAAATAATATATACCCCTGCAAACCCGAGTTTTACTATATAAAAGTGGGATCTATGGGGGTTAGCATTATAAGCGTGTTTTCGTGATGGCGTGGAAATAACTTTTTACACCTTCTCCATCCATTATGCAAAAAAGCACCATGCATGATGATAATAAATGAGGGATAACAATTTTATGAGAATAGATAAGGGGTCAAAATATTAAATGAGATAAACCGTTTGGATAACAGTTGCAATTAATTCCACTTGAGGGCTGTTTACCACGGTTCTGTATAGTATCTTTTTCGATCTGAAGTCGGGAAACGATACCAGCTACCGACTGCATAACTTAGTTTATTTTTTCTGGAAAAACCTCTTCAAAACCCCTTGTGTATTTGTATAATCATTCTGTTTCTGAAGACATTCGTTTTCTTTCAGAAGAAACAGGCCAATATATTCCTGCCTCAATAATTTGAGCATCACTGGCAACAGAAATAGAGCTTTCTACTCTTGTCAGACTTCCATAACAGTAGCATGCACCATAAAAACGTATTACAAGGCGCATTGATGGATTCTTGTTTACTGTGTAAGCCAAACGTTAACCCTTCTCATGCTGAAAAAATTAAGATGCCACGCCCACTTCTAATTTCCAGCCAATCAGATTACTTGATCCAGGTTTTTGATAGAAATTCACGTATTTAATGACAAAAAGTGCAGATCCAGATCAGTTCAGGTCAACTGATCTGGATCTACACTGTTTGCTAAGACAGGGCACGCCGTGTTCAGCAAGAGAAGGGTTAACAACAAGCCTATAGACACGCAATATATAATAGCCGATTCAGCAGTACACGGCACGTTTCTGTAGCCGTAGAATGTAACGTAAAATGCCCAACAAGAACAAGACGTTTTGACGCATTTCTTTTTTCCCCTTTTTACTATGAAAGCCAAACTTAAACAAAAAGCATAAATACATGGACACATAATGTATTTCAGACGCTGCCGCAAGACACGGCACATTCCTGTAGCAGTAGAAATGCCTACGTTTCTAGTCACATATAATGCATGCAGTTTAAAGGTTTTTTTTGTTTTGGTTTTTTTTTTTGGTAATATTGGAATAAATAAATTAAATTCGTTCATGTTTGTTATATTTGCTTTAATTAAATTAGTTTTATTCATATAGCAGTCGTTTCAGTCCATTTGGGTAGATTTGTCCTTTAGAGTGATTAAAGAACAATAAATCCTGGACATGTTCTGTAGCTTTTGCTATCTTTATTGCATAAATTTCAAATCAGTTGACTGCGCATGTTGCTTTTTGTGTCTGTTCCTTTAATTTGGTGTTGTAACTTGTTTTGGCTTGTTTCTTAACATTTTGTTGATTCGCGCTGATCGTTGGTGGCTCTGGTACATTTGATCATTTACAAAACAATTTAATTCCATTCGCATATTTGTTTCCGTCCAGTAAGTACCTTTTAAAGCTAATTCGGAAGCTTTCTATAAAGTTTAGAATGTTTCAGACGTTGTGTCTAATTTTAAAACAAATCATTAGACTCTTTCAATCTTGCACATTTGAGGAATTAATTTATTATCTGAGCCAGGCCACGACAAAACCTTCAGTAAAACTCGTGGGACGAGCGAAAACTCAGATCAGCCTGTGCGTCCGCAAAGTCTGATTACAGTCTTTGCTGATCGCGTGTGCCTTCTACAGCCTCCAGGCTATCCAAAGGAATAAACGAGACCCTTGCCATACTGGGTGGATGTATAGGCTGATCTGAGTCTTTGTTGGTCACACAGACTTATTGTAGAATTTGTCGTGCGCTGGCTCAAATGTAATTATGCGCGTTTTTTTATCAGTCCATTTGGATAGATTTTCAGCTTTAAGATTAAGTTAGAAAATTATTTTTTAACATTTTGGTAATATAACTACACCTCGTCATTTTCAAAACTATTATTTATTTGGGCCGCGTCAAGCAAAAATTGCCATTGAGCATGCGCAAAATATGCAAATTCAGATCATCCTGCACATGTGCAAAGTATCAGAGCGAGCCTTTGCCCTCCATTCATACATTCTGTAGTATCCAGTGTTTTTGTTAGCGGACATCAAAGGCCCTGATCTGGGCCTTCGCTGTCTGCATATGCCCAAAGACACGGTGTCGCATGGCTCGGCCATTTAAATCGATTTTTCTTAAGCTTTACGAGTTCTTTACATTTTACACTTTAACAGTTTGTAAGCTGAAATACTGGATAAAGAAAACAGGTGATATTTTCTTATTTGTCAAAGAAAATATCTTTGACATTTCAATGGTCTCCGAATGAAATTATATTTTCCTTGAACTATAACATAGTTATGTCAAAATGTTGCCTTCTGTTATCCACAGTCAAAAGTTTACTCCGCAAGATTCCCCAGTGTGACTTATTAGGCTTCACCAATTATCATTTTAGTAGATCAATTAATATAAACGTTTCACATTTTTCTCGGGTTTTAAAACCAAACATGAAAAATGCTTTTTTAACTGATTCTATAGTAGAAAATCGGAGAATTGAGGCTTCGAAATTCTGAGGCAGTTTCAATAATGCTTTCTGGAAACTTCAGTAAGATTATGTTGTTAGGGCTAACTTTGGTACATTTACATGTAATTAATTTCTTTTCATTCTTGTTCGGTTTGGTACTTTTAGTTAGTTTCAGAAATTTTATTAGCTTTAAGGTCCGTTCCTTTTAATTCAGTCTATTACGGTAGTGTTTGATGCATGTAAAATTTAGACATTTTGGTACATTTCAACGAGTTATTTGGGTTAGTTTCAAACACATAAAAAGGACCTTTTGGTTTTCCGGTTTGTGGTTCTTCAAATGCGCATGCACACTCCCCTATTGGGGTTGCAGGCGTGTTTTTTCTTGAAGTTTCCTCAAGCCATCTTGATCAATGAGACAGGATCATCTGGACAAATTCTTAATCCCCCTTTCTTCAGAATAGAAGTCAAAAGAAATACCTTTGGAAACAAAGAACACACAAAATCACGAAAATCGGAGACTCGGTTTTATTGACTCCCCACATATGCAACAATGTAGTTTGCGAGGCTGCATACGCCCCCTAGCGCCGGCTTCAGCGGTACTCGATTTTCAAAATAACCAGGATGGGCGCAATGATCCCAAAGCCTTTACGTGAAACGTGATGGGCATTGGCTCAGCAGATACAAATGAGATGTCGATTCAAGATGTTATATATGTAAATCGCAATTGGGCAGGGACAGATACTCCGGCTCCGGGAGAAGATAAAATCTTGGTTGTAACTATAAGAGTCTGCTTCTGTGAGCATTTATTATAATTTACAAACATTAGTCTCAATTACATTTTTGGGAAATTGACTTTTTCAGCGTTTTACACATACAAATGTACAAGAATGTACAAGGATGCAACTTTGCTCTTGTCGTTAAAGACAAAACTAGTATTATTTTTCACTTCCAGTCCATAATACTATGTACCAGGATTCGGCCTCAAAGCCGGTACTATTCTCATAAACATTTTCTAAGCTTTCTCGCTGTCATGCTGAATAAATGTCTAAATACAGCGTTGGTTTAAAAATCATTTTTGCAAGAAGATCTGTCTGAACCTGAATTTTATGGCAATTTGCACTATAAATTCTGAAAGATTGATGGCAAAATTAATTTTTCAGTACAATTTAAAAAGATTATCAGTAGCTACAAAAAGCTAAGTAACAACATGGATATCCGGCAGCAAACTGTATGCATGTTTGTTAACCCAAATATAGTTGATAACTTAGCTCTTATCTTAAATTGCACGATGGTTGGTCGGTCCTCAGACTAAATGACGGCTCCCTCCTTAATCTGTTTCAGATGGTCGGTGTCTGACTTTCAATATCTGTGGTCTGGTTCATAGTGATCCCGTTTGTTGTGTTCTGGCTTCAGATCGTCATTGAGCCCTTTACTTTGTTCCAAGCGTTTTTGATTAAATGTGTTTCACTGTGATGTTTCACAGACAAGATAGAGGACCCCTATGAGGACGGAATATATATTTGTAATTTGGAGCTGCAACAGAATTAAAGATGAGGTTTTGCGATAAAAACTGGTTTAACCTCACCCCCACCCCACCATCACCCCTACAAACCCCACCCCGTCACCGTATATTCCTACTGACTGTTCCAAGGCGGTTCTTCTGTTACAGGTCTTTTTTTGTACGTCTGTGATTTTATATATTGCGTTTGTTCTGTCGTCATTCGTTCCTCCTGTCTCCTTTTAGGTGCCCCGTGAGGACTGTGCTTCGTGATACTAGCTTTTTCTGGGTATCTTTATCTATATTTTTGGTTATTAAATGCATATTAAAGCACTACGAAAAGATTGATAGGAACTAACAAATAAATTGGAATATATCACGAAAACACGCCTATATAGTTTTGACCCCCTTAAACCCCACTTTTATATAGTAAAACTGGAGTTTACAGGGGTATACATTATTTTTCTTATTTCTGCTCAGAAACATAGATTGGTGGTACTCGTTAGAACCGCCTCGTCGAGGCGGGTCTAACGAGTACCCCCAATCTATGTTTTGAGCAGAAATATGAAAAATATCAGAATTTTTTTATCTGAAAATTTTCATTTTTTGGTGGGAAAATTTTCAGTGTATTTGAATAGGCATGTTTTCGTAATGAGTACTTGAAACACAATTTTGATGCCTCGTCTAATAAACAACACAAAACTCCTACAAACCCCTTCTTTCACTACATGAGCCAGCACACAACAAAACCTACAATAAGACCTGTGTGACCGGCAAGAACTCAGACTAACCTGTACATCCTCCCAGTATGGCAAGGTTCTCGTGTATCCCTCTTTGGATAGCCTGGAGCTGTAGAATGCATGTGCGACCAGCGAAGACTGATCAGCCTGCGCGGATGCGCAGGCTGATCTGAGTTTTCGCTGGTTGCACAAGTCTTATCGTAGATTTTGTCGTGCGCTGGCTCAATTATTTTATGTAGAAACAGAGGGTATACATTACATAAACTTTTTTTCCGTACGTAATGGTTAGATCTGTTTTGTTGTGGACAGAAAAAAGAGTGGAATAAAGTAAGCGTAAGAATTCCAAATGAGAATCCAGACGGATTTAAACACCGATAAAATTCGTTTATTCAAATAATTGTACGAGGGGCATTGGAAAAGAAGCGGCAGCGGTCAATTTTCCTCAACAGTAGAATCTGTACACACATACATTATACATCGTATCGTGGAACAGTATTTACCTCTGTTGAATGATGTAAGTATTGCACGTGTTGCCGATGATAGGTTTCAGATTAGGTTAGTATAAATGGCGCTAAAACTGATCTGGCCATTTACAGTAATCAAAACTGGTATAACTAATGATGAAAATATTCAAGATTACCAAAGAACGTATTGCATAAATTGCGGAAAACTTAGATATACGATTAGTACCATTGAAAAAGGGGACTTCAATAAGTTTATGTGGAGAGAGTTCTACATTATTAAACCGTCGTCCCACGATAATTCCATTTAAGGTTTGTTTTGTGTCACATAGTTCAGTAGGTGGTGCACTTTTCCCAAATAGTTTGAAAAGACAGTTTCTGTTGGGTTAAAATGTCTGAAGAAGATGGGTTAACCCTTGTCCTGCTGAGCCCGGATATACCCTATCTTTGTAAACAGTGCAGATCCAGATCAGTTGGCTTCTGAAGAAGCCAAATGATCTGGATCTGCACTGTTTGTCATTAAGTTTGTATATTTGTATCAAACTCTTGGATCAAGTAATCTGATTGGCTGAAAATTAGATATGGGTGTGGCATCTTAATTTATTCAGCATGACAAGGGTTAAAACGTCTGAAGAAAATGTTCACATGTGCACGAAGTGACCTTTGAAGTACTAAAAAAGACGCGTGATCAAGTTGATTCTTATATCAATAATCTGCCATTGTTGCCATACTTTTCAAATGTCCCTCGTATTGTATGCACATTTGTTGCATTAACATCTCTTCGATTTCTTCAAATCAATATGTCTGCCGTTTAATACTATAAGGCAAAATATGATCGCAATAATTGTAAATTATGTGCGCAACAATAGTGTGACCAGAAAATTTATTCCGCCTTAAATATTTTATTGCAGCCAGCCAAAGCATTATTCTTTTATAATTTTCCATGCTGTGAGACATATTCAGACGACAAACTAGTGATAAGACACTTATTTTTCCTACAAAATTGGATCTGACTCTTCATGCAAATTGTTTCCTTAGAAGACAATTGCATGGAGTGTCAAATCCTATTTTCAATGATAAAATAAGAAATATATACAGACAACCCTCTTTATACCGACACTCGATACAACGACCAAATTCGTACAGTGGCAATTTAACTGTCACGAAACTTTCCTTTAAGAGGTAACAATTAGTCACAAACTATGGAAAAATATTGTATTTAATACTTTAATGAAACATATGATTTGGATATTTGTTAGAAATACCTCAGTGAGGCGATTCTAACAAATATCCAAAACATTTGTTCTATGAGGAAAAAAGAAAACAAAAACAAGACCTTTCTTACATATCAATCGCTCATTAAGTATTAAGGGTTCTATACAACAGCAAAATCATTTTAATAGCAACGTCTTTGGGAATAAGTGCTGTCGTTGTAACGAGGGTTCACTGTTATCAGATTTTTTTACCCAGCACACAGTGTGAAAACAGAACTTATAATGCTCAAGATGAACAAGTATAACGAAGTATAACAAACGTGATGTACAATAAAGCTAATGCTTAATGTCATACACCAACAGCGTGTGCACAGACCAGTTTGTAAACCTGTGCAATCTATCGGGTATTTCACCAGCATAGAGATGTTTGGCTGCAACTATTCATGAGTGATAATGTTTAAACAGCGGTTGCGGGATATTGTTATCCCATGGTAGTCGGGAGACCCGTAAAATGGTAATTGGCAAACAGTGCAGGCCCAGACCAGACGCTGCAGAACGCGGCGTCTGATCAGAGTCTCCACTATTTGCAAATAGTTTAGCCATTTTTCTCTAGGAATGTGTAAAAAAAAGGTAAGAGAAAAGTCCAGGGAGTGCCACAATCACAAACCGCAGCCCTTCCAAGACAACAAGAGAAAGAGAAAACCGACAAATCCAAACAAGCACAAATCAAACAAACGTACGAAAAGCACTAAGATTAGCTCTCTCTTCCCCAAGCGAGGTAATCGCAATGCTAAAAGGACTGAAAAACACAAGAGCAAAATAACACAAGGTAAGACATAAAACAAATCGCCTTGTAGGATAAACCAAAAAGCAACAAAGAATAAGACTGACACTTGGACCAACGCCTTAGAACGGTCAGTAGAGTAAACCACCGGGGCGTTTAAAGCACTTTTACGTAAACCTCATAGCCGTACGTACCTAAAATTTAAACTGGACTCTTCCAATATATAGTGTAGGAGCGTCTATTCAGTATATAATGGGTCATTTAGAAAATTTCTGTTGAAGGACCATCACGAGCATTGTTTTATTGGATATATTCAGTTTTGCTTTCCAGTGATACATTACGAAAACATGCCTATTAAAACGTACTGAAATTTTTATTACCAAAAAATGAAAATTTTCAGATAAAAAATTCTGATAGTTTTTCTTATTTCTTCTCAAGTAGAGATTGGGGGTACTCGTTAGAACCGTCTGGACCAGGCGGTTCTAACGAGTACCCACAATCTATGTTTTTGAGCAGAAATAAGAAAAATAATGTATACCCCATTAAACCCCAGTTTAACTATACAAAAAAGTGGGGTTTAAGGGGGTCAAAATTATATAGGTATGTTTTCGTAATGATTTAGACCTTATAACAATCAGAGATGATCGAAAAAATCAGCAACGCAAAAACAATTCTAATGATGTCCGGTCTTATTTTGTGTACAAAATGAAACTGAAGTGTTGCTACGGCGACGGTATTCTTTGTTGTTTTTTTTTCCCGTGAACAATATTAGATTGCACCTAGTAATGTTTTAATTGTTCAAATGATCGGACGGAGGCTGCCTCGTCCTTCTATCAGATCAAACTGTTTTTCACCTGGAAGACGAAGATGGCTCAATTCAGAAGGATATGTTTTTGTCTGAAACAGCAGAATGTCTTACCTAGTATAAAGATAGTGCATATTAGGCACGTCAGAAGTAGAAGATGGCCAGAAAATCACCAATTTTGTCAATTTAAACTTTCTTAGCTCAAAATATCATAAAACATGTCTCATCTGGCTGTTCGATTGACGGTCTTCGCTTCTAATTAGATAATGTATTCTGACTCTTCCAGTGAAAGAGGCAAATGCCAGTATACACGTTTTTAAGGGACTGGACATCTTGGTAGATTATATATATGTCCTGTCTGCCGTCCTGCGCATTAAGCTCCTTAAGAAAAAGAGGTCTACTCTAAAAGGGAAGAATTTGCTTCCGAGGAGAGCCAATTCTTTGCTTTAAAATAAACCTCTCTTTCAGAAGGGAATTAAAAAGATTTGACAAAATCGTCTCAACGAAAGCGTATTAGTTCCCCAAGGACGTATAGAAATTGCTGTCACGACCTTCTGTCCCAAGACACCAAAGGGAAAGAAGGACGCACTGAAAGCAACAGCACCAAAATCAAAATACTACAAGCAGAAAGCCAAAACGACAGTTTTTTTTCCCAAATATTGGCCAAACGGCTATCCAAAATAAAAAAAATCACCAGGACATCCATGCAAAGACATACAATGACAGAGATAGTAATCCACAGCAGAAGCACCGCATTGGAACGGTCAGTAAAATATTACTACGGTCTTAAATGGATTTTATGTGGTCACAATCCTCGCCCTTAATTCTGCTGTGGTATATACAAGACATTAGTTCAGTCCGCGTGAAGGGTATAAACCTTATTCGGTTGTACAAGCAAGTTCAGACTTCTTTTTCAATCGGCGATGCCCTTTCATAAATATATTTGGAGCACCTTTTATATATTAGAGGTGGCAAAACCTGCGTCATTCCTCTAAGCAAAGGTCATGTAATATGTCAGAACTGAAGAAAAATACAAATGTAGCACTCTCAAACATTTAATCCAGTTATGCCCAGCGTCCCACAAAAGGGACATTGCCAAACAGTGTAGACACAGATCTGACGCCGCAGAACTCGGAATCTGATCAGGGTCTATATGATTGCTTTCAATACAGGAATTTCTATCAACCATGGTAACAATAAAAACTAATCAGACACTCCTTATATTAGGAATAGACTGGTCGAAACTTTAAGGCAGAAGAGTCTATTAGGCATAAATGTGTTGTTACTTTCATTTTTTCCTAAACTGCATTGTTGGACTGCTATAAAACGTGTTAGGCTATATAAGCATTCCATTTTTATAGCTTTATTATCTGATTTGGTCATTAGCCATCATCATACATTTGGACTCGAGGTACATGCCTTAGTTTGTTCATTGTTTTGCAGTAAAACTTCATATTTGTCGAAATTGGCGCGCAAAATCTACTACAGTCGCGTATTTTTTGCCGAACGAACAAAGCATTTAAATTGTTTGTAGTATTTTTATGTCGATTTTGTAAAGCACATCTCCGTTTAATACCTACTTTCGCATAATAAAACATACTATGATTTCGGCTGTGAGACATTTTGCAAAAATGTCAACATGCACCCACAGCCACATGCGCGAAGATATCTATACTCGACACGGCTCATGTTAGCCGCGACATGAGGAAAGCTGTCTTCAGTAAAGATCTAGATCAGCCAGCGGAGATGTATAGTCTGCTCAGAAACCTTACCATACTTCGTTATATTCTTCAGTACTCAATGATTCTACATGTATAATTGGACAGCAAATGTCCAAATCACACTGCGCAGATGCGTAGGCTGGTCACGGCCTTCGCTGTCCGCGTATCCTCAGATATGTTTTCGCATGGCGCGGCCCATGCGGTTATTCTTATTATTATCATTATTATTTTGTACATTTATCGGACTATACATTTTTGGCGCCTTTTGAAGCCGTTAATTCAAACAGACAGATATGCACTAAATTGCTACAGCTTAGATCCTCAATACTGTTTTCATTATAACATTCGGTAAATTAAAACAGGCATATACAGAGTCACATATCTTTGATAAAGTTTAAGACGGTTGCTGTTTGAACCAATAGCAAGAGTATGATATTTTCCAGTTCTCTTCTGCAACTGTAACAAAACATACTTTAGAAGATGTCCTGGAATAGACTACCAAAGGTACAAATAGGATAAACAAACAAACCAAGAAGTAAGGGAGAAGAGTCCATTCAGCATCCATGGGTTAACAAACTGAAGTGTGCTAATGACAAAGATCCTTCCCAGACATTAAATGTGATGGTCTCTTTTTATTTCCTCTATGTCTTCTGGTACGATTTCTTATCCCGCGGCTAAAATTATTTGAATGTTGTTAGCCATTTCATCATTAGCTTGTTCAAATCCAATAATTCTAAATCGAATTATTTGTCTGGGGTCTATATCTGACGAGCCGGGTTAGCTCTCATATATTGAAGTTTAGTAAAAATCATTCCTACACGTTGGATGAGAGACTCCCTCAGGATGAAATTTAAAAATCCCCAAACTTTTTTTGTTTTCTTATTTTCTGACTTTTCTTTGATTTTTTTATTTCTATATTGTGCAGGCGGCACATACAAAAAGTACCGTATTTGCCTGGTACTAATGCTGGTGTTAGTGCCGTGTGGCGGCCGTAAAAGGTCTCCCGTACTTCACTATAGTGTAGTTTAAATTTCCTGGTCCTTTGTAATCACTGAGCCTGTTTCTGGATTTTCGAAAAAAATATACATGTACTAGGGTCACCGATGGGACCTAAATGGCCGAAACTAGCTATTCAGCCCAAAAATCTTGAACACGTCAGCTGTTTTCAGCTCATGCATGTGTTCATTGCTCTCAAGGTCCGTTTTTGATTTTTTTTTTTAAATCTATTATACTGCTAGAATTTATTACGATGAGAGAGTGTTTCCAATATCGGCATTTCTTTTTTCCCGTCGTTTGTTTACACGTTTCGCTCTGATTTTGATATACAGTCTTATTTCAATGGCTCGAAGATCTTTTGGACCATAACAATTTATTCTGGAAGTGGGTAGTTCCAGACACTAAGATCAAGGTCAAGAGTCAAATGAAGATACTTTAGGAATGCCTTTTTGGTCTTCTATAAAATAATGGTATGTTGAGTGTACTCATTAGAATCGCCTTGATAGATTTTTTCGCCATTGTTTACAAGGGCGACAGCTTTTGTGATTTGTTTGCTTTACTGAACATCAGGGCCCTTCAAGAAAAGGTTTAAACTAACAGAATTGCGTTCCTTGCAAAGTGTTTCTACTTATCTTAATGACGCTCAAAACTCTGAAATGTGTCTAATGTCATCACGAAAACACGCCTATATAATTTAGACCCCCTTAAACCCCACTTTTATATAGTAAAACTGGGGTTTACAGGGGTATGCATTATTTTTCTTATTTCTGCTCAAAAACATTAATTGTGGGTACTCGTTTGAACCGCCTCACCGAGGCGGTTCTAACGAGTACCCATAATCTATGTTTTGAGCAGAAATATGAAAACTATCAGATTTTTTTAATCTGAAAATTTTCATTTTTTGGTGGTAAAATTTTCAGTTTATTTGAATAGGCATGTTTTCGTAAAGTGTTCATCAGTTTATGTCCGTGCATGTACAGACATATTGTTAGTCTCATTAAAATAGAAAACAAATGCCACGGGAACTAAACTGTGCTCCAATTAGATGAGTCGCAACGTGAGAAAATGTACCTTCTGACATGTGCGCCCAACCATGACTAAAATCAGGCTGCGCTTCCACAGTCTGGTCATTGTCCGTATCAAAAAACTTTCCATCCTTGGCTATCTAAAATGAACCAAGTGATTATTCTAATCAGCCTGCGCGAATCTGAATCTTTGCTGGGCGCATATGTTCGGAGGAACGTTCTCTTACGTCGCGGCTCTAATAGAACTCAAATGCCGCAGGAATTAAGCCTTGCCTAATTAGAAATTTTTATCAAATTTCTTCATAATTATTTGCCACAGGCCAATGTAGCGTAAAGAATTGAAGAAGTCCAAGTGTATCGGAAGGTTTTTATTATGCACCGCCACATGGGTGCCATATGCGAACAGCGATGGCCTAACGTAGCCTTCGCATCCGCGCTGTAATGTCGAGGCGTCCGCTGTTCTTTTACAAAATCGCTCGATTGGACACTGTTGAATGTGTTGATATATTGAAAAATAGATAGTTCACAAAAACATAAACGACACGAGCAATAAAAAAAGCCAGCCTACATACTGAACATCTTGAACAGGGCATTGCTGTGCAGTTCCCCTAGATGATCGGCGTTTCTTTGTAAATTTAAAAAATGCTTCGATCTACGCATACCATAACCAACCTTTTGGTGCAGTCTGGATGACACTAATGTAGATTATCATTAATAAATTTGCGTTTAGTTAACATATAAAATTTAGTAGTATCAATATGAAAGAAAATATATATAATTGGTCTGTCATAACTGACAATGACCATCAATCTTAATCAAATGCGTAAAGTGCTACTGTTTGTGTGTTTTAAGATGGCTGATGAGACCCATCTCAGTTCTACACTGCCTGTTGCAGATAGAACAAGAGAGGTCTGAGGAAGAGGAAGAAAACCCTGATGTTGATTTCTTAGCTCTGGCTTTCCGCTGAGCACGTTTCTGCTCGGCTTCACTGATTCGTTTCGCTTCGTATTCACTAGAACCCATTCTTATGAGGCTTCGCTATTTTGCTCGGTTCTCACGACTCTGCTTGTATGTTGTATAAGTTCAGGATTTGCTTGTATTGCTTCTTCTGACCACCATGGGAGCATTTTACCACGTAAATCTCCATAGAAGATTTTCTTTGGCAAACGTTCATCAGACATCCTGGAAACATGGCCTGTCCGTCTTAATTGTGCCAATTTCTTAAAAGTATATACACTCTGCATCTCTGCCCTTTTCAGGACTTCTGTGTCTGGAATATCCTGTCTGTAGATTTTTTAAGACAACATGAAGTGGTTCAGTCGTTTGGCTTATGCCGACGGTAACCTGTCTAAGTTTCACATTTGTATAATGGTGCTGACATCACCACAGATCTGTAGACTTTTAGCTTTGTATCAAGTCTGATTCCACTTCGATCCCGGATACTTCCACGTAGTCGATCAAATGCTGAATTAGCATTGGCAATTCTGGCATTGACTTCATCAGCAATGTGCACAACTCGTGACAATTTGCTACCAAGGTAGGTGAATATGTTTACCATTTGCAATCATTGACCTTTTACCGTGGTGGTAGGCTACTTGTAAGGTTTGATATACCACCTGTCGTTTTGATGCTGATTGTGAGATCATAGCACTCACATGAATCAGATAAATGATTGATCCCCTTTTTGCATCTTCTCTTCTGTTGGAGCACCGTTTGCCTTGTCATGAGTAAAGAAAAACTCGTCGAGCAACTATGTCTGGGCCTTGAATTTAGCTTGCAACCTTCTTAGGCTGAAAAAGCTTCCCATCAAAGCGATACCTAATAGGTGTACCATTGTCACGGTCCTGTGAGCATGACAGAAAACATCATACGGAACATCGTTTGAGCTAGTACACAGCCTTGCTTCTAAATTTGTCACCCGGAATGGGTCAGAGAATTCGCCATCATTTTGGACCCGTGCAAGCATACCATCGTAGAACTACCACACCCTTGCTATGAACTTGGCCAGGCAGCCAGACTTTTTCATAATTTTCCAAAGTCCCGCACGACTGGCTGTGTCAAATGCTTTGGTTAGGTCGACGAAGGTCATTGTAGAGACCCGCATTCTGTTCCTAGTATTTCTCTTGAAGCTGCCTTGCTGTGAAGATCTTGTCAATGATCCTGTGTCCTTCCTGGATCCACATTGGCTTTCTAGTAGAAGCCCTGATTTTTCAATGTGTTCATTTAATCGGTTTAGTAGGACTCTTGCAAGGATCTTCCCAGCAATTGACAATAAAAAGACGCCCCTTTTCCCTTTCAGTGTAAAATAGGTGAATGATTGATGCATCCTTTAATTCTTGAAGGGTGGCTTCTTTTCTCTACATAAACAAAAATAACTCTGTTTCTCTGCAAGTGGGACACCTCCTGCTTGCAAATGTTTACAGATATTGCATCTGATCCTGGAGCCTTGCAAGATGGCAGGTTTTATTGCTTTCACTGTTTCAGAGACGGCTGGGAACGCATCAAGCAGCGGATTGCACTCATCCTGTGGTAGTCTATTGATAGCTTCATCACTGACAGAAGATGACCGATGAAGGACAACATCAAAGTGTTCAGCGTATCTTTTCAAGATAGCTTCTTTGACAGTCAAAAGATTAGTTCCATTTGCACCGAGGAATTGGTGGTTCCTGAGCTCTGGGGACCATATACTGTCTCAAATGCATCAAAGAACTACCTTTCTGTTTGCAAAGGACTAGATTTCATCAGACTTTTGCTCACACAGGAGTCTTGAATGTCTCTGAGCCTAGTCTAGAATGTCTTACATTGTTTGAATATGCCGTCTTACTAGATACTACTGAGCTGGTATCACAGAGGAATATCTTGTGTGTTTGGTGTTTCTCTTCAAGGAGTCCCTGTACTTCTTCGTCAAGCTCATCAAATCAGTCTTGCTGTTTGTTTGCGAGATACTAGTCCCAGGGAATCCATTGTTGAAGAGTGAACGGTGTCTCTGAAGACTTTCCAGTTCTCAGGTGGATCCTTCGATCTGTGTTCCAATAAGTCTAAACGACTGCAGATATCATTGATGAACACTTTTCTCTTGCTGTCTTGTTTCAGCTTCGAGACATCCAGTTGTTTTGGCATTTTCTTGCCTTGTGGTCGCTGTGCAGGCTGAATGCGCATGTTCAGTTTGCTGACAACAAGCCTTTGATCTATCCGACATTCAGCACTACACAGTCTTCGTCAGTCTGACATCATGTCTGTCCTTCTTTCGCACTAGTACGTTATAAATGAGATGCCAGTTTTTGGAGCGAGGGTGCGTCCGTTATGTCTTGTTGCGAGTTGGTAAACGGAAGACTGAGTTGGTGATTAGTAGTTTATGCTCTGTACACTTCCTTGAACGGCGGAGTGTTGAATGTCAATTTATTCTTTAGTTCCAATCATCCCTTCCTAGGTTTGGATGTCTGTGTGTGCCCATTCTGGCACTGAAGTCCCCGAGAAGGAGGATTTTGTCTATCCCGGATGTTGCGAAATCATAGAATCTAGATCATCATAGAACTTGTACTTAACCTCATCTGGGTTGGACATTGTGGGTGAATAGGCACTTACTATAGTCGCATGCCTTTTACTGGATAAAGGGTAGTCACCATCAGGTGGTTATTTATACCTTTGGAAGTCCTTAGAGTTTGCTGACAAGGTGTGACTTGATGGTGAATCCTACTCTTGCTTCGAGTGGCTCTTCTGTAAAGCGTCCACTCCAGAAAAATGTGTAGACAGCAGCAACTGCGAAAAAAGAGAGCCCAGAGACCAGCATTCACATTCGCATATTTTGATCAGGGTATCCCGTACCCACTTATAGTAGACACTGTAGAAAATATTGCTTTTTTCTGAAGTTGCGTATCAATTACCGCAGGTGTTGGTACATTCCTTCTATTTCTCCTCGAATACAGTTTCAGCCTTACATCAATGCTTTGTAAATGGTTCGAATCAAATTACCACTGCGTGGTCTTGAATAGGCATAATATGTTAGAAAGACAATGTGACACTTCCACAGACAAGAAAAAGAATATAAAAATGATGCACAACGCAGATGATGCCCCTTAAGGGGATAAGATATATTCGGTAGATTTTCTGCTTGTTTTACAAGCCTAGGGAGACCACTTTTACGACTTGCTGTTTGCTTTTTTGTCCACCCGGAAAAGTTGTTTGCTTTTCTGTACGCCAAGCCCCTTCTGAAAAGGTGTCTATTTTAAACGGAAAAAATATTGCTCCCAGTGGGGAGCAAATTCTTTCTTTTAGAGTACATCCTTTCCAAAAGAGACGCCAAACATGTTTTACAAAGCCGCCTACCCTGAAAGTGTATCCAATCCTCTTAAATGCAAATGTGTGGACAATAAGGGCTCAGATCTCCCTGCGCATTTGTGCAGTATGGTCACGCATTTCATTGCCCGCTTAAAAACGAATGGCTACTATAGAATATAAAGAGAACGTCCTGGTCAGTGTGAGCAGATGAGGAAGCTGATCGGTGCCTCCGCTATTCGCATTTGACACATGATATATTTCCACTTTTTGTGCAACAACTCATCTCTTCTTGATTAAAATGATAAAACTATCACCTGCGTTATAATCACTGAAATTATACAAGTACTTTGGTACAAACAGAAACAACAATTCAAACTGATCCGAACTGACAAGGAATTATCAAAAATAAAGGAGATCCTACAAAGAGGCCTTGTTACTTTAACAAAAATAGAAAACAAAAGCATTCGCGGGGACAAAAGTCTTTCTTTTCAGATTATATCCCTTTTCAAGTAAGTGGACTCGTTTGTAAAACAAAAGCCTAATCATCTACCAGGTATACACCAGGGCCCAGTTGTTCAAAGCGTCGTTAGCTTAACGAGCTCGTTAAGGGTCATTTCGTTAAATGTTTTAGCGGATTCAGTATACAATATTCTGATATTTTTTGCTGAAAAAATGTGAGTAGCTTTTGCATTGAAAAAGCTACTCACATTTTTTCAGCAAAAAATTTCAGCATATTTGCGTATCACTTGATTTAAATTTTAACGAATCGTTAACTAACGACATCGTTAGCTTTGAACAACTGGGCCCAGTACCTTTGATTTAAATTTTAACGAATCGTTAACTAACGACATCGTTAGCTTTGAACAACTGGGCCCAGTACCTTTTCTCGACTAGTTCATGTTTCAGGACGCGAAGGATAAGGAATATGAGCCAGCACACGACAAAACCTGCAATAAGACCTGTGTATCCAGCAAAGACTCAAACCAGCCTGTACATCCACCAAGTATGTCAAAGGTTCTCGTTTATCCATTTTTTTTTTTTGGATAGTCTGGAGGCTATAGAAGGCACATGCGATCAGCAAAGACTCGGTTCAGATTTCGCGTATGCGTTTTGTCGAGCGCTGGCTCCAATGTCAATATCCCATATAAAATGTTCGTTCCTTTTGAAATATGCTGTTCTTATAACAGTATACTATCACTTTCAGCGTGCCTCGAAGGTATGAAAACGTATTCACTGGAAAATTATTTGATGAACAGCGCATGAAACTGTATTGTGGAACATATGAAGACAGCAGAAACCGAAATGATCGCTTTCATTCCCACAGTCAGATGCAGGCATGTGATGCTCGTTTACACAATCAGTGATTATTGCAAAATATATAGACGAATTAATTTATGCATCTGTTTGGCAATACCCCACTTCTCATTTACTAACAATCCATTAGTTAAGGCTTAGGAAAGATGCTTGGTACCAATAAGGGCTATTTGGAATTTCAAAATATCATTTTTCATAAGCAGCTGTCTCTGTATCACGACACTGTTATTTCTGGGCGACTTGTGACTTAAATCGGAGCATTTCCGCCTGTGTGACTATTCTACTGTTGGTTTTCTTTTGCATTAGCATTTCAGTTATTTCTTGCTGTCGAGTTCTGATCGTTGTTTCATCTCTGTATTCGTTTGATTTTTATGTTCTCGGAGATGTTGCACTGATACGATAGAAACCCTTCACGCGGACTGAACAAATGTCTTGTGTATACCACAGCAGAACTAAGGGCGGGGTTATGGCCATGTAAAATCGATTTAAGCCAGCCCTACACCTGTCCAGTAATATTTTACTGACTGTTCCAAGGCGGTGCTTCTGTTGTGGTTTACTCATTCTGTCATTGTATGTCTGCATGTATGTCTTAATGTTTTTTTTTTTGTTGTTTTTTTGTTTGTTTTTTTTGTTGTTTTTTTGTTTTGTTTTGTTTTGTTTTGTTTTTTTTTGGATAGCCGTTTGGCCATTTTTGAGAAGAAACTGTCCTCTTGGCTTTCTGCTTATAGTGTTTTGATTGTGGTGCCGTTACTTTAACTGCGTCCTTCTTTCCCTTTGGTGTCTTGGAACGGAAGGTGTTAGGTAATTGTATCGATTCCTGATCATTGCCTTCCTTTCTATTTAGATGAGGTACAATTATAGTGAGTCTAAACACCACAATGCAGCCAAAGACACCCTTTAACAACCTGGACCCAGTTATTCAAAACTTAACGAAGTTATTAGCTAACCTTATGTTAAAATTTCTGTCTTAAAATATGGCAAATACATTGATACTTTTTGCTGAAAAAAAAAACATGAGTAGCTTTTGCATTGCAATAGCTATTCAACTTGTTTTTTTGCAGCAGCAAAACTATCAATGTATTGTAAAATAATTAGCTATAACATTTAACAAGTAGTCTGTCATAAATTAGCTCGTTAAGCTAACGATGCTTTAAACAACTGAGCCCTACAATGTTACCGACATCATACCGATTAGTTATGTTAACACATTTATGCCTTGCGTCCCAATAAAGGGACATTTGCAAACAGTGTGGACACTGTTTGCATTATATACAACATTATATTCTACAAAACATGGTAACAATTTAAAAAAAAAAATCTAGACACCCCTTCTATTGAAAATGGAGCTGTCCGATGTGTTGAGGTAGAAAAGTCCACTCAGCATAAATGGGTTAAACAGAGATAGATTTAATTTAGCATTTTGAAGCCTTATAACATGCCACTGCATTATCTAATAGCGCGAAAGATGACAAATTAATTTTAAAGAAAGCTGATCTTCTAATTATTCTTCGCAATAAACACGTAATTTGTTTTCTACAAAAAGTTGTGAGAATATATTGAAATCGGCGACGCTGTAAGACGGGGGATCGTTAAAGAACAAGTACAGACCCAAAATAGTTGCTTAATGGTTTATCAGATTCAAAGGTGGTAAGGGAATGGTCTAATTTGCCAGGCTGAGTTGAACTGATGGATTAACTAAAAAGTACATAAATTTTATTTATAAGAAATAAATATCCGTTTATAAACTATTCAAAACCGCAGTTGTTTTGTTTTGTTTTTTGTTGTTGTTGTTTTTTTTGTTTTTTTTTTTTTTGCGTTTACAGTTTTCTAAAATAATACTAACGTCTTTGAAATACAATTTCACTTTTCAAACGTCCCCGCGGGCAACCAATGTATGACGTTGATTCAACGTTAAATCGACTGCTGTACTAAAATCTCTTGATAAAGGTGCTTCTTATGAGTATCCCTACATATGTTTTCTTAGAGAATTGGAGAAATGAGTCCAGAGTTATCTTCAAATACTCCTTCTTATCTCCTCGGAAACATATTGCAATCTTAGAAATATACACCACAACCTCTTTATAACACTATTGTTGGGGTCCTTAGCATAAACCGTGTTAGTTAAACAACCATATTATATCCAAACACAAATATATAGATTATATTGAAAAAAGACCATTTATGGTCATTTTTCAATATAATCTATACATTTTAGGATCCATCTTTGAACCGTGTTATATCCAAACCGTGTTATAATGAACCGTGTTATAAAGAGGCTGTAGTTTAAGTTTTCATTTAGGTTAAATATGGCACCACAATAAATACAAGCATTGCGTCAGTGATACAGACACAATGTTGCGGTAAGCAACTTTGCGAGTCTAAGTATCCAATAATATGTAATTATTAACCATATAGGATTTCTAGACGTTAATGATGGTGAAAGTTAGGCCGACATTTGACTCCGAAGGGACAGGATCGTTTCTTATATTAGACACTTAGTATTCAAAGGAATACAGTGATGCGTATGAAGAAAGAAAATATCGGTACTTAATTCTCTTTAGTATTAGGGTCATTTGAAATGTGCTGGTTTTAGTCTTTGACGTATTATGTACAATATTCGCATTGAATATTTATTGAATATTTATCTTTATACTTCAAAGAAAACAATCTCTCTCTCTCTCTCTCTCTCTCTCTCTCTCTGCCTCCTATCTATCTATCCATCTATCTATCTATCTATCATACAAATACTATTAAAATTATGAAATAAAAACTACACTTCTTCAGCTCACATAGTACCAGGGCTGGCTTTGTTACAATAATGTTGTCTTTTTTTCACTTATACGATAGTCGTTAGGTGATATTTAGTACAGCAGTTCACTTTAGGCTACAGACTACCTTTGAGTGTCCTTTTATATAGTTTATACATTTATTCTAATGTTCTCCAGCCCACAACATTTTTCATCACGAAAACATGCCTATATAAGTGACCCCCTTAAACCCCACTTTTATACAGTAAAACTGGGGTTTACAGGGATATACATTATTTTTCTTATTTCTGCTCAAAAACTTATATTGTGGGTACTCGTTAGAACCGTCTTGCGGTTCTAACGAGTACCCACAATCTATATATTGAGCAGAAATGTGAAGAATATCAGATTTTTTATCTGAATATTTTCAGTTTTTGAGGTGAAACTTTCAATATATTTGAATAGGCGTGTTTTCGTAATGTGTTTTAAGTTGAAAAGGTCAATACCTGGTACTCGCTTGGCAGCAATCATATTAATTCTTTCATAACAAGAAATGTAATGACAAGTTAAGTGTCATGTCATCAGCTTTTGCCTCTTCGAAGAGACTGGCACAGACCTTGTAGAAGATATTTACTGACGGTGTAAGAGTAATTTGTACCCCAGATGATTTTTTAATTTCATATGCAAAGTAACCACCCAAAATATACAGTTTTGTTAATATCTGCTGCAGACTTGCCAGAAGTATATGTTTTGACCAATTCTGGCATCAAAGCAGGCATTTATTTTTGGAAACAGGCAACCAACTTAGAATCATTTAATATTCCTATGGAAGCAACCCGGTGCTCAGTAGTTTTTAGCAGTCCGAAACCTTTATGCCGAAATGCATTGGATTTTTACAATCCTTTCTAAAGGTATGTACAGTCGAACTTCAATGGCTCGAACTTCCTTGGAACTATACATATTTGTTCTAGACAAAGGTGGTCGAGCCACTAAGGGTTTTTCATAACGCAAGGATAAGAAGAAAATGGGTATAATTAAGGGATGTGTTTTCGATTTTCTATAAAGTAATGGTATGTTGTGTGTACTCATTCGATTCCCATTGATGAGGACCAACAACATACATTTCCAGCATAAAATAGGAAAATGTCCCTTAAGTATCCCTAATTTTTTGTTTTCTTTGAGCTTTCTTTGTGCGTTCGGAAGAATTCACTAGGGACTCAAAAATGAGTTTGACATCATGAAAGCATGCCCATATACATTTGACCCCCTTAAACCCCACTTTTATATATTAAAATTGGGGTTTACAGGGTTATACATTATATTTCTTATTTTGCTACAAAACATAAATTGTTTGTTCTCGTCAGAACCGCCTCGCTGAGGAGGTTCTAAAGGGTTCCCACAATCTATGTTTTGAGCAGAAATATGAAAAATATCGGGTTTTTTTATCTGAAAATTTTCCTTTCTTGGTTGTAAAATTTTCAATATATGTGAATAGGCGTGTTTTAGTAATTAATCAGCCACGGTAAACGAGCGATTGGTGTTCCAGGTCATTGACGTATTTGGAATAGTCCCATAGGTTTTTACCACAAGACTCAAACAGACATAAAATTCTTCTAAGCGTATAAACAAGCAACACAGAAATAAAGTGATTCATCTGTTTTAAGGTGTCCGAATATATACCGACACTCGCAACAACGAGAAAGTACGATATCATGATAAATTGACTAAACCGAAATCTTCGCTCTAGAGGTGACAGTTAATTAGATATTATGCAAGAGCGTTATATTTAATACTTCTAGAAACATGATTTGGTTAACTATTTCTCTCATTATATGTCCTGGTGATAGCTTTCTTTTGGATAGCCGTTTGGCCAGTTTTTGGGCAAGAAAATGTCCTTTTGGCTTTCTGCTTGTAGTGTTTTGATTGCTGTGCCGTTGCTTTAAGTGTGTTCTTCTTTCCTCCTGGTGTCTTGGGACGAAAGGTGTTAGGTAATTATATCGATTCCTGATCATTGCCTTCCTTTCTATTTGGATATTTGTTTGAATCGCCTCACTGAGGTGAATCTTAACAAATGTCCAAATATTGGTTTTACGCGGAAATAAGAAAAAAAAATCCTTTCTTGCATACCATTCTGTTCATCGGGGATTCTTTACAACAGCACATTTAGTTTAATGGCAACATCTTTGGGAACAAACGTTGTCGTGTTACGAGTGTACACTATATTTAGGACTAATGCGCATTTTTTGTGATAATCTGATATAAATGCTTACCTGGTTTCTTGTTTCTTTACAGGTATGGAGTTTTCAACAACCGTAGTTGCCTCAGTTGTGTTTGCCTCATTGTTTTGTGTTTCTGTTGGACAGTCCTACGTGGATGATGATCAAAGCAGTGAACTCGCTGCTCCATTAGACATTGATGCTTGCACGTGGTGCCAAGTATTCCCGACTAGTGACGCGTGCGCACTATGCTTTGCCGAGGAATCAGATTCACCTCCAGCTCTACAGAAACGAAATGGCGAATTCTATCGCAGCTCGAGAAGTTCATGTAACTGCTGTTTTATAAGCAGGTTCACTAATGCAGTTTGCTGTGACACCTGTAATAGTCTTAATGGTGGTTTATACAAAAGGTCACAGAGTCCAGTTGTATATCACCCTCTCTTTCGCGGAGGATATTTGAAAAAGAGTAAAATATACAACCCATTGTTAAGAGGAGGTTTTAAGAGATCGAATGGTTTCTATCACCCGTTCCTAAGAGGAGGTTTTCAACCTGTACCTAATAATGGCGAGGTGTTTTAAAACATTGCTGGAATGGTTGTTAATTTTTAATGTTCGTGCCGTGTTCATATTTGAGGGACGTTGGGAGAAAACGTAAATTTATTCAGATTCGAATGGGATTTTCAGCATGTTTGTCTGATCTTAGCTATATGACCTAATTACCACGCTGATCCTTTCTAGTGGAAACCATATACAGTTGACTCTCGTTATCTCGGCCTTGCTTATCTCGAAGTGAAAATCTGATCCCTGCCTAAACACGAAAATCTAACAACAGGTAAACATTTTGTGGAAAAGAGGAGCAATTCCTCCACTTCTCCTCTTTTCCACAATATTTTCAATATATCTCTAACTTCAAGAGTCCAATTACACACACACACACACACACACACACACACACACACACACACACACATATATATATATATATATATATATATTTGTTAAATGTGGTTGTTCGAATTATTTTTTCCTCAATTCTGCAAATCTGATATATCGAGGTACGATATCTCGAAGTATTTCACTTAGAATTCGAGATAACGAGAATCGCCTGTAGTAAACTATCTACCTTATGAAGACATACTTATAAGAAAGTCATCAGCAGACAACTTCATGAGAGTAGTATTATATAATTTATAATGGACATTTTTTCTGATAAATAACTGTTATTAGTGGTACTCATTTACGTAGCCTCGATCTGTCGCGGAGTTTTAAATGAGTAAACGCAACATATATATATATATATATATATAATCAAAAAATTTAAGGGGAATGGAATGGAATATATGTTTTAGATTTTTCGCCATTTTTGACAAGAGAGACAACTTTTGTAACTTCCTGTTGGCTTTGCTGCACACCGGTTCCCTTCTAGAAAAGGGTCTGCTTTTAGAGGAAACATATTATTCCTTCAGGGGAAGCTGATTGATTTCTTTTAGAATAGACCCCTTTCGAAATGGAGGTCTGATCATTTTGAAATAGTTGTCTCCTTTGAAAGTATATTCATTCTTCTTAAAGGGGCATATACGGTATGTCGAATACGGTAATTAATATCTTTATAATACGTGAGTGAACTGCAATGGTCTCAGTTAGCTATTTCCGTACCGGATGTGTTGGACTTTATACTGCGATCCTCATTTGGCCCGAATATGGCTTGCCCGATGGAAAAAAAAATAAAACCTACAGAATTCTTAATTGCGGCTCAAAACATGACATTTTGAAATGCATTAATGAAGCGCCATGTAGCTTTAAATAGACATTCGAGCCAGCGCACGACAAAACCTACAAAAACACCTATGCCTCAAGAAAAGACTCAGGACAGCCTGCACATCCACCAAGTATGGTTTGAGTTTTCGCCTTTCACTCTTTGGATAGCCTGAATGCGATTAGCGAAGACTCTGATCAGACTGCGCGAATACGCTGGCTGCTCTGAGTCTCCACTAGTTGCTAAAAAATTATCGTAGGTTTTGTCGTGCGGTGGTTTATTTAATACTCAGATGTCATGTACGCTTGCATGACAATGCATTTATTTATCTGCTATAAAATGCAAGTTCTGCATAAAATATGAATAAAAAGCTCGTTTCAAATTGATCAAATAGTAAAATTATAAGTTTATACCGAGAGCGCATTGTTTTATGATGATTTGGGTGTTGTATGATTGTCACTTAATTGAAATCAAATTCACATGATGTGCGGCGCATGGAAAATGCAGCTACCCGGATGCAATGTGCGTGAAACGAAGATTCAAATCAGTATTTGCGCTATCTTTTCAGAACCTTCTTTGCATTCTTATTCAATCGGCAAGGTTACGGGAATGCATATAGCATAAGGGTCATTTTCTCACGCTGCACATCATCTAATAGATGATGTGCCTATTAGATGATGTGCAACGTGAGAAAATGGCCCTTATGAAATGAGTCACAACGTCAGAAATTGTACCTTTGGACAAGTGTGTCAAGTATAAATTAAGATCAGCCCATACATTCTGTCTAATCAGAATCTTCACTGGGCGCATTTCGGATAGCCAATGATACAAAGTTTCTACATTTGGACAACGAAGACTCCGATCTGACTGCGCGGACGCGCAGGCTGATTTGAGTCTTTGTTAGACGCACATGTCAGAAGGTACCTTTTCCCGAGTTACGGCTCAAATGTTTATTCCAGTCATTAGTATGGATTGCGTGCATGGCGCACATTGCACACGTGGTCATAAAATTGGTCAGGAAATTCAATATATAGTAATCATGGTAATAGAAAAGTCATGTTAACCTAACTGAATCAGAGTGCGGGCCGTTGGAAAGTGAATGGGATGGACATCTGGTATAAAACTTATATTAATAGACTGTGTCACAGGAGAAAAATACCAACTGTAAACTATGTAGGAACAAAACACTAGGCAATCAATTCTGTCAAAGGCTTAAGGAGAGTGGATACCATTCCAGTGAAACACACACACACACACACACACACACATACACACACACTGAAAAGGGGTATACTGCAAAAGGAATGAATGTTTTCCCCTTGGGAGCATATTCATTCCTTTAACAATAGACCCCTTTTCAGAAAGGACTAAATATGTGAGAATGGAGAAAAGGTTATCTCCCTGGTTCAAAATGGCTGCAAATCCTCAAAGGGTATCCAGTTTTCTTAAATGGGATGTGCATCTTTTAGAGAGGCTTATGCCATTTATTTTCCTTCAGAAAAGAGGTCCTATCAAAACGGAAAGAATTCGCTATCAGGGGTGGAGAGGAGCGAATCCTTTCCTTTTAGAGTGGACCCGTTTTCAGAAAGAACTTGATGTACAAGAAAGATACCAGGTTGTCATAAAAGCTATTTGCCTTATACTCATTAGAATCGCCTCTTCATATAATTTCATAATAAAATTAGAAAGCTTCCTTAAAAATTTGTTTTCTTGATCTATCGGAAGAACTTCGTAGGGACTAAAAAACGAGTTTGAATTAGCCATGATGAACGAGCCATCCGTGTTCAAGCTATTGAGATTCAACTGTATATTTAAGAACGTATCAATGACAGTGGAATCCTTGAGTAGCGATGCACCAGGATCTGCCCATTTTGCATATGCCAGAAAAAAAAATCATTCACTTGACGAGAGTCAGTTTTAGTAAGTTCTAGAATTATGTCTTTATGCAAATATACTGGGTCTCCTATTAAGGTATTTGGCGTGTAAAACGATGCGTATTGCTGGCTTATCTTTACAATCAGACACTGCCACATTTAAAAATTATATGGATCAATTTTGCCAAACGAACTTTAGTGTTATTTGATTAAACCTCTGTATCGTCTGTAGTTTGTTTCGTCTGTTGAGTTTGGCTATAGCCCTTAGAGAGATTGGTAACTCCAAATATAAGACTGGGATGGACATACAAGATTTACCAAAAGAAGAAAGTGCAATGTAAAATATGCTAAAATGTCTTTTTTTAAAATACATTAAAAGCCAAATTATAGATCTGGTTGCAATAACAGAGCATTCTGAGCGACCATATCTGATTTTGAAGAAATCTTTTGAATTTTCTTACTTAGCATGATTTAATTGTCCAATGAGAAAATGTTTCTTTGGGGCATTTTCGAGCAATTTACCCTTCTCTTGCTGAACATGAATTGCCCTGTCTTAGCAAACAGTATAGATCCAGATCAGTTGGCTTCTGAAGAAGCTGAAGAAGCCAACTGATTTGGATCTGCACTGTTTGTCATTAAATATGTGAATTGCTATCAAAAACCCGGATCAAGTAATCTGATTGGCTGGAAATTTGAAGTGGGCGTGGCACCTTAATTTATTCAGCATGAGAAGGGTTAAGATAAAGAAAAAAACAGCCAGCGAGCCAGCGAAGCCGCATAGTTCATTCCAGGTCTTTCTTGCACATTCAAATATTCTACAGCTTCAAATAGATCTGCAAGCGGACAGCGAACTCATTAGACTGTGCGGATGCGCAGGCTGATCTGTGCCTTCGCTCTCTGCATATGGCAGGTAAACGATTTGTCACATGAAGAGGTCTAATAACTTTATACGGGAGAATATGTTAGGAATGTGTGATTGTATATCTGCTTATGTTATATTATTTATGTAATAAACTGTATGAAAATGTTTATCTTCAGAGCCTGATTCTCTAATAATTACATCAGCTCCTCCCTTATCTGGCCACTGCTTCAATGCAAATGTTCTAGCATATTTGACCCGCAACGTTAGAAAACATACCTTCGAACATATACGCCAAATGAATATTCAGAATAGTGTGCGCATTTTGGATTACCAAGGATGCTTTTTTTCTTCATGTGGAGGACAAAGACACATATTAGACTGCGTGGATGACTTGTGTTCGATGGGCTTATATGTCAGATGGTACGTTTTCTCAAGTTGTGGTTCATTTGTAAAAAATGTCTCCGCAAATATTGCAGATTTTGTATTCAGTGTAACACCCTTAGATGTCCAATTTTGTTTTCTCAATCAAGGGCACAAAATATTTAGTAAAAGATTCGTGTATCAGCATCTGGTAGAGGCTTGATGATATGCATAAACAATATCGATGACATGATCTATAAGAGGTCACAATCACAAAGCATATCCTTCCAGGGGCACCGACAGAAGATAGAAGAACATACAATGGCAAGACAAACAATAAACAACAACTGGAACGGTTGGTGTGTGATATGGCTTGGCCCTTGCGGCGGCTGAAAAACGTCGAGCCGTGCTTTATCATAGTATAAATTATGTTTCTGATTCTTTTGGACCATTGTGTCCTTTTTACTGGTACCGAAATAGTAAAGAAAATGTTCAGATGTTGATTACCATAATCACTGAACATAGACTACCAATACAGAAGTGATCAAACTGTTAGACACTATCCACCAAATATAATTGCATAACAAGACATTAAAACATGACCAAACACGAACAGAAAGTCCGGTAGCGAGTAGCTACAAAGAAAAAAAAAACAACACAAGAACCATCAACTCAGAATTGTCAACATCACGTAAACACGCCTATTTAATTTTGACCCCCTTAAACCCCACTTTTATATAAACTATTATTTTTCATATTTCTGCTCAAAACATAGATTGTGGGTACTTGTTAGAACCGCCTCGGCGAGGCGGTTCTAACGAGTACCCACAATCTATGTTTTTGAGCAGACATAAGAAAAATATTAGATTTTTTATCTGAAATTATTCATATTTTACTGGTAAATTTTCCAATATATTTGAATAGGCTTGTTTTCGTAATGATAAAGAATAAAACACCATGGTATCAATCTCCCTTGGAATTAAACATATTGATATTTTGAATTGCGATTATTTCTTTACGCATTTAATAAATTGAACTTTTTTTTATATTGTGTTCCTTGCATTACAGTCTTCATTGTAGGAATGCAATTTATGAAGAATAATGCATTCTCTTGGCAGATATAGCAAATTGAATTTCTAATGGAAACGCTATTATAACCGGAATTTGAACAGAAAAAGTCAGAATTAAGCATATTCTTTGCAGTCTTGATACTTGATACACAGGACAGAAGCAACTGCTGCACTGCAGATTTACAAATATCGGTCCATCTGTGTGTGATTTGAGATTTTATTCAGTTGCGGTTTCATTATAAAAGCATTTTCTGCTGGCATTAAAATAAAAATGTAAAAGGTTGCCTTTGGAAACAAAGAACACATTACAGATAGAAAATGGGAGTCTCGGTTTTATTGAGACTCTACATAAGCAGTAATGGTTTGCAACACTGCTTACGCCCTCTACGGTATACATGGACAGAACTCCATTTTCAAAGATAAAAATGATCCCAAAGGAAATGAAAATATAATCTGCACTATAGTGAACCACAATGCACTAACACCAGCTGCAGAGAGGTAAAATGAAAATCTAAAAGGTTGCAAACAAAGAACACTTTACAGATAGAAAATGGGAGTCTCGGTTTTATTGAATATTTCATTTGTAATATTAGAAATCTATTATTTTCTGCATTTGAAGAAGCGTACCATTCATTACTGACTCAGCATTCTAAAATTGCCTAACCTGCCACATACTCAGATGGTTCATGTTTCTAAACATGCATTAGACAGGAACGAACTTTCGTCTGTGTTCACTCGAGCATTAAAAATATTACTTGGATACTTTCGTACTTTGCTGAGTATGTAAGAATTACGGTTGTTTTCTGATCCTATTATTGTATGTTTTGATTCTGTGTATTTGACTAAATGAATAACAAAAATATTTTTAAACCAATATTTAACAAGCCATCGAGATATCTAGAAGCAGAATGGGAATATCAGCTTCATTTTTGTAAGAGACAGAAAACACGAAGTCTCTCTCATAAAAAATAAAAATAAAATCCAAATCAGGAACAATGGGATCATACATCACGAAAACATGTCTATATAAAGACGACCCCCTTAAACCCCACTTTTATATAGTAAAACTGGGGTTTACAGGGGTAAACATTATTTTTCTTATTTCCGCTCAAAACATACATTGTGGGTACTCGTTAGAACCGCCTCGTCGAGGCGGTTCTAACGAGTACCCACAATCTATGTTTTGAGCAGAAATATGAAAAATATCAGAGATTTTTTATCTGAAAATTTTCAGTTTTTGGTGGCAAAATGTTCAGTATATTTGAATAGGCATGTTTTCGTAATGGTTTCCAAATTCAATAAATGCATTGTTTAAAAAAAATCAACTATGACTTCTTTAACGATTCGACATGAACATGGGTTATAATATGAACAGGGACACATCATTTACAACAAGACTGCATGTGCGCCATTACGAAAACACGCCTATTCAAATATATAGAAAAATTCACCTCCAAAAACTGAAAATTTTCAGATAAAAAAACTCTGATACTTTTTATATTTCTACTTAAAACATAGATTGTGGGTACTCGTTAGAACCGCCTCGCCGAGGCGGTTCTAACGAGTACCACATTCTTTGTTTTGAGCAGAAATAAGAAAAATAATGTATACCCCTGTAAACCCCAGTTTTACTATATAAAAGTGGGGTTTAAGGGGGTCAAAATTATATAGGCATGTTTTCGTGATGAAGGGCTAAGATTTAGATCAGCCTGTTTATCCGCACAGTCTGATCAGAGTCTTCGCGGGGTACTATGTGGGTAGTTAATGATAAAAACCTCTTCAGGCGGACTGTGAAGACTGCTCAGCCTGCGCGGGAATGTGCAGGTTGATCTTTGTCTTCGTTGGGTGCACATGCCATCTCGTAGAAAAAGCTGTGCCTTGGCTCAAATGGTGATGAAAACATACTGGAAGTGCCACTAACGATATCATTAACCCTTGTCCTGCTGAATCCGAATATACCCCGTTTTTGCAAATAGTGTAGATCCAGATCAGTTGGCGTCTAAAGAAGCCAACTGATCTGGATATCCACTGTTTGCCATTAAGTATTTGAATTTATAGCAACAATCCAGAAAAAGTTATCTGATTGGCTGAAAATTAGACGGGGGCGTGGCATCTTAATTTATTCAGCAGGCCAAGGGTTAAGGAGAGTAAACAAACAACGGCGGACAACACACGTCCCGCATACCGCAGAAAGCAAAGCAAACAGGCTTTCTTCCTCCAACAACAATGCAATACAGGACGCACTAGACGCAACAACAAGCAATTACTCTAGAAATATGTGTTTTTTCAAACACGCTTGTCTCTACAAAATACCAAAGTTGAAAAGGAACATTGCTAATCCGATTTGTTTTTCAAAGTTAATTGGGTGATATACTCCTCAGCCCAAATAAATTCAGCGAGTTTCAAAGCCTTAGCTCAAATATCTACAGTGACAGATTGCTGACAAAGACCATGAGGAACGATCAAATGGACGGACGAACGACCCAAAAGTAGTATACCCCTGTAAGTTCTTCAAAGTTAGTGGTATAAACGGAACAAAACACGAAAAAGTCCTGCAGCGAGCAGCCACAAGGCACCAACAGAACACGACCAACAACATTTATTTAGAAGATATATTATTTCTTTGCTCCTCAGAGGTGAGAATGGCACTTCTCAGTACAGACTAAACAAAAATTGTCTTCTCGAATAAACGTCCATTCAATTTAGTGAAGTAGTTGTTTTTAATTAGAATTTGAGGTAAACAGTGTTCTACTCAACCAACCTCCAGCTAGCATTTTTAATCTATATCGGACCGTTACATGTATCCGCCTGAAGGGAATCCTGTCCTGTCGGGCCGACAAAGGTCCAATACAGATTTAGGTAGAATGCTAGCTGGCTCGGAATTAAAGAGAATGTGTAGCGTCACATAATCTATTATGCCATAACAAAAGAAGTATAGAAGATGTCTAGGAACAGCTACAATCACAGAATGTAGCCTACCAATGACACCAATACGAAAAGCAAATAAACCATGACATACAGTCCACAAACCAACGAAAAAAAAAACGCAACAAGCTCCCTTCTTAAAGGCGAAAACCGGAGAGCCCGGGGAAAAACCACCTGACCATCCGTATGCAGCACTTTGTTTTCCCATATATCACCTGAGCGAGGCTCAAACCACAGCGATGAGAAACTTAATGGATACAAGCTCCCTTTCCTCCAACAAGATAGTCATATTGCTATACAGGATCAGCAAACACAACAATAAGTCACTGAACATGTCAAAACTAAACAATCGCCTTAAAACGGACAGTAGTAAATGGCTACCGACGGGAGGGGGTTTAGATACATTTTATCGATAAACTTCTACAACAGATTTATTATCAAGCCCCCATATTACGAAATTGAACTTATTGTTGATAATGGGAAACAGGTAAAGAAGCAAGCAAATTACTACATCGCACCTATATTAAATATGTTCTTATTCAGGATCTGTCCACGTTTCAAAACAATAGGAAAAAAAAATATAGAAAATTAACAAAATTACTGTATTCGCGCGATGTAGAGCGCTGCTGATAGAAATAATGATAGCGTTTTAAATAAATAGGGAAGAACTTGTGCGAAATATATAATGAAACCTAAATTTGCGGCGGTATACATTATTATGCGGTTTTTTTTTTTGTTTTTGTTTTTTTGTTTTTTTTTTTTTTTGTTTTGTTTTTTTGTGGGTGTGTGTGTACACGCGCGCGTGCGTGCGCGCGTGTGTATGTGTGTGTTGTTTGTGTGTGATTTTCGTTGTACATACGTAGTTTTCATTAGTACAACAAAAACATTGTATAATAATGCATACCTCCTTATCACTAGGTTTCATAAGAACGAATTTTCTCGCGAAAGAACTGGCACAGTACTGGTTAACCGCTTATACCCCCGTCACACCGAACTCGTTCTCACTACGTTCCAAAAATTGTTGCCAAACGTATTCAAACTGTGTTCAAACTGAGTGGACGTAGTAGCAACCTTTTACATCTGTTTACGAACTTCTTGGACGGGCTAGAACGGGACGGGTGCTCCAGAACTTTGAGCCTGCTCAAAATTTTTTGCCGTCCATCCCGTCCTGTAATTAGACGGAGTGACAACGTATTTAAAACCAGATGGACGTACTACAAACGGAACTGCCGTACTTGAATCCTATTAGGGACGTGTTGCGACGTGGTGCAGTCGGGCATCAATAGGAAGTACGTTTGCAAACCGACCCATCCGTTTGTAGCACGTTTCTCCCGTTCGCAGACAGGAACAATTCGACCGACTGCGTCCTTAGTACATTGTTATTCAGACCAAATGCGTTCAAAACAAAAGCACAAGTTCCGAACAAGTTAGCAACACGTTTCTACAAAGTTCTAAAAGTTCGCAGTAGGTTCTTAGTAAGGTTTACTCGTTTCCGGTACGTTTTTGTCGTTCTTACGCAGTTCTTACGAAGTCCACTCCGCCTGCAGTACAATCATACAAGCTGTGGTATAAAGACCCGCCGTTTCCTCACTAGTTCATCATTTGGGTTCGAGATTTCTGACATTACACATCTGTTTTTCAAGGTTTCCCAGAACTATGAATAACTCCGAAGCACTTAACATGGTGAATATTGGTTTCATGCAATTCTTTTCCCAGCTAGCATTCTTTTTAAATCTATATCGGGCCGTTTTCAGCCCGTCAGGGTAGGCCCGATAACGGCCCGATACAGTTATATAAAGAATGCTTTCTGGGTTGGCTCCGCTCCGCTTTGGAGGCATGACAACAAGAATGCAATGGATTTGATGCTGATACAAACGGAGGCAATGACAACAACGATGGCTACGATAATGGTTGACTTGATCTGCACAGCTTGAAGTGGCGAACGGGAATGAGAACTGACAAAAACGTGCTGGATTTTTATAGCCATAGGGCCAGGACGTGACTGCAATTACGTTTCACACGCACTACGGACGAGATGAAGACGTAATCAGGACGAGATGAACTGTTTGTGAACTAGGTGGTCGACTTACGAACTAGTTTGGATAGGTTCGACCGTTCTGGGAACAGAGTAGAACCAGTTACAAACGGATATAAACTGACCACGAACGGGCTTGGACTGCTTGGAAACGGTGTCAGCATGATCTGAACGGGCACCTATATCCGATCTGAACTTGATACGAACGGACTGCAGACGGGATACAGACTCGATGGACGTATTGAGGACTTTTTATGAACATTTTGGGCATTATTATTAGGCCACATTTACACGTTCTACCCTGACCGCAACCCGTTTATGATTGTGTTAGGACGTGATAAGACGTTCTAAGAACTAGTTTGGTGTGACGGAGGCTTTAGAGGACTACGCATGCCCAGTAAAGTGTGGTTAGGAAAACTGACTCGACATGACCCCATTGGTTGACTGGGCCGTAAAACCTCAACACAAACAAATTCATTAGAACAACTAAACTTACGAAGAGTGGCATAGTAATGTAAATCTCCGCATAGCTAGATTTCATTAGTACAACGAAAATTACGACAGATCGCACAATAATGTATACCTCCGTATACCTAGGTTTCTTTAGTATACCAAAACCCACGAAAATCGCATAGTACTGTATACATCTCTATATGTAGGTATCATTATACGAGCACGCAGGACAAACTTGTTAACGAAATAGGATATTTGCTGCAAGAGCCCACAAATAAAACAGCATCACATAGTGAGAATATTATTTTGCTGAAAGAGTTCGAAGATGTACTTTTTCAATATTGAGTGAGAGCTTCCCTATAAATAGAAAAGCAGCTGACAAATAAAGCCCATTCTCTGCCTTAATACAAATGTCAATGACTATGGGATTCAGTATTTCTGTCACTGGAAACCATAAACGACTTTCTCAAGACATTTAAAATGTAAATATATTGCTACTTAAATCTCTTTTGGGAAATGAGGTCTTGAGCTTTTTGCAGGAAAATGAAACGAAAGGTCAAACTCGATTTGGGCGAAGCACTGACTTATTATTCAATTGTTTTTCAGCTTTAGGCTTTTTGAATAATACCTTTAAATTTCGAGTTGCAATTAAACTTCTAAGCTTACAATAAACCTCGTTTTTAAAAGGTTTGATGATGTTTGTTTTTTTAGTCCTGCTATATTTGATGCGTAATTGTCAAAAATGCTCCATACAAGTTGTAAATATAAGAAATTTCATCTAAAGAAGCAACGTTTCTGCGTCATAAAAATTCCATGCATTATTTATTGAAGTAAGCATGCTTCGACATTATGTAAACTCTGTGCCTCTTATTTCAATGCAAGTACCAATTAAATATTGTCAGTCAGATGCTTAAGTGCAATGACAGCAACGATATATTACAAATACGTAAGCAGTAAAAATCACCATCTCATGAGCCGCAATGAGGGAAAATTACCTTCTGACATGTGCATCCGACGAAAACTCAAATCAGCCTGCGCATGAGCGCAGTATGATTAGAGTCCTCGTGGTCTGGAGGAAGGAACTTTGCATCCTTTATGTTCAAAATTTGGCCAGTGAATAATCTGATTAGACTCAGTGAATGCTCAGGCTGATCTGAATCTTTGCTGGGCGCATAAGTTGAGGGTACGTTTTCGGACATTGCGGCTCATATCTCTTGACAACTGATGCGTCCTCTAATTTGTCAGCGCGCCGTAAACTCAAACTAGCGAATTTAGTTTTGTTTAACCCTTGTCCTGCTGAATGAATTTAGATGCCACCCCCACTTCAATTTTTCAGCCATTCAGGTTATTTGATCCAGATTGTTGATATAAATTTACATACTGAATGGCAAACAGTTTAGATCCAGATCAGTTGGCTTTCAGAAGCCAACTGATCTGGATCTACACTGTTTGCAAAGGCAGGGTACATCCGGGTTCAGCAGGACAAGGGTTACATGTAACTAGCAGAATATTTCATCATTTACGGCATCGCTAATGCATTCTGGAGGCATGTTCTATAATGATATAGATAATAGCGATAAATAAAAGACCCACGCTGTCAAAATCGAACCTTCGGACATGTGCACCCAGCGACGATTCAGATCAGCCTGCGCATTCACTGAGCGCATTTTTGGATAGTCAATGATGCACAGTTAGTTCATGCGTATAACGGAGACTCTAATCAGACTCCGCGGATACACAGGCTGATTTATATTCGCAGGGCGCCATGACAATAAAAAATTACGGCGTGATCTTCTGTTGGATGATATTTCGAAAGTTGCGAAAGACTTCTATTGAGACCTGCGAGTATTTCGGTAAAAAAAACCTGAAATGTCAAATAGAAATGATTAGATCATAAAAAACATTGCCTCATTCTATAGTTTAATAGCTTTACAGCTCTTGTAAAAACTGTAAGTGAAGGGTTTCCGGGAATGCCGCAATCACGAAGCACAGCATTAATAAGGCATCGAAAGACGACGAATTGAGGAACAAACAAACACACAATGACATAACAAACGCCAGATATGAAACCACCGACGCACAAATTATCACAGAAAAACGCCATTATTTTATTATAGGGATCAAACATGGTTTTTCATGCATTAACATTCGCCTGGTCCCGTGGGAGGTGTTAAAAAGCGAGGCCGAATGTTCGATCGCTATAATTGCATAAAAACTGAAAACATTTGCTACTATTCGCGTTATTTCTTGCACTATTTTGTTTCGCCTTTTCACTGATGTCTCGCGCATGCAATTTTCATGGGTATGCTCGTTCTAGGGCCGGACACTACATATCTCGTGACGGTAGTTATTCTGTGGCCCCGGTACAGGCATATTGAAAGTTGCGTAGCCGTGCATTAACAGCGTGTGAATTGCCTTGTTAATACACGGCTTTGCGCCGGTTAATGCACGGCTGTTAATAACGTGCGGCACTGCTTTTTATGCAATAATAGGTATTTCTAGATTTTGCAACCTGTCTGTGTATCGCCATTTCGGGTCGAGTAAATATGAATTATGCTACAACGTGAGAAAGTACCTTCCGATATGAGAGCCCAAGGAAGACTCATATCAGCCTGCACCTCCGCACAATCTCATTCGAGTCTTCATTCTCTGCATGAAGACATTTTGAATAATTGTCTCTGACCACTTAAATACGATAGAGGCATCCAATCTGCGGTCAGTGAAGATTCTGATCAGACCATTTAAGTACGATAGAAGCATCCTTTAAGTTTGGTGAACAGAAAATCAATAGCAGTCTCTGGCCATTTCAACACGAAAGAGGTATCCCTTATATTTGGTAAAGAAAACTTTTAAGTGCTTATGGTAACAATCAATCCGGACTCTGACCACTTAAATACGATAGAGGCATCCTATATTTTTGGCGAACAGACGTTTTTAAGAGGTTATCTTAGCAGTCAATTCAGTCTCTAATCACTATAGTATGACAGAGTTATGCTTTGTTTTGGGTGTATAGAAACTTTAAAAGAGCTTTGCAGTCAATCCAGTCTTTGACTACAAGTACGATAGAGGCACTCTTTATTTTGGGCGAATAGAACTTGAAACAGTTCGTCCTAGCAGACAAATCAGTCTCTGACCACTTAAATACGATAGAGGCATCCTTTATTTTGGATGAATTTAACTTTTAAGATGGCATCGTAGCAATCAAACCAGTCTCTGACCACTTAAGTACCATAGAGGCATCATTTGTATATGGTGAACAGAACGTTTAAGAAAAAACTTGTAGCGGTCAAACCAGTGATTGACCACTGACGTATGATAAGAGGTATTCCTTATTTTGGATGAATTGAACTTTCCTATCGTAACAGGCAAATCAGTCTCTGATCACGTACGTTCAGTTGAAATGTCCTTTAGTTTGCGTGAATAAAACTTTTAAGACCCCATCTTGCTAGTCAGTCCAGTCCAGCCTCTGATCACTTAAGTACGACTGAAGCGTCCATTATTTTTATTAGACGAGCTTATCCTAGTATCATTTAGTTTGTTGAACAGAGCTTTAAAGAGTTAATCTTAGCAGTCAAACCCATCTCTGACCGTTTCAGTCCTTTATTTAGGGTGAATAGAATTTTTATGAACTTATCGTAGCGTTCAAACCAGTCTGACCACTTACGTATACCTCCTGACTGAAATAAAATGCCATTACGAAAACATGCCTATATAAGTTTGACCCCCTTAAACCCCCCTTTTATATAGTAAAACTGGGGTTTACAGGGATATACATTATTGTTCTTATATCTGCTCAAAAACATAGATTGTGGGTACTCGTTAGAACCGCCTCGCCGAGGCGGTTCTAACGAGTACCACAATCTATGTTTTGAGCAGAAATATGAAAAAAAAAATGTCAGAATTTCTATCTGATTTTTTGGGGGGGTGGTAAAATTTTCTATATATTTGAATGGGCGTGTTTTCGTAATGCTATGCAAACTTAAGATTTTGCCATAGCTGTTTATTGTTTCCGCATGTATCCTAAGTACACGGAGAGATAGGAATAAGCAATCAGTTTAAACCAAGAACGCAGAATCTGATCAGGGTCTACATTGTTTGCCACTCATCCAGCAGTGATTAGACATATCAACAGATAAACGAATTGTTGAAGTTTTCGAAATAGTATTATATGGAGTTCAGGTGTCTGACTAAAGTAGATCTGATATACTTGAACACTGCCTCATTGAAAACTGACAACTTACATGTACCACAGAAGTATTAACCCATTTATGTCAAATGAATTCTATCTCAACTCTTTAGACGGGTCCATTTTAAGTAGAAGGGATGTCTGGTTAGGGTTTATTATTACCATGTTTTGTAGAGATTTCTGCATTTAATGCAAACAGTGTAATGCCTGATCAGACGCGCAGCGTTCTGCGGAGTCGGATCTGAGTATAAACTGTTTGTTCGCGTCCATTTTAAGAGATGCTGGGCATAAATGGGTTAACACCTTGTAAATCTTGAGACGATAATAGCTTTCTTGAATTTAAACATACTGAATGTTTCATTAAAAATTGTCGCAAATGTGCAAAATTGCCGTTTGTCAGCTACATTTGTAACAAGAGACGTCTGCGTGAGAATGCAGACACTTGGAAAACTAATCTATGCTATTTTATTGCTTTTTGTTCTCTCAAATGTATCGTATTAACCCTAAGTTCTCGGACAGACATGACTGCATAAAAAGTGTAGATCCAAATCAGACGTCGCAAAACGAGACGTCTGATCAGAGTCTACATATGTTACTCATCCAACAGTTTTTAGACAAGTGAACATGTAGTAAAATGGACTTGTTCAAATGTTTAGGACATGTATGGAGAGGTTAAGATGTCTAAATTTTAAGCATATATTCTTTGATATATATATATATATATATATATATATATATATATATATATATATATATATATATATAGAGAGAGAGAGAGAGAGAGAGAGAGAGAGAGAAGGAGCATAATATAACATCTATCTTTTTGGTAGCATTGGATCCAGAAAGGATGCTGAAATGATTGGGGTTAAACTACATATATTTAGAGTTAATAATTGCACTGATTTGTTTACCTGAAGCCTTTCGGCTTTTGCCTTCTTCAGAGGTTTTCTATTTTATATTTACATAGAGGTATATAAAAAGGAAATGAAAAATGTAAAATTTATATACAAAAGTTAAGTGAGTTGAAATAGTTGGAAAACAGACTATGTCCTTTTCGGGTCCATGCTATCTAGCCCGCTGCGACTTGACAACTGAGCGTATTTGGATATCTGTGAAAGTGATACAATGCGCCATAAACACAACGTACAAAAGGGCAAAAACTTTTCCTGTCATTATCAACACACGTAGAAAAAGTAAAATGCTTATCTTTCCTGACAACACCACTGTGCCCATATATGCAATTTATACAATGCGCTATAAGCCTTACATCGAAAGGGACATACGCCATACTGAGTGTTTCTCGCCAATACTTAATACAAATGGGCCCAGCTAACGCTGTGATTTCGGAAAATCACATGAATAAAACGTTCGACAAGCTGTCGCATGCCCTGACTAAGGAACGATGAGTCCACCTTTGTTGATACCATATGGCCGTAGAGTGTTCAGACGACGGATCCAATAGCTGTCTCGACCTTTCCTGGTTCGATCTGTCCACTCCGGGTTATGGTTTAAGCAAAAAGCGAGGAGTGGTTGGACAGATCAAACCAGGAAGAAACATTCAGTATGGCGTATATACATTTTGGTGTAAGATTTATGGCGCATTGTATACATATAAGGGCACAGCGGTGCTGACAGAAAAGATATGCGTTTTACTTTTTGTACGTTGTGTTTATGTTGATGTTGATAGGAAAGGCTTTATTGTCTTTTTTTTGTACGCTGTGTTTAAGTTGGAATGTATCTATTTCACATATATCCAATCACGTTCAGTGGGCCAGATAAAAAGGGCCCGAAAAGGGCTAAATCTGTTTTCCAATTATTTAAACTCGGTTAATTTTTGTATGTAAATATACATACATACATATATATATATATATATATATATATATATATATATATATATATATATATATATATATATATATATATATATATATATATATATATATATATAAGGTTTAAGGTTTATGGCGCATTGTATACATTGCGTACATGGGCACAGTTGTGTTGACAGGAAAGATAAGCTTTTTACTTTTTGCACTTTGTGTTTATTGCGTATTGTTTGCATGTCACATAAATCCAAACACGCTCAGATCAAGTCGCTAGATACATTAAACTTGGGCCCGAAAAGCGCATAATCTGTTTTCCAACTCTTTCAACTTATGTAACTTTTATTTGTAAAGTTTACATTTTTATTTCCATTTTTAAAAAAAAAAAATTGGAAAACCTCTGAAGAAGGCGAAAGCCGAAAGGCCCCTGGAAAACAAATCAGTGCAATTATTAACTCTAAATATATGTAGTTTAACCCCAATCATTTCAGCATCCTTTCTGGTAAACAAATTATTTGCACTGTTAGTGGCTGACTCTCAACATGTAGCTTAACGCCTATCATTTCAGCATCCTTTCTGGATCCAGTGCTACCAAAATATTAGATGTTATGCTCCTTCTCCCAACTTATATATATATATATTGGGCCTGCGAAAACGTCTTTTCTGGCATACGCGGACAGCGAATGCCCAGATCAGTCTGTGCAGTCGCGCAGTCTGCTCAGGGCCTTTACTGTCCGCTAACAGAATCACAGAATACTGATACTAGAGAATGTATGAATGGAAAGTAAAGGCCCAGGTGATAGTTTTCGCATGCGTAGGGTGATCTGAACCTGCATATTTTGCGCATGTGCGAAGGGAACTTTCGCTTGATGCGGTTCTTTTACTGCGTTTCTCTTTCTTTTAAATGTATTTTCAGCTTCTTCAATGTTTTTTCTCCATCTTAATTGTTCTGAACTGGCTCTCAGGTGGTTTCTTGGAAAACGCAATTTGGGCCGCGTCAAGCAAAAAATTCCTTCGAACATGTGTAAAATACACAGATTCAGATCATCCTGCGCATGCGCAATGCATCATTTGGACCTTTGCTATTCATTCATACATTCTGTGGTATAGTGTCGCCAATGATTCGCTTACCGGACAGTGAAGGCCCTTATCAGAAGGCCGGTCTTGACTTTCGACATATGCCCGAAGACACTTTTCCGCATAGCGCGGCCCATTTATTCTATAATAACACAGTTCTCTTGCCGTCTCGTTCAGCGAAAGAGTACTTTATCGTATTTCAGAGCAGCCTAGAACATGTCGGGCATATGCATCCGAATACGTGGTTCAGTCAGGACCTACATCGTTATATTGTATCTATTGTTTATATTTATTTGTGAGTAGTTCCGATCTCTGCATGAATATGCTGATCTACAACTGCGCATTGCGCTAATGAGGCAATGTTACATAATGTACCTTCCATTGGCCAATAAACCGTATATACCCTAAGTGTTCGACCAGAGAGGCCTGCGCAAACAGTGTAGACTCAGATCAGACGCCTAACATCACGAAAACATGCCTATGTAATTTTGACCCCCTTAAACCCCACTTTTATATAGTAAAACTGGGGTTTACAGGGGTACACATTATTTTTCTTAATTCTGCTCAAAATATAGATTGTGGGTACTCGTTAGAACCGCCTCGTTGAGGCGGTTCTAATGAGTACCCACAATCTATATTTTGAGCAGAAATATGAGAAATATAAGAATTTTTTATCGGAAAATTTTCATTTTTTGGTGGTAAATTTAACTTTGTTATCCGCTAGAATTCGCCGTAGAAATATGCAGGGCTTGAATATTATTTTGCCGCAACTTTTGAACACGAACTTGAAATTTCTAAACTTTCTGTCGACACGATGATTTGAGCCCACGATTTTTTTTCATGTCAAAAACATAGGCGTCTGATCAGGGTCTACATTGTGTGCTCAGACGTACGAATGCCTAAGATAATGTCTTATATAAAGCGGGACAATGAGGTCCCGGATGATCTCCTGCATCCTCGCAAACTGATACAGTGCTACAACCAGAAGCAGACAGAAACAAAATCACAATACCGAAAGGTCTGCCGCATCTGAAATTATGGAAAATTGTCAAAATAAATAACATTTTGCATGCAGGGAAATCCTACAAAAGGCTATATTCGAATAACAAATGGGCGCGTCAAGCGAAACAGTGCCCTCGAACATGCGCAAAATGTGCAGTTTCAGATCATCTTCAGCATGCACAAAGTATTATGCCTTTGCTCTCCTTTCGTCTTCTCTGTAGTATCTAATGATTTTGTTAGCGGGCAGTAAAGGCCCTCATGAGACAATGAGGATGTGCAGGCTGATTTAGGCCTTCGCTTGCACGATTTCAGATGGCGTTGCTCAAATAATTCTGTCATTGCATTTAAATTCAATTTAACAGGGAAAACTGCAGAATGCATTAGCTACCCACATACTCCTTGGCCACCCAGACCAAAAGGTCCTTACACCATATCGAACGATGAAGAGCGAGATCAACATACACATCCGTCGCTATCTGGGCCAAACTGACTCTGTTCGTCAATATTACAAGCAGTATCCACTGATCCTGTTAGCGGGCAAAATGACCCTGATCTTCTGCGGCAATGTGCAGTCTGTTCTCGTATTTCGTTGCACGCATAAACGACATGGACCATTTAAAACGTTACATCTGAAGCCAGCGCACGAAAAACCAACAAAATGGCATGTGCGCCAAACGAAGACTCAGATCAGCCTGGGCATCCGCAAGTCTGATCAGAGTCTTTGCTGTGCGCTCAACTGGTAGCTAAGGACCTAAGCGTTCTTCATGCGGACAGCGAACACTCTGATCAGACTGGGCGGATGCCCAGGCTGATCTGAGTCTTCGCTGAGCGTACATGCCATTTAATAGCTTTTGTTATGTGCTGGCTCGTATCATATTGAATTGTCTTAATATGTTATTATTAGAGCAAAAACAATTATTATGAACCACATCGTCAGGAAACGTACCCCCGCACATGCACTTGTAGCGAAGGTTAAGGTCAGCCTGAACATTCGCACGGTCTGACCAGAATCTACACTATGCGCATTTTGGATAGCCAAGGATGCAAAGTTACTTATGTGGACAACGAATACTGCGCGTATGCTCAGGCTGATTCGGGTCTTCGTTGGGCGCACATGTCAACACGTTGTGGCTCTTATTACTTCGTGAGTCAGTAGTACTATTTATAGCTGTTTTACCGTATATACCACAATTATTAAAAATTTTAACATCTTACCATCTTGTGTCCCAGAATTTTAACAAATGCATTTTACTACCTGTTGATGTATTAAACAACGACTTGATGATTTGCAAACAGTGCAGATCGTGATCAGACGCTGCATTGTGCAGCGTCTGATCGTTCTACACTGTTTGCTCAGGCCTTAGGGTAAATACGATAATATTGCGGGTTCATCCTTGTGGTCTTCACACAAAGCAATAAAAACATCACAGACATGCAACTATATTGTTCGACGTCTCATAATGTCATCAATTTAAATTAATATAAATATAGGACTACCCACGAAAGGCCACAATCACGAAACACACTCCTCCCAAGACACCAAATGAGCTAGCAACTGAGGAAAGGGCACTTATCACATAGGAGACCAGCAAAGGGTCAGGCGAGCAAGATTGTTGGTACTTACACTCTAAGTTTGCACCAGAGATAAAAAATATCATAACTTTCTTTAGAAGATGTTAACTTTGGAAATACGAAGAATGCTCTATGTCACACACGCATGTGTTATCCTAATGCGAAACGGATTCGCCTTATCGATGTTTCTCACATTTCGAGCCTCCATAGATTATAAAAAAAGTTCAAATTGTTTATTTAACTGCAAGTTAAAGAGTCAGGAAATTATTCAGTGATTCCAAATAAGCTGATGATTACTGAAGTATATAGTGAAGATGAGTGTTAAACAGTATATTGTCTTATATCACATTAACAACTCTGTGTAATGAATATCCCAGTAAATCTCACTTTGTACAGGAAAAGTGGTTATACATGGTTGTACTTTCCGTGTGCTTGAAAGTGTAGCTAGCTCTGCCTGGAGGGTGGGGCTTAAATTGATTTTACGTGGCCACAATCCTCGCCCTTAGTTCTGTCGAGGTATACAAAAAAAATACATTAGTTAGGGGTTTCTAACTCATCAGTGCAACATCTTCGAAAACATAAAAATCAAACGAATACAGGGATGAAACAACGATGAGGACTCGACAGCAAGAATTAAGTGAAGTGCTGAAGCATAAGAAAACCATCAGTTGGACTCTGGTGGGCCCGACCAGTTAGAGCATCAGGCACCAACCGACTTACTTGAAAATCTTTAGGCCGGAACCATCATAGAGTCTGAGATCCGACCCGTCGGTGTGCAACCAAAGAGAGAAGCAAAGTTATCAACCGTGACTGGGTTAACTACCACGCATGCAGTCTGTCGTATTACATTTATGTTGTATCCAGTCTTGATATGTCTTAGAATGATTTTATAATTTGGTTCCAGTGAGTACCAAAAATAAATGATATGAGCATAATTAAGAACAATTGTATCTGGTGATCTGGTATTTTAAGTTTTCTAACGCATGCCCCACAGTCAGTAACGGAGTGGATGTTATTCCTGAGCTTATTTATATTGTGTGAGTTGTCCATCAACAGCGTACTCATTTGTGATGGGTGTAAAGGATTACATGTTGCGTTTTGTTTTATTTATTTATTTTTTTATTGGATTTAGAGTCTGTCGCGTCATGAAAATGCGTTTGCTGGAATTCGCGGTTAGTACATCAAAACATATATAGTCCATTGCGAACTCGTACTTTGAAAGTTTAGGAATCGACACCCATACAAAAAGATAAATTTGAGGTGTATTTGCACTTGTAGTTTGAAAATACGCAAATGGAAAGCGAATCCATTAAACGACAGAAACACAAATTCCATTATATGGGTCTCGATCCGAACATCATTTTTGGGGTATTAAGTGTATGAATATTTCCGCTGTGCTACCAATATCAGTTAACCCATCTATATTGTTGGCTTTATTTGCAAATTTTTTTAAATTCTCTTGGACTGCTATCTAACCTAAGACAAACCCACCATGTGTATCACTATTCAAACGCTTTGCTTCATTATACATAAAAAAATATGTTATCCTTTAAACAAGGAGTCTATTAAAAAATGTTCGGAAAAAAATTGCCAGTGCTTTAAATGATTATTGTACGCGTTGGTGTAAACGACAGCGTGTTGTCTAATGCTTTAGATAATTGGAAATTAAAGATTTTTAAGAGCATTAATGAACTTGTGTTATTTTACTTTAATAACCTTGATCTTCTCCCTCCTAAGGCTAAACTACGTATCATTTCGATATTTGAAACAATTATCCAAGAATTTCATAGAAAGTATTTTGTCTCCAGCTGATAAAGCTGCTAATAATGTTGTTGTTGTGTGACGACTTCATTATATCAATACTGTAATACAAGAACTTGGTAATACCAAAACATATGAACGGATTTCTACTGACCAGAGCTCTGTTGTTAATACCCCCATTCTATCGATATTACTGCTAAGTTTGCTGTGGGTATTAAAGAAAACCAAGACAAGCTTCCTACATTATATTCGTTATCGAAACTTCATAAATGATCTTATAAAGCACGTTTTATTGCAAGTTCAAGTTCATGTACAATTATTATTTTGTTCAAACTGCTATTTTTATGCCTTATTGCTGTCAAAAAAAAACAAAAAAACATTGAATTAGATACTATGATACTGTTTACGAATGGGACGGAATTAACTATTTTGGTCAATTAAAAATTCCAATGAAGTTATCAGTAAATTTAAATCTAAAAACTTTAAGGCTTCTAAATTGTCTACATATGAGTTTTCTACACTGCATACTACGTAACCTCATCATATTATAAAAGATAAACTTATATATTTAATTAACCGAACGTTTATTAGGGTAAATACCAAAAAAATGGCTTGCAACTAAGAATGTCCTTTTTTCGCTTCGGATATATATAAGAATTACAATTTATGGTCTCGTCAAAAAGTCTGTAACGCCCTTGTTTATCTTTTGGATAACATTTTTATTAGATTCCAAACTATACTTTCTAGGCAATCCATTGGTATTCCGATGGGAACTAACTGTGCCCCTCTTGTTGCAGATTTGTTTCTTCTTTGTTATGAAAGAGATTTCATGAAGTCTCTCTCACGAAAACTTCAGGCTGACATTATTGAGGCTTTCAATTCCACTTCAAGATACATTGATGATTTATTCAATATTGACAATATTTACTTTGACCAAATGCTGAACCGCATATACCCTACTGAACTCCAATTAAATAAAGCCAGTTCTTCAAATACCGAGGCACTTTTTCGGATTGAAATCTATGTATATCTAATGGCTTAGTTTCCACCAAAATTTATGAAAAAAACGGGACGATTTTGATTTTGATATTATCAATTTCCCTTTCCTGGATGGCAATGCTCCCCGGAGTACCTCATATGGGGTATACATATCTCAGCTTACTTGATTCGCCAGAGCTTTTTCAAATCTTAGTGACTTTTATTGCCGTAATAAAGCTCTTACTGCCAAACTTCTTAGACAGGGCTATTTTTATTTTAAACTTCGCAAGGCAATTTCAAAATTTTATTGCAGACACAATGCCTTGGTAGAAAAATACAACGCCGGTCTGAAAACACTTCTGCAACAAGGTATATCGGAAGCAGACTTTTATGGTGACTTAGTGTACAGATTTAAAAACAAATGTGGGAAAATCTAACTTTTCGGGGACATTCAGAAAACTAATTAACCTATATAAAAGAATTGGCTATAGCCTGAATATTATGCGGCTGAATGCATGCCTAGTTATCAATCTAATCATTATTGATGGCTATGCTTCACTCTTTAATTGCACGACGGCAGTTCGGGTCTCAGACAGTGATGTCCTCTTCGTAAAACTTTAACAAGTGGACTGGGGCTTGACGATATATCATTGGCTTGGTCCGCCGTGGTTCAGTTATTGGTTTTCATTTACTCCGGCACACAGAAGAACTGCCATGGGTACTCGCCTTTGTTTATCATAGTAATTTGATTTTTATGTTTTCGCTTGGATGCATTGACTGAGTTGGGAGCCTTTATGTGAATCGAATTTTATATATTTCTGTATTAAGAGTAGCATCGGGACCCAGGGTACAGTTGGCTGGCCGTAAAAGTATTTTAAACTCCCCGGTGGTTTATTCTACTGACCGTTCTAAGGCGGTGGTCCCGGTATTAGTCTTACTCGTTGTTGCTTTTTGATTTATTCTACGAGGCAATTTGTTGTAAATCTTGCCTTGTTCTTGTATTTTTCAGTCCTTTTAGTATTGCGATTACATCGCTTGGGGGAGAGAGAGCTAATCTTAGTGCTTTTCGTACGTTTGTTCGATTTGCCCTTGTTTGGTTTTGTCTGTTTCTTCTTCCTCTTCGTGTCTGGGAAGGGCTGCGGCTTGTGATTGTGGCACTCCCTGGACTTCTGTCTTACTTTTTTTTTTTTTTTTTTTTTTTTTTTTTTTTTTTGTATCTTTGCAAAAGATTTTCTGAGAGCAAATATATCATCCCGCTGTTTTTTTTAAAGATGCATATGCATGTGGACTCCTTTTCCAAAACGTTAGCGTCATCTGGATAATATCTTTGATCCATCGCCTTCCTCTTGGACTCTTAGTCGATTAACATATATAGCTCTTAGTGGTAAGTACTTATCATTATCTTACTGGCCCCAGGAAACTGATTTTATCAGTTGCTCTTTATATATAGTAATAATTTCAGAAGCTATTTTAATTTCTGTAAATGATTGTTGTTGACATTTATAGCAACTGTCAGGCTTGAAGGTGAATGGTACAACGCAGTGGAATTTTCCTAAGTCTCATCTGACAACTGTTCTCGTCGCCTGTCCTTGATCATTCTTGCACTACACTCAATTTAGTGGCATTCATTTTTGATTTTACAGTTTTTGGAGTGCAGAGTTTGGACTGTTTTACAGTATCAAAACAATTCTGACGTCTGTTACATTGCTTAATATTATGCAATTCAGACCTAATGTAGACAACTCTACTAGGATACCACCCACAGACACATCGAAACTTTTATCATCCTTGATTGCAATAGCTTTCATTTGTTGGTTCTTATTTACATGATAATCGGTTAGATAGGCATACTGAACACTTCTTGCATGGTCATTTATTCAAACAAAACCATACTCAGAGGCAGCTGATTTAAAAGCTCCTACAGAAAAAGATTGTTCCTTCATAAAGTTAAGACGCAGGCCTTTGTATCTTGAAAAGACATTGTGCTGTACTATTCAAAGTACTATTAGTCCTATCTGCTTCTTTGACAGTAAATCGTCAGATACCTAATATATGAAGCATATAGCAGATATACATCCATCCCCAGGGACTTGAATATAACCTCTCTGAAACCTGCAATGATAAACTGAAACTAGAAATGTGTTTGTAAACACTATGCCCCCAACTCTATGCCTAAGTATCATGAAACTTGCTAAGTTCAAAAGTCGAAAACGTGACAAAAATAAATTGACGATAATGCAAAAACCGCATGCATATCTGCAGACCATGACTTAAGAAGCAAAGTTTCAAATCGATCGATATAAAACTGTAAGAGAATACGCACGTAAGGTACCCAGGGAAATACATTTTAATAGTATTTAAATCCCACAGTGGCTAAGTTCAAAAGTCGAAAAACGTGACAAAACATAAATTGTCGATAATGCCAAACCACATGTACATTTACAGCATAAAAAAGTGCATACAAAGTTTCAAATTGATCAGTATAAAATTTATGAGGAGTTGCGCACACAAGGTACTCACCGTCTGTCGTCAAATGCCTTGGTCAGAAAAGGGGAATAACTCCACAAGGAGAACCCCGACGGTAAAACGAAAGAACCATGGACCCGCTTATTTTTCATGCTGATGCTATATATAAAATTTCAGGATCCCTGCTGTAACCATTCTAGACCGTACGCAAAGCGTAAAGGATAGGCGAATAAAAGTAAAAAGAAAGTCGCAAAAGTGAAGAAACTTAAAGCCCAAACCACATGCACATTTTCAAACCATGACAAAGGGCCTGCAAAGCTTCAAATTGATCGGTATAAAACTGTGGGAGAAGTTGCGCACAAAAGGCACCCACTGCAATGCACTTTTATAGTATTTAAGCCCAAAAAATGGCTAAGTTCAAAAGTAAAAACGGGTAACAAAAATTAAATTGTCGATTATACCAAAATCACGTGAATATCGACAAACTATGACAAAAAAAATCTGCAAAGTTTCAAATTCATTGGTATAAAACTAAATGAAGAATTGCACACACAGTGTACCTATTAGCTGTCATTTAATGCCTAAGTCGAAAAAGGGGACTAACTCCGCAAAGAGAAACCCGAAAAAAAAACCGAATAAACACGGGTCCGCTTATTTTTCATCCTGATACTTTATATAAAATTTGTGGATTCTAGCTGTAATCATTCTCTCTGTATGCAACTGTAACAGACGGACGGACGGGAAGGACCAAACCAGTATGCCTCTCAACTTCTCTGAAGTTGGGGACATATACAATTAGGTCTGTTAACCGATGCTGCAGATGTGTTGTGCCATACTGCAGTGTAGATGCATACGTTTGCATTTTTCCCATCAGGAATCGGGACGTAAACAATCTGCGTACTGAGACAGTCAGTGTCCAGTCCCTAGAATCCCTTAGTATACCCGTGAACCTGTACAACCAGATAGATCTTTTAAGACACTAATCGTGGGTGGGGCCCTTCGGTCACGGATGTTTAAAAAAAAAAAGAGGTAAGAGAAAAGTCCAGGGAGTGCCACAATCACAAACCGCAGCCCTTCCCAGGCCCCAAGAGGAAGAGGAAACCGACAAATCCAAACAAGCACAAACCGAACAAACGTACGAAAAGCACTAAGATTAGCTCTCTCTTCCCCAAGCAAGGTAATCGCAATACTAAACGGACTGAAAAACACAAGAACAAAATGACACACGGAAAGACATACAACAAGACTAACACTGGGACCACCGCCTTAGAACGGTCAGTAGAGCAAACCACCGAGGGGTTTAAAGCACTTTTACAGCTAGCTAACTTCACCCTGGGTCCCGATGCTACTCTTATTACAGAAACACATAAAAATTCGGTTCGCATAAAAGCTCCCAAATCAGTCAATGCATCAAAGCGAAATCATCAAAATCAAAGTAATCACTATAATAAACAAAGACGAGTACTCATGGCTAATTCTACTGTATGCCAGAGTAAATGAAAACCAATAGTTGAACCACGGCGGGTCAAGCCAAAGACATATCGTCAAGCCCCAACCCACTGGTTTAAGTTTTACGAAGAGACCGTCATTGAGTCTGAGGCCCGAACCGCCGTCGTGCAATTAAAGAGTGAAGCATAGCCATCAACAATGATTAGGTTGACAACTAGGCATGCAGTCTGCCGCATAATATCCAGGCTTTACATCTACCAGTTATGTACTGGGCTTCTCTAGATCATACTCCCTCAGGAGATATTTACAGACATGTGATAATGGTTGTGAAGCCTTTGCCACATGTCTAACAACTGTATGAGTATGCTCAAGGGTAGCCAGCACATTACTGGTAGATGTAGAGAGCGTCGTCCAATTTACGGGCCGATTTATAACATCCCATTTGCAGAATATTCCATATTTGTGTAAAACAGAATATGTCATATTCGAAACAAAATATCTTCAATAATGGCGCAGACAATTAAGTTGATGCTTTGTAAATAATGTACATACTGGTGCTCAGATTGGCTGTTGAACTGGGCCCAGTTGTTCAAAGCATCGTTAGCTTAACGAGCTCGTTAGTGGTCAAAATGTTAACTGATCTAGTAAGTAAAATATCTAATTCACAGGTGTGTTTCTAAAAAAATGTGAGTAGCTTTGCTTTTGCAAAAGCTACTCACATTTATTCAGCAAAAATATTAACGTACATGCCATATTTGATGATCAAAGTTTTAACGATATGTTAACTAACGACTTCGTTAGTTTTGAACAACTGGGCCCAGGACGCTAGCCTGAAACTGAGCAATAAGCACTTAGACGAACTCAGTACCTTAGTTTTGCCCATGCAGCAACTAGCCTTTCCTTCGGTAGTTCGTTGTCCCAGATACCGGTACCAGTGGAAAAATACTATTATCCTGTAATAGTTCCCATATTTCTAATCGATTGAGTCCTGTTTTACGGCCATTTTAACAGCTGATAAACTGTGCATACACCTAATACGAGTAAATCTATGAACTGATGCTCAAATCAAATTCAAATCCGCCTCAAACGGCCGGCATTTGTATTTGAAAAGTTTGTCTAATCAGATGGCTGGTAACAAAACACGAAAACGAAAGTACAAGACAGCGGCAGTGTCTAGCATATCGAATGATGTGCTTTGTGAAAAAATTAACTAAAGTCAAATGCAAAGGTGAGTTGCTGTTGGTTTTGTGTGTGTGTGTGTGTGTGTGTGTGTGTGTGTGTGTGTGTGTGTGTGTGTGTTTAAAGTCGTGGCCTAGATTGAGTAAGCACTCCACTATTAAATGATAGTCGGGTTGAAGGAAATATAATTTGTTTGAGTTTGGAAAAATCCGTCGAAACGCGATGACCCAAACATTTCAAGACCCTGTCTATATTCATACCTAGAGAAACGGGAACTGTCATTGTAAATTGATTTGTTTTGTTTTGTTTTGTTTGTGTTTTTGTTGTTGTTGTTGTTGTTTTTGTTGGGTTTTTTTCCGATGTTTTCATCGATATAAAGGTGGTGTAATCAATCTATTTATTCAAGGTTTGAGGCTCAAGTGCCAGTAGTATAAATGTTTATTTTGTATCTGTGACTGCATTGATTAATAAAATATTGTTAAATTAAACGAAGAAGGACGGTAAGAGAGATACGACCTTGGAGCGATCAACAGTAAAACTGTTGAAGGGGATCTAAAACCAGGTTTTACGACCGCTCAAGACTCTATTTTAATCCTGATAGTCCTAATTGTATATACTTGTGTCATGGCGTAGCCTAAATATGGTCTGCTCTGAATAAGGCCTGAGTATGACAAAATGCGAAATAAGGCATACCATCTATATATAACATTTGATGCTTCAATCTTGTTGAAGATGTGATGAGACTATTCTGAGTATTTTTGCTTCTATTTCCGATATTGGCATTTTGCACGGAGATTGTTTTCCTTGTCGCGTGTTTAAGAAGTGGCTCCGCCAGATCTGCGCAATATTTATCGCAGAACATGATTATCTGGGCCGCGCCATGCGAAAACTTGTCTTCTGGCATATCGGCGGGCAGCGAAGGCCCAGATCAGACTGCGCGGATGCGCAGTCTGATCAGGACCTTCGCTGTCCGCTTCCTATTAGATACTAAAGAATATTTGAATGGAGAGCAAAGGCATGGATGAGACCTTGCGCATGTGCAGCATAAAGTGAAGCCATACATTTTGCGCTTGGTCGAAGGCACTTTTTCGCTTGACACGGCCTATCTAGTGTTGAAATGGTATATGTTATCTTAGTTCCAAATGATAGCAAAATACTGATATGTAACTTAAATTAGGAATAGATATTTGCAGGGAGAGGAATTCTGCCAAAAGTGTTATTCTTCTCTTATGAAAATTGGTCCACCCTAAAACAAAAATGAGTCCCTTAAAAGCGAGCTACTTTTCGTCCAGAAGGGAGTGGCGTGCCTCTATGCAAACAGGATGAAACAATTGTTATCTCAATTGTAAAAATGGCGGAATGTCTATCAAGTGAATGAAGCCCCATAGAAGGCCACCATGATATTTAAATGATTGCTACATTTTTTGTTTCACCGAACGAAATCAAAGGGAAACGGACATATTTTAAACGAAATCAACTGAACGAAACGCATGTTAATTGATTAAATTTCTGATTGTTGTGCTGAAAATAGTTGTAAAGAAATCAACTGCACGAACTACATGCAATTGAACGCATTTATAAAATTTGAGTAGGCTACTGGAAACTATTGTGCATTGTATGAAAGATGACTACTCAGATTAGCCAGTGCATAATTGCAATCTAACTAGTTTTCTCTCTTCAGTCTGGTCTTTGCTGCAAATTGCTTCTACAAACAGTAAAGACTTAGCCGTCTAAGCGGATGCACGGGTCGATCTATGTCTTTTTTATTCCCACGTCACAATAATGTACTCAACAACAATGTGAAAAAAAAAACTTTCTGATATGTGTGCCCAACGAAGCCTCCACGCAGTCTGTTTAGTCTTCAATGTCCGAACGATAATACAAAGAAACCTCAAGGACTCGAACGCCGCTGACTCTTTTACCGTGACTTATTCGAACTCGTGATTGCGTCCCTAGGAAATTATTCCGACTGCTCAAGAAAGCTGATATTTAGGGATATTGTATTATTTTTTCTCTGTTTTTTCACAATAATGTATATTCTTGTTCAATGAGTACACTCAAAATACCATTATTTTATAGAAGATCGAAATGACATTTATGAGTAGTTCCCATCAGTCACCTTACCTGGCGCTAAAATTAACAAATTGCCATGGTCCTAAAAATGTTCGAGCCATTGAGGTTCGATTGTACGTTGCATCCTTGGCTATCCGTAATGCATGCGAATGCTCAGGCTCAGGCTAATCTGAAAGCACATATCCGAAGGTATGTTTTTCGGCCCAAATGCTTTGGTCCCTCTCATATCTTAAACATTCGCAAGAAAATGTGGTCCTTCGTTTGCTATGGTAATTACCGTAAATATCTGAACATAGTACATACAGTTTCTGAAGGGCACTGGATAAACTTGAGCCACGCCAGTAACATTTTACTGATGACATAAGCACTATTTCATCCACCGTGTCCGGGTAACCTGCTTATGTTTACTCTAGTAGTACTACAGCCCGAAATAAAATGTTCCGATCAGGTGAGCCATTATCGGCCTGTGTCATTCAAATATGTGTTAATTCTCTTGTTTTGCTTTTAGCAAGTTGTAAAGTTCAATTCTAGAAATGAAACACAGCTAACTAATTTGCTGTCTGTGGTATTTCTCAATGTGTTGAATTGAAACGATGTCAGTTTAACGAAATACATATTCACGGATAATTTGACATTAGTGTCAATTTATAATCCCTACTGCGCAACTATAGAACAAAGAGAAGTGAAAAATGCACACAAGACAAAGCAGCAGGATTCCATTGTTCAATAGTATAAGTCCCCCGATGGGATAATCTCATTTGCCATCATCCCAACGTTGACTATATTATGTAAGTGTATTTGTTTGGGAAGCCTGGATTTTAGGTTGGAAAAATGCAGCTACCTGCTAATGTTACCGGCTGTACACTCACTAGTACTTATTGCATAAAAAGCAGTGCCGCACATTATTAACAGCCGTGCATTAACCGACGAAAAGCCGTGTATTAACAAGGCAATTCACGCGCTGTTAATGCACGGCTACGCAACTTTCAATATGCGTATACCGGGGCCACAGAATTGCTGCCGTCACGAGATGTGGAGTGTCCGGCCCTAGAACGAGCATAGTCCATGGAAATTGCGTTCCCGAGACAGCAGTGAAAACGCAAAACAAAATAGTGCAAGAAATAACGCGAAATGTAGCAAATGTTTTCAGTTTTATGCAATAAATAGCGATCGAACATGTTTTTTCAATGCATTAACATTCGCCAAGTCCCTTGGGAGGTGTTGAAAACCGCGGCCTTCGGTCTCGGTTTTCAACACCTCCCACGGGACCTGGTGAATGTTAATGCATGAAAAACCATGTTTGATCCCTATAGTGATTCAGATTCTGAAAATGAGCAGGAGTAATAGATCCCACTCCTTCCAGTACAACGTATCGTCAAAATGCGTATACTGACGGTTGAAGCACTTTATCCTTTATCTGTAGAATGTTTACAGCTTAGAATCTTATTACGACCGAAGCTATGTCTGCTCTCTGCTGAGACAGTTGGTAGGTTATTGGCCAAACTTTGATAGCGTAGTTAAGCACTACAGCCCATCAATCCAGAGAAGCTTGCGAAAAAGGTAAGAGAAAAGTCCAGGGAGTGCCACAATCACAAACCGCAGCCCTTCCCAGACCTCAAGAGGAATAGGACATAACTGTACACGCAAGAATATCCACACTGCAGCTACCCAGACTAGTTGAATGCTAGATGTGTCGCCAGTAAACAATTCAGATCCTGGCAATGAGCAGGAGTACTAGATTCCACCTCTTCCAGTACAAATGTGTCGTCCAAATGAATATACTGATGGTTTTAAGCACTTCATCCTTTATCTCTCGAATGATCTTAGAATGTTGTTACAGCCGAAGCTGTATCTGCTCTCTGCTGAGACAGTTGGTAGGTTTAAGGCCAAAATTTGATAACATAGTTAAGCACTATAGTCCAAAAAAAAAGAGACATTTTGATGCATTGCCTGAGTTGGGAGCCTTTATACGAACCGAATGCTTATGTAGTTTTGTATTACGCTCGTAAGAGTAGCATCGGAACCCAGGGTGAAGTTGCCTAGCTGTAAAAGTGCTTTAAATCCCAACCCCCCCCCCCCCCCCCCCGGTGGTTTACTCTACTGACCGTTCTATGGCGGTGGCCCCGGTGTTAGTCTTACTCTTTGTTGCTTTGTGTTTGTGGTTTATTCTACGAGGTGATTGGTTTGATGCCTTATCTTGTGTCATTTTATTCTTGTGTTTTTCAGTCCTTTTAGCATTGCGATTACCTCGCTTGGGGAAGAGAGAGCTAATCTAAGTGTTTTCCGTACGTTTGTTCGATTTGAGCTTGTTTGGATTTATCGGTTTCCTCTTCCTCATGGTGTCTGGGAAGGGCTGCGGTTTGTGATTGTGGCACTCCCTGGACATTTCCCTTACCTTTTTTTATACAAACCGTGATACATTTAATGCAAAGTTAAATAGTATACCGTTCAAACCTTGAGTTCCGATACAAACGTGCGTGGTCCGGTTTAAAGTGGAACCATTTTCAACGTAAAAATAACAAAAAGAGATGGGAAGAGGTGTTAAATTTCTTGCACGTTTTACGCCTCATGAGTATGCCCCTACATTATATAGAAATAAACGTCATAAAGATTGCCTTTGGAAACAAAGAACACACTACAGATTAGAAAATGGGAGTCTCGGTTTTATTGAGACTTTTCATAAGCAGTAATGAAGTTTTCAACACTGCTATTCATTAATGATTACACATCATGTATAACAGCTTGTTTAAACAATTGCTTGCCAAATAAAAACAAATCTGCATCATATAGTAATAACTATATACATAATAACTATATGGCAATGGAAAACAGCACAGTCCCTTATCAGAGCTGTCTGATTTGGTTCTAACTTACTTACTTGTTTACTTATGCAATTACATCTTACTGTTTGTTTAAGAATACCTGTCACAGATATTATGGTAAGTTCTCACAATACGAGTGTAGAAAGTAAACTTCCTTATTTAAGTTTTAAACCTTATAAAACCATCTGCAAGTTGAGCCGGATCTATGCTGATGAAATATGCCATCAGGTTGTTTTTAATTAGAACGGATAGTTTTAAAATGAGACATAGATAAGGATATCTGTAAACCAGAAGCCTTACTAGCGCGAAAGTCTTAAAATGGCAAATTTATCAGCTAATATTATTTGAATCGGAGCGCGCCAGCTTAGAGCGTTCTTGCTTATCCTTTAAATTGATATAGAGACACGCTGTTCTGTCAGAAAAATAAACATACTGTAACAACTCTAAATACTGGTACAAACAGGCCTCAAGAAACCGTATAGACTCAGATCAGACACAGCGATTGAATCCGGAACTTCTAGGACCAGAGACCCGTTAACTAATCACTGCTAGTTGTATCACATGTGTACAAAGCAAAACCTGGGAGAATAGGAAAATTTGTTTAAAGCCTTCGTCCTGGTACAGTGTATTAATTGTATACGTACACATTAAAAATGCGAGTATGTGAACGCTTGTTTGGTTATGATAAAAATCTAAAAGGTTGCCTTTGGAAACAAAGAACACATTTCAGATAAAAACAAAATGGGAGTTTCAGTTCTATTGATACTCTTCATAAGTAGTAATGAAGTTTGCAACACTGCTTACGCCCTCTAGCATATTCATAAGCAGAACTCCGTTTCTAAAGATACAACATTGGGCCAAATGATCCAAAGGAAATGACAATATAATCTGCACTACGGTGAAGTAACGGGAAATGTTCTATGGTCACCACACGGCAGTAACACCAGCTGCAGTGAGGTAAAATAAAATCTAAAAGGTTGCCTTTCGAAAACAAAGATTACATTACAGATAGAAAATGGGGATCTCAGTTTTTATTGAGACTCTTCATAAGACTTTCTTTATTGCTGCTTGCGTCCATTGTGTCCTCAGCGAAAACAACAACCAGTATCTGGTTGGGGTCGGTCTGTCGGAACCCGACTTTTATGACGACTCACGAACTTTATAAAGTCAAATGGTAAGTTTGATTTAAGATAAATAAAATAAAATGAATTGTTACTCGCTATAAAAGGATAGAAAATATAATAAATATTGCATGACAGACAGACTGCATGTTTCATGGTCAATGAAGGTTTCCTCTTAAATTGCATGATAGACGATGGGTCAGGCTGCAGTGGTTCAATCCAAAATCTTTTAACAAAATGGTAAGAGAAAAGTCCAGGAAGTGCTACAATCACAAACCGCAGCCCTTCCACGACACCAAGAGGAAGAGGAAATCGACAAATCCAAACAAGCACAAACGTACGAAAAGCACTAAGATTAGCTCTCTCTTCTTCCCCAAGTGAGATAATCGCAGTGCTAAAAGGACTAAAAACACAAGAACAAAATGACACAAGGTAAGACATAAAACAAATCGCCTCGTAGAATAAACCACAAAGCAACAAAGAGTAAGACTAACACTGGGGACCAACGCCTTAGAACGGTCAGTAGAAGTAAACCACCAAGGGGTTTAAAGCACTTTTACAGCTAGCCAACTTCATCCTGGGTCCCGATGCTACTTTTAATACAGAAATACATAAAAATTCGGTTCGCATAATGGCTCCTAACACAGTCAATGCATCAAAGCGAAAACATTAAAATCAAATTAATCAATATAATAAACAAAGACAAGTACTCACGGCTAATTCTTCTGCATGCCAGAGTAAATGTAAACCAATAGTTGAACCACGGCGGGCCAAGCCAAAGACATATCGTCAAGCCTCAGCCCACTGGTTAAAGTTTTACGAAGAGGCCGTCATTGAGTCGACTATTCGTCCAATGATTTGCATTTGCTTTGACTTCCAGTTTATATGAGTGTCTGTGCATGTGTGCGTGTGAGTTTGTGTGTGTCCAATGTTGAGTAAAGGAATACCTACGCGGACCAAATATATGTAGATGAACCTATATAAAATACAGGGGCAAGGACTGTCCTCTACACTACGTGATTTAAACCCCAGATTGTCCGTTCCAAGTTTGAGCCATTTTCATGTAACTGTAACATTGCGGCCCAACTCTGGCTGTCCATTTTGCTTACGGCTCTGTTTTCTTAAATCGTGTTTTCGTGTATCGAAGCTAGTTTTGTGTCCAATGATATCAAATGTTGCCCAATATGTGTTCTGTTTTCTTTTGTGTTCAATAGCTTCTACTGTAAAATACATCATATCTGCGACATAAAAATTTGGTTGCTTGCGGGAAGGGCTTCTTTGCGCATTTTATTTTTGGCTCATTCATATGCCACACAATATACATTTGTTGCAAGTTGAATATTGGCGGAACTGTATTTTGGCGGTTCAGCCTGGATTGCCAATAGCGCTCATTACGAAAACACGCCTATTCAAATATATAGAAAATTTCACCTCCAAAACCCGAAACTTTTCAGGTAAAAAACTCTGATATTTTTCATATTTCTGCTCAAAACATAGATTGTGGGTACTTGTTAGAACTGCCTCAGCGAGGCGGTTCTAACGAGTACCCACAATCTATGTTTTTGTGCAGAAATAAGAAAAATAATGTATACCCTTGTAAACCCCAGTTTTACTATATAAAAGTGGGGTTTGAGGGGGTCAAAATTATATAGGCATGTTTTCAGGACGTATAATAAATTGGCCATCAAATGTAAGTGTCATACAGTATTTCGTGTTCATGCTTGAAGCTGTTTCTCCCCAACCCATCTCTGTTCCCAACAATTTTGCTATTGATTCTTCCAAGGTGAAATTTCTGTTGCTGTCTTTTTGGTTCGTTTGTTTGTTCTGTTATCATCCTTATAATCAAAACCAGATACCTGTGCAAACAGTGTAGATGCTGATGGGATGGCTCATAATAAGCCATCTCATCAGGATCTACACTATTTTGCATTCTGTTTTTTTTTTTTTTTTTTTTTTGTTTGGTTTTTTTTTTTTTTGACATTCCTATGCAAAAATGAACATATCCAAAATTCAGTGATAGAAATGTCCATTTCATAAACTCAGAGTGGAAAGGGTTAAGGGAGGTTTACGTTTCGCGATTGTAGTCTTTCTTGTGTAGTCCTATTCATTTCTTAACTTTCTTTCCACTGGTTAAGAATTTCAGGTGTGTTGATGGCGAAAACGGCGAGCTTGGGTGAATGATTTGGGTATATACTTTCCGATAGGTAAAGTGTGCCAAGAGTGTATACAGCGAAACCGCTGAGGGAGCATGGTAACGTTGGACAATTAGACTTTCCCAGATGTCAAATGCGTCATCGGGTATTCATGGAGAAAGTGACTTTTAGAGGCATACATTATTCTGAATACGTAGCAGAAGACTTTAGTGTCTATGGATTTAATTTGCACTATCCAATATGGTACAAGCTTTCTGATGCATCTTTTCACTTTGATTTACAGATTCACTCGATTTACAATGAAAATTCTTGAACGAGCACAGGTTACACCGTGTAGGAATATTTATGCCTTACAATTTCCCTGAGCAGGTCGAAAAATATCTCCGAAACCTCGCTTATCATAATCATAAGCAGAGTGTCTATGATATTTGTCAGACAAGATGTCTATGCACTTAAATATTGCAATTTCATTCGACGTTTAGTCTTAACAGTTTACGTTATAGTTGAGATTTTAGATAAAATCGTAATTTTAATGTCAACACTTAGCATGTTGTTACTTTGAAAATCGAAAACCGCTTTGAGTGGTGCTACGGGTGGGGGGGGGGGGGGATGGGGTGGGGCCGTTGCAACCTTGCAAACTCGATTGTTGCATCAGAAGAGACTTAATAAACCGAAATCTCGTTCTTTTGTGTGTTTTTTTGTTTATTAAGGCAGATTTTTAGATTTTTTTTTTTTTTTTTTTTTTTTTTTTTTTTGCATTTCATGCACACTGGCTCCTCAAGAGACAATTTGCATACGAGATTGGCAATGCTTCTTTTCTGTGTAAACACAAGGAAAATATCGTTAATTTATTGTCTGTTGAATCTGCCCAGAGAGCTTTTGGCTATGATGCAAACTAACACTGCTGACGACGAATCTGCTAATGACGGACGCCCTGTTGTCGCTTAAACAATGCTTTTTGGTTAATTGAATACTTTTGTTGACGATATATTGTTATCTATGCTACATATACTGCTTCACTTCTGCAATAAATCTTAATCCATTAATGCTCAAATATTTTCAATGAACTTCGCCATTGTGGAACATTGCGAAATACACTTATCAAGATACATATTTCAAAGCTCTAGATAGTGTTTCTGATAAATTAAATATATTTTCCTCATTTGTTCACATACACAACCAATATATGTTGCAGGTACAACATAGGCTGTGGGTACTTATTAGAAGTGCCTCTATGAGGCGCTGCTAATGAGTTCTCACAGCCTATGTTTTTGTGAAAAGAAACATAAGAAATATATTTATCTTGATACATTTCTTAACTAGAGCTAAATATGCAATGGCATTTACAACAAATATTATGGCAAATGAAGACGATTTTGGTTGATAAGCATTGAAAAGCTGTTTTAAAAACTACAAAGATTCGAAACTCCCTCTTAGTTTTGTAGACCCCTGTTTTCACTATATATTAAGGGGTAACATAGTTATGTGTTTTAATGTGGCTGGATACATCTTGTACAATGTCGAATTCGCGCCATTTTACAGGGGATAAACGAAGAGAAAATAATTGTGACTTCCTTTTTGCCCTTTTTTTCATATCAAAGCACTTCTAAAAATGGTTCTATACTAAACGGTAAGCATTTGGTCCCGTGTGAGCAATGTTTTATTTCTTTTTAGAGGGAAACACTTATGAGGCAGTTATCTCCCTGTACAGTATATCCATTCACCTTAAACGGATAATATATATTACACCCCTTTAATCTTCTGACCGGTCCGTTTCCAATATATAAGGGGTGTCTGGTTGTTGTTTTTTTATTATTATCTTGTTTTGTAGAAATTCCCCCAACATAATGCAAACATTGGGCATAAATGGGTAAATTGTTTGATGTGCATTATTATTTATTAGAACCAGTGACGTCATTGTTTCTGCGTGACTATTAATAAGTTGCGAATGTGCAAATGACTATAAATATCTGGAATATTTCGATAATGTTTCCACCACTTGATTTGGTAGAAACATCTTATTTACAATTAAAAATGACATTATGCGGTTCGTCTTTTTTAAGAGCATTTGTATTCACAAAAAAAACAAGTGTATTTTCCTCTGTTTTTCAACAAATGGAGTCAGCTGATTCTTTATATAGCTGACAGATCTGGGCATGCGATAATTTCATAAGTTGCTATCTAAAAAGCTTTAATATATTATTAAACCACTGAACTTAACTAAGTCATGACATGTGCGCCCTGCAAAGACTTAGATAATCCTGGGCATAGCCCAGTTTGAACGGACTCTTCGCTGAGTGGTCTGTGGACAGACAAGGCTTCAAAGCTTCTTCGGGTGTCCAACAAACACTCTAAACATCACACCTCGCTATGCAAGGGCTATCATAGACTTACTCGGGAGAATACCCAATGTTTGGCTTGCAACGAAGAATGTGCTTTTTTCACTTCTGATATATACAAGAATTACAGTTTATGGTCTTGTCAAAAAGTCTGTGATGTCCTTGTTTATCTTTTGGATAACATTTTTTTTAGATTTGTAACTAAACTTTATAGGCAAACTATTGGTATTCCGATGAGAACTAGCCGTGCTCCTCTTGTTGCAGATGAAAGAAATTTTATGAAGTTTTTCTCACGGAAAAATCTGGCTGACCTTATTGAGGCTTTCAATTCCATTTCAAGATACCTGGATGATTTATTATATTGGCAATATTTACTTTTACCAAATGGTGGACCGCATATACCCTACTGAAGTCAAATTAAATTAAGCCAATTCTTCAAATACCGAAGCACCTTTTTTTGGATTTGAATCTATGCATGTCTAATGATACAGTTTCCACCAAAATTTATGATATACGGGACGATTTTGATTTTGATATAGTCAATTTCCCTTTTCTGAATGGCGATGTCCCCTGGCGTACCTCATATGGGGTATATATATCTCAACTTATTAGATTCGCCAGAGCCTCTTCAAGTCATAGTGACGTTTCTTGCCGTAATAAAGTCCTTACTGCCAAACTTCTTAGGCAGGGCTTTCGTTTTTTTTAAACTTCGCAAGGCGTTTTCGAAATTTTATCGCAGACACAGTGCCTTGGTAGAAAAATACAACGTCGGTCTGAAAACACTTCTGCAACAAGGTATATCGGGACCAGAATTTTACGGTGACTTAGTGTACAGGTCTAGAAAATTTTGGGAAAAATCAATACTTTCGGAGAATTCAGAAAAATAATTAACCGTTATAAAAGAATTGTCTATTACCAGGATATTATGCGACATATTGCATGCCTAGTTATTAACCCAATCATTGTTGATGGCTATGTTTCACTCTTTAATTGTACGACGGCGGTTCGGTCTCAGACTGAATGACAGCCTCTTTGTAAAACTTTAACCAGTGGGTTGGGGCTTGACGATATGTCTTTGGCTTGGCCCGCCATGGTTCAACTACTGGTTTACATTTACTCTGGCACACAGTAGAATTAGCCATGGGTACTCGTCTTTGTTTATCATAGTGATAAGTTTGATTTTTATATTTTCGCTTTGATGCGTTGACTGATTTTCATGTATTTCTGTAATAAGAGTAGCATCCGGACCAAGGACGAAGTTGGCTGGCCGTAAAAGTGTTGTAAACCCCCCGGTGGTTTGTTCTGCTGACCGTTCTAAGGCGGTGGTCCCGGTGTTAGTCTTACTATTTGTTGCTTTGTGGTTTATTCTATTAGGCGATTTGTTTTAAATCTTACTTTGTGTTATTTTGTTCTTTTCAGCAATGCGATTACCTCGCTTTGGTAAGAGAGAGCTAAGCTTAGTGCTTTTCGTACGTTTGTTTGATTTCCGCTTGTTTGGTTTTGTCCGTTTCCTCTTCCTCTTGGTGTCTTGGAAGGGCTGCGGCTTGTGATTGTGGCACTCCCTGGACTTCGCTCTTACCTTTTCTTTTTCACATAAAGTACATTTTCTCCAATTGCCGTTCCATTGCTAACCAATTTATGCCGAATGGACTCTTCCATTCTAGGTCTTCAGACAGGTCGATTTCCAAAAGAAGGGGAGCCCGGTTAGTTTTTACTATAACTATAGTATAGACATTCTTGGCGTCTGATCTAGGCCTACACCGCATAACGAATTAATTATGAGTTCGACCGACAAGAGTACTATTTTGAAAACTTTCAGTTGTTAACATGAACCCACACAAATACGAGCCACAACGACAGAAAAAGTACCTTCTGGTGTGCGCTCAGAGAAAATTTAGATCAGATTCGCGCACTCTAATCAGAATCTTTACTGTGCAAGTTTTAAATACATGGTTCCTTCATGCGAACAACGAAGACACTGATCAGACAGCGTGGATGCACATGCTGATTGTATGAATATATATTTTATCACGTTGCAGCACGTGATTCGCTACGAATAAAAACCACATGTAATGTTTGCGAAAGAAATTAGTTACAAGTATTAGCTTTCACAAAAGGCTGTCTTTACTAAGCATACATTGTGTACTAAGCGTAGACCAAGCTTTTTGTGGAGGCCAATATGCTTGATTATAATAACGTTGAGCTGTCCATGGAAAATAGCAATAGACCAGTCCATGACCTTTCATAAAGTGCTCCAGGAGCAAAAACAAACTCTAAGACTGTTTTTGCGTAAACAATGACGACAGCAAAGCATAAAATTGAGAGGCGGGACAATAGCATAAAGCGGAAAATGGTACCCTAATCCACTGCCATTCCAATCATATGCTCTTGCTTATCATTACGAAAACACGCCTATTCATATATACTTAAAATTTCACCACCAAAAACTGAAATTTTTCTGACAAAAATTGTGATATTTTTCATATTTCTGCTCAAAACATAGATTGTGGGTACTCGTTAGAACCGCCTCGCGAGGCGGTTCTAACGGATATCCACAATCTATGTTTTTGAGCAGAAATAAGAAAATTAATGTTTACCCCTGTAAACCCCAGTTTTACTATATAAAAGTGGGATATAAGGGGGTCAAAATTATATAGGCGTGTTTTCGTGATGTGTACCAAAGCAGCGGCAACGTCAGAAAACGTACCTTCGCAAATGTCTGTCCAGCAAAGATTCAGATAGCTGCGCATTCGCATTTTTTTTCATGCGGGCAACTTATCAGACTGTGCGGATGCGCAAGCTGACTTGAGTCTTCGTTGGGCGCACATGTGAGAAGGTACGTTTTCTCAAGACACGGCTTATCTATTGCCTTAAAAGTTAATTTAAAATATTGTGGATCCCAGTCATTTTTCAGGTGCCTTTTCTGACCCCAGTATTTTAGTATGTCAGCGGAGACGGTCCCTTATGAGAGATACCAACAGTGAAGATCGTGGTCAGCCTTCGCATTGCGCAGTCTGACCAGGATCTGCTCTGATGTCAAAAGATTCTGTAGCAGTCAACTCAACAAAGTCTCTGCTCACACTGCACGAATACACAAGCTAAGGAGGCTTCCGTTGCCTGTAAATGGCACGAAGGCATTTTTCCATGTCGAGCATCATCTAATTAAAAACAAAAAGCATTATTTAATAATCTCAACGCTTTCGGATATACACAGATGGTATTTGTCTAAATATGCCCACAGAAAATAAATGACGTAGATACGTATCAATATGTCACATTCTTATCTGTTAACTAGTTGAAAATGGAATTCCGTATTAAGTGTATCTATTAGTGATTACGTATCTATAGGTGCTGTCTATATCTGTGCGTCAAAATCATGATCAGTTGCTTCATGTGTAGGGTAGCCGAACTAAACCCAAATAAGCCTAATGGATTTTCCCATGATGAGTCGATTTGTCATTTAAGGGGTACCAGGTATATGTTTTCATTTTTGTTCTGTTTGTAATTAAAATTCCTGTCAGCAAACAGTGAATGACTTGATCAGACGCTGCATAATACACCGTCTGATCTAGGCCTGCACCGTTTGCCTATGTTCCACAAAAGGGACACCAGGCTTATATGTATTGAGTTAATCACAAACATTTTTTTCACTTGCTTGTATCAATGCATGAGCACCGAAACGCAAATCGACCAGTTTACTGGTAAGAACTCTGGCATGCAGAGCCGCCTTCGCTGTCCGCATATGCCCGAAGACACTTTTCGCTTGCTATGGCCTATGAAATTCGTATTTTGAGTTTAAGCGTCATTTTACATAGCAATATTTTCTTGATAATGAGTCTGGGAGATCGCGATATGACTTTAGGCGCCAAATGTCTTGCATTATTAAAAATTTTATGCGAATCGTGCTTAAACCGCCACACTATAAAAATAAGGACGGACACTTTTGATACATTTATATATGTATCGAGAAGCGAAAGCCATAATCCGCGCGGATAAATCATTTAAACGTATCTGGGCCCAGTGACACAATCGTTCACTGGAGTGAAGGCGTACTTCGGGGAAGGGCCGTAACTAATGTTGTGAGAACTTGTGGCCCGAACCCATTGCTATTATAGAGGCAATAAAATATGTTTAACCTAACCTGAAGACATACTTGACTTAAAGTCCTAAATTTGAATAAGACACGAGGCATTTAAAGTCAACGATAATGATTACTTTTGTCTTACTCTTGAAGACGAATTCGAACTTTATATTTATTTGTTTTATTTGTTCAGTCCGTGAAAATCAGTTATGTGAAAATGTTAATTTTGTTTTGCAAATTTACCTCCTGAAAGTTAAGGTTGCCTATAACTTAAAAAATGGGTTGTAATACCAGGCACACAGTTCATCGATATTTTCGCCATTATTGTTGTTGTGTGTACATAAGAGATATGGAGGCCCTGGTCAGAAGTCCAACTTACAGGTACATGTATCTACTGTCCCGTGTTTGCTTTAAACGTAACGTGAAAGCAGATAACTGCATATCATGAGCCATGACTAATTTCAGCTCAGAGCATTATATTTACAACACCCGTGATTTTAAGTTTGCGAAGTAATCCACACAGACGTTTTGTTTTAAATATTGTGTCAGACCTCAGTTTGGTCAGTGTAGCTGCATCTGTATGGGGTGTGCTTTTAAAAGTATACTTGTATCATCTTACATAATTTTGTTTCACAGAAATACTTTATTTGATAAGTTTGGCTGTCCGAAAGAATATTAATTGAGCTAGCGCATGACAAAACCTATAAAATGGCAAGTGCGCCCAGCGAAGACTCGGATCAGCCTGGGCATCCGCCCAGTCTGATCAGAGTCTTTGCTGTGAGCTCAATGTGTAGTTAAGGATCCAAACTTTTTTCATGCGGACAGCGAAGACTCTGATCAGACTGGACGGATGCCCAGGCTGCTCTGAGTCTTCGCTGGGCGTGCATACCATTTTGTTGGTTTTGTCATGCGCTGACTCAATTATAAATGAAATTAACCAGGAAATGCAACGATCACGAAGCTAAGCCTTAACTGCCCACCGAGAGAAGATAATGGCCAAATAATGACGGGACGGAACGGCGCAGTTGCAATAGCCGACATGTACAGACAAAGAACTCCAATAGGCAGAAACAACTACTGAGGTAGGTTGTGGGAATGGGGTTGCGGACTCTGTGATATCTTAACCCATTTATGCCGGATGGACTCAAGTTTTTGGTCAAGTCCATTCCCTGTATAAGGGTGTCTGGTTAGTTTTTATTATTATCATGTTTTGTAGAAATTTCTGAACTTAATGCAAACAGTGTAGACCCTGATCAGACGCCGCGTTCTGCGGCGTCTGATCAGGTTCTACAGTGTTTGCCTATGTCCCTTTTATGGGACGCTAGCTTTAAATGGGTTAAGCAAGCTCCATTTTTGTAATGAAATCGTGTTTTGCGACCGGTACTAAAAGTAAATTGGTCACGTGACGGAATACCTTAAGTTTATACATAAGCCAGAGCACAGCATTTCCTACAAGACTGCGCGTGCGCCCAGCGAATACTAAGATTGATCTGAGTTTTTCTGAGTCTGCCTGAAGACGCTTTTGATCCTTGGTTACCCACAGGGTGCCTGGCGAAGATTCTGATCAGACTGCAAAGTTGCTGGGCGTACATGCAGTCTTGCAGTGCTTTGCTCCGGCTCGTTTCTAAAACGTGACCATCAGTTATCTTGAAAGGCCTCTTAAGTCTTTTCTTCGCCCCATGTAGCTAAATCATTACTGATTGCATACTCTATAAAGCTGAAAAGCCCATTCATCATTTGAGAATCATTTAGGCTATCAAATAACTTACAAATGCAAAGTTTTCAAGTGATGCTTGTGGTAAATGTAGGGTACCTAGAAAAGTTATACTTTTAAGAGGAACGGCTTTGGATTCATGTGTGTGCGTGTATATGTGTATGTATTTTGTAACTGGAAGACTAAAAAAACTTGAGAAGTTGAGAAAGGTTCCAATTTATGGATGTTATTCTACCAGCAGGGGATAAAGTGTTTGTCCATTTTCTGAAATTCTGTCTTGTAGTAAATTGTACTTTGAGGGAAATGTCTTATTGTGTCTAGACGCACCCTATCTGAAAATGTGTTGTTGACATGTGCACTCGCGACGTTGCTCATTTTTTATCACATCTGACTTAAGGGGGCTGAATACGCTTGTTAGGTTTTCCGCCATTTGTTCACTTTTTGACTCTCTATTTGTTTTCCTGCATGCCAGACCTTTCTGAAAAGGTCTACTCTAAAAGGAAAGAATTTGCTCCCCATGGGAGCAAATTCTTTCCTATTAGTGAAGACCTCTTTTCAGAAGGAAAGCTAAGCAGTTTTGACAGGGTTGTTTCCCACTGAAAGTGAATCCATTGCCCTTTGGTTGCAAGTGCATCTTTGAGCATATAGATCCGCACAGGAAATAAGAAAAAATAATTATGTTTGGTTTACTGGAATAATAACCAAATATTCTATTAGTCGTACATTTCCACCATGTTTACGCTATACACACATGCGATACAGTCATTGTTTTCAACTTGCAACAAATTGAATTGCGATGCGCCACACATAAAGGGACCATAACGTATTTATGTCCAGATAAGCTTGCGCATTCGCCGTCTGATCAGAGTTTGCGCTCGCGTCAATAGATTTTTATACCTCTTGAATGAAGAGTATCCATGTATGTATTTTTATTATTTCTCCACAAAAACACAAGTGTGGGTACTCATTAGAAGCGCCTCGCCGAGGCACTTCTTATGAGTATCTACTTCATGTTTTTATTTGAGAAATAAGAAAATATTAATGCGTTTTGGCTAAAACATGCTGGATTTAACACAATTCAGATTTCCTCCAAGTAATAAATGAAAACCTTTATTTGTTTGTGCGTCTGCGCAGAATAGTCTGCGCCTTCAGTTTCCACACCACTGTAGCCCTTTTTTAATGACGCAGCCCAAATGTCTATAGTCAGTTGTAGCAGTATGACCATTCTATTAAGATGGCTTTGATCTACGGTTTTAAGCGAAACCGAATCTTCGAGCATATGGAAAATACCCAGGTCGTATTGCGTATGCGTCCTCGATCGATATACACGTACATATAAACATTACAACAACCAATGATTCTGTATGATGGCCGTGAATGCCCACATTAACGCTTAGCAGTCTGGTTAACATTCAGCAGACGATATTTTGAAATATTTTTACTTTTTTCCAGATTATAGGCTCTGACATTTCATGCAAATTGTCTTAATTTTCACGAAATATCAAAGCCTATTTGCTGGGAAAAATAAGAAACAATATTACAAGCTTGTGGTCAGTTGAATGTGCCCTGAGAATGATAAAAATTAAACTAATTTTGGTATTGTCTAGAAGACACCTGTATCATAAGACGTCCCCAGCTAGCATTCTACGTAAATCTACATCGGGCCGTCATCGGCCCGTCAGCTACCCTGACGGGCCGATGACGGTCCGATATAGATTTACGTAGAATCCTGACTGGGTCGCTGTTATTCAGTGGATAACGTTATGTCATAAAAATCGTATGATCACACGTTACATAACACTTTGGTGAGAACAAGTAACCTCGTTACGACGTCCATGTCAACCATACCTTTTCTGTTGAACAACTGGTTGACAGTTAAAGGCGATAAAATCCGATTTGAAATGGTCATATGATAAAGAGATTCTTACACTCGTGATCATTTCATATGAAATCGTTACATAAATTTCATATGAAATGACCGCTTGTGTAAGATCCTCTATTTCCACTATAGCTTGGAACATTTTCTATGTTTCTTTTTCATGCGCAGGCTGATCTGAATCTGCGCTTTTTTGCGCATGTTCGACGGCATATTTTCGCTTTACCCCTATTTAAGTTTTGCAGCAAATTTAAGGCAAAGCACCGGAAACGTTCACATGTATGATCGTGTTAAAGAAAACTCCCGGATTACTTTAGTCTGACAATTTACTGGCAGAACAACTGTTATGAGAGTTTCGACTTTTGTTGCATTTTATATTTCGTCTCTTTACAGTACGGACATATACCTTAATACACTGACCCCTATAAAATGCAATACATCTGGTCCCAGTTGTTCAAAACTAACGATGTCGTTAGTTAACGTATCGTTAAAACTTTGAGCATTAAATATGGCATATATGCTACTATTTTTGCTGAAAAAATGTAAGTAGCTACTCACATTTTTTTCAGCAAAAATACCTGTGAATTAGATATTATACTGACTAGAACAGTTAATATTTTGACCACTAACGAACTCCTTAAGCTAACAATGCTTTGAACAACTGCGCCTTGGACTGTAAAGAAAAGTAAGATTAATACAATAACATCTCGATGACCGCAACACCGATTGCTCGTTTACCTTGGATAAATCGAACTCGTTTTGAGTCCCTACGAAATTCTTCCGATAGCACAAGAAAACAAATATTTTCTTATTTTGTCATGAAATTGTATGTTGTGTGTACTCATTAGAATCGCCTAGGCGATTCTAATGAGTACACATAACATACCATTGTTGTATAAAAAATCAAAAAGACTTCCCTAAAATATCATCTTTTTGCTTCCTGACATGGCGCCATGATTAACCCTCAGTGGCTCGAACTACACATGTCTCGAATAAATATTTCCATGGTCCTAAAAATGTTCGAGCCATTGAGGTTTTACCATGCCTTATTTTTATGCTGCAGTACAATTTACCTGTACTTGTTGGTCCACAATTCCCAGTAAGCATTCTACATAAATCTATAGCGGGCCGTTATCGGCCCGTCAGGGTAGCTAACTGGGTAGATTTATATAGAATGCTAACTGGGTTTTCTTGCTTATATACTTTATATTATAGAATAAACAATGCAAATATGCCCTCAGTTGTTTATTCACATGTTACGCACTTAGCCCACTTGTTCAAATCATCCTTAGCTTAACGAGCTCGTTAATGACAAAATTGTGAACCATTATAGTTAAGGTATTTTCAAATACATTGATATATTTGCTAGAAAATGTGAGTATTTTTGCAAATATTTTTGCTGGAAAATGTGAGTATTTTTGGAATGCGAAAGCTAGTCACATTTTTCAGCAAAAAATATCGATGTATTTGCCATAGTTCAAGATAGAAATGCTAACGTCTCGTTAACTAATAACCCCGTTAAGTTTTGGGCCTAGTTGTACAGTAATAAAGTGTGTCTTAGTCGCTTTTGCCATAATCTTATGAAGGCTACGTTTTTTCTCTAGTGTTTTTTGTTTTGTTATTGTTCTGTTTTGTTTTGTTTTTTTGTTTTTTTGTTTTTTTTTTGTTTTTTTTTTTTCTGTAAAGTTTAAATTTATTAGCTTTAGCCACACTTAAACCACAATAGTGCAGACATGTGGATCCCGTTCACATTCGTTAGGACAAGTTAGATCCAAATGTTTATGTGACATTTCAGAAATAGTAAAAGAGTCCATTGCAAGTGCATTTCTGGGTGGTTTTCTCTTGAGATCAACATGGACACTGTCCAGAATCAAAATCAACTGATAAAATACCTGTCCATTCTGACATTGTCGTTAAATAAAATCAGCTAAGTTTGCTCTTGTATACTTTAAGAAGACATAAAAGAGGAAAAATCACGGTTTTGTATTAAACTGTCGTTTCAGGTGTTCTTTGTTTCCAAAGGCAATCTTTTTGACGTTTATTTTACTACACTGCAGCTGGTGTTAGTTCCGTGTGGCGGCAGTAGAACGTCTCCCCGTACATCACCATAGTGCAGATTGTATTTCATTTCCTTTAGGATCATTGGGCACATTGTGGTATATTTAAAAATCGAGTTTTGCTCATACATACGCGAGAGGGCGTAAGCAATGTTGCAAACTTCATTACTGCTTATGAAGAGTCTCAATAAAACCGAGACTCCCATTTTCTAATCTCTTGTGTGTTCTTTGTTTCCAAAGGCAATCTTTTTTGACGTTTATTTCAACTACTATATATAGAAGCGTACCGTCTGCAAAATCTAATTCATGCGTTAGTGTTTTAACAATACCATTTTACATATATAACCGGAGAATACGAGAGGAATAAGAATTGACCCCTGTTAATATATATGCATATTGAGATGTTTGACTGTTAATGATTGCTGTATAACACCTTTTAAAAGATAACGAGATCTACTGAAGCAAACTGTCAGAAATAGCTCAATGTTTCAAGTTCATGCGGGCCGCGCCATGGAAAATGTTCCCTTCGCGATATATGCGTCCGCAGAGTCTGATCGGAGCCTTCGCTGTCCGCTAACAGTAACATTGGACACTGTAGAATGTACCAATATAGTCGAGGCCTCTTTAGACCGTGTGACGTGCCAAAATGAACTGTATTTTTCTGTTCCCTTAAAGTGTTACTCAAATTTTTAGCAGAAGTTCTAGAATTGATTTTGTTATTTTTCAAAGAAAATACATTACGAAAATAAGCCTATTCAAATATACTGAAAATTATACCACCAAAAAAATAAAAATTTTCAGATAAAAATTCTGATATCTTTTCCTATTTCTGCTTAAAACATAGATTGTGGGTACTCGTTAGAACCGCCTCGGCGAGGCGGTTCTAACGAGTACCCACAATCTATGTTTTTGAGCAGAAATAAGAAAACTAATGTATACCCCTGTAAACCACAGTTTTACTATATAAAAGTGGGGTTTAAGGGGGTCAACATTATATAGGTATGTTTTCGTGATGAGACTGGACATTCAATGCGCCTCATAAAACACGTACCTATTTGCGTGAAGCACATGCCATTCACTAACATTATAAATCGGGCAAAAGTGGGTGGAAAGCATATGAATGTGGCAGCTTTTGAATAATATGGCAATAGGTTTTGTTAACACTTAGTGCAGTGGGTACAAATTTCAGCAGACAATATTTTGCTTTTTTATGCATGAAATGTCAAAACCTGTTTTCTGGGAAAAATATTTTTTCTAGCATGCTTAGCATTAATTGGTTGTGTCAGGAGAATCTGGCCCTTATTTGATATGTGATCTGATTTTACATCACAAAAACATGCCTTTATAATTTTGACCCCCTTAAACCCCACTTTTATATAGTAAAACTGGGGTTTACAGGGGTATACATTATTTTTCTTATTTCTGCTCAAAAACATAGATTGTGGGTATTCGTTAGAACCGCCTCACAGAGGCGGTTCTAACGAGCACCCACAATCTATGTTTTTAGCAGAAGTATGAAAAATATCAGAATTTTTAATCTGAATTTTTTTCAGTTTTTGGTGATAAAACTTTCAGTATATTTGAATAGGCATGTTTTCGTAATGACAGCTAAGTATGAGTATGCAAATGTACCTTTGGTGATGTAATAGCCATCTTTTTTCTATAGGCCGTATAGACTTACATTTATCTAGCGTAATTTGATCGGCCGAAAGCTACAGTCGAACCTCGTTATCTCGAACTCGCTTATTTCGAATTACCGCATATTTCGAAGTGAAAATCTGGTCCCTGTTTTAACATGAAACTATGACAACACGTCAAAATAATGTGGAAAAAAGGAGAAATTGCTCCTAAAGAGCAATTTCTCCTCTTTTTCACACTATATATATATATATATATATATATATATATATATATATATATATATATATATATATATATATATATTTCTAACTTCAGGGGTCAAATTACATATTCATTTGTTAAATGTGGTTGTTCAATTTATTGTTTTCATCACTCTCACAACTCTGATATGTCGAGGTACGGATATCTCGAAGTATTTCAGTGAGTCCCTTGGAATTCGAGATAACGAGAGTCGACTGTATTTGAAAACGGGATTTATACTCCGATAAATCTAAAGAGCAGGAATTGGACAAAACATTACTGCTGTCGATGTTGCCTTGAGAAGCACTGTTGCCCGGTTTATAAAACTGGTTCCAGGTTGCTGTTGAAAAGTAAGTGCACGTAAATTTGGGGCTAGAAAGCCCCAGCTATCCCAAAGTCACAGAACTCCATTGGAGACAACTTGCATGAAATGTCAAATCCTGCTTTGGGGAAAGAAAAATACCACCAATATTTTGTCTGCTGATTTAGCCCAAAGAGTGGTAAAGGCTAATGATTTTTTTTTTGTTCTGATTACAAATCATTATCAAGACTGAATTAAATTTTTCTGCGGTATAATCATATTTTCTGTATTGTAATCTAAAGATGAAATAAAACCAAAAAACCTCAGTTGTACAGAACTTTTTGCTGGGTATATCTTAAAGTACTGACAAAAACAAAAAGAAAATATATATATAAATGGAAGGCAGAAATGCGCAATTTTCAACCCACATGAGAGGATAGTAATAGTCAAAAAATAAGATAGGAAGGATTTAAAGTTCAAAAATTCAATTAATGAGCAAAGAGGAAATAATATCTTCTAAAAAACTGATTCCCCAGTTACTTCTTTATTGTAAATGATCTGGAAAAGAGATTAGAAATACCACTAAAATGACATTAATTTCACAGATATAGCACAATGATAAAAAATGCTTCTGAAATTTCAATACGATCTCGTTCACCGAGATCTTTGTTTCAGAGTTGTTTTTTGACTTTGCATTTTGCATTTTGAGGAATATGCCTGCGTTTAAAACTGCAGTCCGGTACATTATATTTTATTTGGGCAATTTGAGTTATATCACGAAACAACATGCATTAAAGGGAATGTACATACTTTCAAGGGAGGCAATTCTGTCAAAATTGTCCTTGCTTCCGTTCTACAAAGCGGTCCACTCTTAACCCTTCTCATGCTGAATAAATTAAGATGCCAAGCCCACGTCTAATTTCCAGCCAATCGGATTACTTGATCCGGGTTTTTGATAGAAATTAACGTATTTAATGACAAACAGTGCAGATCCAGATCAGTTGGCTTCTTCAGAAGCCAACTGATCTGGATCTACACTGTTTGCTAAGACAGGGCATGTCGTGCTCAGCAAGAGAAGGGTTAACATTGGGGATAAATTTTCCATTTATAGTAAACCCCTTCCTAGAAGAGGCTTGGTGTGCAGGAACGCAAACAGGAAGTCACAAGAGTTAGAGTTATCTCCGTTGTACAAATGGCGAAAAGCTACCAAGTGTACGCAGTCCCATTAACACATAAGAAAATGTTTATGTGCGAATGGCAAGATTAGCCAGTGAATCCATACATACTGATTATAGTCCCCGCTATCAGTTCACATATGTTACATACAGTCGAACCTTGTTATCTCGAACTCGCTTATTTCGAAGTACCGCTAATCCCGAAGTGAAAATCTGGTCCCTGCTTAAACATGAAACTATGACAACAGGTAACAAAATAATGTGGAAAAGAGGGGAAATTGCTCCTAAGGAGCAATTTCTCCTCTTTTCCACATTATTATATATATATATTTCTAACTTCAGGGGTCATATTCCATATATATTTGTTAAATGTGGTTGTTCAATTTATTGTTTTCCTCACTCTCTCAACTCTGATATGTCGAGGTACGGATATTTCGATGTGTTCAGTGAGTCACTTGGAATTCGAGATAACGAGAGTCGACTGTATTATTCTATTCAATGATCCTGTTTGCAAACAAGGAAGGCTGTGGTCATAATGCGCAGGCGCTTAGGGCGATTTAGGCATTCGTTGCTTACATTATGCGATAAGTCCCCTTTTTAAGCTGATAGTCAACAAGCAAACCAACCACCCAACGGACACATGACGTTTATGCAACGTCGCATCAATGTCGAGGCAATGCATGATGCATTGACGGTTGATGCAACATTGTCTTAACGTTGCATGCCCGCTCAGCAGCGCTTTAACTTTCGCATAATACCTAAGGATTATTCTTTTAAAGTGAATAGCTAAACACCAAGGGGAATCAATTATACATGAAAATAGTTGCTTGCCCCGTCCATCGCACCCCTCTTCAGGGTATGGATACTCTTAACCCTTGCCCTGCTGAACCCTGCCTTTTCAAACAGTGTAGATCTAGAAGAAGCCAATTAATCTTGATCTGTACTGTTTGTAATTAAGTATATGAATTTGTATCACATAATCTGATGAAAATTAGAAGTGAGCGTGGCAATTTTTTTTATTCATCATGGAAAGACTTCCCTGTCATGAAAAAGGTACATGTATCTTTCTTTTAAGAGCAGAAAGGAATGATGCATATACCAGTGAATCCAATGCTTTTCTGCTGGAGCAATCTCAACTCCAAAGGGTTCATAGAATAGAAAAGAGGGGACGGAGAAAATAGTTCAACTTGGTGTGTGCTCTCTCTCTCTCTCTCTCTCTCTCTCTCTCTCTCTCTCTCTCTCTGAGAATAGAGAGTAAATAGTTCAGCTTAGAAAGAGAGAAAGAGAGGGAGACGAAAACTTATTGTCTGAAAAGAAAATAGACTTTGATATTTCATTCAAATTGTCTCTACTTCATGCAAATGGTAGAGACAATTTGAATGAAATGTCAATACCTATTTTCTAGGAAAAATAAGAAACATATTTAAAAAAAAAATCAAAATGTCGTCTGCTGAAATGTTTTCTCAGCATGCTGAGCGTTAAATATGGTAACCAGATCTTGATATTATCGAATTCTTTCGGGACTTATTCTGCAATTTACTAGCAATATAAAATAACATTTTATCAGTTTTAATGATGATATACAGGCCGTTCTTTTGTGCACTATAAAGCAATTCTCCATAATATAAAGTATCATTATCAAATATTAATTAAAGATTCTGTGGATTGTTAAGAGGAAGCACTTGGTGATAATTCTGGGACTTTTTTCGCATCTCTCCATAAAAACATATGTTCTGAGTACTCTTTAGAAGCGCCTCGCCGAGGCGCTTCTAAAGAGTACACACAACATATGTTTTTTATGGAGAACAGGAGAAAATTATCCCAGAACAATCATCAAATACTCCTAACAAGTGCTCTGATATTGCTATAAAATATGTTTAATAGAAGATGGGCAATTCAACTTCATTAGGATATTATTGACCTTTATCCTGCTGAAATTAAATAGCAACAGACGAAAAGTTAAATAAATGCGATTTTTCTTATTTCTCTTCCCCTCAAAATAGAATATAGCATTCCATACAAACTGTCTCCCAAAGTGACAATTTGCATATATGTCAGACTCTACTTTAACAGCTAATATTAATCCTTATCCTGCTGTTTGCGTCTTTTTACGCTTTCGTGGGTTGGGGTGGAATGGGGGATGTAGGGTGCCCCTTCCGTAGATTCAGATAAGTAGAAAAAGCAACAGGCTGAAAGTTAAGCTTATTTATTTTAGGAAGCTGCAGTATTTAGTTGCCAGGAGTCGTAGGATGTGTAGTCATAGATGCGTAAACCCACACTCCATTTACGTCGAGCTGACTCTTCTACCAAAACTCCTTGGACCGGTCTATTTTCAATATCAGGGCGTCTGATCTGGGTATGCACTGTTTCCTAATTGTCCCTTTTGTTGTCTCCAGAAGTGGATAAAGTGCATGTACCGACAATGACGATTAGTTAACAGATTCTCTAGAAAGAAACTAATAAACATCAACGTGTCATCCTTTCTTGTAGCAAATTGCATTATTTCGAGTGATGTGCCATTTTAACACTTTTTTTTTTATTTACAGTGTACATTGTACCAGCAATAGCGATTTTAACGATTTTTTTGTCACACCTGCATTCTGTGCCGTCTGATAAGAGTCTACACTGTTTCTATAAAAACAGTTGTATTAAAAAATCACCTGCTTCGCACTCCTTCAATGGGAAATGGACCAGCCAAAAGAGTTGCAGTAGAAGAATCTATCAGGCATAAAATGAATTACAATGTAATTAACACACAGCGCCCCACCGAATCCAAATTGTCTGAGAAAGTACGTATGAAGAGCAAACGACAGCAAAGGAAAATCATCACCCATCGAGCACAAGTTAAGACTCCTGATTCTCTAATCGCAACAGCCGCATACATCAGAAAGAAGACCCCGAAACAGGAGTGAGGGGTGCAAAATTAGGCTTCTATTAATGGTGCAGGTAATAACATGAGTGCTTGCGATTACGTACAATCGACCTTCGTTATCTCGAAGTCCGAGGGACTCTCTGAATACTTCGAGATACCCGTACCTCGACCTATCAGATTTGCAGAATTGAGGAAAAATCAATCGAACAACCACCTTTAGCAAAAGAATATGTAATTTGACTCCTGAAATTAGAGAGATATTGAAAAATATTGTGGACAAGAGGAGAAATTGCTTTCAGCTTCGTGCATCTGGTCACGAATAAAATGGAATGTTTTATAATCCAATTGAGGCCTTTTACATGTACAGGTATACTATAAACACATTTATGCCTGTCGTCCCAATAAAGGACCAGTAGCAAACAATACAGACCCAGAACAAATACCGAAAACGCGGCGTCTGATCTAGGTGTACATATACACTGTATTAGGTACAGAAATCTTCATAATAAAGGATAATACAAAAAAAAACTTTTCAGACATCCTTTCATTCTGAACCTATCCAAAGAGTATCTTTACTGGCATTAAAAGGAAAGAATTTCATTGTGTAATTAGCTAATACTAGCCCAGGACTCCCCCATCTAGTGATCTGCTACAGTCTAAATGTTTAAAAACTCATAGGATGATAGTAACTGTCACAAAACAAAGTCCGTGGCACCTATTTTTTGTGTATACGTCAGAGGCAAATTTGATAGTATGAAGTGAACCAAAACCCGGAAAGAAACTGGAGTCATTTAGGCTAGTTCAATGAATTTTGATATATATGCCACCATGCGCGGTATACGCGTCATAAGCGTACATGAGTTTTTTTAAGCTATACCACCCGATAGCTTTTTAGAAAAGCTTATACTTGTCTATTACGGAACTAATTTCGTATGACTACCAAGCCGGTGCCCTGTAAATTTTAGCAGTCCGTGACATTTATTCCAATATGTTTTTGACGAAAGTGACCAGCGGGACAGGAACTCTGCGATTTCGCCATCATATCAATTCCCCTATTTCATATTCATGAACGGATTAGATGGGACAAACAAGGGTATAGAGTTAACCAAGTTAAGGGGATTGGATATGCTTGGCAGATTTTTTGCTATTTTAACAAGGAAGACAACTTTTGTGACTTCCTGTTTGCTTTCCTACACTTCAACCACCTCCTAAAAAGGGGCCTGCTCTGAAAAGAAAGAATTTGCTCCCAAATTGGGAGCAAATTCTTTCTTTTTAGAGCAAGCCCCTTTTTCAGAAGGGAGGTAAAACAATTTGATAGAGTTGTTTTCCTTGAAAGAGTATTAATTCACCTTAAACCTTAGGAGAGGCTTGATGATACTTTATACGTTCCCAGCTAATGTAGTGGTTCTCAGAAGTTTCTTAAGCATGAGTAGGAATTGTGTATAAACACGCGAAAATAATAACATATTCGTGACAAGCCTGAGAAACACCATTTGTTTCTCCCCGTAAGGAGCTAGTCACAACCTCGCAAATCAGTGCGGCACGCAAGTGCTTACATCTTGACAAAAATATGACAGACAAGGGAGTGGAACCATGAGAAAAGGGCATCATGAGAACTTTTCCGTGTTACTTATAAATGCTATAGGGGTAATTGGTATATTTTAGGGAGACATGTATGTCAAAAATGTGCTTCCTTCCTTCTAACAAGGAGTCTACACTGAAGAAAGAATATAGTCCCAAACAGATCTGCTTGTAAAGACTTTGAAAATGTGCTTTGGAAGGCAGGTTTATATATATTTCTGACTTAACTCTGTATCCCATTCAATTTTCTGTTTAATGCATCTAGCTGTTTGTTTGTTTTTGTTTCTGTTTTTTGTTTGTTTGTTTTTTGGGGGTTTTTTTTGTTTGTTTGTTGTTGTTTGTTTGTTGTTGTTTTTTTTGTTTTTTTTTTGTTAGTGGGGGGTGAGGGTGGGTGCGGGGGGGGGGGGGGTGAGGGGTGGTGACAGATTTCGAGATTTAACCTCTGTGTCCCATAATGCATCTAATCCTAAAATAATCAAGAGATGACAGTTTTCAAATAGTTTTTTTTTTCTTATTTTCCCAGAAAAATAGGCTTTCATGCAAAGGTTCTCTTAGATTTATAGTTAGCATGTCTTACCCTAATTTCCGGGCAAAATAATTTCAAATTGCCGTCTGCTGACATTTTAACTCAGCATGCTATGCATTACTTCCACCACAACTCAACTTTTCATAATAAATTTACTGGAAGAATGAAGTGAACCTTTCCATAAACAAAATCATACAAGCCTAGATATGCAAAATTGTGCCTTCGACGCACATGTGCGGACAGTGCTGGCCCAAATTACCCTTTAGTGCACTTACATCATCACTGAATATTGTAGAATTTATCAACAAAGAAAGTTCTGATCAGATTCATAGGTTAAGCTGGAACTTGACTGTTCGGATATGATACGCAACTCACGAGATGGGCCCTTATACAATCTGCGGACAACGTAGGTCCAGATCAGCATGCGCATCCGTGCAGTCTGATCTAAGCATTCTCTGTTTGTCGACATATACTGCAGTATCCATTGATTCTGTAAGCGGACAATGAAGGCCCTGATCAGCCTGCGCTTATGCGCAGGCTGATCTGGGCCTGCATTGTTCGCATTACATAAGGCCCTTTTCGTGCGTTGCGTGATATAATATAAGGCATATAATATAAGAAAGATTTTGGTATGTTCTGCATTATTTTACACATTATATCTTAAGTTTTCTGACTTTAACTACAAATACCGATGAGGGTGACCAAACAGCATAGTCTTGCACTGCAAAAGGAGCACCGGAAGTGTAGTTGTCTAGGGTATTGGATAATAGGACCTATGAACCGTGAAGTGTGCACTTCGAAGTGCGAAATGTGAAAAAGGAAATGTAAAGTAGGGTGGGTAATGAAATAGCATATGAACAATGAAGAAAGACTATAACTTGTGAAATATGAAGTGTAAATAGTAAGGCATAAATGTTGAAATGTGAAGTGGGAACTATGAAGCAGCAGACATATGAACTATGTATTTAAATCTGAGTAGGAAATATGAAGTGTACACTGTGAAGGGAGAAGAAGGAACTATGAATTGTGACTTGTGAATTCTAAATTGTGAAGTATAAACTGTGAAGTAGGAACTAAGAACTGCAAAGTATGAACAGAAGTTGGAGCTTTGAACTGGGAACTACAATCGACTCTCGCTATCTCGACTTCGCTTATCTGGAATAACCGCTTATCTCGAAGTGAAAATCTGGTCCCTGTTTTAACATGGAAATCTTACAATAGGTAAGAAAATATTGTTGAAAAGAGGAGAAATTGCTCCTAGTGAGCAATTTCTCCTCTTATCCACAATAGCATAGTTTTAATATACCCCTAACCTCAGGAGTCAAATTACATATTCATTTGTGAATTGTGGTTGTTTGACTTACTTTTTCCTCAGTTCTGCGAATCTGGTATGTCGAGGTACGGATCTCGAAGCATTTCAGATTGTGTTTTGGACTTCGAGATAACGACAGTCAGCTGTATAAAATAGGTAGAATGAACTGTGAAGAACAAACCATGAGCACTGAATTTTGAATGTGAACTATGATGTATGGACTGCGAAGCATGAACTGTGCAAAAGGAAATTAGAAGTAGGAACTGCGATATCTAAACTATGGACTATAAACTATGTAGTATGAACCATGAAAAAGGAACTATGAACTGTGAAGCAGTTACTGCAAGCCCTCTTACAACGACAGCATTTGTTCCCAAAGACGTTGCCATTAAAATGAATTTGTTGTTGTAAAGAATCCATAAGGAGTACATTGGTATATTAGAAATGTCTTGTTTTGTTCATGTTACATGTTACATGTTTTAGATATTTGTTAGAATCGCCTCACTGAGGGGATTCTAACAAATATCCAAGACATATGTTTCTCCTAAGTATTAAATACAATATTCTTGTATAATTTGTGACTAATTGGAAATACGAACTGTGACGTAGTTTGCTGTTCTCATTAATATATGTACATGTATGTTGTTCACATATGGCATAAGAACCTTTTTCCCCGCGTTGCTCATCAATGATATATACTGGTAACGCTGACATTATAGCAATTTTGTGAGTTCGATTTCCACATTAATCTCGTTATATTCCTTATCTTTCTTTGGAAGTGCAAACTGCAATCGGTTTAAACGGTTATAAATTGAGCCGCGTCAGGACAAATCCTCTTTAGACTCATATGTACATAACGAAAACACGCCTATTCAAATGTACAGAAATTTTTACCACCCAAAAATAAAAATTTTCAGATTAAAAAAAAACCCTGATATTTTTCAAATTTCTGCTCAAAACATAGATTGTGGATACTCGTTAGAACTGCCCCGACGAGGCGGTTCTAAAGAGTATTCACAATCTATGTTTTTAAGCAGAAATAAGAAAAATAATGTATACCCCTGTAAACCCCAGTTTTACTATATAAAAGTAGGGTTTAAGGGGGTCAAAATTATATAGGCATGTTTTCGTGATGAACATCGAAACAATGGACATTCGCACAGTAGATCCAGATCACACAAGGAAGAATAGTTTTTTTTCTGATCTAGATCGACATGGTTTACCATATCATGCCATTACCGTATTTATCCTTAGGGGAATTTTAAATGGAAATGTGTTGCTTTCCTTCAGAAAGCAGGGACAACTCTGATAGGAAAGAATTTGCTCCCGAGGAGAGCAATTACTTTCCTATCACAGTAGACCCCGTTTCAGAAGGGATTGGTGCACAGAAAAGCAAACATGAAGTAACAAAAGTTGTCTTCCTTGTCAGAAATGGCGGAAATTCTACCAAGCGTATCCATTTAACATAAGTCTTTACCAGACTACATCTAAAATTTGAAGAATATATTCTGTAAAAAGAAAGGATCTTTTGGAAGCAACGAAAACATCAAATAAACAAAAATGAGACACCATCTTGATCCATCTTGGTTGCTGTCAATAAGCGGAGTAAAACGAATATTAATGAGGGTAATTAGGCTAATCAAGGGGAAGCCTTGAGGTGTTATAACGCGTGTGGTTATATGTTTTTTATGACATGGGTTATTTCCCCAGCTAGCATTCTTTATAAATCTATAGCGGGCCGTTATCGGCCTTTCAGCTACCCTGACGGGCGATAACGGCCCGCTATAGATTTATAAAGAATGCTAGCTGGGTCACTGAATAACTTGACGGTCATGTGATAAAATGTTATACATATGTAAGTCTTTTTAATACATGCTGAGGAAGTTTCTACAAATTTTGTCATGTCCACAATTTTAAAACATTTGATGACGGACTGCACTCGGAAAGAATGTATGAAGACTAAATACAATAAGTCAAGTGATTTCCGCAAACAAAAATGTTCATCGAAATTCCATAAAGTACAAGCCGTTAAACAAAAATGCGACAAGTATTTTAAAGATTCAGTGCTCATTTATATCTAGACATCAACTGTACCGATTCATTTATCGCTTACCAGTGTATGTACCTGTTTCTATACATTTAACATAACTTACAGTTGCTAGGCCAATGTCGGAAACAGTACCATGCAAAATGCATGCATTTCGCCAACATGCAGTTAGTTTCGGCTACACAGTGATTTTGTATCATGCAATATCCAGCCTTTATATCTCAGCTGTATATCTTTCCAATAGTAGAGTTGTGTCTTTTGCAAGATACGAGAAATGAGAAACCCTAATACATTGTAATTACTTTTCGTAATAGAGGAAGCCCCAGAAAAAGAGAATGAAGAATTGTTTTCTGAAGTACAACATTTTATAAGAAGTAAACGCTTTTCATAGTCGTGGTACAATTTAAACGAATATATCCGCACGGTAAATACGAATAACAAGATTGAGGGGGGTGGGGGGGGGGGGGGGCGGGGCGGGGCGGTCGCACTGTACTTTTCGAGTTTCTTTATTATCATCATTAGCAGTAGTAGTAATAGTAGCGTTATTGTTATGTATACTTTTATTTTATTTTTTTATTCTTATTACTATGACTATTATTATTATTATTATTATTATTATTATTATTATTATTATCTTAAAGTTGAAATACTGCTGTCTGACAGCACCATTCTCAAACCGTCCAAAGGATTGTTAGAATTATTACGTATAATCAGGAGAAAATTAAAATAAGAATCATAACATAAGTAATATATATATATATATATATATATATATATATATATATATATATATATATATATATATATATATATATATATATATATATATATATATGCAGTCAAACCTCAATAGCTCGAACACTGATGGCTCGTTTACAATGGCTTACTCGAACTCGTTTTTGAGTCACTACGAAATTCTTCAGATAGCTCAAGAAAACAAATATTTAGAAATTTTTTCTTATTCAATCATGAAATTGTATGTTGTGTGTACTCATTAGAATCGCCTCATCGAGGCGATTCTAATGAGTACACTCAACATACAATTATTGTGTAGAAAATCGAAAATATTTCCCTAAATTATCGCTATTTGCTACCTGACCTGGCGCCATAATTAACCCTCAGTGGCTTGAATTACCCATATCTCGAACAAATTTCCAAGGTCACAACGATGTTCGAGCCATTGAAGTTTGACTGTATTGTATGAGTTTTTCTCTTTTTTTTTTAATAAAATGGTGTTTAAACCAAACCTAGCACACACTTCCTCCTTAATATGGATTCTAACAACTGTTGTAAAATTTTATGACCCTGACCATGGTCTAATGTTTTTGTCATTTGGTATGTCAACTAAGCATTTAGCGTCATTTCCGATTAACCATATCCCTAGTCATCCAACATGGGATATACCAGGGTCGGATCCGGGAGATGATTTGTAAGGGGGTTCGATTTGATTAAATTAGCATACTTACTCTACTTATTCGGAAAGACAAGCCTGAGCAAACAGTGTAGTCCCAGATCAGACGACACAGAACTGTTTGCCACTCATCCAGCAATTTTATACACATTCATAGGTAATAAATTGAACTTGTTGAATAGAAGTATAAGGTATAATGTAAGGGGTGTGAATATTTATGGTAAATACGGTATCTCAAATATATCAAATTTATCCAAAATTTTCCATGACAATGAAATTTTTAGTTAAAACCAGTCGAACCCCCCCCCGACCCCCCTCTAAATCCGCCCCTGTATACTTCCTCCCTAACAGGGACTCAAACACTGCGCTATCATTTTTTTTTTATTCTGATCTATATTTTACGGTCTAATGAATTTGACACCTGCACGTCATGCCTGACATTAAGCTTAATATCTGATTCATCATATAACCTAGTCATCAAACCTGGCAAACAGGGAATCAAACATTGTTTCATTTTATGACCATGGCCCACATGGCATAGTCCTTGTTTACCTCGCGTTAAAACATGCATTACTAATAAGTACCAACAGGGGCGACACCGTCTTCCACGGGATTCTTGTTATCATGACAAGTCTCTAGAGTTCTGTATTTTATAATCACGTTTTGATTAATCTTGACATGGCACTCAACAATAATTGTGGGAGCAAATTGTTTTGGTGCTGAAGCTAATAAAAAAACGTCTTATCGGACATCCATCTCTGTTTACTGGGCAAGCGGCAAATTAAAGAGAACTGCAAGTACTTATATGTACATTAGCCGGAACACGAGAAAAGGTGCCTTCATTTCATATGCAAACATTATAAAATCAGTCAGATCAGCCAGCAATATCCCATACCTTCTGTCAAAATCAGTAGACATCACAGACCAAATACACTTGCGTAGCCAGAACGGAATTATTTTTACATACACCAAGGAAAAATCTTGAAACTTTCTCCCCAGTATCGCTTCCAAAATAGAGGCTACTCTTAAAGGAAAGAATTTGCTCCCAGAGGGGAGCAAATTCTTTCCTTTAAGAGTAGCCCCTATTTTCGAAGCGATAAATTCTTTCCTTTAAGAGCAGCCCCGATGGTAAAGGAGCAAAATATTTTACAATGTATGTAAGTTATGTCTCTTTATTGCAAAATATTTTACGTACGTTACGCACATGCGTAATGTTCGCAAAGAGCGCTACGCCTTTGATATAAACAAACCACAAAGAATCTGTACAGACTTCTCGGACGCGTTTGCAGTTCCTATCTTTCCCATAGTGATATTTTTGGAGACTGGATACAACTGGTAGATTTCCATCATTTTTGGTCGATTGTTTACAATCGAGTCATAGTATACAAACGCCAAAATTTCCTAAAGGTAGTTGTCCACGTGATGATCATTGACCAATGCAATCAATCCGCGCGCTGTACAGCCGCGCTATTCTTGTCGCTGTGACGTCAAACTGAAGTGTAAAGATGGTTATCTGTAAAACCTGGACTGGGACATTAGCAAAAATCGCGGCGTCTGATCAGGGTCTGCACTGTTTGCTTAAATAACATAAAGTTAAGGATTAAATGAAACAGTCTTACGTCCCCGTCAAGGACCATTTTCCCAGTCTATATGTACACTCAGACAATCGATCCACCAGCGCTGTCAATGCTTTGATTTAAGAGAAAGACATATTTTGTGACTTCCTGTCTGATTTACTGAACACTATTTCTCTTCTGTGAAGGGGTCTACTTTATAAGGAGAGTATGTGCAGTATGTGCTCTCGGTCGGAGAAAATTCTTTCCTTATACATGTACAGCAGACGCATTTTCGGAAGGCGACAAAACCAATGTTAATAGAGTTGTCTCCGTTGAAGGTGTGTCAATTTCTTTTTAAATGGATCCACTAGGCCAAATACATGCTTAAACAGCAAGATCCAGCTCCAACTGTTAATTTGGAAATTTCAACATTCGCTGTAAACAGCGAATGTTGAAATTTCCAAATTAACAGTTGGAGCTGGATATGATCCCCAAAGTATGAAGACCTCCTGTCTTGGAACCATTGGCTCCTGGGTCATCCATAGAACGCTAGACTATGATCATAGGAAGACTATGGTCATACGTTAAAATATTACTTTTCTACAAATGTTTTAGATTTCCCTTGAATTTTAAGCCGTATGGTTTCTCCCTTCTTTGTACCTTTAAGCTATTTTGGGTAGAGTGTTTACAATCGCGCCTAAGAATACATGCACCAAATATTCTTTAAAATTGTTGTCCACGCGATTATCATTCACCAATAAAATTGAACCGACCGCTTGTACGAAATCAAGGTAAAGGTTTGTTATTGCCACGCTATTCTTGGCACTGTGACGTCAGACTGCCGTGTAAAGAGAGTTATTTGTAAAACCTGGACTGGGTTATTGGAAAACAATGCAGACCCAGATCGGACGCCACAGAACGCAGATTACAGGAAGTTAAGCGTTAAATGAAACAATTTTAAGTCCCCTTTCAGGAACATTTTCCCAGCCTACACTCAGGGTCAATCGACCCAGTAGCGCTGATAGTGCTTTGATGTACAAGGGAGCCATCTTGTGTGACTTTCTGTCTGCTTAACTGAACGCCATGCCCATTCTGTAAAGGGGTCTACTATGTAAGGAAAGTACGTGCTCGTTGTGGGAGCAAATATTTTCCTTATTGAGTAGACGTCTTTTCGGAAGGCGACGAAACAAATGTTGACAGATTTGTCTCCCTTGACGGTGTATCAATATAGGGATCAAACATGGTTTTTCAACACCTCCCAAGAGACCTGGCGAATGTTAATGCATTGAAAAACCATATTCGATCGCTATTATTGCATAAAAACTGAAAATATTTGCTACATTTCGCGTTATGTCTTGCACTATTTTCTTTCGCCTTTTCACCGATGTCCCGCGAACGCAATCTTCACGGACTATGTTCGTTCTAGGGCCGGGCAGTACACATCTCGTAACGGCAGCAAATCTGTGGCCCCGGTACGATCATATTGAAAGTTGCGTAGCCGTGATTTAACAGCGCATGCATTTCCTTGTTAATACACGGCTTTTCGTCGGTTAATGCGCGGCTGTTAATAACGTGCGACACTGCTTTTTATGCAATGATTTCTCTTAAAGCAGGTCCGCTTAGCCTATGTCTGCTTGAACAAGAAGGTCCAGATCAGACTGTTGAGTCGGAATTTTCACCATTCGCTGTATACATTCTAGATATGATCCCCGAAGTATGGAAATCTCCTGTCTTAGAACCATTGGATCCCGGGTCATCCATAGAACGCCCAGCGAAGACTATGAGCTTACGTTTTATTACTTTTCTACAAATCTTTTAAATTTTTCTTGAATTTCAAGCCATATGTTTTCTCCAGTCAGTATTTTAAGCTTTTTTCTTGTGGTCGATTGTTCACAATCAAGCCTAAGTATACCTGCACCAAAATTTCCTTAAGGTTGTTGTTGTCCATGTGATTATCATTTACTATTTAAATCAAACCACGACTTTGTACGAAATTCAGATAATAGTTATTTATAGCCGCGTTTTCTTGTAACTGTGACGTCAGAGTGAAATGTAAAGATGGTTATCTGTAAAACCTGGACTGGGAAATTAGCCAACTGTGCAGACCCAGATCAGACACCGTGTTCTATTACAGGAAGGTAAGGGTTAAATGAAACAATCTTAAGTCCCCGTTCAGGACCATTTTCTTAGCCTACACTCAGAGACAATCGAGCCACCAGTGCTGTCAGTGATTTGATTTCCCTAATCGATTAACCCTCTCCAGACCCTCATGTACCATGCACTGTAAGACGATCAGGGAAGACCATAGGCAGTCTGAACGGACAAGGTTTTCATGTGCTTCGTTATTAACTTACCGGCAGATGGGCCGCGCGTAAAAAATGGACGTAATGCGATTGGATACATCTAAGATTGTGTTGCCATTTTTCACAATGGGAACATCTTTGGTACTTTCTGTTTGCTTTCCTGCAACAACGCTATTCTGGGAAGGGACTTATTCTATAAGAAATGAATATAGGAACCAGACTATTATTGACGTCACAGTGATTTGGTCTGTGTAAAGTAATACTAAATAAAAATACAGTGTACGGAATCTATAGTGTACACAGTGTATGGCAAAAAGGTCTGCATTTTGTTTATTTCAGGCAACAGAAGGACCCTGGAGGGGACGAATTCCAGACATTATAAGATTCTGTAGGGAACTGCTTGGTTTGGTGGAGCGATACAAATAGTCCATCGGTCATTCCAGATTTTGGCCTGAAAAGGCGGAATTTCTCAGTTGTCATATGCAGAAGAGGATGGCAAATTTTCAAGGCGATGAAGAGGACATGAAAGTCTCGGGATCTGTTGCTGACTCAGGTGGCTATCACATTCCATCATAGCAAGAATCTGTTTTGAGCCCTTCAGACTTTTACCATTGTAGCCCGTGGTGAAATTAATAGGGGCGTATAACCTATATATATATGCTCACTCAGAAGGGACGAAAAATAATTTTGACATTGTTGTCTCCCCTAACTCCCAGATCAGTGAATGAGTTCCTAAAGACCGATTATGGCAATGCTTTTTTTATTTGTCGCTATACAATGTACATGTATTTTACGGTATTCGGTGATGATCCCAACTGGACAGCAAATGATGACAACGAAATTCAAGAATAAAACACTTTATGAGTCGGGGAACTTTGCTGTTTCTAAAAATGTACAGTGTACTCTACAGCGTCGAGGGTTCCACAAATGGAAAGGGTAGGCCCTTATTGCTTGAAAATATCAGCTCGCGTTGCTGCGCAGAATTTTCAGTTTTCTGTATCTTCAATGACCTCATCATTACAAGTATGTCATTGGACCATTTTTTTTTTTTTTCTTCTTCTTCATTTTCATCGCATGGCTGAAATATTTTCAATGTGTGTTCCTCATAGCAAACATAATTAATGGAATGGTCATGATTGTGCTATTATGTTTATGGTTTGATGAATTCCCACAAACCGTTTGGACCGTATGTACGCTAAGTATTCGGCCAGACAGGGCTTTTCAAGTAGTGTAGACTCAGATCAGACGCCGCAGAACGCGGCGTCTGATCAGGTTCTACACTGCTTGCCAATCATCGAGCAGTTTTAAGACGCATCATAAGGTAGTCAAATGGACTTATTCAAATTTTGGAAGGAATGGTAAGGAATTAAGTTGTCCGAAAATTTAGGACAAATACGTTATCAACAGTTATACGACAATTTCCCGGACGAAAGTTGTGACATAGGTGGCATTCGTTCCCTGGTGTAATGAGACTAAAATCAATTACTTTTATTTGTCAATAATGGGTGACAGCTAATTACCATATCCAATTACGGTTAATTGATTTTGAATTAATGACTATTTACCACATCTGAGGCAATGCCAACCTTTATGTTTGAATTATGGCCGCTGGGACTCGTATTATCCATGAGGGCTGCCAGGGTATTTACTTTTCGCTTATAGTAGGAATGCAAACATGCGATTTCATGTTCTGTTATGAGAGGTGGATTCAGAGGGGATTCGTGGGGTTTAGTCAAAGCCTCCACTGACTCAAAAGTTCACATTTTCAAGGGAAACATTGGATACATTTGATAATTTGGGATACTGTATTTAATCCTAAATATTCACAGCCCTTACTCTTTACCTTATACAGTCGACTCTCGTTATCTCGAATTACAAGGGACTCTATAAAATACTTCGAGTTATCCGTACCTCGACATATCAGGTTTGCAGAATTGAGGAAAAAATAATTCGAACAATCACATTTAACAAATATATATGTAATTGGACTCTTGAGATATATTGAAAATATTGTGGAAAAGAGGAGCAATTGCTCCTTAGGAGCAATTTCTCCTCTTTTCCACAATATTTTTTACCTGTTGTTAGATTTTCATGTTTAGGCAGGGACCAGGTTTTCACTTCGAGATAAGCGGTTATTCGAGATAAGCGAGGTCGAGATAACGCGAGACAGCTGTACTTCTATTCAGCAAATCTGTTTGACTACCTGTGAATGTGTGTAAAATTGCTTGGTGAGTGCCAAACAATGCCGACCCTGATCAGACGCCGCGTTCTGGGTTTACATTGTTAATTCAGGCATTTCTGTCCGAATACGTAAAGTATGGTAATTTGATTAAATCTATCCCTCTCAGATCATCCTGGATCTGCGCCTGTCTGTGCCCTTGCATATACATATATACACATGCATCTAACTCTTTGAAGACGTGATCAAATGGACAGACTCACGTGCTGTTTGAATACGATTTTTGCTATGAAATCCTCAAAACAGGCCGTGGTTTCTTTACATAGCATTACGTTATGGAATAAGCATTAGGTTTAAATTTATGTTGGCGTCAACACCATCCCATTACGAAAACATGCCTATTTTAAATATACTGAAAAATTTACCACCAAAAAATGAAAATTTTCAGATGAAAAATTCTGATATTTTTCAAGTTTCTGCTCACAACATAGATTGTAGGTACTCGTTAGAACCGCCTCAATGAGGCGGTTCTAACGAGTACCCACAATCTATGTTTTTGAGCAGAAATAAGAAAAATCATGTATACCCCTGTAAACCTCAGTTTTACTAAATAAAAAAGTGGGGTTTAAGGGGGTCAAAATTATATAGGCATGCTTTCGTGATGTTTTCTTGTTTTATTGTAGTATGTCCTCATTTCGTCATAATATTGGATATCTCCTTTCGCAGTATTTGTGCCAATAAGAAATATACTCAGAGGCAATAAAAAGTATACAGTTTCGAGTTTTGAGTACCGGCTCATGTTGTACTCTTTTCGTTTAAATCTTTTCATGGTCATTCTTGTCAAACGTCTGTCTTTAAAATCACAAAGGTCATTCTTTCGCAGTCATAAATTATGGAGTTATGAGCCCTTAATTAAAAACAGCATTTCCAGTAATAACTCGCTTTGTATAAAACAAATGTCATTTTACTTTTCATAAATGTCTTGCACAAGTGTCTGTGAGTAAAAGCACAACGTTATTTAATTCGAAATTACCATCAAATGACGTCAAGCTGAATTTGAATTTCTTTCCGTCTCAAATTATCTCCCTTTGAATGACAAATATAGGGGGTTTAAAGAGTCTATATCTGAAGTAGCGTTGGTCGTTTTCAATTGAAATTTTCAAAAAAAAAAAAGTGATGACATCTCCTAAACCCGTTTATTTAACAGAACAATGTCAATCAGTGTCCCAGAGAAATTCAGTGCTTTCCATCAGAAGAGGAACGAAAATGTCAAAAACGTCATGTCCTTCGTATAGAAATTTGACAGTGTACTCTGTTATGCATTTAAAGTTGAAACGTGTCCTTACAGCATTTTTATCCTTCTGTCGACAGAATGCAATACAAAAGCATAAATGTAAGTTTCTTTGTCCAAAATGCACTTTTAAAGGGAAGCTACATGTACTTATACGCAAATGTTGATTTAGACACCATAATTGTTTCCGTAAATGCCATTTCCTTGCTCTTTGATAGATTTTTTTTTCTGAAATTTGATGCAAATTATACGTATATAATTGTTCTTAACTATGCTATCAATAATTTATATACGTATGTAGAATTCCGGTGACATTTAAAAAATAGTTACCTGTATACTTATTTTTGCCTCTCAGTATATAAAAATTGATGAAGCATTGGAAATTTGGCATAGACTTTCTTGGGGCAGTAACATACGGACCGCACCATGCGTAAACGGGTGTACGGGCATATGCGGACAGCGAAGGCCCAGATCAGCCTGCGTATCCGCGAACAGATTCATTAAAAACTGCAAAATGTATGAATGGAGAGCAAAGACCCGGATGATACATACTGTGCACATGCGCATGGTGAAGTAAATCCGCGCGTTTTGCCCGTGTTCGAAGGCAATTATTAGCTTGGTGCGGCCCAGTTATCATCATTAATGTACGGCTCTGTATCAAATCTTGTTACTGGACAGAGCAGGCATAATGGTGTTTATAATTTGTAGCGTCGAATGATTTTGTAAACGGACGGCATCCGGGCCTTTGCTGTCCGCATATGTCCGGAAGTCACATTTTCCCGTGACGCAATTCAAATTAATAAATGCTACTTCGTGGTGATCTCAAATTATCGAATAATTTCTCGTGGCGTGGCACAAATTAATAAATGACATCTTAACATCGCAAAATCATTGTCAATCATGACTCTTTCACCCAGGTGAGCAAATCGTGGACACTGGACCTCACGTGTTTATTTGAGCCCAAACATCCGCGCCATACCCAGCTAGCATTCAACATAAATCTATAGCGGACCGCTATCGGCCCGTCAGGGTAGCTGACGGGCCGATAACGGCCCGCTGTAGATTTATGAAGAATGCTAGCTGGGTAATGCCTTTCTGGACAATGAATAGAATGCGTAAAGCCTGAAAAAGGACCTTATACACTTTACAGACAGCAAATAGCTAGAACATCTCGCATAGTCTTGCAGCCTGGTGAGGCCCTTCTCTGATTATCAGTGAGTTCTTTAGAGTAAGCGAGAAACTATATATGGGTCTAATTGGAACTAACGAATGCGTAAACCGAACTAGTTGTCCGCACACGCGATAAGAGCCAGTTTCCCTCTGCCCTTAATATATCTATATAAAAAGGCTCTAAACAATTGATTTTCGCGGAACTTAGAAAATGGCTTGAAGGACTCGATAGGACTGGATACATATATTTTCTCTCTCAATTCTACAAGGGAAACAGCGTCGGTGGCTTTATGTCGCATCCCTGCACATGAAACTTCCGAAAAGTCTACTGTAAAAGGAAAGAATCTGCTCCCTTAATCCATTTATGCCAAGTGGACTCTTCTACCTTAAATCTTTGTACCAGTCTATTTCCTGTAATAGGGGTGTCTGGTTAGTTTTCATTATTACAACGTTTTACAGAAACCTGTGTTGGATGCAAACAGTGAAGAACCTGATCATTCTGCGGCGTCTGATCTGGGTCAACACTGTTTGCCAGTGTCCCTTTTATGGCACGATAGGCACAAATAGGTTAATTCTTTCCTTTGAGAGATGTCATTTCAAAAGGGACACAAAAACAATTTTGATAGTTGCCTCCTCTGAAAGCATGGCCACCCTCCTTAAGACAATGACTGAGCTCTCATTTTAGTTGGGTCGCGTCAAGCGAAAAGTGCCTTCGAGATATCCGATTACTTTGGCCCTGAACAGAGTGTGCATCTTCACAGTTTCACCAGGTTTGTCCTTATACATCATATGGGCTTTACGTACCTTCGAACATGCGCAAAATGCGAAGATTCAACCATCCTGCGCATGCGCAAAGGATCACCAGTGCCTTTGTGATCTATTCATACATTCTGTTGTATCAAATGATTCTGTTAGTGGACAATGAAGGCCCCTGATCAGACTGCTCGTATACGCAGGCTGATCTGGAACTTCGCTGTTAGCTTATGTCTGAAGACAAATTTTCACATGGCGTGGTCCATTTGAAATGTAGCCTGATCTGTGCCTCAGGTGCCTGCATATGCCTCGAAAACATATTTTATATGGGGCGTTGCAGTTAGTGGAAGATACGATTCAGCCACAACTTGAGAAAACATTATCTTCTGACATGTGCGCCCAACGAAGACTCAAATCAGACAGCGCATCCGTTGTTCGCATGAAGACACTCTGCATCCTTGGCTATCCAAAATGCGTCCAGTAAAAATTCTGATCAGACTGCGCGAATGCGCAGGCTGATCTGAATCTTTGCTGGGCGCACCTGTCCGACGGTGTTTACTTGACGTAGCGGTTCAATTCCATTTATCTTTCATTAATGACATATAGAAATGGATGAGATATTAAACTGTGGGTATGAATTATACAGTATAGCCTTAAAATGACAGATGATTTTTAAATCCTTTCACAACAGCTACGTATTGTATGATGCGCAACGCACGAAAATTGCCCAACTGCAGTTTGCAAACAACGCAGGCCCTGATCAGCCTGTGCATTCGCGCAGGCTGATCAGGACCTGCGTTGCCTGCATACAGAATCAATGGTTATTGTAGTATATGTTGATAACCAGAGAATGCCCAGATCGGACTGCACTAATGCGCAAGCCCATCTGGACCTTCGCTGTTTACATATGGCATAAGGGCCTTTTCCCACGGTGCGCATTCTATGGCTATGTTGCTTACATGGAGAAGACGGTAATAAATGCTGAAGTGCTTCTTCCATATTCGTCTAGTTATAAGTACAGACAATAATCCTCATTACAGGCGAAACCTTATTAAATGAGTTTGTTACAGTTACTATTAAAAGAGCCAGCGCACGGCTAAATCTGCTATAAAACTTGTTCGACCAATGAAGACCTAGATCAGCCTGCAAATCCGCATGTGCCTTCTTCAGCCTCCAGGCTGTCCAAAGAGTGATGATTTTGTTTGTTTGTGTTGAGGTTTTACGGCCCAGTCAACCCAATGGGGTCATGTCGAGCGCGGTCGGTTTACCTAACCACACGTTTACTGGGCAGGTTTAGTCCTGTAAGCGGTTAACCAGCATTGTGCACATTCTTTCGCAAGAAACTGACAACTGCCCTTCTTGAATTAGCTGAAGGGAGAGAATGACCGTAGAAAATATTTCATGATCAATCTCCACGAAAGAGTGTTGCCGACCTTGGCGGAGGTCGAACCTGCGACCTTCTGGTCTCCAGTCGGACGCACATCCAACTGAGCCACCGAGACCAGCCAAAGAGTGATGAACGAGAACCCTTGCTATTCTGGGTAGATGTACAGGCTGATATGAGTTTTTGCTGGTCACCTAGATCTTATTGTTGGTTTTGTCGTACGCTGGCTTTAAAGAAAATTCTGTGCATCCTGTTCAATTCAAAGCTTCAAATTTATATAACATTTGAACCTATGGTGGAGATTGATGCCAATAAAATCGATTTAACCCCTTTCCTCGGTAGTTCTTTATTTTTATTTATTTATTTATTCTTTTTTTTTTATTTTTTTTTTATTATTATTATTTTTTTTTTTTTGCTATTGACCGTTCTAAGGCGGTGGTTCTGATGTTGTTGTTTTTTTGTCGCTTTTCTTTTTTGTTGTTTTGTGTGCGTGTGACCTTATGGCTACTCCATGCGGGGCCTTTTTTGTGTTTTGTCTTGATCGTTGTCTTATTGTTTTGTTAAATGGATCGTACCGAGCACGGTGAACATCGTGTTCATCGCGAAAACATGCCTATATAGTTTTGACCCCCTTAAACCCCACTTGTATACAGTAAAACTGGGGTTTACAGGGGTATACATTATTTTCTTATTTCTGCTCAAAAACATAGATTGTGGGTACTCGTTAGAACCGCCTCACCGAGGCGGTTCTAACGAGTACCCACAATCTATGTTTTGAGCAGAACTATGAAAACTACCAGAAGTTTTCATCTGAAATTTTTCATTTTTTGGTGGTAAAATTTTCAATATTTTTGAATAGGCGTGTTTTTGTAATGTGGGGAAGAGGGTCTAACACAGTTTGTTTGCTCTTCCTCTTGGTGTCATTGGTAGGCTATGTTCTGCATGACGAAAACATGCCTATTCAAATATACTGAAAATTTTACCACCAGAAACTGAAAATTTTCAGATAAAAAATTCTGATATTTTTCATATTTCTGCTCTAAACATAGATTGTGTGTACTCGATAGAACCGCCTCGCTGAGGCGGTTCTAACGAGTACCCACAATCTATGTTTTTGAGCAGAAATAAGAAAAATAATGTATACCCCTGTAAATCCCAATTTTACCATATAAAAGTGGGGTTTAAGGGGTCAAAATTATATAGGCATGTTTTCGTGATGGTGACTGGCTCCTTCTGCAAATCTTCTGCACTATTGTTTTATTGTCTGATTGTTCTTGCCTTCTTAAGCCATCCACTTTAAATCAGATTCAAGCATTTTCAGTGCAGAGGTTTGGTTCTTGACAAAAGAACTGCAATATTATATTTTGCAATGACGAATAAAACAAATTTCTTTAGCGAGCTAAGATGATGTGTATTACTATTCGTGTTTCTTCAGGAAACAGACGAGGCAGTTTTTGTTTACTGAAACTGATTTCATGCTGATTTGTGTTGAGGTTTTACGGCCCAGTCAACCCAGTGGGGTCATGTCGAGCGCGGTCAGTTTACCTAACCACACGTTTGCTGGGCAGGCTTAGTCCTCTAAGCGGTTAACCAGTATTGTGCACATTCTTTCGCCAGAAACTGACAACTGCCCTTCTTGAATCAGCGGAAGGGAGAGAATGACCGTAGAAAATATTTCATGATCAATCTCCACGAAAGAATGTTGCCGACCTCGGCGGGGGTTGAACCCGAGGTCGGCAACATTCTTTCGTGGAGATTTCATGCTGAACATTGTTCAGTCTGGCTCCTGTTTTCAGTGTCATTTCTCTTTCACTTCTATACTATTTGTCACCCGCCTTTTCTAACCCATTGTAGTCTGGAGACCCCTAAAAGGGTAACTGGCAAACAGTACAGACCCAGATCAGACGCCGCAGAATGCGGCGTCTGATCAGGGTCTCCACTGTTTGCAAATAGTTCAACCATTTTTCTCGAGGAATATCTAAATCACATAGCCTGACATGCCTAAAATTAAAATTAGAATCTTCCAATATATAGTGTTGGGGAGTACACTCAGTCTACAATGGGCTAAGTAAAGCAATGGGAGATAGTATTCAGCTTTCCGTAATTTCGTGATTGCTTGGTCTACGCCATGCAAAAACGTGTCTTCGGGCATATGCGGACAGCAAAGACACGGATCAGCCTGCGCAATCGCGCAGTCAGATCAGGTCTCGAGGTTATAAAACTTTTTTCATGCTCAACTCAGCTGAGCATGAAATTTGTCCTGCTAATAAATCTCAGATAACGTTATGTCAATTGCAAATTCTTTCTTGCTGAACAAGAAAATTTCTCTGCTAATAAATATGAAAATGCCAACTATTGTTGGCATTTTCATATTTATTAGCAGAGAAAATTTCATGCTCAGCTGACTTGAGCATGAAACAAAGTTTTATAACCTCGGGGCCAGGTCCTTCGCTACCCGCAAACAGAATTATTGGATACTATAGAATGTTGCAAATGCCCAAATAAGACTTTGCGCAAGTGCAAGATGATGTGAAACCGCACATTTTGCGCATGCTCGAAGACATTATCGCTTGGCGCGAACAACTTGATACCGTAATGCGTGGTTCCGACCTGATAGTAGGTACCTTGTGTACGCAACTCTTCTAGTTGTAGGCCGATCTTTTTGGAATTGTAGATGTTTTTGTCATCTTCTGTTTTTGGTATAATCTTCATATTATTTTTGTCACTTTTTCCGCATTTTGAACCCAGTCATTTTTGTCTTCTAATACCGTCAAGTGTACAGAGGTAGTGGTGACCTTGTGGGTGCAACTCCTCTACCAGTTGTAGGCCGATCTTTTTGGAATTGTAGATGTTTTTGTCATCTTCTGCTTTTGGTATAATCTTCATATTATTTTTGTCACTTTTTCCGCATTTTGAACCCAGTCATTTTTGTGTTCTAATACCGTCAAGTGTACAGAGGTAGTGGTGACCTTGTGGGTGCAACTCCTCTACCAGTTGTAGGCCTATCTTTTTGAAAATGTACAGATGTTTTGTCATTTTCTGCTTTTGGTATAATCTTCATATTATTTTTGTCACTTTTCCGCATTCTGAACCCAGTCATTTTTGTGTTCTAATACCGTCAAGTGTACAGTGGTAGTGGTGACCTTGTGGGTGCAACTCCTCTTCCAGTTGTAGGCCTATCTTTTCGAAACTCTACAGATGTTTTGTCATTTTCTGCTTTTGGTATAATCTTCATATTATTTTTGTCACTTTTTCCGCATTTTGAACCTAGTCATGTTCTTGTTCTAATACTATCAAAGTGTATAGAGATAGTGGTGATCTTGTGTGCGCAACTCCTAATATATTCCAAGGCCGAACGTTTCGAAATTTTAAAAAGACTTAACGTTTTACATTGTAACACTGTCTGAACATGTGAATGCTATTATACATGTATCGGTCCACATAATTTTTTTTCTCTTGAACGTTTTTTTAATCATTTTTTTGCATTCTAATACCATCAAAGTGTATATAAATAGTGGGTACCTTGTATGCGCAACTTCTCTTAGAGTTCAAGGCCGACCTTTTTGAAACTTTAAAAGTGTTTTTGTCATGGTCTGAAGATGTGCATGTGCTTTTGTTAAATTACTGGAAGTTAAGGGTTAAATGAAACAGTCTTAATCCTTAAAGCGCCAAGCAAAATTTGTAGCAGACGACATTCATTTTTTTCAGAGAATGATTCACATGAAATGTCAAAACTTGTTTTCTCTGAAAAATTAAAAAAATAAATAAAAATAAATGTTGTCTGCTGCAGTTGTGATTGGCACTTTAAGGGTTAAGTCCCCGCTCAGGTCCATCTTCCCAGCCAACACTCAGTGAGAATCGACCCTCTAGTGCTGTCCGTACTTTGACTTGAGAATTTTTGAGAGGCGGCGGACATAAATTCTTTCACTTCGCTTGCTGTACTTTATTTCCACATTGCACATACAGTTACCGCTTATCTCGAAGTTAAAATCTGGTCCCTGCCTAAAGATGAAAATCTAACAACAAAATATTGTGGAAAAGAGGAGAAATTGCTCCCTTTTCCACAATATTTTCAATATATCTCGAATTTCAAGTCAAATTACATGTACATTTTGTTAAATGTGGTCGTTCGATTTATTTTTTCCTTAATTCTGCAATTCTGATATGTCGAGGTACGGATATCTCGAAGTATTTCAGAGTCCCTTGGAATTCGAGATAACAAGAGTCGACTACTTTTAAAGCAAAAAAGACATCTTCGACGTTGGAAATATTTTAATGTGTATCCATTAATAAGACCTGCTTGACCAGCAAAGACTCAGATCAGCCTATACATCCACCCAGTATGGCAATGGTTCTCGTTTATCCCTCGCTGAATAGCCTGGAAACTGTAGAAGGCACATTCGATCAGTGAAGACTCTGATCAGACTGCGCGGATGCGCAGGCTGATCTGAGTCTTCGCTGGTCGCAGTAGTCTTAATGTAGGTTTTGTTGTGTGCTGGCTCATATACGAAAGAGGCATAAAAACACTGATATGTTTGATCAAAATAAAACAAGAGGCGGAAAATAAAAATTATATATATATATCTTTATTATTAAAACTTCATGTAAAAAAAGAACCTGATTAGAAAATAAAATTTCTTCACAATCAAACAATATATATATATATATACATAAAACTAATCTTTGGTATATTTTTTCAACTATTTTTAAAACAAGAGGCGGAAAATAAAAATTATATATATATATATCTTTATTATTAAAACTTCATGTAAAAAAAGAACCTGATTAGAAAATAAAATTTCTTCACAATCAAACAATATATATATATATATACATAAAACTAATCTTTGGTATATTTTTTCAACTATTTTTTAGTATATTTTTACACAAAATTTTCACTGCTTCGACAATAAGCACCATATGTTTTAATTTGCCCTAAATATTTTGATAAGAATACTTAATCAAACAGTGCAGACCCAGACAAAACTAAAGAAGCCCTGTGACTAATGTCTACACAGTTTGCAATCAAGCTAGGCCCCGACGTTATATAACTTTTTTCATGCTCAACTGAGTTGAGTATGAAATTTTTTCTGCTAATAAATATGAAAATGCAAATACAGTTGAACCTCATTATCTTGAACTTGTTTATTTCTAATCACCATTTATCCTGAAGTGAAAATCTGGTCCCTGTTTTAACATGAACATACGACAACAGGTAACAAAATAATGTGGAAAAGAGGAGAAATTACTCCTAAGGAGCAATTTCTCCTCTTTTCCACATTATTTTATATATATATTTCTAACTTCAGGAGTTAAATATAACATATTCATTTGTTAAATGTGGTTGTTCAATTTATTGTTTTCCTCACTCTCTCCTCTGATATGTCGAGGTACGGATATCTCGAAGTGTTTCAGTGAGTCCCTTGGAATTCAAGATAACGAGAGTTGACTGTAAAACATGTTTAAACTAAATACGGTAAATGAACTAATCAAAGCTAGACTAGAGGATCTAATTAATGTTAAAGCAAGATAACCTAAATGAACTAACCAAAGCTAGAATAGCAAAACTTAATGAATAAACTAAAGCTACAATATATGAACCATATTTTAACATGATGTTCCTAAGTTTTACTGACTAAATGAATATAATGCTATAGTAAAGTCAAATGAATTGTGAAGACTTCAGCCTATGACTTAGAAAACACTTCAGCCTATGACGGTACAAACTTCAGCCTATGACTTAGAAATTAAATTCCTTATGCAGCTCTGTGGGGAGAAATACACTCAAACAAAATCAAATAAGGTTACCCTTGCAAACAAAGAACTCATAAAAGCATAAAAATCAAGGCCAAGCTTGATGTCCTTACATGAACACATTTTTTTTCAGCAGGATATACAATGTCAATGCAAAGCTGACATTAAAAAATCTGGACATACAATGTTAATGCCAGGCACAAAAGTTAGCATATTTAGGTTTGTTGTGTCAGGTAAATGGAATATATTTTCAAATGGAAATAATAAGTGTGTTTGTAAATGGACAACTGAAACAATAAAAACAAGAGCTTCACAAGCGGCACATTATACGCAATTTTGTTATTATATATGATATGTCCTCCTGACCTAATACAAATTCCTATAATTCCTATAAAATTGCATGAAAGAGTCCACACTAGTTACTGAGTTATGGCGCATGCAAGAATGTTTGGAAAAATTTAATCAAAGGGTCACTTGGAAACATAGAAAGGGGGAGCAATCATTCTTGTGCGCCACACATTGTCCTGACCTAATACATATTCCTATAAAACTGCATGAAGATATTCCGAACTGTTACTGAATTATGGAGCGTACAAGAATGTTTAGAAAAATTAATCAAAGGGACATAACTTGGAAAATAAGAAAGGGGGAACAATCATTCTTATGCACTACACATCGTCATAACCTCTTACATATTCCTATAAAGTTGCATGAAGATATCCCTAACGGTTACCGGGTTATGGCGTGCACAAGAATGTTTGAGAAAAATAAATCAAAGGGGCATAACTTGGAAACTAAGAAAGGGGGAACAATCATTCTTGTGTGTGACGCGTCGTCCTGACCTAATGCATATTCCTATAAAATCGCATGAAGATATTCTGAACTGTTACTGAATTATGGAGTACAAGAATGTTTATAAAATAAATAATCAAAGGGGCATAACTTGGAAAAAAAGAAAAGGGTAACAATCATTCTTGAGCCTGACTCATTGCCATGACCTAATACATAGTTCTATGACGTTGCATGAAGATATCCCTAATGGTTACTGAGTTATTTTGCGTACAAGAATTAATCAAAGTGGCAGAACTTGGAAATTAAGAAAGGGCGAATGATCATTCTTGTGCGCGACACATTGCCATGACCTAATACATATTCCTATAAAATTGCATGAAGATATTCTGAACTGTTACTGAATTATGGAGGATACAAGGATGTTTGGAAAAATTAATCAAAGGGGCATAGCTTGGAAACTAAGAAAGGGGGAACAATTATTCTTATGCAGGTCACATCCTCCTGACCTAATACATATTCCTATAAAATTGCATAAAGATATTCTGAACTGTTCCTGAATTATGGAGCGTGCAAGAATGTTTGGAAAAATTAATCAAAGGGGCATAACTTTGAAACTAAGAAAGGGGGAACAATCATTCTTGTGTGCGACACATTGTTGTGACCTAATACATATTCCTATAAAGTTGCATGAAGATATCCCTAACAGTTACTGAGTTATTGGGCATACAAGAATGTTTGGAAAGTAAGACAGGGGGAACAATCATTCTTGTGCGTGACATATCGTCGTGACCTAATACATATTCCTATAAAGTTGCATGAAGATATCCCTAAAGATTACTGAGTTATTGGGCGTACAAGAATGTTTGGAAAAAATTAATCAAAGGGGCATAACTTGGAAACTAAGAAAGGGGGAAACAATCATTCTTGTGTGCCACACATCATCTTGACCTAATACATATTCCTATAACATTCCATGAAGATATCCTGAACGGTTACTGAGTTATGGAGTGTACAAGAATGTTTACGACGGACAGTGCCATGCCATAATACAAGGGCATGTCAATAAATAACCAGCCTATCCCATTTTTGATGGACCAAGACGGTCACGATTTTCATGCTTTGTTTCAATATATGTTTTATATTCCGATGAAATGTCATGAAGATATCCTGAACAGTTACTGAGTTATTGGGCATACAAGAATGTTTGGAAAAATTAATCAAAGGGGCATAACTTGGAAACTAAGAAGGGGGAACAATCATTCTTGTGCGCAAACATCTTGACCTAATACATATTCCTATAACATTCCATGAAGATATCCTGAACGGTTACTGAGTTATGGAGTGTACAAGAATGTTTACGGACGGACAGCGCCATGCCATAATACAAGGGCGTGTCAATAAATAACCAGCCTATCCCATTTCTGATGGACCGAGACAGTCACGATTTTCATGCTTTATATGTTTTATAAATGGGTACAAAACTGCACGTGCATCGAGTCATTCTTTAATAAGATATTGAATGTCAAACATGGCTAGTGATGCAAAAGCATGCTTTTCATCTAAAGTTGAATACCGTGCTGTAATTCGGTACTTGTATTTAAAAGGTAAAACAGGCAAGGAAATACAAGGCAAGTTAGCCAATGTTTATGGGTCTTCTGCACCATCATATGTTCAGGTCAAATTCTGGGTAGGGGAATTCAAATGTGGTAGAACGTCTTTAGAAGATGAAGCCAGGTCTGGACGCCCACTGGATGCCACCGACGAAGAAATGTCTAAGAAAGTTCGGGATCTGGTATACTCTGATAGGCGAATTCAGGTGGAAGAAATAGCGCAGGCATTAGGCATTTCATATGGTTGTGTTTCAACAATCTTACATGATCGTTTAGGTATGCGCAAGCTAATAGCCCCTTGGGTCCCCAAATCCCTTAGCGATGAGCAAATGGCAACCAGAGCATCAGTATGCAGCGCCTTGTTGAAGCGTTTTAGGTCGAAAGATGATTTTCTTTTGCGTCTGGTGACTGTAGATGAGACTTGGGTTCATTATTATGAGCCAGAGAATAAAGCTCAGAGTCGTCAGTGGGTAGGGCCTGGGTCCCCGAGGCCAAAGAAGTTCAAGACGCAACCATCTGCTGGCAAGGTGATGGCCACAGTATTTTGGGACGCAAAAGGCGTTATTATGTTGGACTTTTTACCCAAGAGAAGTACAATAACTGGAGTGTACTATGCAAACTTGTTAGACCAGCTAAGAACCGCCATCCATGAAAAACGCCGAACTCTCTAAAGGTGTTTTGCTGCAACAGGACAATGCGAGAGTCCACACTTGCAAAGTTGCAATGGATGCTGTAGAGCGAAAAGGGTTTGAATTAATACCACATCCTGCCTATTCACCTGATCTAGCTCCTAGCGACTTCTTCCTATTCCCAAACTTGAAAAAGGATATCCGTGGACTTCATTTCCAGTCTGATGAAGAAGTTGTGACGGCAGTTGAGGAGTGGGTCAATGGAAAGGACCCTGACTTTTTCAGTTCTGGGCTGATGGCACTTAACACCGTTGGTCTAAGTGCATCACACTAGAGGGCAATTACATCAAAAAAGAAGAGGTGGATCTCAACCGGAAATAAGTTAGGCTGGTTACTTATTGACTTACCCTCGTATGACCGTTTTTTTTCAAAAAGGGCCTATAAAAAGACCTTGTTTTATTCATATTTCCTCATAGAACATATGTTTTGGATATTTGTTAGAATCACCACTTTGAGGCAATTCTAACAAATATCCAAAATATATGTTTTGGATATTTGTTAGAATTGCCACTGTGAGGCAATTCTAACAAATATCCAAAACATATGTTGCTTGAAGTTTTAATGCAATAGTCTTGCACAATATCTCATTAACTGTCACCTCCTGAGCAAAGGTTTTGAGACATTCAAATTGTCAATATAACGAATTTTGTCATTGTATCAAGTGTCTGTATAAAGAGGGTTGACTGTTCATAAGCTAATTTGGGTTTTTGCTGTTCAGATATGTTCCAAAGGCACCTTTTCTTTCTAATGATAAGGTCTATATATAAGAGGCTGCTGACTTATTCTGAACATCTATTTCAGCTTCTTGAAATGCAGAAAAAAATATTGCAGCTTTTTAACGGGAATTGATTCACATGGAGATTTTGCTGCCATTTTTCAAGGGACATTTTGTTTGACTTTCTGTTGCTTTCCTGCACACCAAGTCCCTTATGGAAAGGGATTTACTCCAAAGAAAACAATTTGGTTCTTTCCTTTTTAAGTAGAACTCTTTTCAGACGGGAGGCAAGAAATTTTGAAAGTGTAGGAATTCCCCTTAACCGTTACCACCCTTAGGGCTAAGTCCGCAGACGATAAATTGAGAACATTTTTCTTATTTTTTCCTGAAAACAGGATTTGACATTTCATGCAAATAGTCTCCATTCAAGACAACTTGCAGGAAACATCAAAACTGGTTTTCTGGGAAAAATGATAAAATATTTCAACATGTCATCTGCTGAAAATTTTACCCAGACTATTAAGCGTTAATGTGCTGAGATGGTGTCTCAAGAGACATGGCTGAAGTGATAATAACATGTCAAATGTTCTAACAAATAATACTAAGTAAATATGGTAACACATTTTTTATGACATATGTGAAATCAAATCTACGACTTGCAGACAAAAAAAGTCTTGACATGTCATGACAAATTACACATTATCTTCTGTCAAAATAGCAAACTTACTTTTTCACACATGGAGATAGTTTATCAACATATCAATATTCCAGATAGTTTTACCGACATTAAAGAGACAGATACACTTCCAAGGGAGGCAATTATCAAGATTATTTTGTCTCCATCCTGAAAAGAGGTCTTCTCTAAAATGAAAGAATTTGCTCCCTTGGGAGCAAATTCTTTCCTTTTAGAGAAGACTGCTTTTCAGAATGATCTTGGTGTACAAAAAGCAAACAGGAAAGCACAAAAGTTGTCTCCCTTAGAAAAATGGTGGAAAAATCTACCAAGTGTACTCAGGGTCCCTTCAGTTTGAGCTGCTGTTTGCTAGTATTATAGAACTTGCCCTAAAATTTCATACAACTTTTGTGATTAAATGACACATGCAAACGCTGCAGAGCCAGATCAGAATGCTCATGAAGGACAAGCCTGGGCAGGGTCTACACTATTTGCCATTCCAACAAGAATTAAGTGAGAGAAAAATCACTTAAAAAAAACAACACAATTATTAGGTAAAGCAGAAAAAAGTATGGAATAAAATAATTGGAATGTTAGGGTATTTACTGCAATGTTATGATCTTCCAACCTTCCTGAACTGACAAGACACTGTGCATAAAATGAGACACTAAACAATCATCATTATCATATGTATGCAAATCAGTGAATACATTCTTTGCCATTTTCTCATTTAAACTAACTTAAACCCTTGTCCTGCTGAATAAATTAAGATGCCACGCCCACTTCTAAATTTCAGCCAATCAGATTACTTGATCTGGATTGTTACTATAAATTAACATACTAAATGGCAAACAGTGCAGATCCAGATCAGCTGGCTTCTTCAGAAGCCAACTGATCTGGATCTACACTGTTTGCAAAGGTAGGGTATATCTGGGCCCAGCAGGGCACGGGTATATTTAACATACAAAGAGCAAAAATATGGTTATATTGTATACTACTAAGGTACAGACTAGATGTGGTATCAGGAAAACAGTTTTCTTATTTCTGCATGAAAACATGTGTTCTGGGTACTCATTAGAATTGCCTTGCTGAGGCGCTTTTAATAAGTATCCACAACAATTGCTTTCGTGTAGAAACAAGAAAGGTCAATAAGCAGTGTTCATTTGATCCCCTCTGCAAAGTAACCAAACAATAACAGACTGGGATGGATGAACAGATGGATTGACAGACATATGGACAGATAACATGAAAACAGTTAACCCCTCCCTGCACAAACACAGTTTGCTGGTGATATAACAACAAAAATATCCATGGTTGAAAAAAGCATCTCATCTTAACCCATTGTAGTCGGGAGACCCGTAAATTGGTAATTGGCAAACAGTGCATACCCAGATCAGACGCCGCAGAACGTGGCATCTGATCAGGGTCTCCACTGTTTGCAAATAGTTTAGCCATTTTTTTTCTAGGAATATGTAAATCTCTTAAGCGGACATACCTAAAATTGAAATTGTACTCTTCCAATATATAATGTGGGAGAGACTATTCCGTCTACAATGAGTTAAGCTATGATTCATCGTAAAGTAAAATCTGCATAAATAATACAATTTCTTCATTCAATATTTACATAATACTATATCATGAGCCAGATAAAAAAGAAGAAGTCAAAAGATAGAAAAATGGCAAAAAGAAAATAACAGATTGAAGGCTCCATATCCCTCAAAAATAGACATTTTATTATCCAAGAAAAGTTTAATTGATATACAGTATTAATACAATCATAAAATGTGGCATCTGACAGCCTGTAAAATTTCATTAGTCTCTGGTTCTTGAAATGAAATGAATTTTTTATTGTATCTCTGAATTAATGTAGGCAAATCATTTCATTTTTTATCCAGTTCAAAAACAAGAGACTAACTGAAATTTTACAGGCTGTCAGATGCCATATTTTATGATCATATTAATACTATAAATCAATTTATTAATTCTTTCTTGGATAAAAAAAAAATGTCCATTTTTGAGGAATATGGAGCCTTTAACCCTTATCTTGCTGTTCACGACAACACCTACCTTTGCAAACAGTGCAGATCCAGATCAGATGGCTTCTGAAGAAGCCATCTGATCAGGATCTACACTGTTTGTCATTCAGTTTGTGAATTTGAACAAAAACATTATATGATATAATCTGATTGGCTGATAGTCAGAAATAGGTGTGGCTAATTAATTTATTCAGCAAGACAAGTGTTAAAAAAAAAAAAGAACATGAAAGAAAAGACATGACAATAAAATGACAGGGTGAACACAAAAGAATGACAGAGTGATAGAAGAAAAAAGATAACATATAATGACACTAACATCAGTGTCTGCCATAGGGAACCCATTATTTCCTATATGCAAACAACCATGACCCAGATTAGCCTGCACTTTCATACAGTCTGGTCCTGTTTTTCATTGTTTTCCTGCAACATAACTAGAATTCTGCTTTTAGAGACAAAAAGATGTCCCCATGCCAACATCACACCTCTTAACTCATCAACGTTCTAATAAGCTACAGGCTGACCTTGAAAATGGGCACATAATAACCATTCAGAATGGCATAAATCAAAGATGAGATGCCACATCCTGAGGCAACTTATCTGGGTTTTTACCGTTTGCTCGGCCCTGTCTGTCTCAATACTTTAGGTAGTCAAATGTTTAACTTCAGTTTTCACATAATTATGAAATTATGTGGAGCGCTGTGGTGCAGTGGTAAAGCGTCGGACTCGAGATCGAGAGGTACCGGGTTCCATCCCCACTAACTGCAAGTGTTGTTTCCTTGAGCAAGAGACTTTATCCACATTGCTTGGTACTGGTTTCTACCCAGGAAAAAAGAGGGTCACAGGGAAGATTAGTACTAGATTACTAAATGTGTTACCCTCAATAAATAAAGTCGATTATTATTATTATTATTTAAAACATAGAACATACACGACAGCCTCTTTATAACACGGTTCATTATAACACAGTTTTGGATATAACACAGTTCAAAGACGGAACCCCAAAATGTATAGATTATATTGAAAAATGACCATAAATGGTCATTTTTCAATATAATCTATACATTTTTGTTTGGATATAACATGGTTGTTTAACTAACACGGTTTATGCTATGGACCCCAACAATAAAGAGGTTGTGGTGTAATAAAACTCAACCACTGACATCTCAAATGCAGCAACTGTGGGCTACTCCAAGCAAAAATGTACCTTTGAACATGTGCAAAATGTGCAGATTCAGATAATTCTGCACATGTGTGTAGTAACAACCGGGCCTTTGCTCTCCATTCATGCATTCAGAATCATAGCACTAGTTCAGGCGCACTTTTTCAATCCATAAGTATTGATATTTTTCTTATTTCTCCACAAAAATATATGTTTTGGGTATTCATTAGAAGTGCCTTGGCGAGGCACTTCTAATGAGTACCCACAACCTATGTTTTTGTGGAGAAATAAGAAAAATATTTACCGGATACCCTCCCTTATCTAGACCTATGAATTCTGTAGTATCCAATGATTCCAGACATCATCTGGGTCTTCACAGTCTGCATATGCCAGAAGACACATTTTCCATTAAACTGCCCAAATAACATACAATTCTAGATTCAAATTATCAACTGATCAACTCTATCAATAATTTCATTAACTGATTAACTCTAATACTGCTTGTTTTATCCAATAAGACATTATCACAGAGACAAATTAACATTATATCACATGAAAAGCTCCAATATTTTCTGACATACATTGTAGTTCCAGATAAGAGAGGTATTTACACAAATACTTTCCTGCTTTCTCCACAATTACATAATGCTTTGTAAAGTCATAAGAAGTGCCTTTATCAAGGCCCTAATGAGTAACTATGCCATTTGTTGTAAAAGAAAAGTAAGAAAAATACATATATGCGGATAAAAAAACACCTTATGTGAAACTATGCTCTGAGCAACCTTGCATACACCACTTTATCAACTCATCAGCTCTAATACAACATTTTCATATTTGACTAGACGGAATACAAAGTCAAATTCTTTTCTACAGTCATGTGTTATATTCACTTGGTGAATGCCTCATCAATAAAAAGACAAAATACAGTGCAATCACCAATCAGCAACAGCGACCTGCCAATAACAGCCACTTTTCGGATTTCCCAGAATGCTGTTTTAATATAAATTTAAACTCTCTACAACAGCCATCTCCCTTTAACAACCAGTTTTATGACTTCCCACCATTGGCTGTTATTGGAAGCTTGCAATGTAATTCCAGGTTTATGAACTATATGTAGATGCACTGTAATTCCAGGTGTATGAATACAATGTAGATGCACTGTAATTTCTGGTATATGAACATAATGTAGGTGCACTGTTATTCCTGGTATATGAACTACATGAAGATACACTGTAATTCCTGATATATAAACTTATAGTGAAGAGGTTCATTCTTTGAGTTGGAGTTTTACAGCCCAGCCAAACACTGTTAAAGTAATGTCAAGCTAGTCAGTTAAGCTTCTTTCACTTTTCTTGGACAGTCTTAGTCCTCTAAGCATTAACCAACACTTGTGCACATACTTTCATCAATAACTGATAATTCGAGGGTTCATATTTTTGAAATTCTTGTTTAAGGGCAACTATGACTCCTTTGTAAACAATGCAAATTTAGATGCCACTGCTCATACGAGCAGTGGCACCTAAATTTCCATTGTTTACAGAAAGATATGTTGTAATCTTCATAACTCCTTCATGGTGAGGAGATTAAGTATTGGGAAAAACAACCATCTGACTTGATACCATCTTGCGATCAACCCTCAAATCGTCCTTCTTGAATCAGCAAAAGGGGGAGAATGACTTCAGAAATGATTTCATGATCAACTTCCATGCTAGTTATGTGGTTGAGTTGTGATTCAAAATTGTGACCCCTGGATATGAAGTTAGATGCATTACCAACTTTGTTATGGAGTCTGGCATGAAGTGGTTTACAAAAAGCTCTAGAAAATATGTTGTTGCCATAAAATCTTAACAATTAATGATATAGTAAAATAGGAGGTAAAATAGGAGGTATGCCTTATAAAATTACAACTTCGTAACCAAATACTTTACAAAATACATATAAAACATGCTATAAAAAAATCAACATTGTCCAATGTCCAGGCATCCTGATCCAAAAACAGTTTATCTTCAAATTACAAAGCTGGAAAATTTATACACATTTGTACAATCAGAAATAAGCACCTTCCTAGTTACATGTAGATCTACATAAAATGACAGCTGAGTTGAAGCTCTGAGGTTTTGCAATTTTTATGCCTAAACATCACGGCCCGGTTGTTCAAAGCGTCATTAGCTAAACGAGCTCGTTAAGGGTCATTTCGTTAACTATTTTAGCGGATTCAATTTACAATAGTCTGATATTTTTTGCTGAAAAGATGTGAGTAGCTTTTGCACTGCACATTTTTTTCAGCAAAAAATTTCAGCATATTTGCGTATCACTTGATGTAAATTTTAACGAATCGTTAACTAAAGACATCGTTAGCTTTGAACAACTGGGCGCTGATGATTCCAAAGACTATTGTAAATATCCTAAAATTTCTTTCACCAACCTATCTGATAAAATGATATATGCAACAATGCAGCCCCACATCAGGAGCAGTCTGATCAAGGTCTACACTATTTGCCTCTCCGCATAGTATATTGTGGAATAAATTAATAAAAAATATTAGGCAAAATGGTATGGCATAAAGTGTTTGAAATTTTAGGATATTTACCATATTAATACATGTTGGTGCAAAAATTACGATCTTTCAATCAGAGCTATGTCTACATATACACAAATTATCATATGACAAAAACAAGTCAAGTAAATTCATATGTAGTCTCATTTAGTGGTAACTATGGTTCAATTATCATATCAATCCTAAATATTCAGATAGGTTGGGTCAAGCAAACAAATGAAGATCCATATTAATCGTCATTCAGAGGGATCAGCCTAAACAAGCATGCAGATCTACTGTCCTTTCAACATCACTTGGAAAGATGGGGTTTTTTTTGCTTCACGTTTTATTTTAAATGTAAATATTTTGGTCTGATTAAACATATCTAATCAGAAACTATTTGTCTTTTCTGTTTCTGTGTTTTGTTCTCAAATATTTACCCTAAAATTAAACTGACCACCAAAAATTGGTCTGACGTGTGCACTTTCTAGAGTAAAGTGCTTTTTTTACTTTTGTCTAAGAAAAACATTTTACATTTCTTTGCTGAATTCAAATAATTGATGTTTCACAACAATATTGCAAAAATTTCAGAAAAATCTAACCACTGGAACTTGTTGAAAATCTGCCTCCATGTTACCTACCCTACAGACTTATGCATAACTTGCATTCATTTTTACTACGGGGAAAAAAGTGAAAATATTTAGTTTTTTAAAAAAAAACAATGACTAAAATAAAACTTTTTGTGCCTAGATATTTATGACAAATGGTTTTCCACTAAATCATGACAAAGGTTTGCAAATTTACTTTTTTTGTGTAAAGTGCCAAGCAAAAAATGACTTTCTGAAAGATGTTGAAAGCCCAGTAGATCAAAGGAGCAGTTTGTTTAAGGTCTGCACCATTTGATGTGCCTTCAGAACAATGAAGGGACCTTCATACACCATATCCACCAAGGGAAACATTTTTGGGGAGATTTCCTGTTTCCTTTACTGCATGCCAAGCCCCTTCTCAAAAGGGGTCTACTCTAAAAAGAAAGAATTTGCTCCCTTTGAAAGAAAGGGAGCAAATTCTTTCCTTTTAGAGTAGACCCCTTTTCAGAAGGACAAAACCACTTTGACATAGCTAACTGTCCTGAAAGTGTATTCATCTACCTTAAAGAAGATCATTGAATAGCCAAATGGGCTTGTTCAAATTTTTGGATTAGTATGGGTAAGGAGTTTGTTTGATTTTCAAGGAAAATAAGGCCTGATATTTCACACAAATAAGGCTTGATAGCTCATATGAAATAAGACTTAATATTTGACATGAAATATCGAGCCTTATTTTCTATGAAAAAAGAAAAAATACTCAGAATATATTATACTCCTGTGACTGGCATGTCAATTATAAAAAGCACAAATTGTCTACACTATTTAATAATTTTCCCTGAGTAAATTAGAGTTGTATACAGTATTAGAATACATGTAGCTATCAAAACGTAGCTTCTTGTTGTTGTCTCTTGTTTTTTTTTTTTTTTTTTTTTTTTGTTTTGTTTTTTCCAACAGATAAATATTTATATTTCTCTTGTTTCTCCACAAAAATACAAAATGTGGGTACTCCTCAGAACCACCTTATAAGAGTGGCTCTAGTGAGTACCCATAATATATGTTTTTGTGGAGAAATAAGACAAATTTTATCTCAAATACCCCTCTATCCTATAGCTATAATATTAACCCTTAAATCTATTCAATTTAGAGTAGAATAGAATATTTTATTGGAAAACCTACATATACAGAAGGTGTTCTCCACTGACGTGATATTTTTCATATAAACCATCACGAAAACATGCCTATATAGTTTTGACCCCCTTAAACCCCACTTTTATATAGTAAAACTGGGGTTTACAGGGGTATACATTATTTTTCTTATTTCTGCTCAAAACATAGATTGTGGGTACTCATTAGAACCGCCTCATCGAGCCGGTTCTAATTACCCACAATGTATGTTTTGAGCAGAAATATGAAAAATATAAGAATTTTTTATCTGAAAAGTTTCATTTTTTTGGTGGTAAAATTTTCAATATATTTGAATATTTTAAACAGAATAAACATGAGAAAACAATCAATAGATCTACTACCTTAATTCTAACACCTCATGAATAAATTTACAAATAAGTTTTGTATCCACAGCACTACTGGAGTTCATCAATTCATACAATAATTTAAAACATTCGTTAGTATTAGGTTTCAGAGCTGGTGTCTTTAATTTAGTTTATTAAACAGTGTAATATGCAATTTGTATATTTTCTACAAAATAGGAAAAAATGCTCCACATCTTCCACCTGATTGCACTGTATACAAACTCGTTGCTCACGTGGAATTCTTGGTCTGTAGTAGCGGCCACGTTCAATTAATAAATCATGAACACTAATTCTAATTTTTGCAAGTTCTTTTATTCAGTCAGTCATTACTATTCTCATTCTGAAAACTGAGCAAGTTTGACTACTTGAAGATGTATCCAAATATGTGCTGGCCAGGGCTCGGGAAATTTTGAAATCTGAATCGGTCCAGCCGATGACGATGACGTCATCATTGAGCCCATTTCCAAAAAAAAAAATATGTATATATCACCTGTCACGAAAACTAATGACAATTGGCAGTCCTATAACTCCTTTTAAATAATACACCTCAACCGCGTTATATGACGGAAGTCCGGGTATAACGAGCATGATCAAAGCTGGCGTCATCAATAAATACAGTCAGGTATGTAAAAAGAAAGAAAAAAACCAAAACAAACGGTTTTGTTGTTATTTCCACCTCCGCAGGGTTTTCCTAAACTATTTATAAACAACTGATTCCCGTCTTGTATAAGCGCGAAGACGGCGGGAAACAGGAGAGACGGAACGAAACGACTTTCATGGACCTAATTAGGTCTAATAAAAAGCCTGCGCCACGGGCGGTTTTGCAGTTTTCAATGTTTCAAGATGTGACCAGACTGCTTAAATTTTAAGCACTGACCAATCTTGTCTAGCGCAAGTGGTGCATTACTTATTTTTACCGTGAAATCTGCCTTGAATTATACTCGCGTGTTACGGCAATCAACAACAACAACAACAAAAAAAAAAAAAAAAAAAAAAAAAAAAAAAAAGAATCAATCAATTATACCCAGATCAGACGCCGTTGTATGCGACATCTGATTAGGACGTACACGGTTTGGGAATTAATTTATCAAATCTGGGACCGACAAACCGTGCGCTGATCAAAACAAAAAAGAAGAGGAAGAAAACGGGTGTGTTCAAGCGGTGCATTCTTTTATCCTCTCAATAAAGCGACCTTTGATCTTTTGGACACGCCGACTGCACCTGGGTGTTTTGCAGTCTCAGTGTATTCACACGTGTCACACAAACGGATTAATTATCAGACTACCGTTACTGATGATTCGTGTTAATCGCTTGTTTACCGCACAAAGGTCAGTGAAGTGTTGATTTTTTGACAATGTTTGGATAATGACGTAATTAATTTGTACTGCCGTTATTCAGCTGTCTCTCCAATATACATGTCAAATGACCGTTTAGAGCCTTTTAACTACCATAATATCGCATTTAAAAGGTGCGCGGACGTTGTCAGTTTGGGAAGACCTGACCGTCTGTGATTTTTTAGACATCATTGATTCGTGAAAATTGGTTGGTTGGGGAAAAATGGGGTTCAAGGCACAAACCTGTTGGACCGATTTATTAGCGTTTCGGGGTGTTTGAAATCGGTCCAGAATTCTTAATTTCGGTCCAGACCGGCTATTTTTCCGGTTTTCCCGAGCCCTGGTGCTGGCTGAGTGGAAAACAATGCAGACCCTATCAGATTCTGCATTCTGAGACCTATAATTCTGACCACTACTGAGTGCTCAGGAATGACTGTCTGAATATAGACTAAATATGGTACATCATTACGAAAACACGCCTATTCAAATATATTGAAAATTTCACCATCAAAAACTGAAAGTTTTCAGATAAAAATTCTAATATTTTTTCCACATTTCTGCTCAAAACATAGATTGTGGGTACTCGTTAGAACCGCCTCAATGAGGCGGTTCTAAGGAGTACAACAATCTATGTTTTTGAGCAGAAATAAGAAAAATAATGTATACCCCTATAAACCCCAGTTTTACTATATAAAAGTGGGGTTTAAGGGGGTGGAAATTATATAGGTATGTTTTCGTGATGTGTACTCTAATAAACAAGGATCTTACAACATGATCAATGTACACTTTTGTCTATATATTACATCAGCAAAACTGTTTTTAACAAATAGTACTTAAACTGCATGGATATGCAGATTTATTTAGGTATACTCAGCTTACAGATATCAGAAAATTCCTCTCTGTAAGATGAAGCATGATACCATATTATAATTTTATCACATGAAACTCGTACATGGGTAACAATATAAGTTTAAATACTGACCATTCTCCACAACCATCTTTAAACAATATGTAAAAAGGGGATATATATATATATATTAGAATCTAAAGTTTATAAATAGCAAGCTTGGTTTGATTAATGCTGATCATGAGAGATACTCAAATCAGCTACATCACTCATGTCACCTTGCAGCACCTTAAGTATGACTATTTCAAAATCGCAAACTACAGTGTTGCATATGCAGAGACTCAATCAAACAGTGTCTCAGTTTTTTGTGATTTTGTGTGTTCTTTGTTTCCAAAGGCAGTCCTCTTTGGCTTTTATTTTACTCTACTATAGCTGATGTTGTGCCGTGTATCACATGAAACTCGTACATGGGTAACAATATAAGTTTAAATACTGACCATTCTCCACAACCATCTTTAAACAATATGTAAAAAGGGGAATCTAAAGTTTATAAATAGCAAGCTTGGTTTGATTAATGCTGATCATGAGAGATACTCAAATCAGCTACATCACTCATGTCACCTTGCAGCACCTTAAGTATGACTATTTCAAAATCGCAAACTACAGTGTTGCATATGCAGAGACTCAATCAAACAGTGTCTCAGTTTTTTGTGATTTTGTGTGTTCTTTGTTTCCAAAGGCAGTCCTCTTTGGCTTTTATTTTACTCTACTATAGCTGATGTTGTGCCGTGTGGCGGCCGTAAAGTCTCCCCATACATCATCATAGTGCAGGTTATATTTTATTTCCTTTGAGATCATTTAGCCCATCCTGGTTATTTTGAAAATCGAATTCTGCTCAAGCCAGCACTAGGGGCATATGCAGCCTTGCAAACTACAATGTTACATATGAAGAGACTCAATCAAACCAAGTCTCCGATTTTCATGATTTTGTGTGTTCTTTGTTTCAAAAGGCAGTCCTTTTTTACTTTTATGGAAGAGCCAAATAGCATCAAAGTACCAGAAAATATAATACAACAACACTATATTCAAGGGTGTCCAAAGCAAAATCTCTTGCCACAAAACTCCAACCTCCATAAAAATACTATAGATATACATGTTGCTACTGTAGTTAACCTATTTATGCCTAGTGGATGCTTCTGCCTTGTGTCTTGGACAGGTCCATTTTAACCCTTGTCATGCTGAATAAATTAAGAAGCCATGCCCACTTCTAATTTTCAGCCAATCAGATTACTTGATCTGGACTATTGCTATTACTTCAAATACTTAATGGCAAACAGTGCAGATCCAGATCAGTTGGCTAATTCAGAAGCCAACTGATCTGGATCTACACTGTTTGCAAAGACAGGGCATATCCGGGTTCAGCATGACAAGGGTTAAATTTTAGAAGTGTCTGATTGTATTTCATTTTCCTTCCTTTTTGCCAAAAAGTCTATGTTTATAATGCATTTTAAAAGCCCTATCAGACCAGTGTTCTGGGACACAATGCATTAATGGGTTAACATCTTCAAGAACTTGACTATTTAGAACCTTCCACAAACATCTTTTATTCTAAGATAACTGTACTTGTGATTAATTAATTATCGAGTTTAAATGTGTATTCTGTTAACATTCATATAGACATTTGATATGAAACCTCTAGTCCAAAGGTGTGAAATACAACAGGTGCTTATGTGTATATTGAAATCAAAAGTGTCAAATGTGAGAGCATATTAATCCATTTAATCTCCTCTATCATATCTGACAATCAACTTGAGGTTCTGGATTTTAATAATAATTCAACTGTTCCTAAATAAAACATTTATAGCATGCACATGATTCACTTTTTTCCGAAATAGATTCGCAAAATTCTGTGACAACATCACAGATGGACACCTTCCTATATTGAAGCATTTTTTTTTTAGTTTTCCATTCAAATAAGCTTTGATTGATTGATTGTGTTGGGGTTTAACGACACGTCAACCCTTGAGGGTCATTTTGTGTCGTCTCCCAGAGAAAGGGAGAAAAGAGATAGAAGAGAGAGTAGAGATGAAAGAGAGGGACAGGGAAGAAAGAGGAACAGGAATGGAAGTGAAGAAACAGAAGAAATAAAAACATTCCCCCTCTACCCTTACCCACTACAAGGATAGCAGGCCTTGCCCAACTGTAAGCCAATATCAGTTGGACGCCCCAGTGATGTAAGATACACAGCACCTTCGCACCACCCAACCACCCCTACCAAATAAGCTTTGACATTTCATGAAAACTGTCTGCTTTGGAGACAATCTGCACAAAACATCATAGCCTATTTTCTGGAAAAAATATGTATAATATTTCCATGCCAAGTTTAAAAGGATCTTATGGGCACATTCATTAAAGACTGCCTGAATTAATCTAAAGCTCCATTCAAAATTATAGCTGATAACATTCTAAAATATTTTTTTTTCCATTTTTCAAAGTCTGAACATTTCATGTGAATCATCTGCTTGGAAAATGAATGACATGAAATGTTAATACTTATCTTCTTGGGAAAATAAAAACAGGAAATTTGTCGAATGGCTGCAATGACTGCTTGTGGTGTTCAAGAAACAGAGCTAAATACTGTTCAGGCAATGGTGAAAAGAAGGTTGAGGTGAGCAATGTTCAACGGCAGTGGGCAGGATGCATCATAGCAGATGTGTGTATGAAGTTTCATTAGCCTAGAAGCCTTGGTATTTGAAAAACAGAACAGAAACTTAACATTGTTGATGACACATCACGAAAACACGCCTATATAATTTTGACCCCCTTAAACCCCACTTTTATATAGTAAAACTGGGGTTTAGAGGGGTATACATTATTTTCCTTATTTTTGCTTGAAAACATAGATTGTGGGTACTCGTTAGAACTGCCTCGCCGAGGCGGTTCTAACGAGTACCCACAATCTATGTTTTAAGCAGAAATAGGAAAAAGTATCAGAATTTTTTATCTGAAAATTTTCAATTTTTGGTGGTCAAATTTTCAGTATATTTGAATAGGCATGTTTTCATAATGACAACAACTCCAATGCCCCCGCTGGAAAGTGATCCGTATGTCTCTTCTGCTTGCTAAAGCAGTTGTGACAAAAAAAAAAAAAAAATTATCAGCTGTTGGTGTAAGGCACTAAGTATTAAGCTATCATGTGTATTTAGAAGGCCAGTACTTTTATCTCCAAGATGGCAAATAAATAAGAAATTTACCCCTTTTGAAATACCTACAGGAAGACCACATCATTAAGCATCCACCTGTATTAAAATGACAGCTGTTGAATCTCTGATAAGACAATAAAAAGGAAAACTCCTGTTTTAGCAAGTACTTGTCTTAAACAACCATCCTTTTGCTTTCTTGTGGTTGCTTGCATAACACAAAGACTACCTGTATTCATCGACTACCAGTATTAAAGCAACAGTCTTTCTATCCCTGAGGAGGCATGTGGGAATTTCCCAAACTGTACCCAGTGAAATGTGCCTCAAGAGTATATGACAACAGCAAAGGCCCAGATCAGCCTGCAAATCTGTGCAGACCCATCAAAACCTTCAGTGTCAGGTAACAAATTTACTTAAATTTAGAAGATTATACTAACACCAAAAGATCTGATCAGACAGGTGGGATATGTAGACTGATCTGAACCAGATAAAGGTAGTATTGGGTTTACTCTGTGTATTTGGAAACCATAACTCCTTAGCATATCTGTCATAAAATTTGAACAAATTCATGTGGGTACTTATGAGGTGTCTAAAACACTGTGAAGGAATGTCAAATGGTGTGGACCCTAATCAGACTGCTCCTTATACCTTAACCCTAGTACTGCTGAACTCAGATATACCCTGCCTTTGCAAACAGTGTAGATTCAGATTAGCTGGCTTCTGAAAAAGCCAACTGATCTGGATCTGCACTGTTTGTCAGTAAGCATGTGAATATAGCAACAATCTGGATCTAGTTATCTGATTGGCTGAAAATTAGAAATGAATGTGGTATTCTAATTTATTCAGCAGGACAAGGGTTAATCTGGGTCTTTGCAGTTTGCTAAGGCCTATTTGCCCAAATACTCAAGGCAAATACAGCAATCAGAAGCTCAATTTTGTTATTTTTGCACCAATCATTTGAATCAGTCAAAATTTTCCCTCAGGGTTCCAAGGACTCCCTTTTCTGGAATTAAGGGTGCCTTTAATAAGATTTAGGGGTTTGTCATATTAAGCGGTTAAACCTTAAAGTGCTAAATAATTGTAGACCCTGTTCAGGAGCAGTCTGATCAGGGTATGCACTGTTTGCATATGCCATTTGGTCAGAAAAAATGGTTTTCAAAATTTTAAGACAGTTTTGTTGAAGTGCTAAACAGTGGAGACCCTGATCTAACTGTTCCTATAGATCAGGGTCTCACTGTTTGCTTATGCCTATCTGTACAAATACTTAGGGTAAGTACACTTAGATATCTTGAAAGCAGATGCTCAGATATATCTGTACATTTGATGGATCTGGAGTTTTGCGGTTTAGTTTTTCATCTTCAACTTCTCCCAATTGCACTAAATTCAATGATTTTGTAAACAGATAATAAATGCTCAATATAAAGTGATAATTGAGGGGATAGTTTAACGTTAGCGATTACACTTTCATAGGAGGTAGCTCTGCAAAGGGGTCTACTCTAAAAGGAAAGAATTTGCTTCCCATGGGAGCAAATTATTATACTTTTTAAGTAGGGCCATTTTCAGAAGGGTTTAGCAAACAGAAAAGTAAATAGGAACTGACAAAAGTTGTTTCCCTTGTAAGAATGGTGGAAAATCCGCCAAGTGTAACCAGTCCCCTTAAGTCCCCTTAAAATTATTTTTTGCCCCGAAATTTATTTTACAGGTACTCTAATATTCAAAAGGCTTCACTGATCAGGGCTTTCCCTGACTTGCATTTTGGCAGTTGTTACCCACAATGGACTTGTTCAAACCCATTACAGGTAGTAAAATGGACATTTCATGTAGTAAAATGGACTAGTTCAAATCCATTACAGGTAGTAAAATAGATTTGTTCAAATCCATTACAGGAAATAATGGACTTGTTCAAATCCATTACAGGTAGTGAAAAAGATCTGTTCAAATCCATTACTGGTAGTAAAATAGATTTGTTCAAATCTATTACAGGAAGTAAAATAGATTTGTTCAAATCCATTACAGGAAGTAAAATGGACTTGTTCAAATCCATTACAGGTAGTAAAAAAGATTTGTTCAAATCCATTACAGATAGTAAAATGGACTTGTTCAAACCCATTTCATGTAGCAAAATGGACTTGTTCATATCCATTACAAGTAGTAAATGGACTGGTTCAAATTCATTTCAGGTACAAGATGGACTTCTTTCAAATCTATTACAATGGACTTGTTCAAATCCATTACAGGTAGTAAATGGACAATTTTTAGGACATGTATGACTAGGTATTAAGGTGACTGCTTATTTAGATCAAATATGGTGAAGCAACATTATTACAACCTAGCTTTGGCCATATACTGTTGTAAACTATCTACCGACAATGGCGAATAAGTCTTCTTCTCGGCATCTAGGTAAAACAGAGGATCTGTTACAAGCTCAGGGCTATAACCTTCCTTCCTGTACTGTGTCTTCTGCTGTTTCAAGGTCGTTGTCAAAGCATTCTCTTTGGGAAATCTTAGAAACAGGGGTACTGCATAGGCTGGTAGATTCTCCTGGCAGTGATGGAATATCTGCTCTAAAACCTTTGGTGTAGGCTGTAAATCATTTTCTAGGTGCAGTGCTGCCATGCCAGCCCGGCCCTCTGAACCTGCAGGAAGATAAATCATGCCATGAAAAAAAATAGTGCTTAACCCTTCTCTTGCTGAACACGACATGTCCTGTCTTAGCAAACAGTGTAGCTCCAGATCAGTTGACCTGCACTGTGTCATTAAATACATGAATTTCTGTCCAAAACCGGACCAAGTAATCTGTGTCTGGAAATTAGAATTGGGCGTGGCATCTTAATTTATTCAGAATGAGAAGGGTTAAAGCATATGCAAAGTGTTGTCCATAGCTCCAGGTAACACGCTTCTTTTTTCAACCAATAAGTATGGATATTTTTCTTATATCTGCACAAAATTATATCTGCATGGGTTCATAAAATCTTAAACTTTACAGTATATAGAGGCTAATGCACCCTGATGTATAAAAACACAGGAAATATTTCCAAAGAAGTTTGCAAATCTGATAAACAAACGAGCGCATAATACAAACTCCGTGTGAATTAACTTGTATATTCCATATCATAAAACTGATTTTTTTTTCTTCAGGTTCTGTTTTACGCTCTTTCAATGACGTCAGTAAGTTTTATGATATTACATCATCTACACTTGTTACATAGAGTGTTAGCATTCTACAGGAAATATTTCCTACTGGGAAATATAATTTATATTTCCCACAGACACAGAAATTACTAAAAATAGCTTCAGACATGTAATGTTACATGATAATTCTAAGTATATGGCCCAGACCTCTTGGGTCAAGGACAGGAGTGAGGGTGGTTTTTAAAAGCAGTAACATATAACTTAAACAATTGCAACTGTCAATGTCAGTGGTGGGTGAGGGTGGCTTGAGGGGTGGGGGGCCCTCTTCCTGTATTTTTATATCTATATTGTAGCAGGGCGGTGGGGGGGTGGGTGGAGGGGGTGCTCTTCCTGTACTTTTATCCAAATTGTATTTACCCTATTTTTTTCTGGACACCTTACCACACCAGTCCGAAAATTTTAACAAATCCATTTCACTACTAGTTGCTGTACTAAAAAAAACTGCCAGGTCTGTTACAAACAATGAAGACCCTGTTCAAATGCTACATTCTATGGCATCTGAATGAAATCTTCACTGTTTGTTTCTGCTTATTTTCCCCCATAATAGGATCTGACATTTCATTTCTAGGAAAAATATTTTTTTCTTATATGCCAGAAAATAGATTTTGACCTTTCATGCAAACCGTCTCCTACAAGGACAATCTGCATGAAATATCAAATCCTATTTTCCTGGAAAAATAAGAAAAATATTTTCAAAATGTTATCTGCTGAATTTTTTAACCAGCATACCACGCATTAAGGTAAATACGGTTCAGGCTAATGATATGGCAATAGGACTACATGGATATTTACCTGGAATTTCTACACCATACACATTAGCATCATGTACAAAGTCCAGCTTTGTCAAACTATTGGAAACTTCATATGTAGCTACATTCTCTCCCTTCCATCTGAAATATAAAATCAAACTGTCTCAGAGAAAACAGATGCCACCTAGCCCCACCACCAACACTACCTCCAACAATTAAATGTTATTTAATTATACACCACAACCTCTTTATAACACTATTGTTGGGGTCCATAGCATAAACCGTGTTAGTTAAACAACCGTGTTATATCCATACAAAAATGTATAGATTATATTGAAAAATGACCATTTATGGTCATTTTTCAATATAATCTATACATTTTTTAGGATCCAACTTTGAACCATGTTATATCCAAAACTGTGTTATAATGAACCGTGTTATAAAGAGGTTGTAGTGTATGCTGTTTTTGAAAACAAAATCAAGGTCACCAAAATCTAATCACTTAAAGGTATGTCCCAATGATATATCAAATTTTGGAAAAAAAAGTATGGAATAAAGTATTCAAAATCTTAGAGCATTTATGGCAAACCAAATTCGCAAAGACCATCACAAAATGTGTATATTTGCAGACTGGCCTTGGTGTTGACAATTTACTCAAGGCTTAAGAGGGGTTATTTGTTTGTGTTGAGGTTTTACGGCCCAGTCAACCCAATGGGGTCATGTCGAGCGCGATCAGTTTACCTAACCACACGTTTACTGGGCAGGCTTAGTCCTCTAAGCGGTTAACCAGTACTGTGCACATTCTTTCGCCAGAAACTGACAACTGCCATTCTTGAATCAGCGGAAGGGAGAGAATGACCATAGAAAATATTTAATGATCAATCTCTACGAAAGAATGTTGCCGACCTCGGCGGGGGTTGAACCCGCGACCTCCTGGACTCCAGTCGGACGGCGCATCCAACTGAGCCACCGAGGCCGGTAAGAGGGGTTATCATATCTTTCTTACTTCTATATGAAAATGTATGTTGTGGGTACTTGAAAGAAGCATCTTGGTGAGGCGCTTCTAATGAGTAAACACAACATATGCTTTCATAGAGAAATATGATCAATAACAATACTTTTTGGTTGAAAAAAAAAAAACAAAAAAAAAAACACCGTATCAAGAGCTACAACAAGGTATACAAGAGTTGTATTCAGACAGCAGACCTAGCTTGAACAGGTGTCTGTCCATCACCTTGAAGGATTTTATAACAAAAAGATCTGACCTGTGAACAAGGTGACCTTAAGGTCATGGGCAGAAAGAGGTGGATATCACTGAATAAAACTCTGGACCTATATCTATCAACATACCAAAATTATACCAACCCATTATATGGTCTGAAATATAGGAGCTGTTCAAAGCCTTTACATAAAAGTTCCTAGTCCATTAACTTATGGTCTTTGGCAGATGGGTGAGTAGGTACAGTCGATAGTTGATAGTTAAACTTCAATGGCTCAAACATCTTTGGGACTACAGAAAATTGTTCGAGACATGGGTAGTTCGAGCCACTGAGGGTTAATCATGGTGCCTGGTCAGGAAGCAAATAGCGATAATTTAGGGGTTCTTTATTTCCTTCACAATAGTTATATGCTGAGTGTACTCATTTGAAATCGCCTCATCGAAACAACATACAATTTCATGATAAAGTAAGAAAATTTCCCTAAATATTCATTTTTTCTTGAGCTAGCAGAAGAATTTTGTTGGGACTCAAAAACGAGTTTGAATTAGCCATGGTAAATGAGCCATCAGTGTTCGAGCTATTGAGGTTCGACTTAGTTTGATATATACATGTTTATATACACATATCAGGATCCTGAGACAATCCAAAGGAGACAATTTGCATGAAACATCAAAGCCAATTTTCTGGGAAAAAAAAAAAAAAAAAAAACATCATCAATTTGTCATCTGCTAACTTTGCTAATAGAGTGGTAAAGATTTAATCACTAAGCCAATTTGTAGAAGACTACATTCTAAGACTACATTGCTATTTGTCAGAGAAAAGTACCACAAGACATTTCATGTGAATAAAACAAAGCTGTGATTAATAAATTTCAGCAGATGACATTTTGAAATATTTTTTATTTTCCCCAGGAAAAAGCATGTACCTTTCATTCAAACTGAATCCTTTGATTCAAACTGAATCATTTGATAAAAGGTCAGAGCCTATTTTCTCAAAAAAAAAATAGATCATAATCATCAATTTTTTGTCTGCTGATTTGCCCAGAGAGTTGTAAAGGTTAAGGATTTAACAAGAATGTGAAGATATATTAATGTTTAGCATTCTAGGAAAAACACTTCAACAGACAACATACTGAAACATTTCTTATTTTTTGCAGAAAACAGGTTTTGACATTTCAAAATGACAAACCACATTTTTTGGGAAATAGAAGAAATAGAAGAAAATATCATCAATTTGTCACAGCTGAATTAGCTGATAGAGTGGTAAAGGTTAACCGAGAATGTGAAGATATATTTACCCTTTTAAAAAAGTCTTGCAGACCAAAACAGATACTTGTGTAAGCAGTGTAGATCCAGATGAGATGGCTCATAATGAGCCATCTCATCTGGATCAACACTGTTTGCCATTCTGCTTCTGATTTTAGACTGAAAGCCCAATTTGCATCAATGCACATGTTCAAATTCAAGGATGGAATAGTTGACTTCAAAAACACAGGGATGAAACGGTTAACTTACCTGAAGGTATCGCCAACCCTGTCTTTGAAATACACAAAGTAATCCTTATCTACTTCGAGCATGTCACCAAAGTTGAAATAAATGTCTCCTCTCTTAAACACATTCCTGACAATCTTCTTCTCATTCACCTCCTTACCGCCTTTATAAAACTTAAGATCAGAATAGTATGGTGGTATTCCGGAGATCAAAAGACCTGGCTCACCTATAAATAAAATCGTTAAACTATAATACCCTGCCGTTATTGTGCTGTGGGCAGAAAACTTTGTCAAACATTGATGAAATTTGCCCATTAGCAATCCTAAACCAGATCTCCTTCATATCAATGCATGTACCAAGTTTGATTAAAATCTGTTGATATTACTCAAGTTAAAGTCCGGAATCAAAAATATGGGTTTGTCTCGGGCAGATAACGCCTTCAAAATTTGACAAAATTTACCCATTAGCAGTCCCAAACCAGATCTCCACAATAACAATGCACATACCAAGTTTGGTGAAAATCCATTGATGTTTACTCAAGTTATCATCCGGAAACAAAATATGGGCGTGTCTCGGGCAGATAACTCTGTCAAAATTTGATGAAATTTGCCCATTAGCAATCCCAAACCAGATCTCCATAATATCAGTTCACATACTGTTTGGTGAAAATCCATTGATGTTTACTCAAGCTATCATCCAGAAATGAAATACAGACTGACGGACAGACATACGACTGACGGATAGACGGACAGACACACAGACGTCCAATGTGAAACCATAATACCTCGCCACTATTGTTTAGCAGGTATAAAAAGAATTCAAGACATGAGACAAATGCCAGGATACTCTAGAATAATATGCAATGAACAAAGCAGACTTTGACTGTTTGACTGGTATAAATCCATCCATGAATCTGGAAAAATTGATCTTTAAAATTTAACCTTTACGGTAGAACTTGAACATAAAACTTTTAAGTCTACGACCTTGACCTAAAGGTCATTAACAGGGTGGTGTTTGCACTGAAGACCACTTAGCACCAGTATATCATATCAGCCCAGGTATCAACTAAATCCACATTTGCATGTCAATCATTATTTTTTTTTTTTTATATGTATTGAGGTTTTACGGCCGAATCAACCCATTAGGGTCATGTAGAGTGCCTTAATTTTACCTAACCACTTTTCCTGGGCTCTAAGTATTTATCCAGTACCAGAAACTGACAACTGTCCTTATTGAATATATAGTGGAAGGGAATGACCATAGAAAACATTTCATGATCAATCTCCATGAAAGAATGTTGCCGGACCCGGCAGGGATCAAACCTGCAACCTCCTGATCACCAGTTGGACGCATATCCAAATGAGCCATTGAGGCTCGCTGCAGATCATAAAAAGCTTTAACCCTTGTCCTGCTGAATAAATTAAGATGACACGCCCACTTCTGATTTTCAGCCATTCAGATTACTTGATCCAGATTGAATCTATAAATTCACATAGTTAATGGCAAACAGTGCAGATCCTGATCAGTTGGCTTCTTCAGAAGCCAACTGATCTGGATCTGCACTGTTTGCAGAAGCTGGGTATATCCGGGTTCAGCAGGACAAGGGTTAACATAAAGGTGTAATATGAATATTCTAAGTCTGTGACCTTGATGTTATTGATCTGGACATCAAGGTCAAGGGCGGGGGTGAAGGTTGTAATATAAGTCTTTGGATCAATATCTACCAAAAGGTCAACTATGAACTCAATCTGACAAACAAAATGGCTGTATGTGGGTGGATAGTAACTATCTTTTAACTCCAGCCTTATATTCATGGATATTTTTGCATAACCCATTACCTGACCTACATTTGGTCCCTTCTGTGGACTCATCAGGGGAAGTTTGCCATGTTACACATTTATATACCTATTAAAACCAGTTTCTATGGCTCCCGGAATGGCAGTTTAGTGACCATTAATTTTTATGCAAACATCATTTGGCCCATGTATAGAGCTCTTATGGCATTACCTATCTTCCAAACATGTACAACCAGTTAGCCAAGAGTGTGATAAAAGCTAAAAATAGAGACTGTAAGTAATGACCACCTAGTCAGACATGCCAGGCAGATATTTAGTATTTGCCAGTCAAATAGTCTACATATATCTGGTTATAGATGTGTCAATTTTATGGCTTCTAATTGTAGTTCTGGTTTGAAAAAATGAGAAATTCCACTTTTTGCAAGATACTGTGCAAACTGCGCAGGCATGCTACATGTACGTGCTAAACTAAGAGTTAAACACTTTTGTGTTATGTTCCTCACTTGGCTATTTATTGCTTCAATATATTCGCAGCTCCTAATAAGATGATAACTGAAGTGACAGTTTGAATATTTGTTATTTTCGCATTAAAACATACCTCGTAGGTACTCACTGGATCTCAAAAATAACCAGAATAGCTTTTAGCAGAAACATGAAAAATATCAGAATTCACCACCAAAAACTTCAGTTTTTGAAGGTGTATTTTTCAATATATCTGAATTGGGGTGTTTTCATAATGAATATTGGCTTAGTAGTATTGTATCCATATAGCTAGTGCAATATAACCTACCCACTTTCACAGGTATACAAAATCCATTTGAATTCCTCAGTGGCTCTCCAGTCTCAATATCACATTTCACTAGATACGATGGTATGGGACTAAGACGATTCTGTAAAACAAAAAGGCATTCCTCATGGTGAAGTTTTTTAGAACCGTAGTTACCAGGGCCCAGTTGTTCAAAGCTAACAACATCGTTAGTCAATGATTCATTAAAATTTACATTGAGTGATACGCAAATATGCTGAAATGTTTTGCTACAAAAATGTGAGTAGCTTTTGCAGTGCAAAAGCTACTCACATTTTTTCAGCAAAAAATATCAGAATATTGTATATTAAATCTGCTAAAACAATTAATCAAAAGACCCTTAATGAGCTTGCTAAGCTAACAATGCTTTGAACAACTGAGCCCAGATATTATGGAAAGAGAAAATATGTCTATAATTGAGAGTATAACTAGATAAGGGTATGTTCAAAGGACTGCAGCACTGTATTTAATATTTAAGTCGAGTTTTACGGCCCAGTCAACACTGTTACGGCCATGTTGAGCTGGTCAGTTAACCTACTCACAGTTTTCTTTGGCAGGCTTAGTTCTCTAAGCAGTTAACCAATATTTATACACATAATTTCACCAGTAACTGATAACTGCCCATTTTGAATCAGCAGAAGGGCAAAAATGACTGACTGTAGAAATGATTTCATGATCAATCTCCATGAAAGTTATGTGGCCAAGGAGGGATTCAAACTTATATATCCTGGATCTGCAGCTGATGCCCACTGTGCAATGTAACCCAGCAGTTCTGTACTTTACCTAAATATCTGGACACCTTAACCCATTTATGCCTGAATATTTTTAGTAAATTCTCCCATCATTAACTTTGGAAGGGTCCATTGTATAGTTAAAGGGGTGTTACACAGAAATCTTGATAGTTGCTTTTATTATTGAAACTTTCTAATGTTATTGCAAAGAGTGTAGACCCTAATCAGATGCCACATTAAGCGGCATCTGATCTGGGTATACACTCTTTACTAATGTCCCTTTTATGGGACACTAGGCATAAATGGGTTAATTCCTTACCATACTTCTCTGAAAATTAAACAGGTTAATTTGATTACCTAAAGACAGTAAAATTGGTAGCTGACCAAATGTTAAAGCACAAAAAATGTGAGACAACTGAACAAGCAAGTGAAGCCGTTGTCACTCTATAGTCAACATGCTATTTTTGTGGCCATGCATTTCAGGGCCCAGTTGTTCAAAACTAACGATGTCATTAGTTAACGTATCGTTAAAACTTTGATCATTAAATACGGCATATACGCTATTACTTTTGCTGAAAAAATGTGAGTACTCACATTTTTTCAGCAAAAATACCTGTGAATTAGATATTCTTCTTACTACAGCATTTAACATTTTGACCACTAACGAGCTAGTTAAGCTAACAATGCTTTGAACAACTGGGCCCAGGTTCTGTGCAAAAATGATATGGTTCTCAATAAAAAATGGCCCTCAATTGCTTTTGAGTTCTAGTGTCTCTTGATTCAAATTCTGATAATTATTTCAACGTATGGGCCACGCAAAGAAAAAACACATCTTCAGGGCATATGGTAACAGTTAAGATTAATATGAGTTAGCGAAGCCGCACAAGATGATAAGGCTCTTTGTTATATTTTCTACAGTACCCAATAATTCTGTAAGCAGACAGTGAATGCCCAGACCAGCCTGCACAGATGTGCAGGCTGGTCTGGTCCTTCCCTGTCCTCATAGATCAAAAAGGCACGTTTTTGTGTGGCACTGCTCCTATGAAGATTTTTTGCCATATAGACATACATTATCAGTCTCACCTGTTGCAGCATGTTTCTGGCATATCTAATTCACTGTGATTAGTTTGGTTAAGGTTAAAGGTATGCATACTATAAAATATACAGACAAACCATGGCAGCCCTAAAAGGCTACATGGATGCACAGGCTGATGTGGACTCTGACTGTTCCCACATGGGCATTAGTGCATTTTCTCATTTCGCTTGTCAAGGTGAATGGATACACGCAATAAATTTTTAGCCATTTTTTACAAAGAACAACATTTGTGACATCCTCTTTGCTTTCCTACATCAAGCCTGTTCTGATAGGGGGTCTACTGTAAACCCATTTTGACAGGGAAGACAAAACATTTCTGATAGATCAGCCTCCCTTGTAAGTGTATCAAATCCCCAAAAACAACTAATAATGATGTTCCCATACAGTTAAAGCTAAGTATTTTGTTTGGCACAGCTTATAAACTGTAATATATTATGCTTTTTATAGCTAAGCATGCAGGGCAAAATTTGACTCGAGGGCATTTTGAAATATTTTTCGTTCTTATTTTTCCCAGAAAATAGGTTTTGACATTTCATGCAAACTGTCTCCTTAGGAGACAGTTTGCATGAAATGTCAAAACCTATTTTCATGGAGAACTAAGAGAAATACATTATCAGTATATCATCTGCTGAATTAGCCCATAGACTGGTAAAGGTTGAAAAAAAAAAAAACAAAGCATCATTAGCAGGCAACAAATAAGCCACATCAGCAGTGCTGGTGTTATCAACATTTTCAACTTCCACACAAAATCTGGTCATTTTCTGCTTGCCTTAACCCTTGTTATGCTGAATAAATTAAGATGCCACGCCCACTTATAAGTCTCAGCCAATCAGATTCCTTGATCCAGATTGTTGATGTAAATTCAGATACTAAATGGCAAACAGTGCAGATTCAGATCAGTTGGCTTCTTCAGAAGCCAACTGATCTGGATCCACTGTTTGCAAAGAAAGGGTATATCCGGGCTCAGCAGGACAAGGGTTAATATAGTAAAACGTCAATGACTCAAAAACTGATGGTTTGTTTACCCTGACTAATTCAACCTGGATTTTGAGTCCCTAGGAAATTCTTATCCAAATGCTCTAACAAACAAGAGGACCATGGATCATGGCTCTCTCACCTGAGTGAAATAGCCATTGCAGATATGCAAATGCTGTGCAACATTTTTCCAATCCTGTCATTGCAACTAATGAAAGAATCATCATTTAAGCAGTTCCTGGTTTTTAAGAAGAAGAATGTATTGGATTTTTTTTATTATCAATATTTTACCATATATGGGCATGACAGTCAATGGAGAGTGACCATTTTAACAAACTTTCAATCCCGTTTCAACAGTAAGATCGGCAAGAAACTTGGTGGAAACTGGCCAACTGATTTCTGAAGAGAAAGTGATTTTACACATGTATACAGCATAGGGGCAAGTGAAGATAAACTTCCCAGAATAAAATGTTGATTGTAACTTAAAACTTTTGCTACTTCCATCATATATTGTAAGTTTTAGACACTTCATCAGCTATTTTTGTCTTTGTGAGTGTGTTTATTGCTCTCAAGGGTCATTCTTTTTATAATATAGCTATTTTCATCTAGAGGTCATCCTGTTGCTACATTGTGTTTCAACTCAAATCGCCCAACGGTTTGGGTGGAGTAGTCAAAAATTGGTTTTTAAGATGGTGGCTATGGTGGCCAATTAGGATTTCCAATCAGCATGATTTTAGCTATTTTTCATCTACACAGCAACCTGTTGCTACATTGTAAGTTTTAAATTAATTTCCCTTGTTTATTTGTTTGTGCTGAGGTTTTACGGCCCAGTCAACACAATGTGGTCATGTCAAGCACAGTCAGTTTACCTAACCACACATTTATTGGACAGGCTTAGTCCTCTATTAAAGCGGTTAACCAGTATTGTGCACATTCTTTTGCCAGACACTGACAACTGCCCTTCTTGAATCAGCGGAAGGGAATTCCCCTTGTGGTTTGTGAGATGTTCAAAACAGACTTTCAAGATGGCGGCTGTGGCGGCCATCTTGGATCCCTGCTCGACACAATTTTAGCTCATTTCAATCCTGAAGTTGTCCTGTGCTACAGAGCAAGTTTTGGCCCAAATCAACCAAAGGTTTGGGAAAAGATGTCGAAAATTTATTTTCAAGATGGCGGCTGTGGTGGCTATCTTGTATTTTCGATCGGCTCAGTTTTAGCTATTTTGTTAGCTATTAGGCACCCTAATGCTCCTCATCAAGTTTCAACTCATTTGGATCATAGTCTTTAGATGAGATGTCCAAAATATGAATTCCCATATAAATGTATAAGGTCCATACAAATGCATGGGGAAGCAAATTTGACCTTGCCATTAAAAGGTCAAACATCAAAGTAGGACCATCATTTTAGCAATTTTGGTAGACCTCCCATCCCCAATGATTTGTGCACAGATTAGGCCCCAGTGCTCATTTAGTTTTGGATAAGATTTTTAAAGGTTTTTTACCATATATGGGTTGGCAACCACCTTGGTAAATGGACTGCGACTATTTTTTGCAATCTTTCATTCCCTGCCCCAAGGAGGCTCCACTGGAAGTTTGAGCAACATTGGCCCAGAGGCTTTAGAGGAGAAGCTGTTTGATCCTCAACATTTTTCCCATACAAATTTATGGGCCCATACAAAAGCATAGGAAAGCAAACTTGACCTCGCTGTAGAAAGGTCAAAACATCAATGTAGGACCATCATTTTAGCAACTTTGGTAGACTTCCCATCCCCAATGATTTGTGCAAAGATTCAGCCCCAAGGCATCCCCGGTTCTGGAGAAGAAGATTTTTAAAGGTTTTAAACATATATGTGCATGGCGGCCATTTTAGTCAACAGATTCCGACCATTTTAGCAATCTTTCCTTCCCCCAACCATTAGGAGGCTCCATATGAAATTTGAGCAAATTTGGCTCAGCGGCTTCAGAGAAGTCATTTGAAAATGTTAATGGACGGACACACATACGATTGGACGACGGACAAAAAGTGATCACTATAGCTCATCAAGAGAATAGCTCAGGTGAGTTAAAAATATTCCGGGATATTTTAGGAAAATTTTCTTATTTTATCATGAAAGAATTTTTCTTGTTTCATCATGAAAAGTTATGTTGTATGTACTCATTACAATACTTCATCAAGGCAACGAGTAAACTCAACATACCATTCTTTATAGAAGATCAAAATGGGCTCCAACTACCCATGTCTAGATCAAATTTCCATAGTCCTGAAGATGTTTGAGCCATTGAAGTTCAATTATATATTGCAAAGGTACAGGAAAACTTAGCATCATGGATAAAAAACCTATGATCATAATTATAGCTCTAGATAGGAATCTGGATAAATATTTTTCTTTTCTAATATCTCCAAGAAAAAAATAAATTGCAGGTTCTCATTACAAGCATTTAGGCAAGGCATTTCAATGAGTATCAAAAACGGGATTTGTGATTTGTTAAGTTTTTGCTGAGAAATACGAAAAGACCACCACTTTTCAATGGAACATAAGACTTGTCTAGAACTATGATAATTATCCAAAATATTTGAACAGACTCTCCAGAGCACACAGCGTAGACCAGGATCAGGGCCCAGTTGTTCAAAGCATTGTTAGCTTAACAAGCTTATTAATGACAAACTCATTAACTGTTGTAGTTAAGGTATTTCCAAATGCATTGATATTTTTGCTGCAAAAATGTGAGTAGCTTTTGCAATGCAAAAGCTACTCACATATTTTCAACAAAAAATATCAATACATTTGCCATATTTCAAGATAGAAATTGTAATGTCATGTTAGCTAACAACTTCTAATAACATCATTAAGTTCTGAACAACTGGGCCCAGATTGCAAAAGATTGTGCCTTGAATCCATTCTACTACCTCCTGATATTTCTAAAGATTGATGGATGACAAGGCAAGTTGTGTAAACTCGGATCAGATGCCATGTTTTATGGCACCTAATCTAGTTCTATACTGCTTCCTCAGGCCTGTTTGTACTGCTGCCCTATTCAGGTTTACCCTAAATATTTGGACAATTTAACCCCTTATACACTTCTCCTAAAATTTGAAGAAGTCAACTTAACCACCGGTTGCTATGTCTAAAAACTGCTGGGTAAGTGACAGAAAGTGTAAACATTGATCAGATGCCGGGAAGTGTGGTGTCTTTTCCAAGTCCACACTGTTTGCTCAGGCATGTCAGTCCAAATATTTAGGGTGAATATGGTAAAAACAAAACAGAATTTTTTTTATAACTTGTACTTAACTATGACTGTTAAAATGTACATTTTGAAAATGATATGTGTTTCTAGGATGGCTGGTTGATTTGGAGTTTAACGGCCAAGTCAACACTATTAAGGTCATGGCAAGCTGGTTGGTTTACCTAACCATACTTTTCATGTGCAAGCTTGATCCTCTAAGCATTTAACCCAGTACTGTGCACATTTTTTAGCCAGAAACTCACAACTGCCCTTTTCTGAATCAGCAGAAGGGATAGAATGACCATAGAAAATGCTTCATGATCAATCTGCATGGAGGAAGGCTGCCAGACCCGGCTGGGGATCAAACTCGCAACCTCCTGATCACATGTTAGATACGCATCTGAATGAGCCACCAAGGCCAGCTTTTCTATGATGGTTACATGACTGTGAGTAAACTTTTAAGGATCATATAAATTCATATTATATAAAACAGTAGTGTTAATAACGTAGTGAAAAATATAACGACGAAAAACATGGGCATATGTATATTCTGTATCAAATATGAAAAGAGGATTACAATAAAAGCTCCATACTCCTCAAAAATAGACATTTTATTATCCAAGAAAGGTTTAATACATGTAAATTGATATATGATATTAATACAATCATAAAATATGGCACCTGACAGTCTGTAAAATTTCAGTGAGTTTCTCATTCTTGAATTGGATCAAAAATGAAATGCTTTTATATCATATCTCTGAATTATTGTTGCCAACATTAATTCAGAGATACAATAAAAAATCATTTCATTTTTTATCCAGTTCAAGAAAAAGAGACTAACTGAAATTTTGCAAGCTGTCAGGATTTTTTATGATCCTGTTGATACAATATACCAATTTATTCAATCTGTCTTTGATAAAAAATTTCTATTTTTGAGGACATCACGAAAACTTACCCATATAATTTTGACCCCCTAAACCCCAATTTTATATAGTAAAACTAGGGTTTACAGGGGTATACATTAATTTTCTTATTTCTGCTCAAAAACATAGATTGTGGGTACTCATTAGAACCACCTCGGTGAGTTCTAACAATTAATGTTTTAAGTACAAACATGAAAACTATCAGAATTCTTCATCTGTACGTTTTCATTTTTTGGTGGTAAATTCTCAATATATTTGAATACCGGTAGGTGTGTTTTCGTAATGAAAATGGAGCATTTCAGCTCTTCAGACTTGATAAAGCATTTTAACCCTTTCATCCCTACAGACCAATACAGGTAACTTTGCAAACAGTGCAGATCCAGATAAGATGACTCATTATGAGCTATCTAATATGGATCTAAGCTGTTTGCCATTCTGTAGATTTTTGACTGAAACCCTAATTTGCAACAATGGATGTGTCCAAATTCAGAGATGAAATAGTCCATATCAGAAATCAGGGCTGAAAGGGTTAAAGGGACTAGGTTCACTTGGTAGTTTTTCCACCAATTTTACAAGGGAGGTAACTTTTGTGACTTCCTGCTTGTATTACTAACCATCAAACCCCTTCTGAAATGGAGTCTTCTCTAAAAGGAAAGAATTTGCTCCCAAGCGGGAGCAAATTCTTTCCTTTTAGAGTAGACCCCTTTTCAGAAGAGGACAAAATCAATTTAGACAAAAGTTACCTCCTTCTCCCTTGAATGAATACTCAACCCCCTGAAAAATTGGCCTAAATATAAGCATTGTAAAATATATTCATCAGGGAAACTTCTCTATGTCATTTATCTGTATCTAATACCCATAGATCTGGACAGGAGAGGGTGTAAGGTAAATATTTTACCTTACATATTTTTCCATAAGAACATGTGTTGTATGTACTTATTAGAAGTGCCTAAGTGAGTTACATCTAACGGGTACCCACAACAAATGTTTTCATGGAGAATAAAAAAAAATCAACATTTTTTTGTTGAAAAGAACACCTTATCCAGAGCTATATTACCTGAGTATTTATTACATTCTAATGCACTTGCATATGTAACGCGACGTCTGATTGGGTAACGTCAAAAATTTGCGAGGGTATATTCTGCGATATACTGTCGGAAATCCGACGTCATCACGTAACGTCGCATCTCATTGGCTGGCATTTGGTTTTACTGCAGCTCACAGCACTTGTCGCTTCGTGCAAATAGTACAATTTTTCAACAGAAAAATGAAGAATGCATTAGAATGGGGATAACTGCATTCAAATTTGTCATTTGGGGAGGTAAATCGGCGGTTTTATGGTCGCAAATTACGTTTTACGGCGACGCTGACGCGTCGCCGTAAAACGAAATTTCCGACCGTAAAACCGCCGATTTACCTCCCCAAATGACAAATTTGATGCAGTTATCCCCATTCTAATGCATTTATTCATTTTTTTCTATTGAAAAAATGTACTATTTGCACAAAACGACAAGTGCTGTGAACTGCGTAAAACCAAATGCCAGCCAATGAGAAACGACGTTACGTGATGACGTCGGATTTGCGACAGTATATCGCAGAATATACCGTCGCAAATTTTTGACGTTATCCAATCAGACGTCGCGTTACATACGCGAGTGCATTAGAATTGTCTATAAATCATCTAAAACAGAACCAAAATCAGTTTTTGGTTCAAGTTAACAGTAGTTTGAGATTAAAGGAGACGAAGTGTAATAAACAGCTAGCAAACTAAACCCTCTATTTACATGTACTTTGACGTAAACAGTGGATCTGGGTTATTGGGTTTGAGACAATGAAAGTAAACTACAACATCAATAAATATAGTCAACTTTCAAGATTTTGTCTCAAGAATACATATTTTTTCCTTGTATGTGTTTCCCATTAAATGAAACTTTAAAGTGGCTAAACTAAAAAGCTAAAGCAGAGCAGGCTACAAAAGCAATGATGCAAGATTTTACTTTCAACATGAGAATTTGGTCATTATATCAAAATCAAAATAGCATGACATCCCCAACAGAATGAAAACACGCCTATTCAGATATATTGCGAATTTTACCACCCAAACTTGAAAACTTTCAGATTAAAAATTCTGGTAGTTTTCACATTTCTGCTCAAAAACATAGATTATGGGTACTCATTAGAATTGCCTCACTGAGGTGGTTCTAATGAATAGTCACAATCTATGTTTTTTAGCAGAAATAAGAAAACTAATGTATACCCCTGTAAACCCCAGTTTTACTGTATAAAAATGGGGTTTAAGGGGATCAAAACTATATAGGTGTGTTTTTGTGATGAAAGCTAATGATACAGGACCTTCTGGGTTTGTTGATTAGTTCTACAGTACTGGACCCAGTTGTTCAAAGCTAACCACATCGTTAGTTAACGATTCATTAAAATTTGTATCAAGTGATATGCAAATATGCTGAAATTTTTTGCAAAAAAAATGTGAGTAGCTTTTGCAGTGCAAAAGCTACTCACATTTTTTCAGCAAAAAATATCAGAATATTGTACATTGAATCCGCTAAAACAGTTAACGAAATGACCCTTTACGAGCTCGTTAAGCTAACGACTCTTTGAACAACTGGACCCTGGTAATCAAGTATTCTGTAAGCAGATGACAATAGCCCTAATCAACCTACCTGGTTGTATAGGCTGATATGGGCTTGGTAAGCTGACCAGTGATTATCATAAGCTGCTTGAGTCTCTTTCAACAGTTTAAAAAATATATCATATAGAGATGAAGGAAGGTAGCTAATGAAAAGCTCGAAGTGATGAAGTGACTTACTGTCATGACATAGCTCCAGGTGAGAGGGTATCCACAGAAACATTTTCTTATTTCTCCACAAAAAAACTTACATTATGGATACTCCATATGTTTTCATGGAGAACTACGAAAAATATCAATACCTTATACAGTTGAGCCTCAACAGCTTGAACCCAGATGGCTTATTTACCATGGTTGATTCAAACTTGTTTTTGAGTCCCTATGAAATCATTCTGATAGCTCCAGAAAACAAATACATATTTAAGAAATTTTTCTTAATTTATCATGAAATTGTATTATGTGTGTACTCATTAGAATTGTCTTATCAAGGTGATTCTAATGAGTACACACAATATACCATTATTGTATAGAAGATTGAAAAGATTTCCCTACATTATCGCTATTTGCTTCCTGTCCATGCACCATAATTACCCCTCAATGGCTTCCATGGTCCCAAAGATATTTGAGCTATTGAATTTTGACGGTAGATACAAAAACTACCTTATCTGGAGCTATGGTTATGAGCTGATTTTGGAACCCGGACCCTGTGATCTGTAGTCAGGGGCATTAACTCCTCAGCCACATGGATAACCCTTGTCCTGCTGACCCCGGATATACCCTGCCTTTGCAAACAGTGTAGATCCAGATCAGTTGGCTTCTTCAGAAGCCAACTGATCCGGATCTGCACTGTTTGTCATTCAGTATGTGAATTTATAGTCATAATCTGGATTAAGCAATCCGATTGGCTGACAATTAGAAATGTGCATGGCGTATCAATTTATTCAGCATGACAAGGGATAATATCCAGACCTAGGGTTCATATTTACAAGACAGCTTAGGTTGTTGCTATGATTGTGCTGAGGACTACATTATGGTTACTTAAGGGAAATGGATACACTTTCTGGGAAGGCAACTCTGTCAATACTGATTTATCTCCCTTCTGAAAAGGGGACTACTCTAAAAGGAAAGAATGTACTCCCTTTGGAAGCAGAGTAGACCCTTTTCAGAAGTGGACTGGTTTGGTTTGGTTTGGCGTTAAACAGCGCAGGCAATACTATCGTCATGTCCAGCCAGTTTTCCTGGGCAGACTTAGTCCTTGAAGTGGTTAGCCAGTAATTGCGCATTCTCTTGCCCAAAACTGACACCTGCCCTTCTTAAATCAGTGGAAGGGATAGAATGACCGTAGAAATATTTTATGATCAATCCCCATAAAAGAATGTTTGCCGGACCTGGCAGGGATCGAACCGTTGACATCCTGATCACTAATTGGACGCACATCTTACTGAGCCACCGAAGCAAAGTGGACTGGTGCATAGGAAAGCCAAGAGAAAGTCACAAGAGTTGTCTCTCTTGTAAAAGTAATGCAAAGTTTACAAAGTGTATCTCTTCCACTTAAACAATTTTAGTTTCACATTCCAAAAAGTAGTACAGCCTAAATAATGAAAAATTACCTTGCAAGTTTTACGAAATGCCTTGTAGTTATCAATGCCTAAAAATTTGCTGACCTCTTAAGCTGCTTTATGAGTAAAACCCCAACAGACTATCTGTTAGTTAACCTTTACCACTCTCTGGGCTAATTCAGCAGATGACAAATTGGTGATATTTTTCTTATTTTTCCCAGAAAACAGGATTTGACATTTCATGCTAATTGTCTCCAATGCAGACAACTGGCATGAAATGTCCTGTTTTTTGCGAAAAATAAAAAAATATTTCAATACGTCGACTGCTGAAAATTTTACATTGACTGCTAAGTGCTAATCTATTTCGATACCAACCTTGAGAAAAGGGGCCTTATGTCATGATGGTAACAAAGGCCCTGTTTAGCCTGCACATCTGCAGTCTGATCATGGCATTTGCTGTCTGCTTTACAGGTTCACTGATGCTGCAGAACGTATGGAAGAATAGCAAAGGCTTTGACATCTCGAAAACATGCCTATATAATTCTGACCCCCTTAAACCCCACTTTTATATAGTAAAACTGGGGTTTACAGGAGTATACGTTATTTTTCTTATTTCTGCTCAAAAACATAGAATGTGGGTACTCGTTAGAACCACCTCGCCAAGGTGGTTCTAACGAGTACCCACATTCTATGTTTTGAGCAGAAATGTGGAAAATATCAGAGTTTTTTATCTGAAAAAATTCAGTTTTCTTTTTAATATATTTGAATAGGCCTGTTTTCGTAATGGAGAAGACTTCTTTGTGATGCAGCCTAATCTGGGACTTCCCTATTCCCTTATGATGTAATGACCATTTTCTCAAGTAAAATCTGGTTAGTTCCTAGGCTATTGTATTAGTTTCTAAAATGCCATTCAAACTTGTTGCAGACGACAATCTTTTTAATTATTATTATTATTTTTGTTTAAAGAAGATAAAGCTTGACATTACATGTGAATTGTCTGCTTAACAGACAATTCATATGAACTGTCAAGCTTTATTTTTATCTGAAAAATAAAAAGAACATTTTCAGAATGTCGTCTGCCACTGCTGCTATTGGCAGAATCAGGATTATTAGTCATATCTACATACACAGTTTCAGATATCTTTTTTCAACCAAAAGTATCAACATTGCACAACCTGCAGAAGGTTTGGAAGTTTTTCTTATTTCTTCATGAAAATTTGTTTCGGGCACCCCTTAGAATTGTTTCAGTGATTCAAAGAAGCAATTCAACAGAATATGCACAAAAAAGATTTTTTTTGAGAAATAAGAAAAATGCCTTTCATACAATTATCTCTTTCCACTAGATAAGGTGATTTTTTTTTATACATATAAAATGTTATATCTTTCTTTTATATATGTATTTCTGTACAAAAACATGTTGCGCAAATTTATTAGAAGTGCCTTGTGGAGGCTTCCAATTGGTACTTTCATACAATTATCTCTTTCCACTAGATAAGGTGATTTTTTTTTATACATATAAAATAAGTTATATCTTTCTTTTATATATGTATTTCTGTACAAAAACATGTTTCGCAAATTTATTAGAAGTGCCTTGTGAAGGCTTCCAATTGGTACCCACAATGCATGTTTTCATGGAAGAATAAGAAAACATATCATTACGAAAACACGCCTATTCAAATATACTGAAAATTTCACCTCCAAAACCTGGAAGTTTTCAGATAAAAAATTCTGGTATTTTTCATATTTCTGCTCAAAACATAGATCGAGGGTACTTGTTAGAACCGCCTCAGTGAGGCGGTTCTAACGAGTACCCACAATCTATGTTTTTGAGCAGAAATAAGAAAAATAATGCATACCCCTGTAAAACCCAGTTTCGCTATATAAAAGTTGGGTTTAAGGGGGTCAAAATTATATAGGTATGTTTTCATGACGTTTAAATTACTCTTCTTATCTAGCGTGATGTATCTAGGTAACCCACATATCTAGAACTATGTAATGTAGATTGATGAAAACGTACAATGAGAGGGGAGAGTCTACCACATGCTCCTGGACGATCAAAGATATTCATAAAAGCTGTGGACCCTTCGGTGGCACCAAAAAACTCATAAATGTGTGGAACTTTAAAGCGATTCTCAAACTTTTCCCATATGTCTTTTCTTAATCCATTCCCGACAGCCATTCTCACTTTATGATTAGAATCTTCTGGGTTCTGAAAAAACAAACTCTGATTTACAACAACACATGGAAAACAATCAGTAACTGGGCATAAATGTAACCTACAAGGAATGGAGACAGGCGTCCACATGCTCCAAACTTGTTTTCCAAATTCATAAAAGCAGCAGTCCCATCCGTAGCACCGAAGTATTCATAGATTTTCGGAATCTTAAATCGCTTTTCAAACTCTTTCCAAACATCTGTTCTTAAGCCACTTCCAACTGCAAGACGAACTTTATGTTGTGTATCCAAAGGATTCTGTAAGCAGAATCATAGCTACAGATAAGAGAGGTTATCAAGAAAATATTTTTCTTATTTCTTTATAAGAACATATGTTATGGGTACTCATTAGAAGTGCCTCAGTGAGGCACTTCTAATGAGTACCCATAACATGTTTTTATGAACAAATAAAAAGAATACAAGCATCAAGAATTTTTGGTTGAAAAAAGTGTCTTATCTGAAGCTATGAAAATTAAACATACTGTATTCGACCTAATTACCGCACTGTGCGCTTAGGTTTTTCAAACTTACAGGACACGCTCATTTGTGGTAAAATATGTATCTATCTACTAAGGATACACTATAAAAAAGATCAGAAAAGGACTTATTTAATGATGACTATGCGATTTTTTCTGACTTTCTTTACAAAGGCATATGTTGTGAGTGCTCATTTGAATTGCATCGACTTGTCGATGCAATTCAAATGAGTACCTACAACATATGCCTTTGTAAAGAAGTAAAGAAAAAAAGTACACTGGCTGTAATCTGAAGACTACGGAATTTCTTGACTGTGCGCTTATAGGGGTATGTGCGGTAATTAGGTCGAATACGGTAGTTTTGTGACATAAATGCATGTGAGTCTGTAGAAAATAAGATCATTTCACATGAATGAGTGACACAATGTAAAATATTTGACTATTGTTTCACTTTTCAAAGTTTTGGAATCAAATATCCGTTCAGAGAAAAAAAATGGTTGGCCAACCAGAGCATACAAGTCAAAAAACATTTTTATTTTTGCATGTACTTTTATTTATTTTCTTTTTCTTTATTTTTTTCAATATTTTTGTCAAACATAACCTATTAGTGACTTTTGATGTGTTTTCTTTACATTATTTGTACAGGATATACAATGTTTGCGAGAACTTTGAACTTGTGAGTCTACATATTCACAAATAATAGTGAAAATAGAGGTCTTGTTAATGTAAAGGTATTTGTTTGTATGTTTTATTGGGGTAAAAATATTTGGAGGTAAAATATCTCTGTGAGTTCCAAAGAAAATGACCACACAAGTTTTTTCTCTTTCAAGCTATATCATTACGGAAACACGCCTATTCAAATATACTGAAAATTTTACCACCGAAAAATGGAAATTTTCAGATGAAAAATTCTGATATTTTTCATATTTCTGCTCTAAACATAGATTATGGGTACTCTTTAGAACCGCCTCACCGAGGCAGTTCAAATGAGTACCCATTATCTATGTTTTTAGCAGAAATAAGAAAAATAATGTATACCCCTGTAAACCCCAGTTTTACTACATAAAAGTGGGGTTTAAGGGGTCAAAATTATATAGGCGTGTTTTCGTGATGTAAAGGACAATTTTGAGGGAGATAACTCCAAAAGGAAAGCAATGAGAGCTGTTATTCTTGAGACACACCTCCCGGACTTTATCAACATTCCTACCAAATATTCTCCAACTTATTCAATATGTGAAGAGTTATGCGGCGCACAAGCAGTACCTCTAGAATCTGGTTATGGGGAAATAACTCCAAAATCAATAAAAAGGCCGTTGTCATTCTTGTATACTCAACCTGACTAATATCCCTACCAAGTATTATCAAAATGTCTCAAAGGGCATTAAAGTTATGGAGAGCACAAGAATGTCTCTACAGACAAAGGGACCACCAATAAACAGATGCCATGCTGCTTGTGCTATATCCCGAATCTATTTGGTTGGGGGATAAGAAGAAAAAGTACAAAGACTTTGTCTCTGAAATTCATTCAGGAGACATAACTAGAAAACAAACATAGCAAGAGTTGTCATTCCTCAATACACAACCTGACTTTATATATGTCTCTGTCAAATCTAATCAAAATATCTAAAACAGTACGAGAGTTATGGCTGCACAAGATTTCATCTACAGGAGAGATAACTATGAGAAGAAAAGAGAGTTGTCATTCTTGCTCTTGACACACCTACAGATCCTCATCTATGTCTCTACCACATATTATTAAAATATTTTAAATCATAAAGAAATTATGGTGCCCAAAAGAATTTAACTTTGAAATTTATTGAGCATAGCAAGAGTTGTCTCTCTTGCATTCAACACTCCTGCTTGACCTGACATGTTCATACCAATTATTATCAAATTTTCTCAAACAGTATGGAGTTATGGCCTGCACAAGGTTTTCACTTCAAGGGAGATAGCCGGGAAATCAACAAACGTTTTCCTCGCATGCTACACTCCTACTTTACCTGATATATGTCCCTACCAAAAATTATCAAAATATCTCAAACATCATGGGAGTTATGGCCTGCACAAGATTTTGGCCTTAAGGGAGATAAGTACACAATGGAGAAAAAGAGAGTACTCTTGCATGCAACATGCCTACTGGTCCCTATGCCTCTACTAAATAATATCAAAATATTTCAAACCATACAGCCGTTATGAAGTGCACAAGAATTTGGCTTAGAAATTTGTACAGGGAAGATAACTAGAAAATGAACAAAGCAAGAGTTGTCCTTCTTGCATGCCCACTCCTGCTTAACCTAATGTATGTACCTACCATCCATTATCAAATTATCTCAAACAGAATGGGAGTTATGGCCTGCATAAGATTTTGGCTTCAGGGAAGAGAAGTACATAAAAGGAGGGGGTGGGTGTACAACAATGCCAAAATACTATTAAACCCAAAATAAATAAAAATGTGAAACTCCTTTTACCAAAGTCTTTTCATTTTTCTTTCAAGTGACATCATCCTTCTCCTTGTCCTTGTTGTCTCTTGACATAGATGGTGTAATATTGTTTCTTTTTTTTGCCAAGGAACATTGAAAATACATGTACATGTAAACACACGATACAGTCATAATAACAGTCATGAGAAACTGCCATACAAAGCAACAAGATGGCAGAACCTTAATTTCCAAGTACGACATTTTGAATTCACTCGTAAGAAATTTAAAATTTCTAAAAATAATTCTTTTAATTCCCCACAAAGCGGATTCATTACACAGAAATGGCAATGAAAACTTTTTTTTTCTATTTTCTTATATGGTAGAGGCAGTTGGCAGAAGAACTTTTCAACCAGAAGAAACCATGAACAGTTATATCAGCACTATCTAGTGCCAAATAATGGAGTACTGGCCTCAATCATTTCCGTTGGCAGCTTTCTAACTTTCTGTTAAAATAAAATTACCTACACAGTTCATGTCACAACATTATTGTTAATTAAATGTCATGCTAGAATGTTTATTTTCAGGTAGACAAAGATACCTACCTTCCTAAATGTTTCAAGTTTACACTCAAACTGTCTGAGATAAATTTGATGTAAGATGATACCCTTGTAACAAAACATTTTCATAATCATTTCCTAAGCTTTGCCTGGGATGTTATTTGTGAGAAAGTCCTGTTACTTGGGTATTATTTAACTCTTTCGCTGCCAAATTTCAGACGACATTTGTTGTCTGTTTTCTTCTTGTTTTTTTAAACAAACTATTGCTTGGAAAGAAGTTTATATGTAAAGTTGAAAGACTGAACATCAAACAGCATAGATCCAGATTTTTCCAAAACCTGGCAAACGTTAAATTGTCTAATATACAATTGCCCAGGATCCTGTGCCAGATGCTCACATTATAGCCTGTGCCACAGAAATGTCTTTTAGGCTCAATCCTGCAGGATCCATTCCTGTATGAATTCTACAACAGTACGATAAAATACACAATATATGATAAATGCACGACAAAGGAATGACATTCACACCACTTTAAAGATGATACAGAATAAGAAAGCAGCAAATAACTGGCCATTTGTCTTAAAATGATGGAAACAATGAAACTTTTGCAATATATGATGCTTGTGTTTGTGTAAAACCACCCACATGACATAAATTATAAGATCCAGAAAGAATCGCAGTGACTAAAATGGCATTTCCTGGCTACTGATATGTCTGTTATTTGTAGGGTTCCGAAGGATAAATGATTTTATTTTTATAAACCTATGCTTTTTTCCAGAAAAACAGCCCAACAATTGACCATGCATCTATCACCTTACAAACAAAATCAACTCAGGCACTGTTACTTGATCTTAAAGGGGCCATTAAAGGCAATTTAGTCACTTAGGTGCTGTTATGGTTACCGATCATGATATCAAGAAAATTCAAAGATGGCCACTGGCAGGCATACTGGCTGACATGCTGGAAACAATTTTGTTTAGTCAGGACAAGACTTAAGAGAAACAACAACATGGCAAGTTTTTAGAAAGTCCCCCCATGGATGGGATTACTATTTACAGATGGAGGACTGGACAGATGAACAGACAGACAGCCAAGCCAAAAACAATATGCCTCTTCACTCAAGACATAATGAGTATCCAAATCAAGTGTTTAATAAAGAGAAGTGAAAAGTTCTTATCAGGAAATCCTCTTATTTAATGGGACCGGATACACTTGGCAGGTATTCTGCATTTTTTTTACAAATGAGACATCTTTTGTTACTTCATGTTTTCTTTCCTGTATACTGGCCCCTTCTGAAAAAGGGTCTACTCTACAAGGTAAGAATTTGCTCCCCTTACTCTACAAGGAAAGAAGCCAAAGGTAGCAAATCCTTACCCTGTAGAATAGACCCCTTTCTAAAGGGAAGCTAAAACTATTTTGAAAGAGTTGCCTTTCCCTGACAGTGTATCCATTCTCTTTAATGCTGTGTACAGTTTCAGTCTGTGTCTTACATAGCCCCAGATAAGAGAGAGTATCCACAAAATATTTTTCTTATTTCTCGACAAAAACATATGTTATGGGTACTCATTAGAAGCACCTTGGTGAGGCGCTTCTAATGAGTACCAACATCATATGATTTTGTTGAGAAATAAGAAAAATATTGGTATTTTTCAGCTGAAAAGCATCTAATCTATTACCTTAATCATGTTTAATTAGTCTCTTACCTCTGGAACTGTCAAGAGATAGCGACAGAGTTCACCGATGTATTGTATCACAGTAACATTGTATCGTCTCACATCCTCAAAGTAGTGATGAGCTGAGAATTTTCTACGTAGCACCATGGTGGCAGCTGTCAGAAATATTAAATTCTTATTACGACATGCGTTTTTCTTTAGTTAGTTAAACTGATAGGGTATCACTGAAGGGGACTTAATACAAGTGGTAGATTTTCAGCCATTTTTTACAATGAAGATAACCCTTGTGACTTCCTGTTTGCTTTCCTGTACATCAAGCCCTATCTAAAAATGGGGTGTAAAAGAAAGGAATTTGCATCCAAGGGGAGCAAATTCTTTCCTTGAATGGCAAACATCTTTTCAAAAAGAAAGAAAAACAACTTTGATATACATGTAGCTGTCACGCTTAAAAGTGTACTAATCCCCTTAAACTTTAGTAAGTTGGAAGGATATCACTAAAGTATCAGAAAGACAACAACAACAAGGGTGCAAATACACATGTAGACTGTGAATCTGGGCCCAGTTGTTCAAAGCTAACGACATCGTTAATTAACAATTCGTTAAAATTTACATCAAGTGATATGCAAATATGCTAAAATTTTTTGCTGAAAAAATGTGAGTAGCTTTTGCAAAAGCCACTCATTTTTTTTCAGCAAAAAATATCAGAATATTGTATATTGAATCCGCTAAAACAGTTAACGAAATGACCCTTAATGACCTCGTTAAGCTAACGATGCTTTGAACAACTGGGCCCAGAACACAATCAATCATGGAACAAGGACCCTTATGCCATATTTCAACCTCAAATGCCTAGATTAGCCTTGGCAGTCTGGGCAGTCTAAGTAAGGCAAATGACTACACTTGGTAGATTTTCTGCCATATCTGCCATAGGAGACAATCTTTGTGATTTCCTGTTACATTTCCTGTTCTGCAAGTCCCTTCTGAAAAGGGTTCTATTCTTGGGGGAAAGAATTTGCTCCCATACAGAGCAAATTCTTTCCTTCTAGAGCAGCCCCTTTTTCAGATGGGGACAAAAACAATTTTTCTTCAGAAGCCAACTGATCTGGATCCAAATTGTTTGCAAAGGCAGGGCATAGCAGGGTTCGGCAGGACCAAGGTTAATAACAGTAAACTCTTGTTATTTCAAACTCCAAGGGACCAGACTTTTGGGTTGAGATAACAGTAGTTGGAGATAAATGAAGTTCAAATGTAAAAAAAAAAACAAAAAAAACTAGCAAACTAAACTAACATTACCCTTTATTTTGTTTGAATGGAGCAGCTGTCTCCATTATCAGTATCTGAGATAATGATAGTCAATTGCATATGCCTTCCAAATCGAGGGTTGAGCGCAAGACTAGCGTAAGTCAGATGGTTGTTTTTCCCCAAACCTAATCTCCTCACCATGAAGGCATTATGAAGATTACAACATTTCTTTCTGTAAACAATGAAAATTTAGGTGCCATTGCTTGTATGAGCAATGGCACCTAAATCTGCATTGTTTACAAAGGGGTCCAAGTTGCCCCTAAACAAGGGTTTCAAAAATACGTTTGAGTTACCATAGTCTTGCGCTCAATCCTCGAAATGCTGGCTGTCTAACAGAGTTTACATTTTATACATACCCTGCTCCATTGTAGCCATAAGCGCCAGTCCTCCTGCTGCGCTGTGGTAGAGTGGTGTGGTTGCATAAACAATATCATCATGTCTGAAGTAAAAAAGCTGGAAAAACTTCGCTATCATAGAAGCCTTCATTTGAGTTAAAATAACAGGTTTTGGAAGACCTGAAATTAAATGTGTTTCATCATGTGAAAATGTGCCTTGGTGCTTACATAGACAATGAAGGCCCAAATCTTCACAGTCTGATCAGGACCTTCACTGTCCACTTACGAAATCATTAGAAATGGCAGAATATACAGTGCCCAGTTGTTCAAAGCATCATTAGCTTAACGAGCTCGTTACTGGTCCAAATGTTAACTGTTCTAGTAGGTACAATATTTAATTCACAGTATTTTTGCTGAGAAAATGTGGGTAGCTTTTGCAAATGCAAAAGCTACTCACATTTTTTTCAGCAAAAATATCAGCATACATGCCATATTTAATAATCAAAGTTTTAACGATACATTAACTAACGACATCGTTAGTTTTGAACAACTGGGCCTAGATGTACATGTACAACACAGACCCTTACTGGATTCAACTGCTTTTCTGGGGCTGAACTGGATACAACTGTTTGCATATGCCCCTAAGACAGGTTTTCTAGAAGTATTATACTAATATTATGGCTAGATTAAGGGATATTTCTTGGTGCAGATTCAGAGAGGGATTTGAGGGGTTCAGTCAAATGTCCCTTTGACTCAAAATTTCATTTTCATGGGAAATTTTCAATAAACTTGGAAGATTGTATTTACCCTAAACAGTCATACTCCTTACGCTTTACCTTATAATTCTGCCGGCCTCGGTGGCTCAGTTGGATGCGCCATCTGACTGGAGACCAGGTCACGGGTTCAACCCCCGACGAGGTCGGCAACATTCTTTTTAGAGACTGATCATGAAATATTTTCTACAGTCATTCTCTCCCTTCTGCTGATTCAAGAAGGGCAGTTGTCAGTTTCTGGCGAAAGAATGTGCATAATACTGGTTAACCGCTTAGAGGACTAAGCCTCCCAGTAAATGTGTGGTTAGGTAAACTGACAGCGCTCAACATGACCCTATTGGGTTGACTGGGCCGTAAAACCTCAACACAAACAAACAAATCTTATAATTCTCTTCAAAAAGTCCATTTTACTACCTATAAATGTGTGTAAAACAGCCGGATGAGCAGTAATCAGTGTAGACCCTGATAAGACACTGCATTCTGTGGCATCTGATCTGGGTCTATACTGTTTGCTCAGGTCTGTCTGTCTGAATGCGTACAGTAAGTATGGTAATTTGATCAAATCAAACTCCCTCAAAAATTATCCTGGATCACATCTGTTTTAGCAAAATTTAGACCTAAAATTAGGAATTTTAGGGACATTTTTATCACAAGTGACCAGTATTACTACAAATGCACTATATAGTTACTATTACATGTACTTTTATTTTTATATACGGTCAGCTCTCATTATCTCAAAGTCCAAGGGACTCTCTGAAATATTTCGAGATATCCATACCTTGACATATCAGATTTGCAGAATTGAGGAAAAAATAAATCATGCTAACACATTTCACAAATGTATATGTAATTTGACTCCAGAAGTTAGAGATAAATTGAAAATAATGTGGAAAAGAGGAGAAACTACTCCTTAGGAGCAATTTCTCCTCATTTCCACAATATTTTGTTACCTGTTGTTAGATTCCATGGTAAACAGGGACTAGATTTTCACTTCAAGATAAGCGGTTATTCAAGATAAGCAAGATTGAGATAACGAGTCAACTGTAATCTAATTCCCCAAACTCCTAGCTGACAGAGTTTTCATATGTAACAGAAAAAGTTGTTCATTACTCTACTACAATAATTATCCTAAAATTTCGTAATCCCGTTTGAGACAAAATGGCATATGCAAATAGAGCAGACTCAGATCAGACTGCTGATCTAGATTTTCACTGTTTGCAATTCAACCTCAAATTTTGTGAAGGATATGAAAAAAAAAATGTGGCAAAAAAGTATAGAACAAAAAGTATTTGATTGATTGAGTTGAGGCTTTAGGGCCCAGTGAACACATTAGGGTCATGTTGAGTGCTCATGGTCAGTTTACCTTACCACATTTTTCCTGGACAGGCTTAGTCTTCTAAGTGGTTAACCAGTACTTGTGCATATTTTTTCACCAGAAACTGACAACTTCCCTTCTTGAATTAGTGGAAGAGAGAGAATGACCATGGCAAACATTTCATGATCAATCTCCATGAAGGAGTGTTACCTGTGAGGATTGAACCCGTGACCTGATCACCAGTCAGATGCACATCGGACTGAGCCACTGAGGTAGGCTCAAAAAGTATTTGAAATTTTAGGATATTTACTGTATACAATTAGTACTATGCTTACAAATGATAAAAAGTAGCATTTGTTTGCCATATTAAGAAACTGTATTGCTTCATTTGTTAAAGCAGATATTTAACATCAGTTTAAGCAATCTTTCATTCATGTCATGACTGCAGAAACTGTAGGACATGCATGTATACTATACAAGAAAAAAGAAGTTCTACAACCTACCAGTAGTCCCTGAGGTAAATATATAACAACATGGCATATTGAAATGTACACCTGTCCTTGCTGCCTTACACACTGGCAATGGTTCAGCCTTCATCATGAGGTCATCCCAGGATTCGTACCCAGGACCCAGGAGCAAGTTCTTGCCGTGGACATAGACCGGTATATCACCCATATCTGATCTCACTTCTTCAACAGACTGCAGAATACTCTCACCTGTTGGTGGGAAAAAATATTCTAACACTACCGTATTTACTCTAAATACACTGAAATCTCTTTATAACAGGGTTCATAACCCATTTACGTCAAGTGGACTCATCTACCACAACTCTTTGGACCAGTCTGTTTCCAATAGAAGGGTGTCTGGTTAAATTAGTTTTTATTATTTCTATGTTTTATAGAAATTCTTGTACTTAAAGCAATATGTGTAGACCATGACCAGATGCTGCATTCTACAGCATCTGATCTGGGTCTGCACTGTTTGCTAATTAGTAATTACCCTTTTGGTGGTCTCCAGACTAAAGTTTTGGATAACATGGCCAACACATGGAACTGAAAAATGTAGTATCCAAACAGAAATGTATAGATTATATAGAAAAATGACCATAAATGGTCATTTTTCTATATAATCCATACATTTCTGTTTGAATACAGCAGAATGTCGTATCCAAACAGAGATGTATGGATTATATAGAAAAATGACCATTTATGGTCATTATCCTATATAATCTTTACATTTCTGTTTGGATACAACACAGTTCTTTACCTAACATGTTTTCTTTGCTTTGGATCCCAGCAAAATTATAGAAATAAGAAAACTATTTTCCTATGTCTGATCTCATATCTAAAGCTGTGCTCATAGTTTTTGGGTTTTTTTTAGAAACTGACCTAAACAAACATAACTGCATAAAATCAAGTTGGTAAAGCAAGAAAACCTGGTCATCATGGCCACATATTGATAACAGATTTTCACTGCTGTTCCCTAAATGAAGCTTGGCCCAAGTACCTTCTTCCTAACCCTTACTGATTTTGAGAAATGGACCAAATGCATACAGTGAACATAAAATTAACAAAGTCAGTGAAGCATGAAAAGTATGTCATGGTCACACAGATGGTTGACTCTAGCTGCTTTTCCTCAGACACATTGTAGTCCAATTATGAAGACATAGTGCAAAACTGACCTCAATGCACATGCAGTCTATACAAAATCTGTAGATCCACCAGACATGTCAGAAAAAAAAGTTTGTTTGGTCCAGCAAAATTTCTAAGAATTTTAAATACTGGTACATTTTCACTCTTTGCATGCTGGGAAATTTTGCATTCTTTTTTGTCATCTGTGGATTTTTTTTTTATTTTAAATTAATTTTTTTCAAAAAAATCTTTCAGGAATATCATCAGAGTGTCAAACAATTTGGGTCCAGATCTGGCCCAACATTCTGTCGGGCCTGATCTGGGTCCAAACTGTTTGCAAAGGTTATCAGCAGACAACAAAAGTCGCCACTAGCGGGGAAAGAGTTAATCATTTTTCTAATCAGTGTTAGACAGACTTTAAATAAATAGTTTTATCATACTCTGTACATAGTGTAAAATGCATCCCCTGTAAGTAACACACACTCGCTCACTCCTCGGGTATGGCATAAGCACAAGTACTTTACCCTAAGTATTGGGACAGACTGATACTGAGCAAACAATGTAGAACCAGATCAGATGCCACAGGGGGAGCCTCTGATGAGGGTCTACACTGTTTACCACTCATTCGTCAGATTTTTAAATATATAAACAAGCAGTTAAATGGACATGCTCAAAATTTAGGACAAGTACGGTAATGAGTTCAGGTGTACCAATATTTAGGGTAAAAACAGTGCTCTTTTGCCATGTTTGCTTTGCAGACGAAGTTACGAATGTTGTCTCAGTTTAATACTTAGCACACTGGGTAAATTTTCAGCAGACGACATGTTGAAATATTTTTCTTATGGATATTTTTCTTATGGAGACAATTTGAATTAAATGTCAAATCCTGTTTTCTGGGAAAATAAGAAAAATATCATTAATTTGTCATCTGCTGTATTAGCCCAGAGAGTAGTAAAGGTTAAAATAAAAGTGGTGGAAAATTTAAAGATGAAGCCAGTCTCCATACACTCACCTTCACCAAGAATGAGAACCTTAGCCTCACAAGCTTTGATGGTGTGAACAAGTGGCTGTCCTTTCACATTGTAATTCAGAAATGCTACTCCAATGCCAAGTTTCTGTAGACCTGAAAGATTATTTTAGACACGTCATGAAAAAATGGTTGCATGAAAAACCCAGAACCAACTGAATACAAAGGGCATATGTAATTTAGTTCTTAGCATGCAGGGCCCAGTTGTTCAAAACTAACGATGTCGTTAGTTAACGATTCGTTAAAATTTCTATCGAGTGATACGCAAATATGCTAAAAATTTTTGCTGAAAAAATGTGAGTAGCTTTTGCAGTACAAAAGCTACTCACATTTTTTCAGCAAAAAATATCAGAATATTGTATATTGAATCCGCTAAAACAGTTAAAGAAATGACCCTTAAAGAGCTTGTTAAGCTAAAACTTAAGCTTTGAACAACTGGGCCCTGGATAATAATTTCAGCAGTCAACATTTTTTAAATATTTTTCTTATCTTTTTTCCACATAACAGGCTTTGTCATTTCATGCAAAATGTCTGCTGAAATAGCCCAGAGAGTGGTAAAGTTTAAAAGTAATGGCCATTAGATACAAAAACTTTCTTAACTGTTGTAGAGTTCTAGAGATTGTTTTGCATGAGGTTAATCTCTTCTACAACCGAACAAAAAAAATGGGTTTAACTCATTGAAAACTGGAGGCCCCTTAACAGGTAACTGGCAAACAGTGACAGACCCAGATCAGACGCCGCAGAATGCAGCGTCTGATCAAGGTCTCCACTGTTTGCAAACAGTTCAACCATTTTTCTTTAGGAATATCTATATCATATAATCTGATATACCTAAATCAAAAATGAACTCTTCCAATATATAGTATGGGAGAGTTTATTCAGTCTTCAATTGGTAAGAAAAAACTAAATTGTATTTTTCAATATTTCACATTATCTGCCAATCGGTTGAAGAAATACATTGTATATAGTGCACATGAAACTTTCACCAGCACTAGTGTGATCTGGATCAAGAACAGTTTCAATGTCCCTGTTCAAATCTGGTAGGGACACATAATTATTAATACATGTACTTTTTGTTTGAGAAATATCACCTTATCAGGAACTATGCTTCCTTATCTGGTACTTAGATTCCCTAAGCCTTACCAAGAAATGTCCAAATGAAAGCTGGTTCATTCTGCATCATGATAGCTACTGTATCACCAACCTTCAGTCCCCACTGCATGGCAATATTTGCCACCCTGTTACTCTGTTCATCCATGTACTCGTAGGTATAGATTCTGTCCTCGAAAATTATGAACGGCTTTTTGGGACACCTTTCAACTGCTTGTTCAAACATAACAATGACCCATCTTTCATTTACTGCATCCTGTTCCATCAGTTTCCCAATCCTTGCCCCCACCTTCATCAATTTTAAATCATAGCCTATCCATGGAAAGAAAGCTCTCCAGGAGATGACACTGGCCCCAATGACACTAGCCACACCTGCAATAATTTTATTCCGTGCTTTTGGCATTTCTGAAAAAGAGAACAGACAATACAGTCACATAGCTATGGATAAGAAGCTTTTTTTCAACCAATATCTATACTGATATTTTTCTCATTTCTTCTCCAAAACCTATGTTGTGGGTACTCCTTAGAAGCAGCTCACACAAAAAGTCATTACGAAAACATGCCTATTCAGATATATAGAAAATTTCACCTCCAAATCCTGAACATTTTCAGAAGAAAAACTGATATTTTTCATATTTCTGCTGAAAACATAGATTGTGGGTACTCGTTAGAACCGCCTCGCCGAGGCGGTTCTAATGAGTACCCACAATCTATGTTTTTGAGCAGAAATAAGAAAAATAATGTATACCCCTGTAAACCCCAGTTTTACTATATGAAAGTGGGGTTTAAGGGGGTCAAAATTATATAGGTGTGTTTTCGTGATGATTGGTAATTTCTCCACAAAAACATATGTTACCATGTTTCATGGAGAAATAAGTAAAAAATTTGCATGATACACCTCTTACCTTGATTTGTTTGTGTTGAGGTTTTATGGCCCTCTTATCTTGAGCTAAAGCCTAAAAGTACAGTTATTACCATATTTACACAAAATATTAAGACACCTTACATCCATATCATTCTTAGAGTCTGTGCAGTCTACACTGTGAAATATTTAGGAAAATAGGCTGCCCCAAATATTCAAATATCATAACTCTTTTTATACTTATTGTATCTTAAACTCTGAACATTGCATAGCCTAACAAATCCATGAACAGGACTAGCATGACTTTGGATGGGACAAATTAATATTCATTTTGATGGTCAGTAATTCAATTTAAGTTTTACCCAGCTTTAAAAGTGGGGTCCAAAAGAGTAGTCAATTACCTTTACCCTAGCTGAAATACTTTTTTCCTAAATCATGATTTAAAAAGACTTAATTTTCACTGAGAACAAATAAGAAGCAAAAGTACTATGAACTTTGACAACCAGCACTCTATTACTGTACAGTGTACATAAAAAATAAAATTCTAATTATCTCGCAAGCAGTTATTAGACTTACATAATGGGGGAGGTGAGCATTTATTAGACGCTACAATGTTTGAGAGCTGTAGGAAAAATTTTGAAATATTCATGTTTTTCTCTCAGTGACTGCCACTTGGATATTGTGAAAACGAAAGAACCGTAATATACATAAGTATTGGGACAGGAAAAAATAATTATTTTTTTAGGTGTCCCAATTCTTACATTCCGCAAGGCATAAAATATACCGGTAGCCATTGTGGGTCACGACCACCGAAAGTTGATGACAATTAGGACATAAAATGGGTATCGTCTTTTTTGATGTACCGGTATTATTCTATTATAATTAATTACTTGATATTACGGAATAAAATGGTTTACCTCCTATCTGCTTTGTTTTCTTAAATTTCCTCATTTAATTCAAGTCATTAATCCAGAATTATAACTGTTAAATTTGTACAAACAAGATAATTACATCACTGATTGGTCAGGTATAATTTCGCCCTTCGAAGATCGTCGCTGTACACAGCGGGTGCCTTTGATGAGTGTATGGGAAATGGACTTCAAAAGAGGAGCATTTTACTGCTCATTGCTAGAAAGGCAAGCTGCAATTAATTAGTCATATAATTTTTAACCAAAACATCAGACACCGCGTTCTGCAGCATCTGATCTGGGTATACCCTATTTGTCCTAGTACTTACGGCTAATACCGTAAGTTACCCTCCCCTGTCCATCTTGCTGATGCATGGGTTTTCTGGCCAATCAACAGATTGTCAGTAAAAAAAACCAAAAAAAAACAATTTCCGTACATTTTAGCAGACAGCACAGCCCTTGTCAGTTCTCCATGTAAACTAAATGGACGTGCACAAATTTTAGATATGTATGTTAAGGAGTAATACTAGCCGAAATTTTTCGGCATCTCAAAATAAAAATTTAGCTATTCCCAACAAATGCCACAATCATGAGAAATGGTCATTTCAAATTTCAAGGGAATTTGCAGCTTGAAGAAGCGTTTTTCATGCTTGTTTGCATTCGTGCCTAACTGTAAAACTAACATTATCCCATATGCCAATATTGCAAAGTCCGGCTAATCTGCACTAGCACTAGCACTATAAAGGTAGGTAAAGTTAGTACTGGTACTATACAGTATACATGCTGAATAGTGAAGATCCTATTCATACTGCGCAAATGCGCATGACAGTTTGGAAATTCGCCGTCTTATGTATAAAGATAGAGGATATGTTGGTTTTCCCCAAGACAGGCCACTAATCCCGACATTTACTGCTCAAGACTTGAGACCTATTCACAACGGGAGATTACCGGTCGAAGAAAATATACCTTATGCAAATAAAACAAAGTAAAATGATTGACAGTTATGAAAAGGGGACCGGTGGAGAATCTATAATTTATTATATATATATATATATATATATATATATATATATATATATATACATACATATATATATATATATATATATATATATATATATAATTTGTTTACCTGCCTTTCGGCATTCGCCTTCTTCAGAGGTTTTCTATTTTAAACAAAAGACATAAAAATGTAAAATTTACGAATAAAAGATTGTGCCCTTTACGGGCCCATGTTATCTAGCCCGCTGCGACTTAATAACTGAGCGTGTTTAGATATATGTGAAATGTAAACAATACGCGTAAACACAACGTGCAAAAAGTAGAAAGTTTATCTTCAAAACGTATAAAGCTTATCTTTACTATCAACACCACTGTGTCCATATATGCAATGTATACGATGCACATAAACCCTACATCAAAAGGGATATACACCAAACTGAGTGTTTTACACCAATACATAAGGCAAATGGGCCCAACTTGCGTAAAATCATATGAACAAAACATACCACATAAACTGTCGCATGCCCTGACTTATGATTGGAAACACAAGCGGTTCGAGAGGTCTCCTGTCGCAGAACATTTCTGTTCACCGGAGCATGATTTCCTCGACCACGCCACCCTTTGTTGCTTAGACCATAACCCGGAGTGGACGGATCGAACCAGGAAAGCAAGAGAGAGCTATTGGATCCGACGTCTGAACACTCTACGGCCATATGGGATCAACAAGGGCGACCAGTAGAGGGAATCATCGTTCCTAAGTCAGGGCATGCGACAGTTTATGTGGTATGTTTTGTTCATATGATTTTACGCAAGTTGGGCCCATTTGCCTTATGTATTGGTGTAAAACACTCAGTTTGGTGTATATCCCTTTTGGTGTAGGGTTTATGTGCATCGTATACATTGCGTATATGGACACAGTGGTGTTGATAGTAAAGATAAGCTTTATACGTTTTGAAGATAAACTTTCTACTTTTTGCACGTTGTGTTTACGCGTATTGTTTACATTTCACATATATCTAAACACGCTCAGTTATTAAGTCGCAGCGGGCTAGATAACATGGGCCCGTAAAGGGCACAATCTTTTATTCGTAAATTTTACATTTTTATGTCTTTTGTTTAAAATAGAAAACCTCTGAAGAAGGCGAAAGCTGAAAGGCCTCAGGTAAACAAATTATTTGCACTGTTAATGATTAACTCTCAACATATAGTTTAACGCCTATCATTTCAGCATCCTTTCTGGATCCAGTGCTACCAAAAAGATTTTTTGTTAGATGTTATGCTCCTTTTCCCAACTTATATATATATATATATATATATATATATATATATATATATATATATAAACAAAAACAACAGCAACAAAAAAAGGTTGGGTATAATCTGCAGACCAAACCATGCAGACCAGTGGACCATGGACCGGTCTGCAGTGGACCAAAAGGGGACATTTTGCAGACCAAGTACCTTGCAGACCAGACTTTGTGCAGACTATATAGTGAATAATTTTGTATCATTTTTTCCCATCCTCTTTATCAGTTATCATTATATATTCATAAACTAATGAACTATTTTCATGAGAAGCATTTCATGAATACAAAAAAAAAAAAAAAAAATCATATTTTTTCCTGTTAATTTGCAAAATTAATTTTGTAGACCAAGTACCTTGCAGACCAGACTTTGTTCAGACTATATAGTGAATAATTTTGTGTAATTTTTCCCATGCTCTTTATCAATTATCATTATAATTTCATAAATAGATGAATTATTTTTTTTTAGAAGGATTTCATGACACAAAAAAATAAGAATTTTGCTCTGTTAATTAGCAAATATGAGTTTGTGTCATTTTATTCCCATGCCCTGTATAAGTTTTCATTATATTTACAGAAAGGAATTATTTTTATGATAATCATTACATTAATACCAAATAATAAGATTTTTTCCTGTTAATTTGCAAAATTAATTTTTGCAGACCAAGTACCTTGCAGACCAGACTTTCTGCAGACTATATAGTGAATAATTTTGTGTATTTCTTTTACCCATGTTCATTGTCAGTTATCATTATATTTTCATAAATAGATGAAATATTTTTATGAGAAGCATTTCATGAATACACAAAAAGAAAAAAATCAGAATAGTCCCCTGTTAATACCGTGATTTTATATCTTTTTTCCCCATGCCCTGTATCAGTTTTCATTATATTTAAAGAAAGGGATTATTTTTATGATAAGCATTACATTAATACCAAATTATCAGTTTTTTTTTTCTATTAAACTCGCAAAATTAATTTTGTGTCCTTTTTTTTTTTTTTTTTCTTATGCTCTGATTAAGCTTTGATTATATTTACATAAATAAATTATTAAATAAAATGAAGAAAAAGTAATTGTATTTGTATGACAAGCCTTTCATTAATACCAAATAGTCAGATTTTTTTCCTATTATTTAGCAAAATTAATTTTGTGTCAACAAGTTTTCCTCATGTTCTGTATTAGTTTTCATTAGATTTACATTTTATAAATAAATGAATTATTTTTATGAGAAGCATTTCATTAATGCCAAATAATAAGATTTTTTTTCCGTTAATTAGCAAAATTAATTTTGTGTCTTTTTCCCTATGCTCTGTTTCAGTCTTCGTTATATTTACATAAGTAAATGAATTATTTTTATGACAAACATTTCATTCATACTATTTTGTGTGTTAGAAAAAAAACGCTCGTTATTATTTGTAGTGGATTTATTTTATCATGTAAACTGTATCTGATATGACCTGTCAGTCACCTGATAAGACCTGTCAATCATCTGATAATACCTGTCATTCCCCTTTGATATCAAATACCCTAAAACTGTTGACCAATGAAATCACGTAGCTGAAAATCTTTGCCCTCCTTTGGTTATAACAAAAGCAAAGCCTAATAAGTACATGTATTTCAAATCAAGATTTCAAAAAAAATATTTTATTCAGTTTTGAAACTTTCACTGTAAAAAAAAAAAGAAAATAATAATAATAGTAAGAATAAAAATAAAACCTTGACAAAAAGTGAGTCACTGGAAGTAACAAAGATTTAAAGAAGTAATAAAAATATATTAAAATATTTGTGAAATATAATAAACAACACAAACATAATTTTTTATTATCAGACAAGTAAATGCAACTATACACAAATCTACTGTCACAGGGCAAAGATTGACAGCAAAAATCAAAATTACATAATTTAGATAAAACAACAAATAAATAAATAAATAAATAAATAAATAAATTCACAGAAACAAACAAAAATTGAAAGATAAAAAAAAAAAAAAGTTTTAATTGTGAAACATAAACGATTCACAGAAACAAACAAAAATTGAAAGAAATTAAAAAAAAAAAATTAATTACGACATTGAAACAATCACACAAGAAAATTATATTAATAAATGAATAAATAAAGAAACAAAGATTGAAAGAAAGAACAACATTATTTACAGAATAGGAGATAAAAACAATTTTGATATTTGGACCAGTTCAATAAATATGATAGAAACAGTTCAATAAATATAATAGGAACAGTTCAATAAATATAATATTTCCTTCATGAGGTACCAAATCATCTCAATGTAAATTGTTTTATAAATAAATAAATAAATAAATAATATGTATTGTAGGTATACATGACTTCATTGTAAAAATATGGTCCGACATGTATGTACTGCAAACAGTGTAGACCCTGATCAGACATTGCATTTTGAGGTGTCTGATCTGGGTTTACACTGTTTGCACAGGCCTATCTGTCCCAATACTTAGGGTTATTATAGCAACAGATTATTATGTTCTAAATTTTGTTTTCATGTATATATGTATTATGAATCATCTTGAAAAATTAGTCAGTATAAATTTAAATAATCAAAGGGAGTGCATATTTATGTTGTTTAATTTCTACATTTAAATTATAATTTTGTTTTCATGTAAATATGTGCTAATATATCAATATGCTTTTAATATGTTTATGTAAGCTGCAGTATATTATCAAATACACACGATACCAAAAAATTGCATCATCCACCCTGAAGAATGCATTGTTTTCTGATGTCTTCTTACATTTTTCATTAAATATTAACTTGATTGCCGATACTGATTTTGTTTGGATACCTCAGTGTTAACATAATGATATTTAGGAATAGTTGACACTGAATCTCTGATTATCTATGTATTTTTTATTATTTTATTGTCAGTATTGTAAAATGCTGGTGAGAATATAAAATACTGATCTCTCAACTTTTTTTTTTTTTTTTTTTTACTTTTCTATTCCATTATTTGTTTCTAAGCCAAGCCCATTTTTATCCTATTATTTGCTTTAAGATCCTTCCAAAGACTAAACTGATAGGAAGAGAAAATTATATTTATTCTCATACAATCTTAAGAACAAAGGAAAATTCAGTTATTCTGCCATTCTATTTTCCAAATTGATAGGAGGAATTAATAAAACTAAATAAATAAATAAATTTAAAAAAAAAAAAAAAAAAAAAAAAAAAACATTTTTAATTAAGGCATGTCATATAAATAATGAAGTTTTATCAAAATTATTCACTGTAAAGTCCACACAGGGTCTGGTCTGCAAGATACTTGGTCTGCAAAATGTCCCCTTTTGGTCCACTGCAGACCGGTCCATGGTCTACTGGTCTGCATGGTTTAGTCTGCAGATTACACCCAACCACAAAAAAAAATTATTATCAGTCTACATGGATTTGTAGACTGGTTTGGGGTTTTCTCTTCACTGTTTACGTAAGGCCTTTTTTCACTCAGGGTTATCGAATGACAAGTTTCACACTGAACTTTACATTAGCATTTTATTAGCAAATAAATACATGTATAAGAAAATAGGGAAGCAGCATAACACAGGAAACTGTTTCAGTATAGTGTGCAGGCAAAAACTATGATCAGCTGCATGAATGCGCTGCCTACTCTTCGCATCTGGCAATCTTACCGATTACGCCGTGCCCTTAAATTTGTGAAGGAAAACCTGCTCAGAAAACAAACAAAGCAAACAAACAAAAATCAACTGCTCCAAAGCCCCCCTCATACAAGCAATATGGTACTGCAAAACCCCTAAGTATTGGGACAGACAGGTTCCAGCAAACAGTGTAGACCCAGATCAGACGCGGCGTCTGATCAGGGTCTACACTGTTTTCACTCATCCAGCAACATTTTACTACGCATCTAATGAGTAACCCCAACCTATGCTTTGACTGAGAAAAATATCAAAATCCTTTTGTGTTGGAATTAAAAAAGTGCCTTATCTGGAGCTGTGAGTAGTGCAAAATATTCTGCTGCTCTATCAAAACAGTCTGCATGTGTACATCTACAAGCATGTAAACAAAAATCTTGAATGTAAAAGTGAATGTAAAATATTGATTAAGGAAACTCCAAAGAAAAGAAATATATGTTTTAGTAGATTGCAAGAGAGTTCAGCGCGTTACCTTTTGGTTCTGTTAGAATCGTGGGGCCAAAGTTTGCATAGGTCAAAATTGGGCACGAATGTTAGGATATTATATACGAGAATAAATGAAATTCGACACCGTTAAACTGTCCCAAACGTAATATAAAAGCACTTAATTCCAAAATGGACCAGAATTTACAAAAATTCTGTGAACGGCACATGGACTGACCTCAGGGGTGAGGGGGTGGGGCGGGTACTCTGAATTTTGCCTGCTATATAGGCTAGGACTACTTTTAAGGTCTTTAAGGGTTTAGAATTTCGAATTTTATTATTATTATTTTTCTTTTTTTGTTTTTGCGGGTGGTGGGTGGGGGATGGGGAGGGGGGGGGTGTGTGTGGGGGGGGGGGAGGGGGGGGGGGAGGACAGAGGGGAATATTTTTTGGGTATGCTAATTTATCACATGACCGTCAAGTTATTCAGTGAAATAACCCATGTCATAAAAATCATATAACCACACGTGTTATAACACCTGCAAGGCTTCCCATTGGTTAGCCTAATTACCCTCATTAATATTCGTATTACACCGTTTATTGATAGCAACCAAGATGGTGTCCGCATTCGTCGATACAACTTTCACATTTGGAACAGATCCTGCCTTCAGTTTTGCGATGATTTTGAGAAGAACGATAAATGTCAGACCGACGGAGAGGGGAAGACACAAAACAATGACACTGTGAATAACACGGCTACCAGAAATATTCATGGTGGTTAAAATTCGATGTATTCCGGCAACATATTTGTAGGCACTCTCAACATCGACATCGTGAAGCCGTCAATGAAAAAAAAAAAAGAAAAAAAAAAAATCCTCACCTTCTCAAAAAAAGCATTGGAGGATGACATGCCTCAGACAGTCAATAAATGTGTCATATCAAAATCCAAACTACAGTTAATAGTCTTGAAATCTGTCGTTTACTTGAGTGCGTCAAACACCGCATAAAACTGTATTGATCAAGGTCAATGACCTTTAAATACATGTATGACAGCTGATTGTGGGGGATTTCCCTATTGATTCTCAGTGACGTATTGACTCGCTATGACGTTGTTCAATGGAATGTTTAGTTTTGAATAGATTTATTCAAGTGAAATTTTTATTAGCTCAAATAAAAATTATCATTATTTCCTTCAGTTTATCGAAGTAATAAATGACATATTTATCTTGTTTCTAGTTATTTTCGGGGTAATCAAATAATATGCGAACTATATTTGTTGCGTAGTACTACTTAATCCTTGGTAGTGAGTTGTTCCGCTTAGCTATGGAAAGCCGTTATCTTTAAAAATATATTTTTTGCATATTTTGTCATCGGAAGGGCCATGTGATAAACAGAATCTTACATTCGTGGTCATTTAATATGAAATTTATGAAACTCGTTGGGTAATTTCGGTATTTTGCTCGCTAAAGCTCGCAAAATACCAAAATTACCCAAACTCGTTTCATAAATTTCATATTAAATGACCACTCATGTAAGATCCTCTATTTATCACATGACCGTCACGTTATTCAGTGAAATAACCCATGTCATAAATATCATATAACCACACGTGTTATAACACCTGCAAGGCTCCCCATTGGTTAGCCTAATTACCCTCATTAATATTCGTATTACACCGCTTATTGATAGCAACCAAGATGGTGTCTGCGTTCGCCGATACAACCTTTACTTTTGAAACAGATCCTACCTTCAGTTTTGTGATGATTTTGAGATGAACGATAAATGTCAGACCGATGGAGGGAGAAGACACAAAACAATCACAATGTGAATAACACGACTACCAGAAATATACATGGTGGTAAAAATTCGATGTTTTCCCGCAACATATTTGGAGGCACTCGAGATCTCAACATCGATATCGTCAAACCGTCAATGAAAAAAATATCACCTCCTCCAAAAAACATTGGAGGATGACTTGACTCAGATAGTCAATAAATGTGTCAAATTAAAATCCAAACTACAGTTAAATGTTTTATAGTTTTGAAATCTGTCGTTTACTTGAGTGTGTCAACCACGGCATAAAACTATATTGATCAAGGTCAGTGACCTTTAAATACGACAGCTGACTGTGGGGGATTTCCCTACTCATTCTCAGTGACGTATTGACTCGCTGAATGACGTTGTTCAAAGGAATATTTAGTTTTGAATTGATTTATTAAAATGAAATATTTATTAGCTCAAATAAAAAATCATCATTAATTCCTTCAGTTTAACGAAGTAACAAATGGCATATTTATCTTGTTTCTAGTTATTTTCGGTACTTATGCGAACTATTTTTGTTGCGTAGTACTATTGAATTCTTGGTAGTGAGTTGTTCCGCTTAGCTATGGAAAGCCGTTATCTTTAAAATATATTTTGTGCATTTTTTGTCATCGGAAGGGCCATGTGATAAACAGAATCTTACATTCGTGGTCATTTAATATAAAATTTATGAAACTCGTTGGGTAATTTCGGTATTTTGCTCGCTAAAGCTCGCAAAATACAGAAATTACCCAAACTCGTTTCATAAATTTCATATTAAATGACCACTCATGTAAGATCCTCTATATCTCAGTGCAGACATTTTTTTTTTTTTTTTTTTTTTTTTTTTTTTTGAGTGGGGGGTGGGGGCGGGGTTGGGGGGGTGTGATGGCTTATATACCGCATATTTTTGGGGGTATAGCTGATAAACCTTATACCTTTTTTTTTTTTTTTAATTTGGTAAACACTAGATGCTAGGGCCCAGCCAATGTAGCAAATAAATTTCAGGGTATCGACTTGGATAAACTATCCAAACGCGTATGTCAGACACTACATTAGGAGAGGTACAAGAGATTGGCCCTGATTCCGACACGCAGAGAAATGAGAGGTAACGGGAAAGATAGGGCGCAGCACACGAAATCGTGAACACCATATTTTAGAAGATTTCTTAATTTGTAAACAGGGTAACAGAGATAAGTCATTTTAGTCCCTGTAGATACCCCAACGTACGCGGACTATACACTTTTACCAGCTGGAGGTGTACCCCGGGCGTGCCACTACGTTCATAAGCGTTAAAGTTTTCAGTTTTAAAAAAAGATAAGTAGCCATTTGAAACAGGTACAGAATCACAGTTAAAATTCCAGAACTGGTCATATTGCAGTTTTTCACTGTATAACTCGCAGAATCACCATTATTGAAACACAAATGTCACTATTTATCCTAGCTCTCATCTATAACACCACACGCGCGTACACGAGAAATTTACAAGAATATTAAACTATGCTCAAAATGTTATTTTAGATACTCAGTTTATCAATTTAACGAGCATCATGCTCGTTGATCCACGAGGTATCTGTAGCCATCATTAGTGTTTGCTAACAGCAACATATATACATCATGCAGGGATACCTATAAACACAATACTATACAATACATAAGGACCCATGCAACGCGAAATGCGGCTTATGCCTTATGCAAACGACAAAAGCGCATCCGTGCAGTCAGATGAGCGCCCCGGTCGCTCACTGCTACCCGGTCGCAAATCTACTGAGACATACCCTCGCCCGGCGTGGCGCATGCAGTGTAATTGTTGGATTATAATAGTAATAAGAATATCAACAAGAACACATTTAAATATCAACTAATCCTTTCACTGTACCAGAGGAGCTGCCAAGGAGGAGTACCCGGCGACAAATCAGGGACAACACCCCCATCCCCCCACTCCGCCCCCCACCCCCCCCCCCCCCCCCCCAAAAAAAAAAAAAAATGCTGCGGGCACTCACAAGCAGCGCCCCGCCAATGCGCCCCTAATGAGTACCCACAACACACGCCTCCATGCAGAGCCAGAGAAGACCATCCCAGAACCACCACCAACATCCCCCACCCCCACACTACCACCACCGCCAGCACCACGACCACCACCAACAACAACAACAACCCCTCTGCTATACACAACATCCCGTCTTATGTTCTAATAGATAAACCTAAAATATCGCTTCGCCTCTGATGCAGTATAAAGCATACATTCCTAGATCATTTCTCAACTTTTTTTCCAATAAACGTGTATCTCCATCTATCTGAAGTAACCCAGCATCAGCAGCGGCTGAATCTATCTATCTATCTATCTATCTATCTATCTATCTATCTATCTATCTATCGTAGTATTGCAACAACCCCTCGAGAGGATCACGTGCATGATGATAGTGCAACATAAGCAGTAGCATTTGTAAATAACAAAACAAACTGTCCGTACGCCATTCAGTATTGCGGAAAGTACGCCAGATACATGCTAATGCATAGTTCGGATTTAGGCCTTATAATTCCTCTGTAGTCTCATATGGACTACACCAGAAGGTAGGCTATTTCATTGTACTACAGTCCTTAGAAAAGTAAATACTTCAGGGCACCACTGTAGGTCAGGAACCGTTTTTAAGGGATATGGAGACGACACTGATACCATCTGTGAAGTTAAATAGTCTAAATAGATATCATTTTTATGTCTAGGAAATACTACTCTATTCCCATTAAAATATTTCTTGTGAATGTAAATCGGGGTGTAGATACCAGCCAACACAAAATTCGGCAACAAGAAGAAACAACCCCACCTAATAACGCTGTAATTAGTGAATGACCAATATTCATTATTACATTTGACGGCCGGCCTCGGTGGCTCAGTTGGATCCGCGTCCGACTGGAGACCAGGAGGTCTCGGGTTCGACCCCGTCGAGCTCGACAACATTCTTTCGTGGAGATTGATCATGAAATATTTCTACGGTCATTCTCTCCTTTCCGCTGATTCAAGAAGGGCAGTTGTCAGTTTCTGTCGAAAGAATGTGCACACTACTGGTTAACCGCTTAGAGGACTAAACCTGCCCAGTAAACGTGCGGTTAGGTACATTGACCGCGCTCGACATGACCCCATTAGAGCCATTAGGTTGACTGGGCCGTAAAACCTCAACACAAACAAATTACATTTGATGGAACATTTACTTTGACTGCTTTGATATTTGACTGGTAATCAGTCAGCTCTAATGATTTTTATGACGATCCTAACTGGAAAACATTTGTTAGACCCAAAGTTGAATATGCCTCCACCGTGTGGAGCCCTTATACCAAGAAAAATATAGACCAAATAGAAATGGTGCAAAGGAGGGCAGCACGGTGGATTACAAACAGTACTCCTCCTATGATAGTGTTTCTGCGATGCTGGGCAACCTCGGTTGGCGCTCCCTTGAACACCGTCGCTATGACTCGCGCCTCGCGATGTTTTACAAAATACAGTATGGCCTTGTTGCAGTGCCGATGCCTTCATATTTTGAGTGGCCCAAGAAGATCACTCGCCACAGCCTTAATCCCCTTAGTTTCCGCCAGGTATATGCTTCTGCAAATAACTACAGGTTTTCGTTCTTTCCCATGACTGCTGTTTTATGGAATAGGCTCCCTGTAGATATTGTATTTTTAAGCGATCTTGACCCCTTCAAGAGAGAAGTGAGCAAGATCAATCACTTCAGGCCACAGAAAGTAATATTGTTTTTAATCTGCTTTTAACTCTCATTCATACTAACACTCAAACACTATCATCTTTTTTCATTCTTCAATATCACTCTTTTTAGCCCTCACTACAAGTTTTTACTTTTTATTCTCACGCACGCATCCCTGTGCATAATACTCAGTAGATAAAAACTGATTTTGGTATATATTAAGTAGAATCACTCGCCTGGATCTTTTAGTACATGTTTTACTTCTGTACTTGAATGCTGTGATACTGAAATATATAAGTGAGCCGCATCATGAGAAAACGTACATTCTGACATGTGCACCAAAACGAAGATTCAAACCACTGAGCCAGCGCATCCGCACGGTCAGATCAGAGTCTTATTGTACAGATGAAAAAAAAAAAAAAAAAACAAAAAAAAAAAAAAAAAAACAAACAAAAACAACACAACTTTGCTGTCCAAAATATGCCCAATGAAGATTATAATCAGACTGCGCGAATGCACAGGCTGATCTGAATCTTCACTGGGTGCACATGTCCAAATGTAAGTTTAATCTCGGACCCATCAATATTGATGGGTCCGAGGTTTAATGAAGATGCGGTTCAAATTTATTTTCCATCATGGGATTCAGAGATACATCAAGAAGTAAATCATTTCTAGAGCAAACAAATATGGAGCAAATCTTATTCCCTTGGGTCAGATCACGATAAAATATTATATTACGAAAACACGCCTATTCAAATATATAGAAAATTTCCCATAAATTTCCACCTCCAAAAACTGAAAATTTTCAGATAAAAAACTCTGATACTTTTTCCGTGATTTCTGCTAAAAATATAGATTTTGGGTACTCGTTAGAACCGCCTCAGCGAGGCGGTTCTAACGAATACCACAATCTATGTTCTTGAGCAGAAATAATAAAAATAAGGTATACCCTAGTAAACCCCAGTTTTACAATATAAAAGTGGGGTTTAAGGGGGTCAAAATTATATAGGTATGTTTTCGTGATGCGGCGGCTATCCATTCTAAATAACCTCCGAATGCAATCACAATGTATGATAAATGTTCTTCCCGCTTATTAGATTTTTCATATTTATTGGACCAGATCGAGACATATAAGAGAGCTTTATTTTGTCAATACATGACTATATAAATTTCTTTCTTTCTTGCTATATATACCGCGACACCCTCATGAGTATTACGCGCAAGTCTTCCTCGGTAGAAACCAGGACTTAGCAATGTGGATAAAGTATCTTGCTGAAGGAATGACTGTCTATTGATGTATCACCAGTAAAATATTCTGATTCTGATACAACACTTGGTGCTAGCTGGGGTCGCACCCGCTGACTCTCGATCATGAATCCGCCGTTTTACCACTGCACCACGGCGCTCAAATGACCATTCCGGTAATAAGGTCCCTTTTGGTCTGTTCTGATAAATTACGTGCGTTGTTTTTACGATTCGTTCATTATCAACCGGTGTACAGGTTAAAATCTGTGATGGCCGGCATGCTTTTACGGTCGCTTCATCAATGCCGAAAGACAAAACACAGTCTTCGTTGCCTTAAAGGTGATCTATTAATGCAGTAATGCTGTGTGATGAGCAAAATACGCATTATTCATTGACATTCAACACATAATCTACAGGTGCAAAGTGATCCAAAATGCGCTGTATTCGTACCACATCTTATTTCGGAATCTGGTCCGACGGGTGGGGGTGAGGGCGGGGGGGGGGGGGGGGGCGGGGGGGGGGCGGGGTGCGACTTTAGAATCTGTCCGCCGCCACTTAATATTACCATAGCCGGCTGTCCGCCACTTTATATTACCATAACCCGGTTGTAAATATTCCAGATAGAATATGACCTGACTTAACCTAACCCTAACCTAACCCTAATCATCAGTGACCTACTTCTAACTTAACCCTAACCATCTGTGCAGTTACTGGCTCACATGAGCTCACATACTAAAGTCAGTAAACAGTGGCAGACAGATTCTAAAGCCTAGCCCCGACAGGGACATTGCTGTCCTTTTGACATCACTTGGAAAGAAGTTTTTTTCTTGGCGTTTCATTTAAAAGTGAAAAAAATTTGTTCTGATTAACCATGTGGTGATTGGCGGGACTGTCGGCCCGGTTAGCACAGTTGGTAGAGCACCTGACTTGCAAGCAGGGGGTCGCGGGTTCGAGTCCTGCATCGGGCACACTTTTTCCTCCTTAGTTTACTTTAATGGCGATGAGGTAAACTGGTGAGTGCGGGGAAAGGCTAGAAACTGATAGTATGTTCAGTTGATGCCTTGCACTAAAAAGTTAAAAGGGGGAGGAGTGTGGTGATTGGCGGGACTGTCGGCCCGGTTAGCTCGGTAGAGCACCTGACTTGTAAGCAGGGGGTCGTGGGTTCGAGTCCTGCATCGGGCACACTTTTTCCTCCTTAGTTTACTTTACCCATATCTTATCAGACACCATTTGTCTTTTCTGTGTTTTCTCAAATCCTTAGTACAAATAAATTTACAGCCAAAAATTGGTCTGACCTTTGCAATATGTCTATAACAGGGTTCTCAAGGACTGATTCTGCTTCCCGGGATGTATAAATCAGGGTCTGGACTCCTAAAGATTCCCAAAGCTGCGTCTGCCGGACGCATGTTTTTTTCCCCGTGGGACTACTACTAATTATAATCGGATTATTTAACCGAAGTCAAAAGTCCGCTACATGTTATTCGTACTGTAGGTAGCATCTTAAAAGAACAGTAGTAATCCGCTGCGTGCTTTTCACACCTGCGACAATACTGTTATTTGCTAAGGAAGCGGTAGTTAAACATGTGTGAGCAGTTCACAATTCAGCGATGGAGCAACTAAAGCATGCGACTGACACCGGTATGTAACCCCTTCCCTCATTGTGTATTGCCTGCACCGACCGAATGGTTCATTGAAAATGCACGCACAGGTGTCATGCTTTCATCCCTTGCATCTGGCGGGGTTTTTTTTTTTTTTATTATTATTATTATTAATTGATCATTTTCTTTTTTTCCATTTTAAAATTTTTCGGATGCTGAATTTTCATCACTAACATAAAAAATGCCCACTTACTGTTTTCTGTGAAAAGACAACAAGCAGCCACAAGAAAAAAAGTACCTTATCCCATTGTGAGATATCAGTCTGCGCATCAAAACAATTATTCCTACTTGTCAAGTTCTAAAAAGCAATTATTCCGACTTGTCACTAAAAGAAATAGTTTTCAAGTCCCATCAAATCTATCCCATAAACCCTGTGAAGAGTCTAATGGAACTGCTTAGACGTGCCCTGACAACAGTATACAATTCAGGACTGTCTAGAATAAGTTACATTTTCCATTGCCCCCGCATGAAGAAAGCGCTTGCTCGTAATGGTGATCTCAACATAGCACATGCTTGTAACAGTAACGTCATTTGACAGTGTGGCAGGAAACTGATTTGGGAGAAAAACAAACTATTACCATCTTGCATTGTAGAGTATTTTCTTGTCAGATATACATATGAAACAGACACATATTAAAAATAGAACTAAATTATCAAGCCTTTTTCGGCAAATCAAAGCAGCATATCGAAATTTCAGCTAGTAAAGAAGTCCCTGACATTTTCTCTTAGCGTATATTAATCGCAGCTTGGTGCAAACGTAAATATTGAAATGACGTTTTGCTAGAAGCTCAGCAGAGGTGTCCATGATCAGAATGTGCAGATATATTGCATATAAGTTTGCGGTTGCATATAAAAGAGCTATAATTGGTTATGATTAACATGTTTCACATAAAATTCATAACACTCAAGATCACTTAGTACAGACAGCAATGAACCGAACTTTTTTGGGTTGGGATGGGGTATTGAATTTAACCGAAAAGCAGTGCCATTGGGAGGATCAGTTCATATTTCTGGAGACATGTCCTCAAATCTTTTGATACGTAAACCATAAAATAATAATATCTGCTTTACTTGCAGCACATGATGGAAGAGTTCAAGTATTGTTACCTCTGAAATAAAAAGCTAAAAACATTGACTGCATTACTTTATTACATAATATGAAAATAGGCTTAGCCTAAATGCGAGCACAGCACAGACCTATCTGTAGTCTCTTCAAAAGTCTTCACAGCATCATTAAAGAATGACTATCAGTATATAAAAATATATGTAAATCAATAATAAATAATAAAAATAATCAGCAAATATATGTTTGTGACACTTATTGACACACGTTTCTTGTCTCTTCGTGATGCTTATTAGTATCAAGTCCGCTCCAGTCCTGTCAACTTCCAGTGACAACTTCCCGGAAGAAAACAGGAAGAAAATTGGTCAGAGTGATTTCTGCTGAAAGTATATATCGTTGTATGTTATTTTTCCTTGATCATATTCTCTACCGTAGAGCTCACTTCGTTCGCGGCGCGCTTCGAGCATCACAAGCTGTGCTCGCTAATATGAAAGTAGGCTTAGCCTAAATGCGAGCACAGCACAGACCTATTTCTGCACTCTTCAAAAGTCCTTCAAAGCATCATTAAATCAGTATATCAGTATATAAAAATATTATGTAAATCAATAATAAATAATAAAAATAATCAGCAAATATGTTTGTGACACTTATTGTCACTCGTTTGGTCACTTCGTGACACTTTTTATTGAGACTCATAATCAAGTCCTCCAACTTACGGTGACAACTTCCGGGAAAAAAAAAACGGAAGAAAATTGGTCAGAGCGATTACTGCTGAAAGTATATATCATATGTTACTTTTCCTTGATCATATTCTCTATCATAGAGATAGAGAATCTTGCCATTCGTTCACTTGCCATTAAGAAATTACTTCAAAATGCAAAAAGAATACATTCTTTGAGGGTATTTTGAATACTTAACAGTTTGTTGCTTTAATTGGAGGCGTGTAACAAAACATTACTGAATTTCTGAAACAAATTGCAACCATATTATTTGAATATACTTAGAACGCGATGCAATGGATGATTTTTAACAGTCTAATAGTAAATATATCACAGGTTTAATTTAAAAGATATAAGAAGAAGGGGGTTTGTCCACCACTGTAATGGGTTTTGTCCATCCATTGATGTTTTTTTTTTTTCTTCCTCCCTTGAAATGTGTTTTGTCCACCAATGGAAGGGGTTTTGTCCATTCTGCAAAAAATGATGAAGGGGGTTTTGTCTGTTCACCAAGAAAACATCCTGGGTCAGTTGTTCAAAGCATTGTTAGCTTAGCGAGCTTGTTAATGACAAACTCATTAACTGTTGTAGCTAAGATATTTTCAGATACATTGATATTTTTGCTGCAAAAATGTGAGTTGCTTTTGCAATGCAAATCCTACTCACATTTTTCAGCAAAAAAATATCAATGTATTTGCCATATTTCAAGATAGAAATTTTAACGTCACATTAGCTAACAACTTTGTTCATGGTTGAACAACTGGGCTTGATATCCCCTCTTATCTACAGAGCTATGGACAGTGTCAAAGAATCATATTGGCTGCACTATGTGTCTGCATGAAACCTCCATTTTTTTTATTTTTTTTTTTTTTTTGGTAAAAATATGGTCCAATGTTTAAAATAAATGCACTGCAATGGAAAATAAATCTTTGTTTGAGTTTCTTAAAAGTGTTACACTCACATTTTGATGCGATTTGTATTTTGGTGTACACCTGATTCTCATGCCCATGTTCTCATGGGAAAATATTAAAATGACAGAATTCCTTGTAATGAAGACATCATTCAAGACCTACCAGACACTGAGGTAAAATAGTCTGAGTTTGACTTCTCGTTGACAGTTAGCAGGAAATACCAGATGATACCTGGAGAAAACAGTATAATGTTTATATCTTGCAGTTCTTTGTGCTTTGTATTAATTAAATTTTTTCTTCTTGTGAAAATTAGAGCTTATCTCGTGGTGGTGCTTCTAATGATGTTTTCGCAGAGAAATAAGAAAAAATATTTATCTGATACCCTGCTGGTCTAGAGCGCTTGTGCTATTTTCCAGGTTTCTTGAGGACATTGCTCACAGATGCCTACAGATGTGATCAGATTTGGCTGGACAGGCTCAAGTCACCTGTGTTAAGTCAAGTTAAATTCAGTACGTAGTCTATTTTTATTATAATACTTAACCCTAGTCCTGCTGAACCTGAAGTTAGCTTCTGAAGAAGCCAACTGATCTGAATCTGTACAGTTTGACATTAAGTATGTAAATTTGTATCAAAAAGCTAAATAATATAATCTGAATAGCTGAAAATTAGAAGTTATTTATTCAGCATGACAAGCATAGCAACAGATAAGACGCTTTTCCCATCCGAAAAATGCTGATATCTTTCTTGATGAGGCGCTTCTAATGAGTACCCACAACATATGTTTTCATGGAGAAATAAGAAAATTATTATGTGGATACCCCCTCTTATCTGTAGCTATGGACAAGGGTTAAAGCATCATACAACTGCAGCAGACAATGTTCTAAAAAAGTTTTTTTTTCTCATATTTTCTGGAGAAAAGGCTTAACATTAAATGTGAATTGTCTTCCTATCAGACCTGTTACCGATTACATACAAATGTATTCAAATACAATTACAATTACTTTGTCATTTCATGATTACAGATTACAATTACAATTACATCTTTCCTGAATGTAATCAATTACAATTACACTGCAATGTAATTGATTACAATTACAATTACTTTTTGTTGTTCCGTGTTTAAAAAAAAAATTAGTTTAAATTAATAATCTGTTTTATTGTTCTTATAAAGCTTCATGCATGGCATGCTATATCTTCTGACAAGATGTTATTCATATTCTTTATACCATATATTCATTTTTTATGATATTCTATTTACTATACATTTTCTATGACGTATGGTTATTTTTTACTCTTCCTCTTTGTACCATGAGCTGGTTCAAAGCTTTATAGTGCCTGGCTTTTGTTGTACTCCCTGGGGTGCAATATAATTCTGTCAGGCTGTTCATCTTAAGCATTGATATATAAAAATGAAAACAACAATGGAATTAAATCAAGTTTTCATCTGTTATAAAAAAGTTTAATTTGCATAAGCAGCAATATTAAGCTTCATGGATTGATTGATTGATTGTTTTAAACAAACCAATACAGAGTCATTAAGTCATTAAATATATACAAATCAAAATAATTATCTCCAATATTCTTGTTTCTTGTCAAGTTGTCATACCAGAAATGTTTTTTTTTTTTTTCAATTTTTTTCCTTCTGACTTATTTTATTTAAATATCCATATTGAAATCGTATTGTAATCGTCAAAGTAATCACGAATACAGGCTGTTTTGCAATATATTCGATTGCAATTACAATTACTTGTAATCATAAAAATCAATGATTACAGATTGCATTTCGATTAATCAAAACTTGTAATCAATTACATGTAATCACGATTGCTGATTACAATTACAACAGGTCTGCTTCCTATTAGACTGTTCACATGAAATGTCAATCCTTGTTTTCTCAGAAAAATAAAGAAAACAACAACAAAGCTGATGTCTGCTACAATTTTGAGTGGGGTCTCAGGTATTTTCTACCTACAAATCTTGCAGGGCGAGTGGCTTCCAATTTAATTTTACATCCCTGGTCATGGGCTTTCACAATCATGTGATCACAGCAGTTCTACAAAGACGGCACCTTGTTTACAGAGATAATTCTGATTCCGAATAGCATGGGAGAAAAAATATCTTATTCTGTCAAAACTGGCAAATATTTTATTCAGCTAAAACCGGCGAGAAATTATTTTCAGAGAGAAATTCATAGGTCTAGAGAAGGAATTTCTTTTGGCTGAAAAATACTGATATTGTTCTGATTTCATCATGAAAAGTATTAGTTTATAATGAGTACGGCTGAAAAAATACTGATATTGTTCTGATTTCATCATGAAAAGTATTAGTTTATAATGAGTACGGCTGAAAAAATACTGATATTGTTCTGATTTCATCATGAAAAGTATTAGTTTATAATGAGTACGGCTGAAAAAATACTGATATTGTTCTGATTTCATCATGAAAAGTATTAGTTTATAATGAGTACGGCTGAAAAAATACTGATATTGTTCTGATTTCATCATGAAAAGTATTAGTTTATAATGAGTACGGCTGAAAAAATACTGATATTGTTCTGATTTCATCATGAAAAGTATTAGTTTATAATGAGTACCGACATTATATATGTTTTCATGGAGAAATAAGAAAAGTATTGTGGGTACATCCACTTATATGGAGCAATGAAAATTTTTGCAAAATCCTAATAGCTAAGTTACATTTAGCTGTGAGATTTTTCCTTCCTCCCGATTACCAAATTTCAATGAGATTTTTGGCAAAAAAAAAAAAAAAAAAAAAAAAAAAAAAGAGCAGATTTCTCAAAATCTTGTCAGAAAATAATCCCTGTGTTTATGGCGTCAGCTACATATTTAGGATGTATGAATGTCAGAGTAAAATTGCTCAAGAGTGAAGGAAATTATATCTGCTCAAGTAAGGATACCCAAAAGACCCAGAGCAAATAAAAAATTAAGCATTATATGGGTTAAGTAGACACTCCTATTTGGTCCTATTTAATGACCCTTCCCAGTTGGTGAGAGGTCCATGTGAAAGGTGCAAAACTCATCACTAATTACAAAATACTGTATTAGACACACAATGTAGTTATCTGATAGTCAAGCAATACCATAGTTTTTAGATTAATACAGCCAATGTACTAATTGTCTACTTCTTTATAAAGGCACATGTTGTGGGTACCCATTTGAACTGCATCAACTTGTTGATGCAATTCAAATGAGTACCCACAACATATAAAGATAATTAGAAGAAAAAAAATCACATAAATATCATCAAATAAGTGTCCTTTGCCTATCTTTTTTTTAAAGTGTATCCTTAGTAGCAGATACATATTTTACCACAAGTTTTCCCAGTAATTTTGAAGAACCTAAGTGCACAGTGGGGTAATTAGGTCAAATACAGTACATCACTCCAAGTTTTTGCCATATTCAAAGAGAGATATTGAAATCATGCCTTTAAGCATAACTCTAGATGAAGCGAAGAGAAGAAAGAAAAATGTCTGTATTTGTCAGTGGAAAAAATATGCCATATTTGGACCTATAAACATGCAGTCACATCACGAAAACACGCCTATATAGTTTTAACCCCCTTAAACCCCCCTTTTATATAGTAAATCTGGGGTTTACAGGGGTATACATTATTTTTGTTATTTCTGCTCAAAACATAGATTGTGGGTACTCATTAGAACCACCTCAGTGAGGTGGTTCTAACGAGTACCCACAATCTATGTTTAGAAATATGAAGAATATCAGAATTTTTTATCTGAAAATTTTCTTTTTTTTTTTTTTTTTGGTGGTAAAATTTTCAGTATATTTGAATAGGCATGTTTTCGTAATGAACCCTATACCCTAATTAATCCCTTCATGTACCATATTTATCCTGATATAAGCCACCTCTCTGATAAATACCCCCTCCTACTTTTCTAGGAGAAAAGCTTTTCTGAACACATGCAAAATTGAATTTTGGCCATCAAAATATCTTATTTTTGACCCAAATTTGGACTGAATACTGTCATATCAACTGCAATGAATTGCTTATATTAGGGCATATAAGTTGAATAAATATGGTATGTCATTGTTCCTACAATTAACAGGCATTACATAAATATTCTTTGTTTGCTGGGCTCCTACCCATCAATTTCAGAATAGGTAGGTAGTCAGTTTCTTTTTTTTTTTCTTTTTTTGGAATCAGATATAATTTTTCTTTAATTGTAGATACAATGTACAATGTAGTAAGTATATGGTCCAAAATGCTGACCATAAAGATATAATATTTAAAGACATTATCTGCATGTGAAAATAAAGTTTAAGATAAAACGATTGTAGTGAATGTAAATCCGTCTGTTGTAGGCTCTTTAAGAAATAAAAATTCTCCAGAATGGCCAAAAATAAAATGGGTTGCACCAATTTTGGTGGGTAGGTAGGAGCACATAGCAAGACAACAACTTTTTAAGGTCGGTCTGTGTTAACCCTTGTCCTGCTGAACCCGATTATACTCTGCCTTTGCAAACAGTGTAGATCCAGATCAGTTGGCTTCTGAAGAAGCGAACTGATCTGGATCTGCACTGTTTGCCATTCAGTTTATGAATTTATGTCAACAGTCTTGATCAAGGCATCTGATTGGCTAACAATTAGAAGTGGGTGTGGCATCTTAATTTAATCATCATGACAAGGGTTAGTAGGCAGTACATAAGTGTGTTAACGTAATTAGAATTTTAGTTACTTAACCCTTTTACTACTGAGTCTCTGAAGTCGAGTCTTCCATGTTTGAATGTGAGCATGTCCACTGTTGCAAATAGGAATGTCAGTAAAATTTCAAAAACGGAATAGCAAACAGATTAGATCCTGATGAGATGGCTCAATATGAGCCGTCCCATCTCGATCTACACTGTTTGCATTAATTTGTTTTGGTGTGGAGGGCTGAAAGTGTTATTTAGAGAGATTTACTAATTTCAGATAAGTTTTCTATTCAAGTTCTGGAAAAATTGGACAAACAAAAGAATGCCAGTCTCATCGATCTGGACATAGTGAGTATATTTATTGCTTAGATCTAAATATAGGCTGTTAAAGTTGCTGTTTTGATCACTAGTATATAGACTGAGCACTAGTATATGGTCTGTGTTCATCACGGCTCCAGATTAGAGTGGTATCTACATAATTTTTTTTCGTATTTCTGCATGAAAACTTACATTGTGGGTACTTATAAGAAGTGTCTGAATGAGATGCTTTTAATGAGAGCACCCACAACATATGTTTTTTCTTGCAGAAATAAGAAAAAAAATTTGGCTGAAAACACTGCCTTACTTGGAGTATGTTTTCAGCAAAAAGATGTTTGAGCATGAGTAAAAAGTGTAGATTGGCTGTCCCCACATGCATGCTTAGGAAATTGCCACCTGATGGTTCATTCTACTGTGCCCAATGATTCTGTGAGCAGGCAGAGAAGGTCCATCTCCTGCTATGAAATTGGATCTGGGTTTCTTTGCTCACTGCCAGATAGAGGAGTAACCAGATAAATAGTCATAGGTCTAGATAAGAGTGAGTATCAGGTAAATATTTTTCTTATTTCTCCACAAAAAACAAATGTTGTGGGTATTCATCAGAAGCGCCTCAGCAAGGCACTTCTGATGAGTACCCACAACATATGCTTTCGTGGAGAAATAAGAAAAATATCAGTACTTCGGATTGAAAAAAAAAACAACAACAAAAAACATCTTATCAAGAGCTATAAATAGTTTTCTCGTTTCTCTATGAAACAGTCAATATTTTCATAGGCCTAGATAAGAGTGGGTATCAGATTAATATTTCTCGACGAAAACATATGTTGTTGGTACTCATTAGAAGCGCCTCAGCGAGGCACTTTTAATGAGTACCACAGCATAAGTTTTCGTGGAGAAATATGAAAAACATCAACACTTTTGGATTGATATAAGCACCTTAACTTGAGCTATGAGTAATTTGGGCACTCATTTTAAGCTCCTCAGCAATTTTGCAGGGCGCTTTTAATGACCCAAACATATGTTTTTGTGTAGAAAGAGAAAAATCAGTATTTTTGTGTTGGTTCTTAGAAACTGCTTCATCTGGATGTATGTTTTGGTTTATTCTACTGTACCCAGAGGTTCTTTAAGTGGACAGGTAAGGTTCTGAGTGTATGCTGTAGTCTGATATGGGTTTCAGTGTCTGTCAACAAATAGGAAAATACTCCAGAATCATTATCAGGTACTGACTCCTCATTCACATGTCTTCTGCCTGGGATTTTGCTGTTTTCAAAGAAATGCTCAGTGTTCTTACATTGTCTGTCCCCACTTCAAGTTTGGGAGGCATATTGTTTTTGCCATGGATGTCTGGCTGTCTGTCACAAAGTTTTTTTCCACGCCGTAACTTGAAAACCATTTGAGATAATTTTACGAAACTTTACAGAAATATTTACCACCATGAAACGACATACAAAACATAAGAAACATATCTGTGGCTTACCTACTGTTAGAGTTATGGCCCTTTGAACATGGTACAAAGTGATTTTGGTTATAAAATTATATCTGCCCTGTAACTTGAAAACTGTTTGAGATATTTTCACAAAACTTTAAAGAAATGTTAACCACTGTGAGATGGCAAGCAAAACATAAGAACCATATCTGTGGTTTACCTACCGTAGTTATTGAGTTGGGTCCCTTTGAACATGATAAGTAGAGATTTTTGGTCATATACTTATGTCCAATAGTGATTTCTGTCATTCCTGGGTATTAATAACCCTGGCTAACTGTACAAAGCAGTACTCTAAGGTTGGGAGGGGAGAGACATCTGTTTTCATGTAGAAAACAAATTTCAAGTTTACATTATATTTAAGTTTGGAATTTTCATAGTTCAGGCAAATGTGAAAAATCAAATACCTGCGAATATGTAGTCTCTATAGAAGACTGAAATGAAGTGAAATTAAGATACAATAAAGCATGAAGAATTATACAGATGATTAGTTTTACAAATTCAAGTAGGCACAAATCAAACTACAATTTAAACATGACTTGGATAGATAATTGTATGAGTATTTTCATCGAAAATGACAAATACAGTATCAGTCAAGTGAAGCATGAAAATACATAGAATAGCCAATAAATAAATGTTTAACAACTAAAAGTATACATGGTATACGTATGTGTATTATCATAATACGATTATTTCATATCATATCCAATCTGAAGTCCTTCAGAGAAACCTGTGAAAAAAAAATAAGAAGGCACGAAGTTTTGCCTCTGGGAATCAAGACAATTACTAACTACATGTACTTAAGACTGAAGGTTGATGCATGTCTTCTAATTTCTCTCTCTCTCCATATATGTGTCTCTTGGAGATGGCTCAATGTGACTGAAATATTTTTGACAGGGCAATTAAACATCAGCTCAAACAAAGAAGTACAGTATAAATATCTTTATTTTTTTGTGTATTTATATTTCAGCTGGCTAACAAACTCCATGAAATGGGAACTGAAGATGAAGACATGGTCCAAAATATTCTGAAAAAGTAAGTTATACCACAACTTTTTTAACCCTTGTCCTGCTGAATAAATGAAGAGGCCATGCCCAATTCATTCTAATTTTCAGCCAATCAGATTGTTTGACCTAGATTGTTGATATAAATTCACATTCTTGACTGCAAACAGTGCAGATCCAGATCAGTTGGCTTCTTCAGAAGCCAACTGATCTGGATCTACACTGTTTGCAAAACAGGGTATATCTGGGTTCAGCTGGACAAGGGTTAAAACACTGTTGCTTTGATCCAAAGCTGTGATCTCAATGCTGAGACAGGCTGTAAGTCTCGTTCTTGATACAGAAATCCATCTTTTCCATAACCTGTCTAAGTGGCTTATTTGGTAAAGCATCTGCTTCTGGATTGCAAGTTTTTGTAGGGTTTTCATTAAGAGGAGGCTGGAAGCCAAAAGGACTGTCTTAAAGACTTTTCTGGCCGCCTAATATCCTTATTTGTTGCAATACAGTTCAGTATCTACCCTAAGTATTTGAACACCTCAACTCTTTGCCATACTTATTATAAAATTTCAACAAGTAAAATTTACTACCAATTGTTGTGTCTAAAAATTGCTGATGATTGGCAAATATTGTAGACCCAGATGAGATGCCGCGTTCTGTGGCGTCTCATCTGGGTCTACACTGTTTGCTCATGCCTGTCTGTCTGAATACCATTATGTAGGCAGTAGCCATTTTGGCTACCTCAACTTCTGCTCTTGCCTCCTCTAAAGAAATTTACTGAAAATCCTGTTGTGGATTTGATCCTCAGCCAGGTCACAGCAAATACTTTCTGAATTTGGTACTACATGTAGCTGCTCCTTAGCTGAGCACTTTATATTAAGAAGAGGTAAGACTCACTGTGATTGAGCTTCACCAGTAATTTCTGTTTCGTTGCTGAAGCCGATGTTACTGTAGGTAAATGGAGCCCAGGACTTTTAGGAATATGCATGTGACTGAGTGCTTTCTTTATCTTAATCATTTTGAATGCATATTAGCACTTATGTGATAATTATATATTGAGTACCAGTAATAGTGTTTTACAAGTTATCAGCTAATTATGAATAGATAATCATTTGGTTTCTTCAAAACTCAAGAACTATCCATGACCAAACCTGAATTAGCAATTTCTTGTCTGACTGTGATAATGCAAGAAGGACGCCCTCTCCACAATATGATATGAAATGTTGACAATAAAAATATCCATTTTAGGAAAGAAATCAGTCAGAAACAAAGTGTTCTTGCATAGGTCTAGATAAGAGTGGGTATCAGGTAAATAATTTTCTTATTTCTCCACAAAAACATATTTTGTGGGTACTCATCAGAAGTGCCTCACCGAGGTGCTTCTAGAAAATACCAAAAGCATATGTTTTCGTGGAGAAATAAAAAAAAATATCAATACTTTTGGATTGAAAAAAGCATCTTATCAAGAGCTATGTTCTGGCTCTTTATCTACCTGTCATTATGACCATCTTTGTCTCAACACAGGTTGAAATGACAATATGCTGCTGTAGGTAACCTACAGTCGAGATTGCATGGTCACACCAGTGTCCGCACAGTGCTCCTTGTAGCCCTATATAGATGGGCAGGCTGCCCCTCTTGCCCTTTCTTGCTGCCCCTCTGTCCTTTTGAAACTGCCATCGGCCTTGTTTCAACTCCAGACATCAAACCATACATTTTGGTGAAAATTTCATGAAAATCAGACCAAAATTGAAAAAGGTTATCAATATTAAACCTTTACTACTCTCTTGGCTAATTCAGCAGACAAAAAATGGATGAAAATTTTCTTATTTTTCCTGGAAAACAGGATTTGACATTTTAAGCATATTGTCTCCCTTGGAGACAACTTGCATGAAATGTCAAAAACCTGTTTTGGGGGAAAAATAAGAAAAATATTTTAGTGTCAGCTGCTGAAAATTTTACCCAGAGTGCTAAGTATTAAAGTCAGTTTTATGTGTATTCTAGTTTGAGGTATTTATTGTGGAATGGGATTCTATTTTGTAACATGGTATGACACATCACATGACACATGGTGCCTTCATTCTTGTATGACCACTAAAAAAGTGCCCTACCCGGCACCCCTCTGCCCTCAAATCCTAGCTGGAGCAATGTCAGTATGATATGACTAGTGATTTGTATCATGGCAGTGTGTCTAGCGTGATATAGAATGCAGCATCTAATCAGAGTCTACACTATTTGCCACTCATCCTGCTATTTTAAGCCCCACCCCAACCCCACCCTTCTGCCAAAGGCCGGGGAGCCTATAGTGTTTTGCCATGATGTTACATGTATGTATGTCATGTTCGTAACCAGAGTCTAACAAATGTAAGTTTACATTCAAATTTATTTTGACATTTACATCCGCGTTTGCCTTTGTGAAGGTCATAACTTGGGTACGGTAAATTTCCTTAAATTTCGAACACTTTATTCCATACTCTTTTGGCTTAAATTTTGCTTTTTATGCAGCAGTTTCTTTAAATATTTAGTGGAATGGCAAACAGTGTAGACCCTGATCAGACTGCTCCTTCTATACTGTTTGTATATGTCATTTTGTCAGACGCTTTAGTGTTCAAATTTTTAGGACATTTACCGTACCTTTTATTCTAAGAAGTTGATTTTGGTATACTACTTACCTAGACCTAAACCTTCAACTGCTAGAGTTGCCCCTGGGTCATGCCCTAGGTGGGGCTAGGGGTCCAAATGGTGGAGGCATTTGTGTACTTTGGACACATGTCTAGTTAGATACAAGGACAGGTAGTTAAAAAGACTTGTTCAAAATTTAGGACAAGTATGGCAAGGAGTTGAGGTGTCCCAATATTTAGGGTAAATATGATCAAAGATCTAGCTAAGAGGAGGCCATCATGCAAACATTATACTTATTTCTCAATGAAAATAGGTGGGTAATCACTGTGATTGACCTTCACCTGTAATTTCCATGAGAACATGTTGTGGGTATTCATTAGAAGTGCCTTAGTGAGGCGCTTCTAATGAATACCCACAACATGTTTCCGTGGAGGAACAGGAAAAAAAATATTGACAATTTTCAGATGTAAAATCTGCATTTTCTTGAGGTATGATGGTTGTATATTAAGGAAGTACATGTTTCTGTTTAGGTTTCGCACGACACAGACAGCATATCCGGTGAGTGATGCAGTCAACCATGCAATAATCCGAAGCTATATTCAGCGAGGACAGATAGACACACTCTTTTCAATTCTCAGAGACAAGGTATAAACCATGTCTGTTCACCCTGTTATGAATAAAGACAGACAGGCCTGATCGCCAGAGTAGATCCAGAGCAGATGCAGTGTCTCATCAGGGTCTGCACTCATCCAGTTATATTTAGACACATAGATTGCTAAAATTTCAGGACAGGTATAGTAATGGGTTAACCATTACCACTCCCTGGACTTATTCTGCGGACGATAGATTGACAATATTTTCTCATATTTCCCAGAAAGCAGCATTAATTTGGTACATCTCAGAGGGTCTTTGTTTTATTTTATTTGCAGCACATAAGGAGACAATTTGCATGAAATGTCAAAGCCTATTTTCTGAAGAAAAAAAAATATATATATATATATATATATATATATATATATATATATATATATATATTTCAATGTCGTCTGCTGAAATTTTTACCCAGAGTGCTAAGTGTCAACATTTTGGAATGTTTACGGCAAACTTTGTATAGTTGATAGGCATTCCAGACTCATGGATAGTGAAGAGCTATGAAGAATTCAAATAGAATGCATTAAAATTTTTGTGTGATTTGACCATGGGCATCATTCATTAAACACTAGTAAAGGACATCAGTGCTCCAGCTAGCCTTTAACAGAGGAGTGGGCCACCCCTTTTGCCCTTTCTTGTTGCCCCTCTGTCCTTATTAAGCTGCCTCGAGCCTTATTTCAACTCCAGACATAAAACCCTACAGTTTGGTGAAAATTTCATGAAAATCGGACCAAAATTAAAAAAAAGGTTATCAATATTTAACCTTTAACACTCTCTGGGCTAATTCAGCAGCAGACACATTAATGATACTTTTCTTATTTATCTCAGAAAACAGGATTTGATATTTCATGCAAATTGTCTCCATTGGAGACAATTTGCATAAAATGTCAAAACCTGTTTTCTAAAAAAAATATTTCTGTATATTGTCCACTGAAAATTTTACCCAGACTGCTAAGCATTAAAATTCAGTTTTATTGTATTCTTTTTAAAGGCATTTATTGTGGAATAGGATTATATTTTGTAACATGTCTTGATACTTAGCACATTACATGAGTATGATGACACATATTTCCCTCATTCTTGTATGGCCGCACCAAAAGTGCCCTACTCGGTACCCCTCTGTCATCAAATTCTTCCTGTAGCACTGGACATTTTGCTGTGAAACTGTTTCTTTAAGTTCTTGTTGCAGTGCAAACTTATTGTTATACCACTATGCCAAGATGCCAAGGGGTATATAGTTTTTGTTTTTCCATTTGTCCACTTGTTCAGCCGTACCATTAGTAGACATCTACATGAAATGGTTTATATGAAAAACTACTTGATATTCTATGTGAACATCATACTTGGGATACTGGTTCCATGTGGCACCAAGTTGACCTCATAATATAATGTATATGTAGTTAGTCTGATCTATATTTTATGCCCTGGCCGGGATTATATATGACCCACTGGTTGCTTTGTCTACTTTATTTTTGTAGCATTAATTTGGTACATCTCAGAGTGTCTTTGTTTTGTTTTATTTTATTTGCAGCAACAGTTTGGTGTATTTCCCGATCCTCAAGTAGCCTCATTGTTAATGGACCATTGTTTAAGGAAAGACGATTTTGCAGGTATTGTGTATTTACTGAACTCTAGCTGTTAACACTTACTATGTTATAGGCAAATTCAGCAGAGGACAGACTTAAGATATTTTTCTTATTTTTCCTAGAAAATAGGCTCTGACACCTCATGCAAATTGTCTCCAGAGGAGACAATTAGCATGAAGTGTCAAATCCTATTTTCTAGGAAAAATAAGGAAAATATTTCAAAATGACATCTGCTGAAATTTTTGCCCAACATGCAAAGTGTTAAAAGTGGTATCAAGACATATATTTTGTTATATTTCACCACAAAGCAGTTGTTTTGGGTACTCTTTAAAAGTGCCTTGCAAAGCGCTTCTAAGAGGTAATGTCGACACTATGTGTTTGCGGAGAAATAAGAAAATGTCAGTGTGTTACTGTTAATTGGTTGACTAAACCTTCTTAGCTGGGGCTGTGATACAGTTGATGATACCTTTGTAAGACTGTCAATGTAGTCGTGTTCTATCTACCCATTTTTACATATACAATATTTGACCATGGTTGAAAGATTGTAAGCTATAACAAGTTTTGCAAAGGGTGGCAAGTGTAAAATTCTGGCCCGGTTAATACCAAAATTATTGGGTATTGGTATGATGCAGGCTGTTTGGAACATATTAGAGAAATAATTACCTAGTTAATTAATGATAATTAATGGAATACATTTGTTAATTAACTAAATTTAACAAATATTTAGCCTACTCTGATTTTGCAAACTCCCATGCACAGTGATCAGTTGAGGGTTTTGGTCTGTCCTCCTACCATTAACTCTTGAAATTTAAACTACCAAAGCAATAGATAACTATCTAAAATAATTTTTTTCTTGGAAAAAAAATATTAAAGAATGCTGTATAGTGTATACTGCATGTTTGGATGCTAAAGTTAATAATATCAAATATGCAAAATACTTGTCCATTTGAGATGTCTTTTTGATATAATTCTAATAAGGTGTGACTCAGTCGAACTTCGTTGACCCGAACATCTTTGGAACTATTTAAATTTTTTCGAGACTTGGGTAGTTCGAGCCATGAGTGTTTCTCACAGCACCACGTCAGGAACCAAATAGGGATAATTTAGGGAAGTATAAATTTTTTGATTTTCTATACAAAAATGGTGTGTTTTGTGTACTCATTAGAATTGTCTCGAGGCAGTTCTAATGAGTACACATAACATATAATTTCATGATAAGAAATCCCCCAAAATCCCTAAATATTTGTTTTCTTGAGCTATTGAAAGAATTTAGTAGGGACTCAAAAACGAGTTTGAATCAGCCATGGTAAAGAACCCAGCTAGCATTCTACGTAAATCTACATCGGGCCATCATCGGCCCGTCAGCTACCCTGACGGGCCGATGACGGCCCGATGTAGATTTACGTAGAATGCTGACTGGGAAGTCATTGGTGTTTGAGCTATTGAAGTTCAGTTGTACAAGATTAAATACACACAATATGTGTTTTTGAATACAAAAGTAATTTAGATTATCACCTTAGTTCGCACTTTGATAGATTTCTAGATGGCTGAAATTCTATATTTACATATAACAGGTGCTGCAAAAATAGCATATGAATTGATGCTGCAGGAAGACTTCAGTCATCCAACCAGTTATCTTCTTTCACTGTATTCCTGTGTCAAGCATCTGTATCACACAGATTCACTGGAGAGATGGGAACCAGCAGTGATAGATCCTGAAGCGGTGAGTGGTGAGAAAATGAATACAGTGCTCTACATTTGATGCCAAAGTGCATATTTGAACCAGAACATGCACTTTAAGGGAGTGGGGGGATACACTTGGTTGGTTTTCTGCCCTTTTTACAAGGGATACAACTTTTGTGACTTCCTGTTTACTTTGCTGCAAACCAGTCCACTTCTGAGAAGGGGGTCATCTCTAAAAGGAAAGAATTAGCTCCTATGAAAAGGGGTCTGCTATTAGGTAGCAAATTCTTCCCTTTTAGAGTAGACCTCTTTTCAGAAGGAATGTAAACATAATTTGACAGAAGTGCCTCCCCTGAAATTGTATCCATTCTCCTTAAACTACCAATATAAGTATTAGCTTTTACCAAAGGCTTTGTCTAGACTAAGCGTAGACCAAGTTTTTTGTGAAAGTCAATACATGGTTATAATAATGTTGAGCATTTTTTGTGAAAGCTAATACTTATTTATAATATAATTTTGAGCAGTCCATGGAAAGTAGCATTAGACCAGTTCATGACTTTTCATAAAATGCTTCCAGAGCAGTATCAAACTCTAAGATTGTCTACACCAATGAGCCCATGAGTGTAGACAATTACACTTGGACACTTTAACTATTTTCATTTTCATGTGTGTGATCATTCTTCTCAAGGGTCATTCCTTCTAGAATCTATTTATATCATGGAATCAATAACCTTCTCATCATTCTTCACTGGGCAGCATGTTGATTGATAAGGATTGAAGGTTTCTTTAGGTAGACAGCCAAGACTTTGATCTGTCCGGATGTGATTCCGTCTGTTAACCTTTTCTACAGCCAAGTTTTACTTCGAAGTTTTTTGATTACTTATAACTCTGCAGCCACTGATCAAAAACATTTCATATTTGGTATGTGGGTACCTGGGAGGGTTCTCTTCCATTTCCATTTACATCTATGAACCCCTGGGTCATGCCCCAGGGCTGGGCTAGAGGTCAAAATCTAGGACACCCAAATAAAGTAGTGTATTGCAGTTTGTTTATACAAACAACCTCTTATTAAAGAAGGATGGGCATCAGACATGTTTATCACATCAACATTCAGTGTAATAAGGCCAAGGTCATTGTGACCTTATTTTCATGCTTCAGTGATACTGACTTATATTTTGAAGCATATTTTATGGATTAATGCACAATTTTGCAGTCTGATCAGTCTTAGCCATGTGCCTTCTACAGCCTCCTGGCTATCCAAAGAGGGATGGATAAAGAGAAGCCTTGCCATACTGGGTGGATGTACAAGCTGATCTGAGTCTTTGCTAGTCACACAGGTCTTATAGGTTTTGTCATGTGCTGGCTCAATAGGTATATGATAATTCAAGTTTGCCTACCGCATTTACTCTAAGTATTCAGACAGATAGGCCTGAGTAAACAGTGTAGACCCAGATCAGATGCAGTATGATGTGTCATCTGACCTGGGTCTACACTTTTAACTGTTTACCACTTATCCTGTTATATTTTAGACCCAAAAGCAGGTAGAAGAATGCAATTATTGAAATATTAAGATAGGTTGGTATGTTGTTGAGGTGTCCAAGTACTTAAAGCAAATACAGTATATTGAAAGTCGAATGTTAATACATGTAGTGTAGTAACAATGGTTCACTGGATTCAGATACCATATGAACTCTATTTGGACAGACAGCCTGAGCAAACAGTAAAGACCCAGATCAGATGCCACATTGTGTGGCATCTGATCTGGGTCTACACTGTTTGCCACTCATTCAGCATTTTTTTAGACAAATCAAAAGGAAGTAAAATGGCCTTGTTCAAACTTAAGGTTAAGTATGGTAAGAAGAAAAGGTGTTCAATTTCTTTTAGTAAATACTATACAGAAACTTTTTCAGGAAATCAACTATATACCAGTAAGCTATATACGAATACCCTTCTATGATGACCATTTTGATATTCAAAATGAGAGGTTTTTGCTTGGTAAAACCCTGTATTATCTCGGTAAGGAAATGGATTCTGTGATTGGCAGATCACTCCAGCTAATAGGGCTCGGTCTGTATGAGAAATTCTCTAAAGCCAATCAGTTATTAGAGCAATGGATGACAGCGGCAGATGGTGCAGCAGTTGTTACAGAGGATGCTGTAAGTAAAACCTCTCCATTGTTTGTCTCCTTGGCTTCAGATATATTGAAATTGCATCTTGGTGCCAGAATTGTTAACACTCCAGATTTCAGATAAGGAGGTCCAAAGTTCGAATCCTGCTGGAGGCAGAATTCAACTCATGAATGTAAGATGATTCGTTGCAGAGACCTTTTCATTATCATCCTTTCATTGTCTCGATGTGACTTAAATAATGTTAACAGGGATCTAAACACCAAATTATCATGATATATATACAGAATTTACCCAAACTATTTGGGCACTTTAACCTTTAAAGTTCCTCACAATGGCAGCAGGCAACTTTCTAAAGAGTTTTTTTTTAAATTTTTCAGAGAAAACAAGGCTTGACATTTCATGAGAATTTTCTGTCTAGCAAGCCTTAATTTCTCTGAAAAATGTAGAAAAAAAATGTCTGTGTTTGTGTTGAGAGCAACCCTATGGTGTCATATCGAGCGTGGTCATTTAACCTAATCACACTTTTACTGGGCAGGCTTAGTCCTCTAAGCTGTTAACCTGTGTTGTGCACATTGCCAGAAACTGACAACTGCCCTTCTTGAATCAGAGGAAGGGAGAGAATGACTAGAAAGTATTTCATGATCAATCTCCACGAAAGTATATTGCCGATCCCACGGATCGGACCAGCAACCTCCTGATCACTAGTCGGATGTGCATCCAGTTGAGCCACTGAGGCTGGCAAAAAGAATGACATCTGCTACAATTCGCCTGGTGTATGAAGGGTAAAATCAACTATGCACATGCTTATCCTGAAAATAGAATAAATCCATTGGACAACTGTCCTTTTGGTATATTATTTATTTTCTAAGCATTTTATTCAGAATGCAAAAATTTAGTTGTGATTGACACTGTATGATCAGAAATCAATTTTGTTTCTGAGCTCAGTTCTCAAACATCTTCCTTAAAATTAAGATGACTGTCAAAAATTGATCTGAACTGTATTATTTCTATTGTAAATTTATTTCTTTAATAAATTTTGTAAGAAAATATATTTTGTTTTTCTCATTGGCTTTTTAATTATTGACGTTTAATAGCGATATATAATTGTGAAAATAAATTTAAAAAGGTGGAAATTGTTGAAAATCTGCCCCCAAACAACATACTATATAGATTTTGAATAATTTGCAGCTATGAGGGTAGTTCAATAAGTTCGTAGAACTCGGGGGTTTAACTCACAGATTGGAAGATGGTTTCAGTATTATTTTTCAATATAATCCCCCTTTACTTCAATGCATTTGACCCACTTTTCTTTTAAGCAGTCTATGCCTTTGAAATAAAAGTCGTCTATTTGGTCCTCAAACCAAGCCTCTGTAGCAGTCTTGAGCTCATCATCGTCCCGAAATCTCGTTTTACGCAAGTGGGACTTCAAATTTCGAAACAGATAATAATCACTTGGGGCCAGGTCTGGACTGTATGGCGGGTGATTTAACTGCTCGAACTTGCACTAACGAATAGCCACTTGTGCAACTCTGGACTTGTGCACATGGGCATTATCATGCAGAAGAAGGACACCAGTAGCTAGCTTTCCCCTTCGTTTTTCTTTAATAGCAACCCTTAATTGTTTAATGACATTGGCATAGTATTCTCCTGTAATTGAAGTACCAGCAGGCTTGTAATCTATCAATATAATCCCTTTTGAGTCCCAAAACACTGTGGCCATTACCTTGCTGGCTGATGGTTGGGTATGAAATTTCTTAGGTGGGGGTGAGCCAGGGCGCTTCCATTGCATGGATTCTTTTTTAGTATCTGGGTCCCAGTGGTGAAGCCAAGTTTCATCTCCTGTTACAAGACTAGTGTGAAAGTCTTCTGGATTGGCATTGTACACTTCCAGAGGTTCTTGACTTGACTCCACCCTTTGCTGACGATCTTGCATGTTCAGGTTTTCTGAACCCACCTGGCAGATACTTTTGACATGCCTAAATGTTCATGGATTATAGTGTAAACACTTCCATTAGAAATACCACATTCTGAAGCAAGTACGGCAACTTTGATTCACCGATTGTTTAGCACAAGTCTCTCAACACGGTCGATCATCCCCTGGCTGATGACATCAGCAGGGCAACCTGGCCTTGGGTCATCTTCTAAGGAGTCTCGCCCACGTTTAAATTCTGCTGACCACTTTTCCACTGTGGAATACTTTGGGCTACTATCACCATACACATCAGCCATGCGCCGATGGATTTCTTTGGCCTTTGCACCCTCCTTAGTGAAGAACTTTATGACTGCTCTGAACTCAATATTCTGACTTTTCATTTTTGCCTATGGGTATAGGTTTTCAAACAAAAAGTAAGAGCAAAAAATGTACGTGTTGACTGAACGGCTGTTATCATTCAATTGACAAAGGTTTACACTGCACAAAAATGAAAAAAGAAATCTTGAATTGTATAGAAAAATACCAAGTTCTACAAACTTATTGAACTCCCCTCGTATTTGTACTGGGGAAAAATCAATATACTATATTCTACCTAATTACCGCACATACCCTATAAGGACACAGTCAAGCTATTTCGTAGTAGGCTTAAGCCAGTGCACTTTTTGTCTACTTCTTTATAAAGGCATATGTTGTGGGTCCCCATTTGAATTGCATCAACTTGTAGATGCAATTCTAATGAGTACCCACAACATATGCGTTTATAAAGAAAAATCAGAAAAACAACCCCACAGAAACATCGCATTAGCATCATTAGATAAGTCCTTCGCTGATCTTTTTTAAGTGCACCCTTAGTATAGAGGGGTACATATGTTATTACAATTTTTCCTCGTAATTTTGAAAACCCTAAGGGTACGGTATGGTAACTGTGTCTATTGCGGTTACAAACCAATAACTAAAATAAAACTGTTGGTGTGTAGTCAGTTAAACTCAATTTTTACATTTCTCTGCTTAATATTTTGCAGCAGAATTTGACAGAGTTGCCTCCATTGAAAGTGTGTTGATCCCCATTAACCCTTTCCTTGCTGAATAAATTAAGATGCCACGCCCACTTCTAATTTTCATCTAATCAGATTACTTGATCCCAGTTTTTGATAGAAATTCACATATTTAATAACAGTGCAGATCCAGATCAGTTGGCTTCTTCAGAAGCCAACTGATCTGGATCTACACTGTTTGCTAAGACAGGACATGTTGTGTTCAGCAAAAGGGTTAATGTGTCTGGGTGTGTTTGGAAGCTTTGGTTGGCACTTTTATGGGTGAAGTGTGAATGTTTGTAGCTTGCCTGAATGAAAGTACAGGTTGAGGTTTAGCAGTTACAACGGCACTGGCGTAGGCATCAGCATCAGCTTTCTTTAGTTTTTGATTGAAGTTTTTGAACATAATATCTCTTGAACCTCTGGATGGAAGTAATTAATACTTGCCCTGATGTTAGATACTGGTCTGAAGTTCTATGCTGCATGTCTTGACCCACAAGAGTGACCTTGAGGTCAAGGTTAGGGACTTAGCAGTTTTTGTTAAAGTTTTTGGTTAAAGTTCTTAGAAGCAAAGCGCAATTCAGGCAAACTGTGCTGTCCTGTGATAGCCCTTACTTTATTGATGTAAGACATAATCGGATATCCGATTCATGTGGGCCGCTGCATGAGGAAACATACCTTCTGACATGCATCCAGTGAAGATCAAATCAGCTGACACATCTACACAGTCTGATCATTCTTCATTTTCCACATGAAGAAACTTTGCATCCTTGGCTATCGTAAATGCACCCAGTGATAATTCTGATCAGGCTGCATGAACAAGCAAGCTGATCTGAATCTTTGCTATGCACACATGTTCAGAGGTACGTATTGTGATGCTTCTGGCAAGTATATTTGAAAGATATGTTTCAGTGATGGGATACCATGCTTAGCATTGGTTTCATGTGTAAAACATGGTAAATACTGCAGATGATCTTATTAATTTACATTTATGTAGGTGAAACACTACACAGAGTATCTGTCTGAGGCCCCCACAAGGGATCCAGATACCCCAGAGAAACCTCAGGGAGAGAGAACTGTGGATGATGAGATAATGAAACTGAGGTTAACACCTGAAGAGAAAGAATCTTGCTTGTCAAAGTATCAGGTACAGAGGAAATGTGATGTAAACATTTGGCTGAAAGCATCTGTGAACACATGAAAGTGAAAGTTTTTGGTATTGGGAAGATGCTTCTGCCTACATAAGTAATTGTAAAAGCAACTATTCAGAGTTGAGGATTTTTTTAAACTTTTACCCTTGTGAACAGTGATAGTTGACATAACTCCAGATAAGGTACTTTTTCAATCCAAACTTTTGATTTTTCTTTTTTTATACCCCACCACACGATAGTGGCGGGGTACTAAGGTTTCACATTGGATGCCCATGTGTCTATCCCTCCATCAGTAGTACGTCCTTCCATCTCTCTGTCCTTATTTCATTTACTGATGATAACTTGAGTAAACATCAAACTTGGTATGTGCTTTGATATTGTGGAGATCTGGTTTGGGATTGCTAATGGGCAAATTTCGTCAATTTTTGACAGAGTTATCTGCCCAAGACACATCCATATTTTCATTTCCAGATGATAACTTGAGTAAATGTCAAGGGATTTTAACCAAACTTGGTACATGCATTGATATTAAGGAGATCTGGTTTGGGATTGCTAATTGGCAAATTTCAATTTTTGACATAGATATCTGCCTGCGACATGATAATGGTGGGATATTATCGTTTTATGGGTTTTTTTTTTATTTTCTTCACAAATATATATATGTTGTGGGTACTTATTAGAAGTGCCTCGCTAAGAGAAATAAGAAAAATAAATGAGCTGCAACATCCGAAAATGTAAATTTGCACAGTCTGATCAGATCCTTCACTGGAAACATTTTGGATAGCAAAGGATATAAAGTTTCTTCATGCAGACAATGGAGTCTGATCAGACTGCATAGGTGCCCAGGTTGAATTGCATCTTCCTTGGGAGCACATGTCAGAAGGTACGTTTTCTCTCATTGTTGCTCTTTGATCTGGGTACTCTTTGTATCTGGAGCTATAAGTTATTAGATATCCCCTGCAAGTTATTAGATACCACTTGCAAGTTCTTAGATACCCCCTGCAAGGTAATGACTGTCTTGTCTTGGTGGCTTTGTTGGATGCGCATGAGACTGGTGTCAGGAGTTCGGGTTTGACCCTGCAGGGTCGGCAACATTCTTTCATGGAGATTGATCATGAAATATTTTCTACGGTCCTTCTCATCCTTCCGCTGATTCAAGAAGGGCAGTTGTCAGTTTCTGGTGAAAGAATGTGCACAATACTGGTTAACCGCTGAGAGGACTAAGCCTGCCCAGTAAAAGTGTGGTTAGGTAAACTGATGCCGCTCGACATGACCCCATTGGGTTGACTGGGCCATAAAACCTCAACACAAACAAACTGTCCTGTGGGTACTGCAGCTTTCAGCCTCAGGATTTATACAAGCAGACCTGGGCCTTTGCTTTTCATATTTGAGCCACATAATTATGATGAATAGGCTGCCCAAGCAAAGAGGTATCTTTTAGCAGATAGTGCTGCCTGGTGCATCTATTAAAGTAACTTTCTGTGTGATTCAGGGGTGTAAAATTCCACTCGCTCGTTTGCATTTGTGAGTAAATTTTAAGGCAGAGTCAGGGAGATTTTCAGAACTTTCTTCACTTTTTTCTTCATTTTTGGCATCCAATTGAAAAATTTAGACCATAATGGCGAGTAAGTTTCGAGTGAATTTTACACCTGTCATTTCAAAACAATGTACACTGATAGTGGATACTTGCACTGCTTAACCCTTGTCCTGCTGAATAAATTAAGATGCCATACCCATTTCTAGTTTTCAACCAATCAAATTACTTGATCCAGACTATTGATATAATTTTACATACTTAATGGCAAACAGTGTAGATCCAGATCAGTTGGCTTCTTCAGAAGCCAACTGATCTGGATCTACTCTGTTTGCAAAGGCAGGGTATATCCAGGCTCAGCATCACTAGGGTTAATTTTTTTTTTCAATTTTAATATTGCTCTCATAATGTATACACAGGGCAGTGTTTAAGCTAGCAGGTGCTATCATTGCGTCTGCTTTTCCATTGATGATACTTTTTTGAAACGATGAAAAATAGGTCATGGTGTTAAAATGATACCATATTATTTACATCTTTTGTTAGAGGTAAAGTATATGCCAGGTAAGATGACTGTAAAAGTTATTCAGAGCCAGAGTCATTGCAAATATTGATGGACAGATGAATAAAATTATGCACAGATGATATATTGTGAGACTTAAAAAGTCCCCTAATTCATGAAATAAGTCGCACAGACCTATATAATATTTAATATTTCCCTTGAGACATGCAAGTGTTAAACAAACTTGTCCTGTTGCCCTCGTTTATTGAATTTGCAAATCTCTTGGGGGAAATATTTGCTTATTTTAAACTCAAGGGATGTTAAGAGGGCGAGTCAATAAAAAACCAGCCTAACTTATTTCTGGGTGAGATCGATCTCTTCTTTTTTGATGTAATTGCCCTCTAGAATGATGCACTTGGACCAACGGTGTTCCAGTGCCATCAGCCCAGAACTGAAGAAGCCAGGGTCCTTGTCTCTGACCCACTCCTCAACTGCCGCCATGACTTCTTCGTTGGACCGGAAATGATGTCCATGGATATCCTTTTTCAAGTTTGGGAATAGGAAATAGTCACTAGGAGCTAAGTCCGGAGAATAGGTGGGGTGCTGTATTAGCTCGTACCCATTCTGCTCAACAGCATCCATTGCAATTTTGCAAGTGTGGACTCTCGCATTGTCCTGTTGGAGCAGAATCCCTTTGGAGAGTTTACCTCGGCATTTTTCACGGATGACAATTCCCAGTTTGTCGAGCAAATTTGCATAATACGCACCTGTTATTGTACTTTTCTTTGCTAGAAAGTCCAACATAATAACGTCTTGTTCATCCCAAAATACATTTGCCATCACCTTGCCAGCAGAGGGTTGCGTTTTGAACTTCTTTGGCCTCTGAGACTCGGCCCTACACTCTTGCAACTTTGAGCTTTATTCTCTGGCTCATAATAATAGACCCAGGTCTCATATACAGTCACCAGATGTGAAAGGAAATCATCTTCCTTTGACCTAAACCGCTTCAACAATGCACTGTATACTGATGCTCTGGTTGCCATTTGCTTGTTGCTAAGGGATTTTGGGACCCAACGGGCTGTTAGCTTGTGCATACCCAAGCGATCATGTAAAGTTGTTGAAACGCTACCATGTGAAATGTGTAATGCATTCGATATTTCTTCCACCTTAATTCGCCTTTCAGAGTACACCAGATCCCGTACTTTGTTACACATTTCTTCATCGGTGGCATCTGATGGGCGTCCAGACCTGGTTTCGTCTTTTAAAGATGTTCTGCTGCGTTTGAATTCCCCAACCCAGAATTTAACTTGTGCATACAATGGTGCAGAAGACCCATAAACATTGGTCAACTCGCAATGTATTTCCTGACCTGTTTTCCCTTTCAAATACAAGTACCGAATTACATGTACAGCACGGTACTCAACTTTTGACGAAAAGCTTACTTTTGCATCACTAGCCATGTTTGACATTCAATGTTTTATGAGTGAATGACACGATAAGGGTGCAGTTTTGCCCTCAGGCCTAAAATATGTATTGAAACAAGGCATGAAAATCTTGGGTGTCTCGGTCAATTGGAAATAGGATAGGCTGGTTACTTATTGACTTGCCCTCGTAACAGCAATTATTTGTTTTTAAATTTTAAATGAAGCTTTAACCTATTTGTGCCTAGCGTCCCATAAATGGGACATTGGCAAACAGTGTAGACCCAGATCAGATGCCGCTGAATGCCTGACTTTTTGCATTAACTACAGGCATTTCAATCAAACATGGTAATATTCAAAACTGATCAGACACCCCTTATACTGGAAATGGACTGGTCCAAAGAGTTCAGGTAGAAGAGTCCACTCAGCATAAATGCGTTAAGAGTAAAAATAATTTTATAACATTGAGAATAATCTGTCTATCATTTGTGGCTGCTTTTTTGCACTTCAAACATTATGCACATGTTGCCCCAACTTAATGGTGTCATAGTATACAAGCCTTCTTTGAGAGGTTGTGATATGGATCTGGAAAAATAGAGACTATGTCTGTTCTGGCTTTTCAAATCAGACTATCTGAAACCATAGCAACAGATAAGGCACTTTTTTCATCCGAAAACTGCTGATATCTTTCTTATTTCTCAATAACAACATATGTTGTGGGTACTCATTAGAAGCACCTCGGCGAGGTGCTTCTAATGAGTACCCACAACATATGTTTTCGTCGAGAAATAAGAAAAATATGTGGATACCCCCTCTTATCTGTAGCTATGCCAGAAACATCATTTTTTAACCCATTTATGCCAAATGGATTCTACTACCTTGTCTTAGGACTGGTTCATTTCCACTAGAAGGGGGTGCTTATAGAAATTTCTGTGTTTAATGCAAACAGTGTAGACCTTGATCAGATGCAGCATTATACGGTGTCTACACTGTTTGCCAATGTCCTATTTATGGGACGCTAGGCGTAAATGGGTTAAAAATTATATCATTGCTAGATATAGGTGTACAATAAAGCTTGTTATTACTTAAACTTTAACCACTCTCTGGGCAAATTCAGCAGACAACAAATTGAAGATTTTTTTTTATTTTCCCAGAAAATATGCTTTGATATGTTATGCAAATTGTCTCCTGAGGAGACAATTTGCATAACATGTCAAGGCATATTTTTGATGGAGTGTCAAAGCCTGTTTTCTGGTGAAAATAACAAAAATATTTCAAAATGTTGTCTAAAATTCTTACCTAGAGTGCTAAGCATTAAATGTTTCTTTCTAGGAGCTACAAGATCAGTTGAAGGAAAGTAACAGAATCTCAGAGGACAATATAGAAACATTTATTGAAACCTATGTGAAAACAGAAGTTCCTAAGCATGAAGACAAAGACATAGAAATTCTAAAGTCAAATTATGAGGAATGGGAGAAAACAAGACTCAAGTTATTGGAGATTCAGACTAAGGAATACTTAATGAAACAGAAAGAGGAAGAAATTTTGAGAAAGTTTATTGAGATACAAGAGAAAGAAGAGGTATTGACATTCTTCGAGAAAGAAAATGAACTAGAGCTGGCAGGTGAGAGAGTGAAAAAGATAGTAGAAGAAAAGGTTGATGAAGAAGAGGAGTATGTTGAAGCACCTGGAGAGAGAGAGGTCAAAAAGAAAAAGATGAAGAAAAAGTGAGAGATGGACCTGAGCTTCATATTAACCATACATAAGGGGACAACAGGCCTTAGCAAATCAGTCAGATGCCCAGGGGGGATCCAGGCTGTTTTCTGAAGGGCTGGGCTGTGTGTGTATGGGAGAGTTGGGGGGGGGGGGGGGGGGTGGTTGTTTGATTTGACCAAATTACTGTACTTACTCCACGTATTCAGAAAGGCAAGCCTATGCAAACAGTTTGACCCAAATCAGACGCCACATAATGATTTGGGTCTACCCTGTTTACCACTCATCCAGCAATTTAGACACATTCATAGGTAGTAAAATAGACGAAGTACAAGGCAAAGAGTAAGGGATGTGAATATTTAGGGTAAATACAGTATCCCAAATTTATCAGATTCATCCAAAATTTCCCATGAAAATGAAATTTTGAGTAAAAGGAACCCCCCCCCCCCCCCCAAACCCTCCCACACCCACCCCCCAAACCCCCTCTCAATCCACCTGAACACCACAGACTCTAGCATCTGATCAGGATCTACACTGTTTTTCCATTCATGCAGCAGTTTTAGACACATCAGACGGCAGTAAAATGGGTTTGTTCAAAATTTAGGACAAGAATGGTATTAATGGTGTAAAGGTGTCCCAATATTTAGGGTAAACTTGATACTTGCAAAATAAGTGAGATACAGTCAAACCTCAATAGCTCGAACACGGATGGCTCGTTTACCATGGCTTACTCGAACTCGTTTTTGAGTCCCTACGAAATTCTTCCGATAGCTCAAGAAAACAAATATTTAGGAAAATTTTCTTATTCTGTCAAGAAATTGTTTGTTGTGTGTACTCAACATACAATTATTGTGTAGAAAATCGAAAATATTTCCCTAACTTATCGCTTTTTGCTATCTGACCTGGCGCCATAATTACCCAGTGGCTCGAACTACCCATATCTCAAACAAATTTCTACGGTCCCAAAGATGTTCGAGCCATTGAAGTTTGACTGTATAAGCAAAATGAAATTGAGTCATATAAAATGGAAGAGAGAGAAAAGAAAAAAATGAAAAATAGCTAATGAAAAAGTACTGTATTTACCCAGGGATGGGTGTAAAGACTTTCCATGTGTATCCAGTCCCCTTAACCCTTAAAGCGCCAATCACAACAATTGTCGTCTGCTTTGTCTTCTGCCGGATACTTTAAAAGTCATTGTTGCAAACAGTGTGGACCCAGATCAGACTGCTCCTTTAGGAGCAGTCTGATCTGGGTCCACACTGTTTGCCTATATGTAAAATGTAAGTTTGAAAAGTTTGCAAGAAGATGCAGCAGACGACATAAGCAGATGACATTTTCAGATGCAGATTTTCTTGGCGCTTTAAGGGTTAACAACACATTGCTGGATTTTCTGTCATTTATAAAATTATGCGTGTAATGAGTGACTGATTCATGGTTCTTTGCTGAGAGCTGTAATGTGAATTTATTATGTATTGTTATGAATAAATTGGAACAGTTCTTTCCAAAGTATCATTTCTTTTATATTCACCACTCTTACAATAGCGTATGTTTTCCCATTTGAGTGTCTTTCCCCATGTATATCAGGCCTTTGTTCTGTTTTCTAACTTGAATAGTTTTTTATGGATTTTATTCAAGTTTTACATACCCATTTATGTCTGTGGGGAGGGGAAGGAGGGGCGATTGTAGGTGGGGTGTTTGAGAATAACTGCCCTTGCTCAATGACAAAAAATGGTTTTCACTCAATATAATGAGAATGAATCAACGGATTTGCATCAAACGATATTGACAATATCTTGCTTCCGATTATTACTTGGCATTTTCCATCAACAAAGCTACTGCCCTTATATATAAAAAAAGAATGAAATAGTAAAATTTACCAACACAAGTTATACAAGTTGAAATAGTTGTCAAACAGATTATGCCCTTTTTTTGTCCAATGTTATCTAGCCCACTTGATAACTGAGCATGTTTAGGTATATGCAAAATGCATACATTGCAATGATTGCATGATAAACACAGTGTATAGGAAGGAAAAAACTTAACTTTCTTATCAGTACCACTGTGTATAAGTGTTTGTAAATTTTACTTTTTCATATCATATATATATATATATATATACATATATATACATGTATATATATATATATATACATCTTTGTAAATATACATTAGTGAATCTCTGAAGAAGGCAAAAGCCAAAAGGCCTCGGGTAAACAAATTACTTGCATGGTTAATGATTAACTCTCAATATGTAGTTTAATCCCTATCATTTCAGCATCCTTTCTGGATCCAATGCTACCAGAAAGATTTTTTGTCAGATGTTAGGCTCTTTCTATCAACTTATATATAATATATATATATATATATACAAAGTAATAGCAAAACAAAGACAAACACACACACACACACACAAATATATACAAAGTAATAGCAAAAAAACAAACAAACAAACAAAAACAACAAAACACACACAAAAAAAAAAAAAAAAAAAAAAGCACAACAATAAAAGAATTTTTTTCCAAACTTTATTCTTGAAACAATAAGTCTCTCTGGGTACAACTTCTTTGTGAATTAAATTTAATAACAGAATACTATAAATTATAATTGACTGATATAAATATAAAGTTTACTCACTCAAATTGTATAGCTCCAGATAAAGCACATTTTTCATTGATATTTGATTTACAGTCGACTATCGCTATCTCGACCTCACTTATCTCGAATAACTGCTTATCTCGAAGTGAAAATCTGGTCCCTGCCTATACATGAAAATCTAACAACAGGTAAAAAATATTGTGGAAAAGAGGAGAAATTCGAAAATCTGGTTCCTGCCTAAACATGAAAATCTAACAACAGGTAAAAAAATATTGTGGAAAAGAGGAGAAATTGCTCCTAAGGAGCAATTTCTCCTCTTTTCCACAATATTTTCAATATATCTCTAACTTCAAGAGTCCAATTACATATATATTTGTAAAAATGCGGTTGTTCGAATTATTTTTTCCTCAGTTCTGCCAATCCAATATGTCAAGGTATGGATATCTCGAAGTATTTCAGAGAGTCCCTTGGAATTCGAGATAACAAGAGTCGACTGTATTTCTCTACAAAACATATTATGTAGATACTCACTAGAAGTACCTGACTGAGACAACTCTGGTGACAATGTTTTCCTCCCTTCTGAAAAGGGGTCTACGCTTGCTTAGGCATTCCTAATGTGTACTCACAGCATATTTTCATTGAGAAATAGGGCAAACATGGTAAAATTTCTGTACGAAATTTCTGACTATGGAGCTATGCATTATGTAAGGACTTACAAACTCTATTCATCACGAAAATACGCCTATGTAATTTTGACCCCCTTAAACCCCACTTTTATATAGTAAAACTGGGGTTTACAGGGGTGTACATTATTTTTCTTATTTTTGATCAAAACATAGATTGTGGGTACTCATTAGAACTGCCTCTACGAGGCGGTTCTAACGAGTACCCACAATCTGTGTTTTGAGCAGAAATATGAAAAAAATATCAGTTTTTTATCTAAATATTTTCAGTTTTCGGAGGTGAAATTTTCTATATATTTGAATAGGCATGTTTTCGTAATGTAATGAACAGAATAGACCATGATCAGACTGCATGGATGCACAGGCTGATCTTTGTCTATGATGGTCTCACATATCATATGGTCAGTTCCTATGTGGCGGGGGTCATATAATGCCACATGAGACTAGTGACAATCATCATTCATGGTGGAGCTGTTTTTGTCCAAGTCATAACTGTCAAGAAATCCCTCATCTTGGAAGATGTCTTCATCCTCATTCAGTTCCTGCATCTTGTCTGAATATTTTATCTGATGATGTGCTGGGCTGTGCAGCGGGGAGTCATCTGCATTCTTTGATTTGTTCTTCATTTCCTTGTTTCCGTACAGAACATTGCTCACCTGTGAATTATTGATTGCACAAAATCTAATGCTTAGCACTCTTGGTAAAATTTCAGCAGAAAGCATTTTGAAAATTTTTTTTTATTTTTTCCAGAAAACAGGTTTTGAAACTTCATGCAAATTGTCTCCATCAGAGACAATTTGCATGAAATGTCGGAACCTGTTTTCTGAGAAAAATAAGAAAAAATATCAATTTGTTGACTGCTGAATTAGCCCAGAGAGTGGTAAAGAATAAGGCAAATGGATATTCTTTGAGCCTGAGGAGAGGTGGTCCTATTTATTTATTATTTTTTTTTCATCTTTTCTGAAAATTGATCTACTCTAAGAGGAAAGCATTTGCTTGCCGTGCTTACACGGCAAGCAAATTCTTTCCTTTTAGAATAGATCCCTTTTCAGATGGGTTTGTCATGCAGGACCCGAATAGGTTGACTGGGCCATAAAGCCTCAACACAAACAATTGTCATGCAGGAAAGCAAACAGGAAATCGTGAAAGATGTCTCCCTTGTCAAAAAAAAAAAAACAAAAAAAAAAAAAAAGGGGAATTTACAGTGTATATCCAGCCCTTTCAAGGAGAATGGGTACACTTCAAACAGAGAGCATTCCTAGCTGAAAAGTGTTGCTCTCCCCCTTTTTAAAGGGGGAAAAGAATTGGCTCAAAATGGGGCTGTTGCTGACCTAGTCCTTCACTCTTCATATGTTGCATACATCTAGTGCTCTTTTTTTACAAAGTCCACAGAAGTATAATTTTTGCTTTGAGCTATTAGTAGTTTGAGATAAAAGGTGTTTAAGTATGAGAAATATGTAAGAACTGTACCAGAATAACCACATATTTCCATTGACAAAAGCAGATATTCAACACATGAGCTCTAGTGAGCATCAGTATTTGATATAACAAGAGTCAAGCATAACTTTGTCCTGCTGCAGCTTCTTTTTATATTGGTTTTTGGAAAAGGTAATTTTCAACAAGCTTCAATATTAATTATCAGCTTTTATCATATGACCATCACACACTACATCACAAAAACATACCTATATAATTTTGACCCCCCTTAAACCCCACTTTTATATAGTAAAACTGGGGTTTACAGGGATATACATTATTTTTGTTATTTCTGCTCAAAAATATAGATTGTAGGTACTCATTAGAACCGCCTCGACGAGGCGGTTCTAACGAGTACCCACAATCTATGTTTTGAGCAGAAATATGAAAAATATCAGAATTTTTTATCTGACAAATTGCCATTTTTTGGTGGTAAAATTTTCAATATATTTGAATAGGCGTGTTTTCGTAATGAGGCCTGGCCACTTGATAAAACTGAGTTTAACCCTTGTCATGCTGAATAGATTAAGATGCCATGCTCTGTTCTAATTTTCAGCCAATCAGATATCTTGGTCTAGGTTGTTGATACATACGCATATACTTAATGACAAACAGTGCAAATCCAGATTAGTTAACTTCTGAAGCCACTGATCTGGATCTTCACTGTTTGCAAAGGCAGGCATATGGGGGCTCTGCAGGATTAGGGTTAAGATGCTTTAAAAATCTTCTAGATATTAGTGCTCGATAAGGACGTTTTTGGAAGGTTTTGTTTACTTCCATCAATTCAGCTACCATGTGCACATCAACCACCAAACATTGAGTCCGACACCTCTGCATGACTAGCACAGAATCCATACGTATTTGATAATACAAGAACAAAAACAGAAAAAGGTGAAATCTGACTATGATTTTTGAAAATATCTCTTTCCTTGAATGCGAACAAACAAAGGCTGGTGTCTTATGCTACTTAAAGGGACAAAACAACTGGTATGTAATATGGATATTTCAGGGGGAAACTATCATTAAAGTGATACCATTCACTGTTTTATCAGTATGGCTTATACAAGTTTGTTTTACTTCCTTTCTGTTTATTCTAACCGTTACCACTCTCTGGACATTTTCAGCAGACGACAAACTGATGATATTTTTCTTATTTTTCCCCAAAAAACAGGATTTGACATTTCATGCAAATTATCTCCCCAGGAGACAATTTGCATGAAATGTCGTATCCTGGTTTTTTAGAAAAATATTTCAAAATGTCGTCTGCTGAAAATTTTACCCAGAGTGCTAAGCGTTAAAATTCTGTTCCACTATGTTACAGAAGACTTACCCACTCATAGAAAGTTGTGGCACTCAAGCTGGCTGATAGGGCATAACTCTTGGGAATCTCCTTGAGTATATTTTCTGCTTGTTTCTCCACATTTTCATCCACCTTTCCACCACTCTCCTGAAACTCTTTCACTCGATGTTTGATACTTCCACGGTTAGTGCGGCGAAGCAAGCTTTGAATATTACCCCAGTTCTGAAATATATTTGAAGCGTCAGAGGATGTGTTAAGGAGAAGTATTTGATGATAATTCTGGGACAATTTTCTCAACTTCTCCATAGAAACATGTTATGTGTATGGGTACTCATTAGAGGTGCCTCATCGAGGTGATTCTAATGAATACCCACAACATATGTTTTTATGGAGAAATGAGAAAAACAAAGCCAAGAAGTTGCACCAAAAACTCTTCCTTTAGAAGACCTCTGGGCCCAGTTGTTCAAAGCGTCGTTAGCTTAACGAGCTCGTTAAGGGTCATTTCGTTAACTGTTTTAGCGGATTCAATATACAATATTCTGATATTTTTTGCTGAAAAAATGTGAGTAGCTTTTGCACTGCAAAAGCTACTCGCATTTTTTCAGCAAAACATTTCAGCATATTTGCGTATCACCCGATGTAAATTTTAACGAATCGTTAACTAACGATGTCGTTAGCTTTGAACAATCCCCCTGATAAATGGCTACACCTTCTAGTGACATTTCAAGTGGGATCACTCAAACCTGAAAACATTTTCCTAGTACCTTCCAAAAAAAAGGCTAGCTCAATGGAAAAAAAAAAAAATGCTCTCCCCGGGAGCAGATTAATTCATGTAAGGGTAGTCCCCTTTGAAAATGGATTCAGGAGCAAATTCTCTTCTGCTGGAGTGGTCTCCCTTTGAAAAGTGAGCCAGAAACTTACAACTTTGAGTGCTTTCTCTGAGATAATCACAACTGCAGTAGATGATAGTTTGAAGTATCGTTTTCTAAATATTTTCAGAGAAATAAAGCTTGATTTTTCATGTAAATCATCTGCCTGCTTTGTCTCAGAAAGTTCATATTATATTAATCCTTTAAGTGACAATAATAAACACAGCAAATGACATTTTTATTTTTTATTTTCATTTTTCAGAGAATATTAGGATTGACATTTCCTGTGAATTGTTTGCTTGCCTAGCAGACAATTCACATAAAATGTCAAAACAATGTTTTCACTGAAAAACTGACAATAAAAATTTAGACTTTGTTCTGCTAAAATTTTAACCCTTAAAGCGCCAAGAAAAACCATCTGAAAATGTCGTCTGTTTATGTCGTCTGCTAAATATTCTTGCAGACGTTTCCAACCTATTTTGGCATACAGGCAAACAGTGTGGACGCTGATCAGACTGCTCCTAAAGGAGCAGTCTGATCTGGGTCCACACTGTTTGCAGAAGTGACTTAAAGTAACCAGCAGAAGACAAAGCAGACGACAATAGTTGTGATTGGCGCTTTAAGGGTTAATAGTCATGCCATTTATGGATGGTAAGGATAGGTCCTTCACCTTTTGTCAGAAGGTTCTATGGTACACCCAAGCTTCTCTGACAAAAATCAAAAGTTCTGATCAAAGTACACAGAATTTCAGACTAGTAAACGCTGTTCACATACACTCAAAGGCTTCTGTGGCATTAGGTAGGGTAGATGCAAAACTGAATACAAAAAAAAAAAAAAAAAAAAAAAAATTGAGGTCCATTTATTTTTTCTCCTAACCAATCCCAGCGGGCACATGAAGTTGCATCGACGTTAATGCAACGTTGCTTAAACGTCCTGTCATTGCATCAACATTAATGCGACGCTGTATAAACCTCGTGCCCGCTGGGATGAAAGAAAAGGAAATAATTTTGGTGAAGGGAGGAAGTATTCTCTCTTTTTTTTTTTGTCATTTTAAAATTAAGGTTATACTGTTTGAAATTTTAGAATATTTAATGTACCATACTTAGCCTAAATAACCACTTGAAAAAAAAAGGAGCTTTTAATCTTTGCCATGCTGAATAAATTAAGATACCACGCCCAGTTCTAATTTTCAGCCAATCAGATTACCTGATCCAGGTTGTTGATAAAAATGCATATACTTAATGACAAACAGTGCAAATCCAGATCAAATGTTTTCTGAAGAAGCCAACTGATCTGGAAATGCACTGTTTGCAAAGGCAGGGCATATCTGGACAAGCCTGAACCAATGTAGATCCAGATCAGATCAGATTATGTGTTTACTTTTTATAGTCAAATGTAAAGAAAGAGCTTGAAATTTCACGTGAAAACACTTTAGAAATTTTACATGAAACAAGCTACACTTTCCAAATGAGGTGATTCTAATGAATGCCCACAATATATATGTTTCTATGGGGAAATGAAAAGTGCTTAGCTAGATACCCGTTTTATCTGGAGTGGTGCCCACTATTCCCCTTCATTCCCTGGGGGCCAGGATTACAAATGACTGGCTGCTTATTGCCTGTATTACGGTAAATGTCCTAATGTCCTAAAATTCCATACACCAAAGTTTCTAACAAAATGCATTTATACATAAGGAGCAGTCTGATCAGGATCTACAATTTGCAATTCCTCTGAGTATTCTAACACTTAGCATGCTAAGTAAAAATTTCAGCAGACGATGTTGAAATATTTTTCCCAGAAAATAGGATTTGACATTTCATGCAAAATATCCTTAGGAGGCAGTTTGCATGAAATGTCAAATCCTATTTTGAAAAAAATCTGAGGAGACAGTTTGCATGAAATGTAAAATCCTATTTTCTGGGAAAAATAAGAAAAATATAATCAATTTGTCGTCTGCTGAATTTGCTGCATGACACTGTAATGCATAAAAAGCAAAATTTAGGCCCAGATAGTATTGACTAAAGTGTTCGAACTTTTTAGGACATTTAGCGTACCTTTAATATGTTCATTTCCTCTCCCAGAAGAAGGTAAGTTGCCGTCATGATACTGTGAACATCCTGTGGTGGGTTGGTGTAATTGGCCAGTTCAGATATGGTGGCCTGATTCATCTCTAGAACAGGGTGGCAGTACATTTCTAGTTTACTGATGTCTTGCTGCAGGGCTCGGCACCGGTCCAGGCTGGGCTTCAGAGCCTCCTTAAACTCAGAATTTTCAGCATCGTAAATGGCATTGTCTAAAGTCTCCTCATGACGTCGTAACTGTCCATCTCTTAGTCCTGACACGAAGCAAAACATATATAAGTAAGATACAAAATGGTATATACGTGTGCAAACTGCCCACAGCCCAGTCCAAGTTTTTTCTTGCTGTTTACCTATACTCTTTGAGAAAATAACTTTTCAGCTATTTACCAATACAAATGCATACCCAGCGGGCACACAATGTTGAAACAACATCGATTCAATGTCTTGAACTGACGATATTTTAGCAGTGTGTGCCTGCTGGACGGAAACAAATTTGATCTTGCCATCAAAAGAACCGAGGTCAATCTAAGATTGACTTTTGAACAAAGTTGGTAGACCTTACAGTCAAAATTTTATATACCAAGACTCCGTCTTATGTCCTATGGTCTTGAAAAGAAGAATGTTAAATGTGTTTTTAACCATATTTGGACATGGCAGCCATCTTGGTCAACAGAGCCTTACCATGACAACAAAATCAACCATGAAGTTGGACTGACCCCTTTCCCCACCACTACCACCACCACCACCACCACCACTAACCACTGAATCCGCACCTACATATCATCCACATAGCTTCAGATAAGAGGGTGTATCAGAAGATAAATATTTTCCTTATTTCTCGAAGAAAATACGTTGTTGTACGCAGAGCTTTTAATGAGTATCCACAACATATGTTTTTTTTTTTTGTTTTGTTATGTTTTTTGTGTGGAGAAATGAGAAAAACATCGGTACTTTCTGGTTGTAAAAGTACACCTTATCTGGAGCGTTGCATGGTGTTTATGTGAAAAAAGTTTGTAGACCTTTTCTGGATAGTGTACATTGCGTTAAGCTTCTATCCAAATAAACATAACCTTTATGGGTCGATTGTTTATAATCGATTCATAGTATACAAACGATAGATAACGATTATTATAGTCGCTCTATTATTGTTGCTGTGACATCAGTGCTGTTGACAGAGGGTTATCTGTAAAACCTGGGCTTGGACATTGGCAAACAGTGCAGATCAGGTTCTGCCATGTTTGCACAAATAACAGGACGTTAAAGGTTTAATGAAACAATCGTAAGTCCGCATTCAGGACCATTTTCCCAGCCTACACAAAGAGACAATCGACCCACCAGTGCGATCAGTACTTTGATTCGTTGTCTATGCCGAATTATATCAGGCCCCGAGGTTATAAAGCTGAGCATGAAATTGGTCCTGCTAAAAAATCACAAATTAATAACAATTTAAAATTCTTTCTTGCTAAACATACCCGAGCATGAAAATTTCTCTGCTAATAAATATGATTATTTATCAAACGTACCTTTCTTGAGTTTGAGATATTTCAGTCTCCGTTTGGCTCTCAGAAAGTCCTCATCGGTTCCTCCGAGTTTACATTTCTTGCACTTCTCAATGGCAGCCTCCAGCTGTTCCAGGTCCGATCCGGCCGTCGCTTCACGAAGGCTCCACCGGGCTTTTCGTTGAAAAACGTTCTGAAATGTAGGAAGTTAAAATGACCATCAGTAAAAATGCAAAGCCCAGATCAGTCAGAGACTGCAAATACTCGGTCTAATACTTTCGTTTTTCAGTAATTTTTTTTCTTATTTCTCAACCAAAACGTATGCTGTGGGCATTAATTAGAAATGATAAGAAAAATCAATGCTTTTTGACTGAAAAAAAAGCAACGCCTGCGTCTGTATGAATTCTTAATCCCGACATCGCTTCTTCTGGGTTCCATCGGGCTTAAAACAAAACTTACCATCAACGCAAATAAAAGAGCCAAAGCCTCGATTTAACGCTTAGCACTCTGGGTAAATTTTTCAGCTCGCGACGTTTCCACGAGAAAATGGATTTTACATTTCATGCAAATTATCTCCAATGGAAAATTAAGAAAAATATCAATTTGTCAACTGCTGCCCAGAGGTGGTAGAGGTTAACCGGCGAGTGAGACTAGTGCTTTCGTTTGCAGTAGTAGATTCATTATTCTACAGTCAGGGATCAAAAGTAATTCCACAGCGTCAAAAATCCCATAGACTTCAATGCATTACAAAACAAAACAAATAATAATAATAATAAAAATTGTTTATATCTTTATAACGTTTACATCATTTGAAAGCTGGACGATTTATGTAATATACATTGTGATTCTTATTGGATTTTCTCTCTGCAAACTTGAGAGACAAAGAATTAAATTTTGTGTAAGACATTTTGGGCAGTTTTTGAACGACGTCAACAGAAATCTGCCATTTTTAAAATTTTCTCTTAATTTAAATTGTTGTATCTGAGAAGACAGATATCCGATATTTATCAAAGTCATATGTTTTGGGCATGCATCATTTACCATTCCAGTCATTACAGAACATCAGGGTCCGGTTGTTCAAAACTAACGATGTCGTTAGTTAACGATTCGTTAAAATTTTAATCAAGTGATACGCAAATATGCTGAAATTTTTTGCTGAAAAAAATTTTTTCAGCAAAAAATTTCAGAATATTGTGAATTGAATCTGCTAAAACAGTTAACGAAATGACCCTTAACGAGCTCGTTAAGCTAACGACGCTTTGAACAACTGGGCCCAGTATTTTATTTACGATGTTACACAATATTTAGAGTCTTGTAAACATGAAAATGCATTAAAGTCTATGAGAAAATATTTTTGTGGAAGAATTACTTTTGGCTTTTGACTGTACTTCTTACATATTTCAAAAAGCCGTTTCTTTTATATATATATATATATATATATATATATATATATATATATATATATATATATATATATATATATATATATATATATATATATATATATAATTCGATGCAAAATCATTAGTACCAATGCACAAAAAGTTTTATCATTTTCATTGGTTTTAAAAAAATCGAACGTTTTCATTTTATGTCTGCAAATTATGCAAAAATCTAGGGTATGTAGATTGGAGACAGGCTGACCGGAAAGATACACAGTTGAATTTTCATATATACATGTAGAACGACTAGACGTTGTGGCAATACATGGCCAAAATCTTAAACCGGGCCATTTTGCTACCTGTTGATGTATCTAAAAGTTGATCGAAAGGTGGCAAACAGTGCAGACCCTGATCAGACGCCGCTTTCTGCGGTGTCTGATCTGGGTCTACACTGATTGCTAGGCTTATCTGTCCTGGTACTTAGGGTTATTACGGTAAATGTCAGTCAATAACATCAGGGCAAAAAGGAAGAAACAATATCATCAATTGGTCTGCAAAATTACCGACAACATGCGAAAAGCTGAATTCTTATCAAAAGACACCAAGGCTCCTTACCTCTCTCGTTTTTGTGTCGTCAGCGTCTGTTAGCCAATAGACGCACACCTTTTCATTCTCTTCAAGTTCATCAACGACAAAAATCTTCAACAGGTACTCGCCAGAAAATGGTAGATTAAAGGTAAAGTCGATCTCATTTTTATGGGCCGATTTCTTCACGTAATCCGCCAACTCCTCTGATGATAACACGGCCCCTTCTAGTTCGCCATGTGTCCGTATTCTCCTGTTAACTAGGAATTTTACCACATGAGCTTCTTTAGGTTTGAAGAAGATTACGCCGCCCTGGTGGGAGGCGCACAGCAAACCAGCCTCTTCCGTTATGCTTGTAGGCCCCAGGGGCTCGTTTTTCTTAATGGATGGTGGTCTCTGAATCTCCTCTATGGGATGATCACAAATCATCTTAAAATCCGCAAGCCAGTAGAACCAGCCAGACGAAAGCCCATATAATGACAGTTTATATACGCCAACCGTGTAACATCGGAGCTGAATATTCCATGTATCCTCGGTCCTCCCACAGAAAACAAAACTTCCCCATTCTTCATTCATTTTGAAGTCTTCATCGGAGGAATATAAGTCATACTTAATGTCCGTGTCTTTTAAATTCAGCTCTTGTCCCCTAATCCTGATGGAATAGTAACCATTGTGCGTCTTCAATTCACATTTGTCCTCATCAATCAGCGTAAAACGTCGACCATAAAATACAGAACGTAAGAACGGCAATTGAAGAAACTGTCTATATGAAATCTGCTTTTCCAACAGTTGCCAGTTGTGCATGTTTTCTTCCGGATAACACATATGGATGAAGTCCCAGGGCTTCGGGGCAAAGAAGAATCCATTAAAAGTTGCGTGCTTGTCTGTATTTTGCGGTCTGTCCTCGACGGAGGATTCCACTAATGTCCAGCCTTCTACTGGTGGTTCCTGAGATGCTGGGGTGCAGATGAGGAATGGATGTATTATCTGCCACTGTCCGTCCACATGTACGGAGTTCCAGGTGCATTTGTTATCACGGACGTCATCCATTCCAATAACATGCGTCGCTGTCTTGCAGTAGCCTTTTATGATCACACAAGGTATATCAATTGCCCTGAAACATATGTTTTGCAGGTTAATAAAAGTTTAAACGTGTATTGGCATTCCCGGGCCTATCGCAAAGCAATGAATTCCTAAGTCCGAATAGCGAAACTTTTATCACATTATGACATACCCGACGAATGTTAACCCCGGTACAGCTGAACCCGGATATGCCCTGCCTTTGCAAACAGTGTAGAGCTAGGTCAATTGGCTTCTGAGATCTGGATCTGCCCAGTTTGTTATCCAGTATGTGAATTTATATCAACAATCTGGATCAAGTAATCTGATTGGCTTACAATTAGAAGTGGGCATGGCGTCTTAATTTATTCAGCATGACAAGAGTTGATGCACGAACAAATCTTCCCAGTAAGCATTCTTTATAAATCTATAGTGGGCCGTTATCGGCCCGCCAGGGTAGCTGACGGGCCGATAACGGCCCGCTATCGATTTATAAAGAATGCTAGCTGGGTTGTATGTTTATTACGTTTACGACTAGTAATATTTGATGACTAGCAAGGAAGACTCTGCAGAGATTTTCGGGCTATTTAAACCGCATTAGAAATCAACTTGCGTTAGCAACGTATGCTACAGGACAGAGATCATAAATGGAGATATAAAGTCACACTGACGTCATTTGTTTACGACGAAAACCCATTACATTTCAAAAATGAGTCTGGCCCAGAATGCGTCTCTTTTAACGTGAAAGCAAACAGCATATGAATGATTTTGTTACTTTTTGACTAGCCATAAGTCACATGTACAGATTCAATTTGACAGTATTAGAGCCGTGTTGCGAGAAAAAGGCTCTTAGGACTTTCTATCAATCAGTCTGTCAGTGCGCAAGTCCGGCCTTTACTATAAACAGGACCACATGTCTAGTTCTTTGGCTGTTCAGTTTCCCAATTTGACAGTATTAGAGCCGTGTTGCGAGAAAAAGGCTCTTAGGACTTTCTATCAATCAGTCTGTCAGTGCGCAAGTCCGGCCTTTACTATAAACAGGACCACATGTCTAGTTCTTTGGCTGTTCAGTTTCCCTTTCGCCTAACGTTTACGCAAGCAAACGGGATGTGTTCTGGTGAGACTGTGCGAATGCGCAGGCTCGTCTGAACCTCTGCTGTTCGCTTATTTGGTTTTGCCCTCTCCCAGAGCCCTCACAATCCTTTCGTCACGAGTTATAAATATAGCAGATTTGAGCAGCGTAACAGGCAACCTTTTAGAACGCAATGATTTTATTAAAACCCTAACTTATTTACGTATTCATTTTCTGGACAGTAAGTTCAAAATACCTATTACTGTCTACGCCCATGTCGTGAGTGCTTAACATAAACGGGCGTAGGCAATCTTCCATTGACTGCTTAATGTGAATCGGTGTAGACAACCGTCCGCTGACTGCTCAACATCATATAGTATACTTACCGGCAAAGCTGGGCGAGTAAGCCTGCGAATGTTCCCTTTCCCTCCTTGATTTGTTTCATATATCCGAGTGGCGTTCCCGCTTTTGCATCTGAGCCATATGATCGGGTTCGGATCTTTTGAATACACATCCAGATCACCAGGAGACGTACTCTTTCTAGGTCAGTCAAGTTCTTCTGTGCTAGTGTCAGGTCCTTAGCAAGGTCTTGGAATGAGGAAAGTCTTGGACAGATCTATAGGATTATGATAAGTATCAATCCTTAACCTTTGCCTGTCTCTGGGCAAATTCAGCAGACGACAAATTGTTTACATTTTTTTTTTATATTCCCCAGAAAACAGGATTTGACATTTCTCGTAACTTATCTCCATTGGAGAAAATTTGCATGAAATGTCAAGTCCTGTGTCATGGAAAAAACCTAATAAAAATGATTTCAAAAGTCGCCTGCTGAAACAAAAAATAGCCAGAGTGCTAAGCATTAAAGTGCGAATCACAACTGCAGCAGACGCCATTTTGATTTTATTTTTATTTTTCAGAGAAAATAAGGCTTGAAATTTCATGTGAATCGTCTGAATATAACAGAGAAAAGTATCATCTGCTGCAGTTGTGATTGACGCTTTAAGGGTTAATGTATTTTCCTAAATATTTGGTCATAATTATTGTCTGAAAACATAGTGTAGACCTGATGGAATGGAACAGGATATGACTAGAAGAATTTTTTCTCATGGCGCGGCTTAATATTAATTTTCATACAAGAGGGCCAAGATGGCACTGTATCGCTCACCTGATTATCAGACAAGTTTCTAGTCAATTGGCCTTAAGAGAAGAAGTTTAACTCAGATTTTTAAGACGGCGGCCATGGCAGCCATCTTGGATTTCCAGTCAGAACGATTTTAACTATTTTTTATCTACACGTCACCTCGATACTTCCATTGACTTTTTCAGTCTATTGAATTTTCGGTTAAGGAGAAGAAAATTGAAATCAAATTTCCAGATGGCGGCCGTTGCGGCCATCTTAGATTTCCGATCGGAACAATTTTAGCTATTTTTTTCTTTATCTACAAGCCATCCCGACACTTCCTACCAAGTTTCGAGTCAATTGTCATTTTGGTTCAGAAAAAGAAGTTCAAAATAGATTTTCAAGATGGCGACCGTGGCAGCCATCTTGGCTTTCCAATAGGTACGAGAAGCTTTTTTTTATCTACAAAAGACCCAAATACCTCCTACCATGTTTCAAGTCCACTGGCTTTTCCGTTGAGGGGTGGTGGGGGGGTGGGGGGTAGAGAAATTCAAAATAGGATTTTATAATGGCGGCTGTGGCGGCCATCTTTGTTTTCCAATCGGATCGATTTTAGCTATTTTTGATCTACAAGTTGCCTGATACTTCCTAGCAAGTTTCGAATCAGTTGCCCTTTACTTTCATGACAAGACGTTCAAAATAAATTTTCATACAATTTGGATTTCCGATCAGAACAATTTAAGCTATTTTTGATCTGCAAGTCACACTGATACATCCTACCAAGTTTCAAGTCGACTGGCCTTCCGGCTCAGGAGAAGAAGCTCAAAATAGATTTTTCTTTTTTAAGCTCTGGTGGCTATCTTATTCATCGAAGCAGAACCATTTTGGCTATTATGGTAGCTTGGCTATTGTGAAAGATCTGGCGGCCATCTTGTTCATCGAAGCATAGCATTTTTGGCTATTATGGTAGAGAGTCACATAGGCAATATTATAGTGAAGTTTGATTGAAATTGGCCCGGGATGTAGGAGGAGTAGTCATTTATTACAAATTGTTGGTCAACGCCGCACGAGAGACGACGCGCGACGGACGATGGACATCGACCGGTCACAATAGCTCACCTTCAGCACTTCGTGCTCAGGTGAGCAAACGAAGCCATTTCCAAGATATGTAATATACATTTCCACTATATAATAGAAAAGGCGTGAAAAGTTTAACCTTGAAAATTCGGCCAATATTTACATAAACCTACCTGGATCTTATACACACTCAAACCCTGTATGCGATGCTGCATAAGAAACGGTGCTTTTACGTATGCCAACAACAGACAACGAAAATGACCAGTCTGACAAAGGACTGTGTAACTTCGCCCAGGTAATTTTAACTATGAATTATTTAAAGCCATCTGTTTTGGCTAAATGTGCCTTCGAGCATTCACATCATCCTGCACATGCGCGAGTTCTCATCCGGGCCTTTGCTCTCCATTCATACACTCTGTAGTATCCAATAATTATGTTAGCGGACAGTGAAGGCCCTGATCAGACTCCGCGGATGCGCAGGCTGATCTGGTCTTTCGCTGTCCGCATATGCCATAAAACACGTTTTCGCAAGGCGCGGCCAGTATAATATGCATTTTCACAACATTTATGTAAAGAAAAGTACGAGAAAGTTTAACCTTGAAAATTGGGCCAATTTACATTTCACCTACACCTCATACACGCTTAAACCTCACATTTGATGGTGCTTTTGCGTATGCCAACACCGGACTGCGAATATGACCAGTCTAACAAAGTTAACTTTGTCAAGATAATATTTTAACTATATATTATTTAAAGCCAACTGCTTTGGCTAGAATGTGTATATCCACTGGCAAATGATAACAGATATACTTGATGTTTAACGCTACCAGGCAACTGAGTCATATAGAGGCAGCGCCAGATATACCTGAATCGTGGCTCATCTCTTATTAATCCATTTATCCCGCGTGGAGTCTTCTACCATAATTCTTTGGCAGGTTCATTTTCTATATAAGGGATGTCTTGGTAGTTTTTATTAGTATCATCATGCTTTGTAGAAATTTCTAAACCTGTAGAAAACAGTGTATACTCTGATCAAGACGACGCATTCTGCGACGCCCGATCTGGGCCTACACTGTTTCCCAATGTCCCATTTTATGGGACGCTAGACTTAAACGGGTTTATTTTGGTAATATTTGATCGACTAAACTTACCTGCATTCCCAACCTATCCAAGTTTTGATAATCCATCTTGTCATTGGTATGCGATGGTTTTGGAGCCTTACACACCGGGTATACTGTTGAAGTCATCGGTATCTCCTCCTAGTTATGAAAATCTAATATTAATCAAGAAACATATTAAACACAAAGTGACACGTTCGCCCAACGAAGACTCAAATCAGCCTGCGCATCCGATTAATCTGATCAGAATCTTCTTTGTCTGCATGAAGAAACTTTACATCCTTGGCTATCCAAAATGCGCACAGGGAGAATCTGATTAGAGTGCGCGAATATTCACTGGGCGTACATGTCCGAGGGTACATTTTATAACGTTGCGGTTAATATAAACTTCGTTGCGGTTAATATAAAGTGGCAGGAATCATGTTAAGAGAAATGGATACATGCAAAGAAAACAATTCTGACATGGAAATAATTGCTTCCCTTCGCTTTGGGGTACTATCAAAGGAAAGAATTTGGGAAGCAAATTCTTTCCTTTAAGAGTAGCCTCGATTTGTAACGTATTTAAATACTAAGGATGCAGCTTATTTATTAGTAGACTGAGCTCATTTGACAGTGATAGACAATGTCATTTGCTTACATTTAGACCGCGCCCGGCCTAGTACTTGTAACCTATATAATAATAGTTCGTCTGTCATTACTGACAATGACCAATCTGAATCACATGCGAGGAATGTTACTGTCTGTGTGTTCTAAGATGGCTGATTAGACCAATTCTAGCTCTAAACTATCTGTTGCAGATAGAACAACAGAGGTGAGAGCAAGACAGTTCTGTTGGTGATGCCTCAACTCTGGCTTTACGCTTTGCACTCATATTCACTAGCACCTCTTCTGAGGGGGCCTCGCCACTTTGCTCGGTCCTGAGCAATTTGTTCCCACGACTCTGAGGGAGGGTTTGAGGGTGTCTTTGTATCGCTTCTTCTGACCACCATGGGAGCGTTTGCCCATAGAGAATTTTCTTTGGCAAACGTTCCTCAGGCATCCTGGTAACATGGACTGTCAATCTTAACTGTGCCACTTTCAGAAGAGTATGTACATTCTTCATCCCTGCCCTTTTCAGGACTTCTGTGTCTGGAATCCTGTCTTCCCAAAAGTCTGAACCACTTCCATACAAGCTGTCTTAGAAAACTTCTAAAGATCAAGTGACAATTAAGACAGGATTTCAAACACAGGTCCTGAAAAGGGCAGGGATGCAGAGTGTACATACTCTCACTTAAGATGGACAGGCCATGTTACCAGAATGCCTGATGAACGTTTGCCATAGAAAATCCTCTACGGAGAACTACAAGTGGGAAAACCCCAGGGTGGTAGAAGAAGCGATACAAGGACACCCTCAAAGCCTCTCTTAAAGACTTCAAAATACCAACAGAGTCACGGGAACAGATTGCACAGGATCGAGCAAAGTGGCGAGGCATCATAAGAAGGGGTGCTGATGAGTACGAAGTAAAATCAGCGAAGCCGAGCAGAAACGTGCTCAGCGGAAAGCCAGAGCTAAGGCATCACCAACACAGCTTTCTTCCTCAGACATTTTTTGTTCTATCTGCAACAGGCAGTTTAGAGTTTAGGGTCTCATCAACCATCTTAGAACACACAAACAATAACACTTCACGCGTTCGATTAGGATTGGTCATTGTCAGAAATGACAGCCAAATAATGTAATAACAAAAGCTGGAATTTGTCTTTTAATTAGTTTAAGTAATAAGTTAGTTGTATTATTAACGTCACGTGACGCTTTGCACATTTATCATTAAAGAATCGTTTGAGAAAATTACCGAAACAAAAATACAACATATCCTGGTTCAACTATTGGCAACTATATAATGACAATGCTTTTTTGCCGTTTTTGGTTGATTACTTATTGCGTAAGAATACCATATTAAATATACCGTACGTGCCCTAAATATTGGGAAACCTTAACTTATTATCATACTTGTCCTAAAATGGACATATCCATTAGTCAACTTGCTCATGTGTGTAAAATCTGCTGGATGAATGGCAAACCATGTAGACCCTGATCAGGCGTGGCGTTCTGCGGCATCTGATCTGGGTCTACACTGTTCTGCTTCACATGTTGTCTGTTCCAATTCTTTGGTTGATTTCAGTACAAGTACTTACATCAGTTCCATTTTCCAATTCCCAATTTCCAGTCAAAGGTAGATTTTCGCTTTCTGCAGGAATGGATCTTTGGAAGACTGTGACGATTGGTTCCGTTTCTCGCCGTTTCGATACATAAGGTTTCTTTTGTCTCGGCTCCCGGCGTTGCGGTGAGGATTCTGTTGTATTACTGCCAACAGAACGCCGCCTTGGTGTAGTCTTCCCTTTGCCTTTCTTTTCCTCAGTTTTACTTTCTTCTGCTTTGGAACCACCGCAGCCCATGATTCATTTGTTTATAAAGATCACTAATTAAAGTTTGCACCTGGAAATTAAACCGTAGCTCCAGCACAAGGATTTTTTTTCAGTCGAAAAGTAATGATATTTTTTCTTATTCTCCACAAAAAAAAAAAAATAATAATAATAAACATATGTTGTGGTATTCATTAGAGGCGCCTCGGCGAGGCGCTTCTAATAAGTACCCACAACGTATGTTTACGTAGAGAAATAAGGCAAATATTTTGTGATTACCCTTTCTAATCTGAAGCTATGATATAGATATTTTAATTTATTTTAAACAGAAACATTTGTATGTTCTCTTGATAATTTGTGGCACAAAGTCCCCAGTTCACGAAATCATGGAAAGACAGAATGAGACGAAGGGTGGCCATATATGCTTCCTTTTATATCTAAAATATAGAGCTCGTCACTCTACCATTTTCACATCTGGGTTGATTAAAGTCTTGTCATATCAGCCGTTGTAAAAATAATTTTAATGTTCATAATTTGTTTCTCTAAGCGAAATAAATACACATTCGGGCGGTAAGTCTTTCAAAATGGTTTTGCTTTCTTCTGAAAAGGAGAAAGGGGTATACTCTAAAAAGAAAGAAATGTCTCAGATAGTCTATGTGACCTTGAAAATAAGGTCACGGCCACCAAAACTTAGTCATCTCTGTGCACTGTCCCAATGTTGTATGCGGGTAAGTTTCGAAATAGTTTACCTTTTAGTTCCGGAGAAAGGGTAGATTTTATTGAATTATAAGATGGAAAATTAACAAAAAATGAAGATTTTCATAAAAGAGATGCTGCGGATGTAATTTTTATCTTTAAAGGGAGGTTAATGAGATAGGATATTACCTAAGGCATTAGTCTAACAAACAAAATAAGATAGAATGGAATATGATATATTTTAAAAGAGAAACGGTGTCTAAAATATAGTACCTCAGGTTCATACTGAATTACCCCACCCACTTTCATGAGCATGTTACTCCAAAACTAGGGCTTACGTTGTAAAATCAATACTGTTTTAGTAAATGGAATACTATAAGAAATGTATCAGCAAAAAATGAAGACTTTTGTTACGGGGCAGAAAAGGGCCTTATGAACACCCCCGCCCTCCCCCTTTTGAACAGCTGGGCTCAGATTCTGTGGCATCCGTTATATATAAGGCGTACTATATCAAAACGTGTCTTCAGGGCATACATGTATATGGCGCAGTCTGATCTTGGTCTCCGCTGTCTACGTACAGTTTTTTTACTCTGTAAAATATAAATACGTATAGCATATATACTTCGCTGGCAGATCTGACCGTTCACTGATCGCATTTGAACGATCCATTTTATCAGGGCACGATTCATCTGTAGATTGTATCTGTGTTCGTGCAATCTCCATTCTCTCAGTGGACAGATGAGATAGCAATATATTTTCTTTTATCTCCCTTGATAGGTATAGTGCAAGGTTGACCGAATGCAAACGAGGTCTTACCAATGTAGGAATCCTCTGTTTTTATCATACGCTTTCGGTGGAATTAAATTGGAATTAAAACTTATTTTTTCCAAATCCCCATAAATGATTGATTAACATTATATATTTTATTGCAAAGAAAATATGTTTCTTTTTGATATTTTGGAAGATTTATTGGCATATGATCATGTCCAAATTAAATCAAGGAAACAGAAGACGCTTGTGATAAAAGCAGAGGAAACCAACCATCACGAAAACACGCCTATATAATTTTGACCCCCTTAAACCCCACTTTTATATAGTAAAAACTGGGGTTTACAGGGGTATACATTATTTTTCTTATTTCTGTTCAAAATATAGATTGTGGGTATTCGTTAGAACCGCCTCGGCGAGGCGGTTCTAACGAGTACCCACAATCTATATTTTGAGCAGAAAAATGAAAAAATATCAGGATTTTTTATCTGAAAATTTTCAATCTTTATGGTGGTAAAATTTTCAATATATTTGAATAGGCATGTTTTCGTAATGTGAATGGACCTTGTTGTTTATAGAGGGTACTCGGGGAAGTTAACTGACTGTTGTCTCCTGTTGGGAAGACATATGGACAAGCAATCGTGCAGACGTGTATTGTACTGAAAAGAGTATTATTGCGACTTACCACCACAATTCCGTTCTTAATCACATCCGTAATCAAGTCCCAAGAGTCACTTTATCTGTGTGTTTAGCTTGCTCATTCAACAATACAAAATTATTTCATGTGCTTGTCCATTTTTTATAGGTTGCTATTCTACGAACTAAAACTAGCTATTTAGCAAGCAAAATTCGTTCACCATTTTTATTTCCCTGTTTAACATTTACTTCTCTCTTGGCAAGTTCAGCAAATGACAAATTTATGATAGTTTTCTTATTTATCCCAAAATCAGGATTCGATATTTCATGCAAATTGTCTCTATTGGAGACAATTTATATGAAATGTCAAATCCTGTTTCCTGGGAAAAATAATTAAAAAAAAAAAAAAAAAAAAAAAGAAAAGAAAAAAGACATATTTCAAATTGTCGTATGCTGAAATTTTTACCCAGAGTGCTAAGCGTTAAAGTACTATCAAATGCTTACATTTTATTTTATGCATATTCAATGTTATGTAACGACGATGGGAAGTTTTAAAATGTTGTAAAACTAGAATGATCACCTTGGATTTAAGCAGAAAACCTGGACGTTCGATGCTGATCAGAGAGCATCTCAATAAATATTTTATCGCCTGTCTATTTGATCAAACAGTTGAATATTGATTCTCCATTAGCTTTTTTCGTTACATGAAGTCTAGAAACGTCACACGACAGTTTAAGGGGATTTTCCGCAATTTTTGTATTTCACCGTCAAGGGCGATAACTTTTATGACTTCCTGTTTGCTTACCTGCACACCGAATCCTTTATGAAAGGGGTCTAGCCAGGGGTGGTGGCGCAAAGTTTTTTCCTTGTGGAGCAGACCTCTTTTCAGAATCTATTTCCCTTAAAGAACCATTACGAAAACACGCCTATTCAAATATATAGAAAATTTCACCCCCAAAAACTGAAAATTATCAGATAAAAAGCTCTGATATTTTTTTATATTTCTGCTCTAAACATAGATTGTGGTACTCGTTAGAACCGCCTCGCCGAGGCGGTTCTAACGAGTACCCACAATCTATGTTTCTGAGCAGAAATAAAAAAATAATTTATACCCCTACATGTATAAACCCCAGTTTTACTATATAAAAATGGGGTTTAAGGGCATCAATATTAAATAGGCATGTTTTTTTGTGATGAACAGCAAAATCTTCGTAGTGCCATACACGAATAGTGGAAAAAGAAATTCTAATGAATACCTTTAACATAAGTTGTTTTTGTGGAGAAAAAAGAAACAAACCAATATATTATGGTTAAAAATTGCTTTACCTGGGTCCATTTATGCCAAGCATCGTTAGCTTAACTAGCTCGTTAATGACAAACTCGTTAACTGTTGTAGCTAAGGTATTTTCAAATACATTAAAATGTTTGCTGCAAAAATCTGAATAGAAAAGCCACTCACATTTTTCAGCAAAAAATAACAATGTATTTGCCATATTTCAAGATACAAATTTTAACGTCACGTTAGCTGTCTTTATACCCTCTTATCTACAAGTAGCAAAATGTTCGAACAAATTGTCCCAATATTGAGTGAAAATAAAATATTTATAAAAAGGTGAATTAAAGTATTTAATTAATTAAGGTTTTTTCATTATTTAGGGTAAATATACGGTATATTTTATCATTTAAATAGAAACACTACCTAAAATTCCATCCCAGTGCAGTATATATAATTCCATTTGTTGTTTGAGATATTAGTTTCAAAATGATTTTTACTCCAATCAAGAATACTAATAAAATCACAAGACGGTTAAAACCACTCTCTGAGCAAATCCACCAGACGTCAAATTGATGATATTTTTCTAATTTTTTCCCCAGAAATAGGATCTGACATGTCATGCAAATTGTTTCCTTAGGAGACAACTTGCATGAAATGTCAGATTGTATTTCCTTAGAAAAAGAAGGAAAATATTTCAAAACGTCGTCTCCTGAATTTTTTACCAAGCATGCTAAGCAACATCCTCCTAGTCGCCACGGAGATAAACAGTTCAGGTATCTTAGAGAAAATTTAACCTTATCCCTCACGCAAGTAGACTAGAATCAGAAAAAAAATGCACAGAAGCGCACACTGGTAAGAACCAACGCTATTAGCCTAAATACAGTTTTTAAATGAATATAGCGACAACCCAATATCTTAATAATACCGTGCGAATGCGAAAGCTGGTCTGGGTCTTTAATGTTCACAAACTGCTGATCATGTTATTTTTCCAACCGCGCCACATCTATCTGATCGGGTAGCTAATCAGATCGATCGAGCGACGACATCAAAAAACAAACCTTATCAATTTTAAGCAAACATCAAAATTGCAGTGCAGTGAGTGGGGGATGTCCTCGTGTGTATTTCTCGCTATTAGAAATAATGTAATTTCTCTACATACATAGTGTTTTATATGCGACCCGTAAGGAGGTTGATCAGACTGCAGAAACCAGCACTGTGATCGAGGAAAAATTACGGATTTCCACTGCATGCATCGATTAATGCATTTCTTATAGAGAATGTAACAATTCCATGGGATGTTTTCGACGAAAGGAGCGTTATCATACATTGTATATCAGAACCAAAAAGGCCCATGTCAGCCTGCGCATCTCACTTGTAAATGTTTGGACGCCATAGAGGAAATAGCACAGTTCTTCCCTGATCAGAATTCAATGGTTCAGGAATGCGCGCATGCTGATCTGAGTGCCAGCATTTAATAATTAAGGTCTTATCGCTTTTTGTCTGATACGCAAGCATCCTGTTTCCAATACAAGCAGATCAATAGTGTATTAGTTGTTGATATAAACAAAATTTCCTCAAACAGACACCAGGTTTAATAAAACATTGTTCATTTTGTTCTAATCAATAGATATAGTTACTAATTTGGATTGTATCACGCAAAAAGAGACATAACGCATATATGTGAACAGTGAAGGCCTAGAGACGACAAGATACGAAAGCATTAACAACAATAATCACAATAAATTTAAAAAACAAGTATACAGTCAATCCTCATTACACCGACACTCGTTAGAACGACAAAATTCGCTATAATGACAATTTGAATGTCACGAAACCTTCGCTTAAGAGGTGATAATTCATGAGAAATTTGCATTGAAACTTCGAGCAACATATGTTTTGGATATTTGTTAGAATCGCCTCACTGAGGCGATTCTAACAAATATCCAAAACATACCTTCTGTGAGGAAAGAAGAATAAAACCAGGTCTTTCTTACAGATCATTCTGTCCATATAGGATTCTTTACAACAGCAAATTCATTTTAATGGCAACATCTTTGGGAACAAATACTGTCATTGTAACGAGGGTTCACTGTAACTGAAGATACCCAGGAAATGATACAATCACGAAGCACAGCCTTCCCGAATAGAGATGAGGAACAATTAATGACAAAACAGAAACCACTGACGCACGAACTGAAAACAGTACAGAGAACCCTCTTTATACCGACACTCGATACAACGACAAAATTCGTTATAATGACAATTTGACTGTCACGAAACCTTCGCTAAAGAGGTAACAATTAGTCACAAATCATGCAAGAATGTTGTATTTAATACTTCAAAAACATATGATTTGGATATTTGTTAGAATCGCCTCAGTGAGGCGATTCTAACAAATATCCAAAAACATATGATCTACGAAGAAATAAGAACAAAACAGTACCTTTCTTACATATCAATCTGCTCATTAAGTATTCTGTACAACAGCAAATTCATTTTAATGGCAACGTCGTGGGGAACAAATTCTGTCGTTGTAACAAGGGTTCACTGTAACTGCCTTTAAACGGTCAGTAGAAAAAATCAAACTTTGATCAACTGGGTAGAGAGAGAGAGAGAGAGAGAGAGAGAGAGAGAGAGAGAGAGAGAGAGAGAGAGAGAGAGAGAGAGAAACATGCATACTTCTTTAATATTTCGTATCATCTGTCACCAGCAAAATTTATGAGAAATGACTGGCGAAATGGCTATTGACAAACATCTGTCAGCAGCCACTCCGTTTTTTTTTTTTTTTTTTTTTTTTTTTTTTTTTTAATTTTTGACTAAGAGTATATTTTTTTCTTTTCTTTGCTGAATTTGAATTATTGATGTTTCACAACAGTGTTGTGAAAATTTAAAAAAAAAGTGAATAAGCGGAACTTGTTGAAAATCTGCTTCTAATTTACCTACCCTACTGTCCTTTCAACATTTTTCGGAAAGTCGTTATTTGCCTGGCACTTTACACAGAAGATGTAAATTTGCAAACATTTGTTATAATTAAATGTAAAACCATTTGCTGTAACTATGTATACACAAAAAATTTTTTATTCTATTCATTTGTTTTAAAAATAAATCGAATATTTTCATTTTTTTTCCATAGTGAAAATGGCTACAAAATATGTAGAAATTGGTAGGGTAGGTAAGCTTGAGGCAGGTTTTCAACAAGTCCCCCTTGTTTAAAATTTCTGAATTTTCACAATATTGTTATGGAACATCAATAATTTAAAATCCATAAAGAAAAGCAAAAAATGTTTTCTAATAAAAAAAAATCCAAAAATCCAGTTTACTATAGAAATTGTATGGGTCAGACACATTTTTGGCCATAAAATTAATTTTACTGTAAACATTTGAAAACAAAGCAGAGAAACAGTAAAGACAAATGGTTCCTGATAAGATATTGTCAATTCGAAATCAATAATTCCATTTAAAATAAAACGCCAAGCAAAAATCTTTTTTCCGAGAGATGTCGAAAGCACAGATTTCTGCATAATTTGCGTTCATGTTAACTTTGGAAAGAAAAGTGAAATATTTGATTTTTTAAAAACCAATGACCAGAATAAAGCTTTTTTTGAACATATGTACTTACGAAAAATATTTTGCATTAAATCATGATAAAAGTTTGCAAATTGACATCTGTGTAAAGTAACCAAGCAGAAAACGACTTTCTGAAAGATGATGAAAGCACAGTAATGCCTTTATCTGAATGACGGCACACCATGATCATTATCAATGTCAATGATGATACATGCTTGGGTCACTACATGCAATAATCACTGCGCTACCTTTTAAAATAACGCAATAAAACCCTGGTAAAACTCACCACATGGAGGCAGCCATCTTGAATCATTCGACGTTACGTGTGACGTCATTGACTATTTCAACGTTATTTCTGACGTCACATTGCATTTGACGTTAGACAGCGTAAAACTGAGTCGCATCACCATTACGTAAAGAACTAAAAAGCTCTATTGTAAAGGAAAGAATTTCCCACTGAGACCAAAATCTTCCCTTTTAAAGAACCCTTAACGGAAGGGACATCTTGTACAGGAATACAAATAGGAAGTAGCAAAAGTTGTTTCCCGTGTGAATAATGACGGAAAATCTACCAAGTGTATCAAGTACTCTTCATTAGGGGCAAGTATGGGCCGCGCCAAGCACAAAACGTGTTTTCGGGCATATACAGACGCATCCGCGCAGTCTGTTCAGGACCTTCACTGTCTGCTAACAGAATCATTGGCTATTACAGATGTTGTATGAATGGAGAGCATTGCGCAGGACGGTGTGAATCCGCACATTTTGCGCATGCTCGAAGGCACTTTTCGCTTGACACGGTCCATATAGCGTACACCCGAATAGTGATTGCTCACATAAGCACTCGCAGCCAAACAGAATTTCGCCAGAGGGTTCTGCAGCGTTCAGAAACTTTTATAAGGAACGGTAAAGTACTGATCGAATAAAACTTTGTGTGTGAATATCGGTGAGTAGTGGGGTGTCTGGAACATAGCACCTATGGCAAATTATCTGTTATCTGGCTAGATGGGACAAAACTGTTGAAAGATACCACAGAGTCTTTATATGGCTTCTCATAAGATATTACGTGGTGATATGCCCTGTATTGATGATAATGGAAAGAAAAAAAAGATCTCTCACGTGTGTCATTATGGCATTTGTGTTAAGCCAGCCCGCTTATTCCTAGAGACACATGAGATTGACTTGGAAAGAATGTCGACAGTGCACAAAACAGCAGCAATCATTTTGTTTGGTGTAAACAGCATTACCAATTTTTGTTTGGTGTGAAGCAAGGTTTTCAGAGATTTATTTCTTTATTTTTACTCTTTTCGGCCTGTCTGTCTGTGTATAAATATGGTCGCGAAGGAATTTTTTACGCTGCACTGGGAGGTAACATATTTTTATACTTCACTTCTTCTTGGTGTGTTTTATACTTAAGCATTGCTTGAATAATGCGCGCCGCTTCCTGCTTCTCCTGTCTATATATGTTTTTGCTTTTTTTGCCTTTGATTCAATTTTTTGTTGTTGATTCAGGGCACGAGAGACCCTGGTTTGGCCACATGATGAAATTCGCACATATGGCAACTACGACCAGTGTAGGCACAGATCAGCCTTCGCATACGCACAGTGTGATCGGGGCTTGTCCCCGTTCTTTGATATATTCTAGAGTATGAAGTGATTCTGTGAACGGACTGCGAATTCTCGCTCCACTCAGACTGCGCAGATACGCAGGCTGATCTGGGTCTTTGCTTTCCGCATACGCCATAAGAGCTATTTTCTCCAGCATATTGCAGCTGATATTAAAAGCGATGTATACACTTTCTGGGGAGGCAATTTTGTCAAAATTGTTTTTATTTATCTTCTAAAAGCGGTCTATTGTAAAAGGAAAGAATCTACTCCTTCTAGGAGGAAATGCTTTTTTTAGAATAGACCCCTTTTAAGATGGAGCTTGGTCAGGTTGGTGTGCAAGAAAATGGCAAAAGTTTACCATATGTAAAAATGGTCCCTTAATGAAAGATTGCATATGTCTTCCCCTGATTTCCCTCATAACTGAGTTGGGCAAACTGATTTGTGCCTTTGCGTTAATTCTACACAATATAGATAGGTTTTTGCAAGCGATCAATTAGCATCGGAAAGGGTTTTTACAGCCAACCGAATAGTATTATTATCATAATCACGATGTGTTTGGTATATAGTCATTGTTTATTTATGCCATTCTGAGCACGAAAAATGGCCGAATATGCATCCATTTCTATCGTAGCAGGGATAATTTTGTATTCGAGCTGACAAAATTAAGGACTTGGTACAAAAATGTACAAATGTACACATGGTACACCAGACCTCGAGGTTATAAAACTTTTTTCATGCTCAAATCAGCTGAGCATGAAATTTTCTCTGCTAATAATTATGAAAGTGCCAACAATAGTTGGGATTTTCATATTTATTAGCAGAGAAATTTTCATGCTCAGCTATGTTTAGCAAGAAAGAATTTGCAATTGTTAGTAATGTGCGATTTCATGCTCAGCTGAGTTGAGCATGAAAAACGTTTTATAACCTCGGGGCCTGGTATTTACGCCATGTTTAACAAGGTTTGTGACTTCTTGTTTGTACATTCTGAACAATGTACTACCCTAAAAACGCAGACTTTGCTCCCAAAGTCATTCCTTTTACAGCAGACTCTTTTGTGCCGTCTGACATGAGTTATGGCTCATTATAAAAAAAATCAATACTTTTTGCGATAGCTCGATATTCATTCATCCAATCAGGTGAATTTCATGCAATGACTTACATGAAATGTATTTGCAGAGGGTACGTGTATCCTGTAAGCATTGCTTCATGACTTTGAACCGAAATGTGCAATAAAATGTACCTTTTTGACGTGCGCCTAACGAAGACTCAAATCAGCCTGCGCATCCACGCAGTCTGATCAGTCTTCACTGTTCGCATGAGAACACTTTGATTCCTTGGCTACCCAAAAAGTGCCAAGTGAAGATTCTGATCAGACTGGGCAAATGCGCAGCCTGATCTAAACCTCCGCTGGGCGCAAATATCCGAGGGTACGTGTTCTCATATTCCGATCAGTTTCTAGTTTTAACTTATATCAGTCAAAGAGATACACAGACAATCATTTTCTTAATCTTCACAAAAATAATTAAAATATGAGCCAGCGCACGACAAAACCTACAATACGAGAGACTTGTGCGATCAGCGAAGACTCAGATCAGCCTGCGCATTCGCGCAGTCTGATCTGAGTCTTGGCTGATCGCATTTACCTTTTACAGCCTCCGGGCTAGCCAAGGAGGGATAAACGGGAACCCTTACCATACTGGGTGGATGTGCAGGCTGATCTGAGTCTTTGCTGGTCACACAAGTCTTATTGTAGGTTTTATCGTGCGCTGGATCACATGTATTCATAAGAATCGCCCCATTGTTTTGGGACGTTTGCTAGATGGCCTGGTGGTTATTGCTCTCCACTTGCAGGCGGAAGGTCAAGGGTTGGAATTCCGTTCGAATCGAAACCATTTTCAGACCATTAGTACACCTGTTTCGTACTCGAAGTGCCCTGGGTTGAGTATAAAGTGGACAGTGCGGCGCTTGGTAACAGGGAGAGGTACCCGTTGTGCATGGGTGATCCATGAAAGCAAGGCTGTACATTCAAATGCATGTACTGAACATATTCGCCGCTGCTCTCGGAGTTTAGAAGTGTTAAAATCTGTACAACAACTGTTTTGGCGGAGACATGAGAAAAATCGCAATTCTGTTTTCTTGTCTAGCGCCATGACGTAGCTCAGTGTGTATTAAGGGAAGATTTCCTCTGTTAAATTAGCATGTCATTAGAGGCAAAAAAACAAACAAACAGACCACTCAAGAAGTTTTAGGTAAGTTTAATTTAGCACATAAATAGAATGATACGTCATCCAGGAAAATGACATAAATACTAAAATACGACGTCAAATTTACTGACCTAAAAAAAAGGACACGTGTAAATCACATGTGAGTATTACTTACCCCTTAAAGCACCAAGCAAAATTCTAGCAGACGACATTCTAAAATTGATATTGTTACTTTTCAGAGAAAATAAGACTTGACAATTCATGTGAATCGTCTGCTGGCAGACGATTCACATGAAATGGCAAGCCTTATTTTCTCTGAAAAATAATCGGGTTGTCGTCTGCTCTAGTTGTGATTAGCGCTTCAATAAACAAAAGACAATTACATGCACATCCTGTATGAGTTTCTGAGTAATATCGAATACAAGCAAAACTAGTACTGTACATGTAACGACTACTCCAATAAATACCTTCAAATGTAAAATAAATGTTGAAGGACACAACAAAGCCTTAAGGAACGCTTCTTAAGCCAGGGCACATCATTTCCTACAAGATTGCGTGTTCGCCCAGCAAAGACTCAGATCAGCCTGCGCATTCGCGCAGTCTGATCAGAGTCTCCGCTGGCCACCTAAAGACGTTTTGCTTCGGATCTGTCTACCCACGGAGTGCCCTGCGAAAACTCTCTCTGATCAGACTACGCGGATGCGCAGGCTGATCTGAGTGTTCGCTGTGCGCATATGAAATATTGTAAGAAATCCTTTGCCCTGGCTCATTTCTTGCACGACATGGCAGCGACTTTGGCATGACTTTAATGCGACTGTGTTTTCAGTTTTACAGTCTTATCCCTTAAAGCGCCAATCACAAATATTGTCGTCTACTTTGTCTTCTGCAAGTCACTACTGCAAACAGTGTGAACCCAGATCAGACTGCTCCTTTAGGAGCAGTCTGATCTGGGTCCACACTGTTTGCCTGTATGCAAATATAGGTTTGAAAAGTTTGCAAGAATATTCAGCAGACAACATAAACAGACGACATTTTCAGATGCAGGTTTTCTTGGCGCTTGAAGGGTTTAAGAAGTCCGTATAGCAAGTGTTATCTGACTTCTTATATTGAGAGTTACAATGTATCTAACTTGGAGTATCCAAGATTTTAACCAGTGAACATCATAAATATATAGTTCATAGATTGATGAAAAGTATATTGTTTTTGTAAATTGTAGGAAATATTTTGAGCAAATATACACAAATAATACATCTTCTCTAGCAACTTACAAACACCGCACACGCAAGTGAGACAGATTTGCCGTTAACTCAGATTATGTGACATTCCGATTGGCTTATACATGTATGTTTTATCAGGCCTCTTTTAGGCCTGCTGGAATAATCATTATTAACCCATTAATGCTTAATTCTCCACGATGTGGACTTTAGCAAAGTGGAGACCTGGATCAGACGCCGCAAAAGGCGGCGTCTAATCTTGGTCTTCACTATTTGCCATTAAACTACTCAAACTGTAGCATTGGTAAACACCCGTTTAGATACAAGATGTATATGTATTTTAAATATTAATCGTCCAGCATGAAATATGGAAAATTTACTGGACATAAATGGGTTAGAGCACAACTAAATATCAAGGCCCTGACATCCATTCAAACCACCTAGAGCATTGCAGCTTAGTACATGTACATTCTGGCTGTTGAAACGGGTGTGTATATGGACATCGAAGGTTATGGTCTTGCTTGGCATCGTTATTCTATTTAATTTATTTGTTTGTGTTGAGGTTTTACGGCCCAGTCAATCCACTGGGGTCATGTCGAGCGCGGTCAGTTTACCTAACCACACTTTTACTGGCAGGCTTAGTCCTCTGAGCGGTTAACCAGTATTGCGCATTCTTTCGCCAGAAACAGACAACTGCTCTTCTTGATTCAGAGGAAGGGAAAATAATGACCGTAGAAAATATTTCATGATCAATTTCAACGAAAGAATCGACCCCGCACCTCCTGATCACCAGTCGGACGCGCATCCAACAGAGCCATCGAGGCCGGCATTCTAATAAATAGATGGTTGATTCTTGGTCCGCTTGTCGAATTACATGTATAATCAAACATACAATAAACTTTTATTTGTTTCCGAGCCCATTTTCATCAGTTGCGAAAACATGTAGATAATGGCACACCTGTCTCAAAGTACTCGCAGGCTTCACTATCATGACATTATGCTGCATACAATATATCTAGCAGTCACATAATTACGAATCAACGTTAACGTTTAATTAACGTCGGTGACGTTTCGACAATGTTTTGGGGAATGGATAAACTTTCAGGGTAGGCAAAAATAAGAAAAATAATGTATACCCCTGTAACCCTCAGTTTTACTATATAAAAGTGGGGTTAAATGGGGTTGAAATTATATAGGCATGTTTTCGTGATGGCATCACTCCTGAAAAGGTGTCGACTCAAAAGTGGAAAAAATAGCTCTATTTTTGAGTAGACCCCTTTTCCGGAGAGAAATAATATACAGAAAGGCAAACAGGAAGTTCCCTCATAAAACTGACGGAAATTCTACCACGTGTATCCAGTCCCGTTATTTCATTATATCATGCGCCCACTGGAAGCTAATTACACAGACATACAGTCGAGCCTCAATAGCTTGAAAACCGATGGCTCGATTACCAGGGCTAATTCAAACACATTTTTGAGTCCGTAAGAAATTCTTCCGACAGCTCAAGAAAACAAATAATAAAGAATAAATTCCTATTTTATCACGAACTTGTATGTTGTGTGTACTCATTAGAATCGCCATATCGAGTACACTTAACATCATCGACCATTATTGTCTAGTAGATCGAAAAGAAGTCCCTAAATTATAGCCATTTGCTTCCTGACTGGCGTCATGATTAACCCTCAGTGGCTCGAACTACCCATATCTGGAACAAATTTCCGTTGTCCCGAAGTGGTTCGAGTCATTGAGGTTCGACTGTATTTAATGATTTTATTGTCCCAGTGATGCTTATACAATCTGACACCACGAAATACGCACGCATGCACGCACACACGCGGAACGAGCACCTCCAAAAAGACAAACGTATTATCCATCGACAGTTATCCCATTTGCGACTAGCCAACATCCATGTTCGTTGTATATACAATGTCCGAATTTATACAGCCTGATAACATTACACCTGGACCGGATGCTTGCTACATTTGTAATGTGCAGGAGGACCAGATCTTCGCTGGTCGCATACACGAACATGAGATATTAGCCTTCTTTCATAGGCTACCAAGAGAGGCCCAGAATAGCCTGTGCATCCACGAAGTCCAATCAGTGCCTTCGTTTCCGTTTCAGAAATTAATTTAACTCTTTCGGCGACAATGTCGTCTGCTTTTTTTTTTATGAAACTACATTATGAAAACACGCCTATTCAAATATACTGAACATTTTAACCAGCAAAAAATGAAAATTTTCAGATAAAAATTCGGATATTTCTCATACTTCTGGTCAAAACATAGATTGTGGGTACTCGTTAGAACCGCCTCGCCGAGGTGGTTCTAACGAGTACCCACAATCTATGTTTTTGGACAGAAATAAGAAAAATAATGTATACCCCTGTAAACCCCAGTTATACTATATAAAAGTGGGGTTTAAGGGGGACAATATTATATAGGCATGTTTTCGTGATGATTAACTGTAAATTAGTTTGTTATACGGACGCTGATCTGAGTCTTCGCTGGACGCATATGTCACATTATCTCATGTTATGGCTCGTTTATCCCCCACCCCCCCCCCCCCCCCGGGCATCCTAGCTGACAGTCCAGACCCCAGTCAGCATTCTACGTAAATCTATATCGGGCCGTCATCGGTCCGTCAGGGTAGCTGACGGGCCGATGACGGCCCGATACAGATTTACGTAGAATGCTAGCTGGGATAATTCTGTATGTATCTAATAAAAGTACATGTACCACTCCAGGCAAAGTTCATTCCACGAAATTATATATTCCTCATTGTTTGCTGTCATATTTAATATAATTATAATTATACTGTACATAGCTTCAGCATGTTTCATGCTAGAAAGCACCACTAACAAAGTCTCCGAAGCTCGCATTTGATAATGATAAGAATAATAATAATAATACCGTATATACCGTAAGTATTCGGACATCTCTTCACTATACATTTTCTAAAATTTGAACAAGACCATCTGTCTACCTTTCGATGTATGTAAAATAATGCTGGATTAACTGTAAACTGTGTTGACCCTGATCAGACACCTGCGGCGTCTGATGCGGGTCTACAGCGTTTGCTTAGACTGTCTGTCCGTATACTTAGGGTAAATACAATAATAGTGCAGCTGACTCACTGCTATAGTAATCCTTTAATAAGCATGAATAGAACTAACTTAATGGGAATCACTATTATTTTCCGTAGTTTGATCATTTCGTCTACCCCTTGGTGCGAAGCGTTATTTGACCAAAAGCACTGTCATTTATGTCTGTTTTCGATTATGCGTGCCCACCTTACGACTGAATTAGCCTATGGTTTTATACCAAGCATTTTCCTAGAAAGAACTGAGAACACAATTATAAGCATCCGCGTACAGTGCCAATGACACATAAGTCAACCAGTGTTGAAAAAATATCTTTATCCCATACACAAAATGTTATATCCAGATGAGTCCATCGGGCGAAAATGTATCACGCGCGCTCAGCAAAGGCATAGATCAGCCTGCGCATTCACGCAGTCTGATCAAAGTCTTCGCTGAACTCTCTGTGGACAGCCAAGGCGTCTTCAGGCGGATAGCTCGGCGAATACTACTTTCGTTTCCCCATTCTGATTCCGTAGTGTGTGTACAGAATTACGATAGCATCACGATCCAGTTTCATACACACCACAGTAAATTCTTACTTGTGTACATCGTTCACAAGAATAAAACTAATGCTATTCCTTGAACATTAACACAGTTCCGTAGACCACAGTTTACTAAGAACGAACTCAAATGAAATGTCTTTACGTTCTGGTTAGACGCTTTCCAGTTTACCGTTAAATCCGAACTGTTCGGGTCTACCTTTTAAAGTCAGAATGACTGATCATACAGTATCTTTTCCAGGCTATGCCATATCACACAGTATTACATTAAAACAGTATAACTTATGCCAGTTAGTACTTTCATAAACTTTCAACTTTAATTTCCCGAGGGCCAACGTCACCCGTTTCACTTGGGTATCGTTTGAAGCTGCGCTTAAACATTCGCTGTCGCATGTCATTCAGTTTTGAAGAAGCTCTAAATGGCTCACCTCTCTGAAATCGCCCACTCCGCCTAAACGCAAGTGAACCCTGCTTCCATTTTCTGTGAATATTTTCAAGCCTATCTTCAAATATTTGTTGTAGTAATGGAACGTTATTCTCGTTCGTTTGGTTCGATGAGTGTCTGCTTTTGCGACTAGATCTCCTTCTTTCATGTCTGAACGAATTGCGGCGTTCAGGAGGTGGGTGTTGATACTGCTCGGAGGTTTCACTGAATGATGTAAGTGTACCGCATTCGTCATCATCAATATCATAATCAGGTGGAAGCTCGTCGTAATCAGCAGCAGGCTCCAAGCGCTGCAACCGTTGAGCCTCAGAGACCACGAATCTTACAAAGTCTTCTTCAGTTGAAGCATTCTTAAACCAATCTATCCGGGTGCTTGACATGAGATGAAGGAATGTTCCCCATCTATGTATAAACATACTGAAAAACTGCAGTGTGATACAGAACGCAAAGACCGACAGAAACATCAGAGAAAGTGGTTCATATTTTTGAATGATATAGAAATCTTTGAGTTTGTCCTCCATCGACTGCAGCTGTAGCGTAATAATAGTCCAAAGGAAGTTTATCATAAAGTAAATAAATACTACATTATTTTTCAGTGAAATCAAATCATTAGCTATTTTCTCCTTTTGACGTTTGTCTTCATCCAGAGGGTGTAAATACTTTTTAATGATGAATCTCCAGAAATCTAATTCGTCGTCCGAAAGTTTTTCCAGAGGTCCATTGCCCATATACTCCATATGGAACCAGTAAGGTCTCTCCGGGTTGGGTTCCCATCCAGGCGGGGATGCATCCTCTACAATTGTTACGGTCTTGCTCTGTTGACGCTCCGGTAGTGGTGCCTTCTCAGTGATAACAGAAGGAGGCGTTTTTACTGACTCTTCTGTCTGTACTGCTCTTGATACTGGTTCAGAATCTTGATTCTTTATGCCCATCATGGTACGAATGAGTTCACGCGCATCATTGATAAGCTTATGTACACCCAACCTGTTGAGAAGGGAATTAGTTTCCTTCTTCTTCTGTTTCTCTTCCTGTAGTTTCTTCTCCTCTTCTTCTTCTTCTTTTGTTTTCTTCTTTGGTGTTTCACGTGTACCCCAAGATACATTATTCAAGTTACACAAGTAGTATACAGTCAGTAAGATAAACGTTGAAGGAACTGTAAGGAAGTACAGTAGCCCATACACCAAACAGAAGAACTCCTGTGGATGCAGAATGCCAGCAATAGTAAACACAGCCACAAGTCCTGTGAGGAAGACGACGTTTGGGCTACCAAAGTTCTCCGTGACAATACTTATAATTGTACCGACTGTAGCAATCATCATCACTATTGTAAAGATAGCACTGAGTACAGCTGCGGCGGCGATCTGAAAGTCGCTTTTCATTGTCATACAGATCACGATGTACACCAGTACTGGTAAGACGGACAAAAGATACGAGCCCCAGACTCCAAGCCCTAAAACGGAGTGGTAGGAACCAGTGATCATAAGTATAATTGTAGAGGGAGCCAGAATCGTTGATGCCATGAGGATGAACTGGTAGAGAACATAGGGTCTACTGATATTGTCGTTGATTCTGACAGTGTCATGCCAGGACGAAAGAAGATCCATCATGTTAGCTAGTGTAGAAGGTGCCCAGCGTCTCCTTTGGTTGAAGAATTCGTTGAATGTTTCCGGGGCAAAGGTTAAGGCGTCTGCACCTGCGCAGTAATCGATTCGGTGTCCTTGTTGCAACAGTAAGGTACATAACCAACGATCCTCACCTGAAATAATTGGCAATATATAGTTATAAGATAAAACAGCTTCACAGTCCAGTCAAAATATTATTTTACATTTATACCACTGATTTTGAAAACTTAGCAAAGTCCGTTTCATTATCTCGTGCAAAGTATTCAAAACACTGGTAGCTTAAGACGTTGTTAAGATGAATGGATATACATATTCAAGGGAGGCAACTATATCAAAGTTGTTTAGCTTCTCTTTTGTAAATGGGTCTAATCTAAAATATAGAGTTTACTTCCCGTGGGAGCAAGTTCCTTTCCTTTCAAGCAGAGCCCTTTTCAAAAAGGGATTGCTGTGCAGGAAAGAGAAAAGTTGTAATACTTGTAAATATGCTGAGGATATATCAATCGGATACACATGGTAGATTATCTAGCATTTTGAAGAAGGACCCACACCAAACTCCTTCTGAAAAGGGGTCAACTCAAACATAAAAGACTTGCTCCCTCATTTAAGAATTATAACTATCAAGTTATTCAGACAAAATAGCAGAATAAATGTATTATTGAAAAACAAATAAATACAAAACAATATTTATTCTTTTTGACAAAATAAGCAGATAATTTTACACCCAGAAAGAAAACTAGGACTATGATGTTAAGTGATCTACAGATACCACAAATAGCCAATAAAGTTTAATAAAATATATCTGCTTTGCTTTAAAATAATCAAAAATCCAAGTGCCAATGCCGACTGTCAATGTTTTGACCCACTTATGAAAAGGGGTTTATTCTAAAAGGAAAGAAATTGCTTCCAAGAGGAGCAAATTCTTTCCTTTGAAAGTAGACCAATTTCCAGAAGGGTTTTGGATACGAAAAACAAATTCTACCCTAGGAGCACTGAATCAACTTATAAAACTGTATATCAATATATGTGCCCTACATAAATTTGGATAGGAGAAAATGAACATTGATGTTATTTAGAAAATTTCAAAAATTCTCACCTTGTTCAAACTGAATGAAATGTCTGGCCTCGGTCGGTTTTGTTGTGTACATTTTCATCACATTGTCATCCATGAGAGAGGAACCACGGAATAAAGAGAAACATCCGGGACAGCAAAGAACGCATCCAAATACGTGCTCGGCAGCTTTCTGTAGCCAGTGACCGACAGCGTACTCGAACTGCTGGTACCAAACCATTGGTCCTATTTAAAACATTACAAAATGCATTAAGTATTGGAAAAAATCAATCGATGATCAGTATACCGTATTAAACCTAACTATGGCACTCTGCGATCTGGGCCCAGTTGTTCAAAGCTAACGATGCCGTTAGTTAACGATTCGTTAAAATTTACATCGAGTAATACGCAAATATGCTGAAATTTTTTGCTGAAAAAATGTGGCAGCTTTTGCAGTGCAAAACCTGCTCACATTTTTTCAGCAAACAATATCAGAATATTGTGTATTGAATCTGCTAAAACAGTTAACGAAATGACCCTTAACGAGCTTGTTAAGCTGACGACGCTTTGAACAACTGGGCCCAGATTTTCAAAATTACTTAAAAATCTTGTAATAAAATAACCATCTAATAAGGATACTCTTTAAAGAAAGATTAGCAGAGGACTTCATGAGGGACGTATTGACTGATGCTAATGCGATGTTACTTTTTTTTTTGGTTCATGTAGGGTAGTGGAGACATTTTCAGGGGAGCAACTTTGCAAAATTTCTATTGTCTCCCTTCGAAAAATGGCTCTGCTCTGAACAAAAAAAAACCAGCTCCAATTGGGAGCAACTTCTTTCCTTCTAGAAAAGACTGCTATTCAGAAGGGGGCTTGTATGGACGGTAGCACACAGGTGGTCAGAAACGTTGTCTCTGTTTTCATTTGTACAAACAGGCAGAAAATCTACCAACTGTATCCCGACCCTTTAAAATGCTGTGAGATGGATGGTGGCGTTGGGCACTCACCCACCTGCCAACAACTTAAATATGGAAGATATGTCTAAAGAGTTAAGTCCAGTAAGCATTCTTTATAAATCTATAGCGGGTTGTTATCGGCACGTCAGGGTAGCTGACGGGCCGATAACGGCCCGCTATAGATTTATAAAGAATGCTAGCTGGGCTAGGTAGAAGCGTCCACTAGGGATAAATGGGTTAATATGCAGGCTGAACAATTTTAAACATGTATGCATTAGGTGTTTTATCATCAATTAGTCTTTGAAAATACAGATCAAAATGCATGGTATATATGGTTGCTGTCTCTCTTTTATTATCAATTTTCGCTTCGATCAAATGCATTTAAAATACAGATGAAAGATTTGAATTCTGTGTTCATTGTTGTCTTCTATCATTATTTTTATTGATGGGATCAAAAAAGTCTCATTTAGACCAATCTTTACGGTCATTATGTAATTATGTAATGCATGTTAAAATCTATCTCATTTTGACTTTAGCATACGCGTGAAAAAACACACACATATATAACGATGCTATTTATTGCCTATAGCGTACACATGAAAAAAAGAACCTTAGGACAAATATATTAATGCTGTTTTCTTATTTTGTAAAGAAGTAAATAATATTCCCCTAAAAATACCACCCCCCCGCCGCCCCCCCCCCCCCCCCCCACCCCCCACATACACACACAAGCATAGACTCAAACACACACGCACGGAATTATAATGAAAGCTCCTAGAAAATTAAATATAATATATGAAAATATATATTGTTCGCAATTATCTAGATAAGAGAGTGCCAGATCAATACTGCTCTATTTTTGCACTAAACATATCTTGTGGACACCCAGTAGCATGGCCTCATTAGGGCGCTTCTAATGAGTAATCACCACATAGTTTTCATACAAAAATAAGAGAAATTTCTGTTCTTTTTGGAAGAACAAAAATGCCTTTAATAGACTAGAGCTATGATTTGCCAATTATTATTTCAATGCATCATTCCGATGGTAAGATGTCTAGACTAAGTGATTCGCCGATCAGCATAAGGTACCTATGACGTATGTGGATGATGCAGATTTTGCCCAACTTGTGGAAGACTTGTCAAGTTCATTTATATCCACACTGGGTAGGCATCGACTAGATGACCTATGAAGCAGTCAGGCGGGTGCATATGGGCGGGCATAATAGAAGTTTATTAGGATCTTAGAAGGTCTCTGTCTGTCATCGCTAGATATTTTTAGGCAGAGTCTGCATTAACCCTTAAAGTGCTAAGCAACGCTAGCAGACGACATTCTAAAATTGATGTTGTTTATGTTTTAGAGAATATAAGACGACTTTTCGTTAGAATCGTCTGATTCACATTAAAATGCAAGCCTTAATTTCGCTAAAATGATAAAAAAAGAGATATTTCAAAGTATCGTCTACTGTAGTTGTGATTAGCGCTTTCAGGGTTAACAGTATGAGTGATTGGTAGCTGCATATTTTGCACTTCATTATGCACCTAAATATCTTAATTGAAGGATGACAAGTTATACTGTCAATTTTGATAGTTTTATCGCATGCGTCTGTATTTTATATACAGCTTTTTCTATAAAGGTAGTACCACTGCTTATTTGATCTTCTTATATATATATATATATATATATATATATATATATATATATATATATATATATATATATATATATATATATATACCACAACCTCTTTATAGCAGGGTTCGTTATAACACGGTTTTATATATAACACGGTTCAAAGATGGATCCCAAAAATGAATAGATTATATTGAAAAATGACCGTAAATGGTCATTTTTCAACATAATCTGTACATATTTGTTTGGATATAACACGGTTGTTTAACTAACACGGTTTATGCTAAGGACCTCAACAATAGTGTTATAAAGAGGTTGTGATATATATATATATATATATATATATATATATATATATATATATATATATATATATATATATATATATATATATATATATATATATATATATAATTAGAGATAAACTAAACGTTTACAGCCTTTAAGTTTGAAGTTCAGAGCAAAAAATGTACAATCGTGTCTAACACTGTGACAATTCTGAACTGAACAAATACATTTAGTTTTGTGTCCTGTAAGAAGCTCTGTAGTGACATAGGTTCGCGGACTGCTATTGTTTATTGGTTCCTTATATACTTTGTACACTTTAGAAATGATTTAAAGGTTTACAACGTTTTAGTTTCAAGTTGAAGTTCATAGCACTGAATACACGTACAGCCTTGCCTAACACTGTGACAATATTAAATCAAACAAAATACTACAAAGTATGTGTCCTGTAAGACGCTTTCCAGTGACACAGATTTGTGGACTGTCATTGTTGTTGTTTTTATCGAAAAAAATTCTTTATACATTTTAGAAATAATCTTAAAAAATCAAAGATTTTTAATTGTAAGATCAGAGTACTAAAACCACAACCTTGCATATCGCTTTCCCTGTGACAATTCTATATCAAATAAGAATACTATCAGCTATGCGTCATGTAAGAAGCTTTACAGTGACACACATTCGAGGACTATCATTTTTTCTTATATGATTTGTACGTTTTATAAATAATTCAGAAGTTAATAACTGTTTGGTTTCAAGTTCAGAGCACTAAAAAGCCTTTCTCAGCACTGTGGCAACTCTAAATACAACATAATCACTATAAACCGTGTGTCTTGTTAGAAGCTCTGCAGTTACACTGCTTTATGGGCTGTCATTGTGTTTTTGTTTTCTTATATAACTTATACATTTTAGAATTTATCTAAGGGATCAAAGATTTTTAGCTATAATTTCTGAGCACTCAAAAACCAACCTTGCATAACACCATGCCTGTGACAATTCTATATCCAATAAATGAACACTATAAGTTACATGTATGTGTCATATGAGAAGCTTCCTACTTTTCAAATAGAATTGACGCATATTTGTGCAAGTCCAGGGCTGTGCAACTGATAATTTGTACTCCAGGGCCCAGTTGTTCAAAACGTCGTTAGCTTAACGAGCTCGTTAAGGGTCATTTCGTTAACTGTTTTAGCAGATTCAATATACAATATTCTGATATTTTTTTGCTGAAAAAAATGTGAGTAGCTTTTGCATTGCAAAAGCTACTCACATTTTTTCAGCGAAAAATTTCAGCATATTTGCGTATCACTCGATGTAAATTTTAACGAATCGTTAACTAACGATGTCGTTAGCTTTGAACAACTGGGCCCAGGTGATTTTCTGTTCTTGATTTCCAAAACAAGGTAACCCATTTAAGCCTAGCGTCCAATAAAAGGGACATTGGCAAACATTGTAAACCCAGATCAGAAGCCGCAGAACGCGGCGTCTGATCAGGGTCCACACTGTTTGCATTAAGTTTAGAAATTAGTACAAAACATGACAATAATAAAAACTAACTAGGCACCTTTTATATAGGAAATGGACGTGTCCATAGAGTTAAGGTAGAAAAGTCCACTCGGTATAAACAGGTTAATTAGGCCTACACTGCTGCCTTTATAATCTGCAGATTTACCGCAATGATACATTGATCAAATCTGGCGTGGCAAAATAATGAAAATAAATGTTGAAATGGATAGAAATCTTGGGAACTATTTATCATGAAATCGCATGCGTATATTGAGCGGTCCTATATAGAAACCGCAATCATACTGACCCCAATATCTGGGGCATTATGTTGGACATGAACTGTTAAATCTCGCAAAACACATCAATGTATTTCCGTAATACATAGCTCCAATGATGTCTCTCTCTCGTCAGTATTTAGCTTTCGTTATATGTTCGTGACAAATATGAGCAGTGTATCAATTCGATCACGAAAACAAACCTATATAATTTTGACCCCCTTAAACCCCACTTTTATATGGTAAAACTGGGGTTTACAGGGGTATACATTATTTTTGTTATTTCTGCTCAAAAACATAGATTGTGGGTACTCGTTAGAACCGCCTCGACGAGGCGGTTCTAACGGGGTACCCATAATCTATGTTTTGAGCAGAAATATGAACAATATCAGAATTTTTTTATCTGAAAAATTGCCATTTTTTGGTAGTAAAATTTTCAGTGTATTTGAATAGGCATGTTTTCGTAATGGAAAACTATCTAATTGGTAGAGGCACCTTCAATAGTTTCCATACTTGTCCTTAAAAATTAAACAAGGCAATTTGTTTACCAGGTAATGTGTCAAAAAACTGTTCGATGAGTGACAGACAATGTAGACATTAATCAGACACCGCGTTCTGTCTCATTACCAGGGACGATATGCCGGTATCACTTGTTGCCTCACATAAGATGTGACAAGACGCGAAGTCTGATCAGTCTCTACACTGTTTGTCACTCAGCTAGCCGTTTTAGACACATCGCTTCTCTAAATAATCACCATAGTTTCCCTTTGATTTGAGTTACACATTATCGTGGTATACCTGATCCAATAGGATGAATTCTTCCACATACTGCACCAACTTTGCGATTCTTTTTCATTCTGTCTATCAGTAATTTCACGGATTCTGGCCGGAAATCAACGTCTCCGTCAAGCGTCAAAATAAAGGTATTTTCTGCCTGAAAATGAAATCACTATAAATTGAATTGTTTTACATGAGACAAAAAGGTGTCTGAATAATCAGGTACAATATAATTGAAAAACAGTAGAAAAGCTGTCCATTATAACCATTACGTTAACGCCTCTGTGCAAAATGAACGATTCTTAGTTATTGCTTTTGAATAGCTATTTTTTTTTTTAAATTATTGATATTTTTTTTTTCATTTCTGCACAAAAGCATTGCTCATTAGAAGCGCTTTGCAGAGTACCCACGACTGAAGTTTTTGTGCACATTACGAAAACACGCCTATTCAAATATATTGAGAATTTTACCATTAAAAAAGGAAAATTTTCAAATGAAAAATTCTGGTAGTTTTCATATTTTTGCTCAAAACATAGATTGTGAGTACTCACCGAGTACCCACAATCTATGTTTTTGAGCAGAAATAAGAAAAATACTGTATACCCCTGTAAACCCCAGTTTAACTATATAAAAGTGGGGTTTAAGGGGGTCAAATCTATATCGGCATGTTTTTGTGCAGAAAAAAAATAACTACTTATTTTGTATCCCTCTTGTCTAGAGTTAGACCCAGGGTGAAGTTAGCTAGCTGTAAAAGTGCTTTAAACCCCCGGTGGTTTGCTCTACTGACCGTTCTAAGGCGGTGGTCCCGGTGTTAGTCTTACTCTTTGTTGCTTTGTGGTTTATTCTACGAGGCGATTTGTTGTATGTCTTTCCGTGTGTCATTTTGTTCTTGTGTTTTCAGTCCTTTTAGTATTGCGATTACCTCGCTTGGGGAAGCGAGAGCTAATCTTAGTGCTTTTCGTTCGTTTGTTCGGTTTGTGCTTGTTTGGATTTGTCGGTTTCCTCTTCCTCTTGGGGTCTGGGAAGGGCTGCGGTTTGTGATTGTGGCACTCCCTGGACTTTTCTCTTACCTTTTTTTATGTAAGCAATTTCATGTTCACCATATAAACTGAAACTTTATGCTGTACAAAAAGATTGCTGGAAGTAAACAACCAAATCGAAAAAAAACTTGTTTCAGAATGCAAAATACCCCAGTTATTACTATAAATGGTAGGATATGCACATTACATAGGCTTGGTAACGTAGTAGCTCACACAGCATTACGAAAACATGCATATTGAAATATATAGAAAATTTCGCCTTCAAAAACTAAAAATTTTCAGATAAAAAAAACTCTGATATTTTTCGTATTTCTGCTCAAAACATAGATTGTGCGTACTCGTTAGAACCGACTCGGCGAGGCGGTTCTAACGAGTACCCTCAATCTATGTTTTTTAGCAGAAATAAGAAAATAATGTATACCCCTGTAAACCCCAGTTTTACTATATAAAGGTGGGGTTTAAGGGGGTCAAAATTATATAGGCATGTTTTCGTGATGGCCCGTGATACGATTCTTTATTCGCTTATTCTGCACAGGTAACATAGTTTTGGCGTGTTATATTGCAACAATCTGACTACATTTACGTAGTGTACACGAAATTCATATTTGTGTAAGCAAACCGGTTAAGAAAATACTGACATCTGAACTATTTTTACTTTACGGACGACATATATATCTACAAATTCGCAGTAAACCTGTAGTACTCTCCGAGAAACATTGGCTGACGACAAATTGATCATATGTTTCATATTTTTTTAGAAAATATGGTTTGACCTATCATGCTAATTGGCTTTTTAGGGGCCATTTTGCATGAAATATCAAAAGCTAATTTCCAGATTGGAACAAGATTAAAACTGAAAACAACGCCCGCTGACATGTTTACTCAGCACAGAAACCGTCCAGCTGTAACATACCCTTTCGTATTGTTCATTGTCCATGCGGTTGAATAAAGCCTTGATCGGTCTAGACAGATTGTCTTTCTTAGATTTGCCCTTCTTCCTGTTTCTTGTCTTAGACGCTTTACTGTCCATCTCGGAATCTTCCGTAAGTGTTTTATCAGTTTCAGTGGCTCCAAGCAGTTTGTACCCCAGCAGATAGTACATATACATGCACTGCAAGAAAACATAACCCGAGCATATTAAACATAAATTGGAACCATTTTCATATTGTAATACATTCAGTTTATTAAGGAGAACTGACAAACTTTCAAGGGCGTCAGTTCAGTCAAAACTGCTAGTTGCTTCCTTCTAATAAGGGGTCTACTCTAAATGGAAAGAATTTGCTGCGGGAACAAAATTCTTTCCCTTTAGAATAGACCCTATTAGGGTCTAATGTAAAGAAAAACATACAGGGAGTCACAAAAGTTGTCTTGTTAAAACATCGAGCCTGCGTTTTTCGATTCATTGATTATTAGTCTGCAATTTACGATTCCTTGTGAATGAGTCTGCTTTTATGATTCATTGATGATTAACTGGTATTTTCGATTCACTGTTAATAAGTCTGCTATTTTTGATTCATTAATAATCAGTCTGCTATTTTCAATTCATTGATAATTTCGTTGTTGTCAAAACATACAGTCGACTATCGTTATCTCGACTTCGCTTATCTCGAATAACCGCTTATCTCGAAGTGAAAATCTGGTCCCTGTTTTAACATGAAAATCTAACAACATGTAACAAAATATTGTGGAAAAGAGGAGCAATTTCTCCTCTTTTCCACAATATTTTCAATATATCTCTAGCTTCAAGAGTCAAATTACATATTAATTTAAGAATTGTGGTTGTTCAATTTATTTTTTCATCAATGCTGCAAATCTGATATGTCGAAGTACGGATATCTCGAAGTACTTACTTTACTAAAGTTAAGTGCCGTGTGGCAGTCATAAAACGTCCCACTGTAATTAGTCATAGTGTAGACGATATTTTCTAATCCTTAGAGTTACTCTTCACGAACAGATAAAATAAAACAGAGTCTGCTATTTTCGATTCATTGATATTTTTATTTTCAAATGACATGATTTCAGAGCATATCTACAAATTTGAATGTCCGTATTTCAAACCCGGCAAATACAATAAGCAGAATGCTGAATAAAAAAGAAGTTCCCGTTATAACAAGCCAATGAGACAAGACTTGTATTAAGGGGACATGGGTACTCTCTAAGGGAGTGCAACTCTATCGAAGTTGTTCTTCCTTCTTTCTGAAAATGATTTATTCTAAAGGCAAGTTTCTCCTCTAATCGAACTGCTTCCCTTGAAAGAGTATCTATATCAACTTTCAGGGGAGGCAACTCTTCGGAAAAGGGGTCTACTATAAAATGAATTTGCTCCCAAGAGGAGGAAACTCTTTCCGTTTGGAGTAGGCCTATTCTTAGAAGGGGCTTGACGTGCAGGTCAAACAGGTAGTCATGAAAGTTGAGACAACGGTGGTAAAAGATAATAGAACTAACAGGAAACAGGACTCCCCTCCCCCGCCCCCCCCGCCCCCCACCCCCACCCCCTTAAACTACAAGCAAAACAGAATTATATTCAATACCTGAGACCATCGTTTCCTATGTCGAATCTTGTTCTTGTCTTTTATGTGCACGTTCATCTGGGTTTGACCAGGCATAGTCCACACCAACCGGCCACCATACGGAGTAGCTACCTTCTTTGGTGGAGCGATTAATATTGGACCTTTCACCACAGATCTACAGTAAAGCGAAACGAGTCATAAAAGCTACCTTTTTAGCAAATCAAAGCACATTTGATTGATTCAAATATCATTTCTATTAAAATATCAATACATTTGACTTGATTCAAATATAGTATAGTACAAGTATTAGCTTTCACAAAAAGCTTGGTTTACGCTTAGCACAATGCGTGCTAAGCATAGACCAAATTTTTGTGAAAGCTAATACCTGCCCATAATGACGTTGAGCATTGGACCAGATCATGACCTTTCAGAAAGTGCTTCCAGAGCAATGCAAACATTAAGACTGTCTTTGCCAGTTGTCATAGGCAATTAATACGATTGAGCTGTTATCAAATCATAAAATTTGCATTAATTTAAATATATTATATTGGTAATAATATTTACCTATTAGCAAATCAAAACATTTGCATAAATTCAACGTGTTGATTATGAAATAAGAGAAACAGTGTGTGGCAAATAATGGTACAATACTGTTATTTATATGTGTCTGTGATGTGTGTAATTTGTTAAGGGGAAGGGGGTGGGGACTGATTCACTTTCAGGATAAAAAAGTGTCCAAATTGTTTTAGCTTCACTTATTGTCTACGAAAGCAAACAGTAATGTTTCCGTTTAGAGTAGATTCCTTTTTAGAAGGGGTTTGTCGTCTTGGAAAGCAAACACCATGCCTATTAGCCTGTATAAAGATTTAGGAAAATATGGGAAAAGTAAAGGTCGAGGTTTAGAAAGTCTTTTCATGGCTTGGCTTTGGCATAAAACATCAGACATAAGTCTGGAAACAGAAATGATGTGTGTGTCTGTGACGTGTGTGATAAGTTATAGGGGACTGATAGACTTTCAGGAGAAAAAAAGTGTCAAAACTATGCTTGCTTCACTTATTGTCTAGAAAAGCAGGCAGTAATGTTTTTCTTAGAGTAGATCCCTTTTCAGAAGGGACTTCTTGTTTGGGAAAGCAAATAGTAAGTTTTACCAATTATGTCCCCCTTAAGAGATTGTATGTAATTTATCACCTTGCCGCATCTTCCATGCATTCCATCAGTTGTTTTACAAAACTGTTTGGAACAAATTTGTCAACATCGTCATTCAACTCGAAAGCGTCGTCGAAAATAATATGAACTGAAACAGAATTATTTCATTAGTACAAATTGTACTTAGCCGCAAATAAGGGGCTTTTTCAACCAAAACTTGCTGATATTGTTTCTTATTTCTCCGCCAAAACGTATGTTGTGACTTATTAGAAGAGCCTCATCGAGGGGCTTCTGATGAGTACCCTCAACATGTGTTTTCGTAGAGAATTATGGCAAATATTTTCTTGGTACCTCTTCTTATTTGAAGTAACTGCTCTGTTGTTGCGACAAATCCTATACATCTTCTAAATGCTTTCATAACTTAATATTGGGGCTTTACATAGGTTAATTCATTAGCACAATATATGCATATATGCATACAGTTTTAGCATTCTATGTACAATTAGTAAATAAAATTGTACATTTACTGAGTGACCTATTTTCACTTAAAGGATCCACATTCCTAAAAAAACAAAGGGACATTTTTTCCAAGAAAGTTTTAATAAAAGTATTTATAATATCATAAAATGTGGCATCTGCAAGCCTGCAAAGTTTCAGTTAGTGTCTCGTTTTTTAACTTGATCAAATATGAAATGACTTTTATCGTATCTCTGAATTAATGTTGGCAACACGTATTCAGAGATACGATAAAAAATCATTTCTTTTCAAGAATGACAGGCTGTCAGGTGCCACATTTTATGATTGTATTTATACCATATATCAATTTATTAAACCTTTCTTGGATAATAAAATGTCTATTTTTGAGGAATATGGAGCCTTTAACCTACAGATATAAGGGACAGAAATTACTTGAAAATGTATCGAAATTAATTAGATCTAATTTTCATACAATTTCGAGTTGCAAATTAAGTGAATTCATAAAAAAAAGTTTCATATAATGTTTATAATCAAAAGCGATAAAAAACAAACAAAAAAAAAAACATCATTTGCATTTAAAGCAATATGCATAACAGCTTTCCATATTGACACTTCAGCGTGGGACAGCTGGAATATGCAGATAAATAATGAAGTAGTAGTCACTTACTGTCAAGGTCGTAGTAGTCTGGGTCTTTGATTCTGAATTTCTCCTGAGCCAGCCTGCTGGCACAGTGAACATAGTCCAACCTAAAATAATGAAAACCGTCAACTGATTAAACTATCTATAAAGATGCATTATAAGGTCAATGAAAAACATAAAACGTGAGGTTCAAAGAATGTCTTTTGTACCAACTGAATTTATAAAGCCATGTACTGTATACAATTCTGACATATAGATCTAAAATAATAAAGACATATAACTTTGCGAAAATAGGAGCGACATTCTTATCTGAAACCACTGAATTATTATATTAAGTCTTATACCTCGCTTAGCATCACGAAAACATGCCTATATAATTCTGACCCCCTTAAACCCCACTTTTATATAGTAAAACTGGGGTTTACAGGGGTATACATTATTTTTCATATTTCTGCTCAAAACATAGATTGTGGGTACTCGTTAGAACCGCCTCGGCGAGGCGTATCTAACGAGTAGCCACAATCTATGTTTTGAGCAGAAATATGAAAAATATCAGAGTTTTTTTTTATCTGAAAATTTTCAGTTTTTCGAGGTAAAATTTTCTATATATTTGAATAGGCGTGTTTTCGTAATGGTAAATAAGTAAGTACGTAAGTTAGAGAGTAAATTTAAAGAGAGAAAGAGAAAGAGAGAGAGAGAGAGAGCCAGACCAATACGTTGCTGAATATCAAAAAGTCTGCCCGCCTGTCTGTAACTAAGTTTAAAAGCATGCGGTTGTTTTCAATCAGAGTTAGCACCTGATATTACGTAATTAGAGTCAATTTCTACATAATCCTGCTAGTTCTCTTTTTTTTTTTAAAAAAATGTATGTTGACATATACTACCTGAATAACGATTTCAGAAGCTGCGTCATCTCCTGTTGGGTTTCGTGCCACATGGTTGCGCATGCGTATATCTGCGGAATCACATTGGGCCTACTTTGATGTATATTTTCTTCTCCATAGCTGTCCTCACCCACATAACGAAAGTTATCAAAACCAGTGAGTTTTATCTCTTTGTCGTTGCGCCTCCTTCTCAGTGTGAGTGTAAAGTCAGGAAATATGCCATCGAAATTTGGGGTGATGAAAAGCCTAAAATATAAATGTAAGTATTTAAATATCTTAGCACAATTTCTGAAGCAAAACATATACACACAATACTGAATTGCAAATCAATACTTTGATGGACCGTAGAAATTTATGTAAACTATTCTTTATTTGATAAGTTGAAGGCTACAGAACATTTAATGTGTCCTTTATCTAGTATGATTTAGTCTTGCTGCAACTATTATTTCGTCTATATATTAGACAGTAAATAGTTACACAAGACTATTGGCATAGATATAAATCAAGTTACCCAAGAGAGGTCATAATCACGATTACAGCCCTCCATACGCACCGAAACAGGAAGCGATTTATTGTAAATAATATAAATAAGGGGATATCCAGGAAAGGGCACAATCACAGAACAAAGTCATAAACATTGCTTTTACCTTTCATTTGTCTTATCGTGTTTTATCCACACAAACCAACATTACTGTTCATGACGTCTGGTTACACGTGTTACTTTTCTACCAGTTTTACAAGGGTGAAAACATTTGTGAATTTATGTGTCCTTTCCTACAGAACACTTTCGAAAAAATGTCAACTCTAGAAAGAAAAAGAAGCCTATACATCAAACAGTTATCCGTAAGCAAAGCACGTGCGTGAAGTAATAGACAGACTACATGTTGTAGCATTTTGAAAACTGTATTTAGTCATGTGCAAGCGATTTTTGAATCATCTCAATGAAACTCTTGGAGTTGTTTTTACAACTGGTATCAGTTACCACAAGTAATGTAACATTCACAACTTAAAGATATAAAAGTAACACGTGTCTCGGTCATTAAGTTCTATAACTGATAAGAGACTGGGCATAACAAAGCCTAGAATACTGTCAATAAAGGATAGGTAGAGGTCCAATAGGGCAAATGTAGTACTGGCTTATTTATGTGTTCCATAGGTCATATCACATGAGCTGGGGCACAGCAATGTTCCTACAAAATTCATTATACTTCAGAAGGCCTCTTTACCTCCCGCCCCATGTTGGGATATTACAATTATCTCTTTAGGACATGCTTGTGATCTCTGTTGTATAGCACCTGGCAAGGGCTATAAAATCATTAGTGAGAGGTACCACTTTTGGTCTTATTTTAACAGTCTTTAACATTGATTGAAATATAGTCGACTCTCGTTATCTCGAACTCCAAGGGACTCTATGAAACACTTCGAGATATCCGTACTTCGACATATCAGATTTACGGAACTGTGGAAAAAACAATTAATCGAACAACCACCTTTAACAGAATGAATACGTAATTTGACTCCTAAGTTAGAGATATATTGAAAATATTGTGGAAAAGAGGAGAAATTGCTCCTTTTCACAATATTTTATTGCCTGTTGGTAGATCTCTGTGTTAAAACAGGGACCAGATTATCACTTCGAGATAAGCGGTTATTCGAGATAAGCGAGTTCGAGATAACGAGAGTCGACTGTAATTAAAACTCACTTTTCCAGCTTTGCCATTCGCTCACTCTGCGGGAACCAGATGTGTCCGACAACTATGCAGTACGATAGCCACAGGATGACCGCACAAATCATTGGAACCATCAGATCGTGCATCGAATCCGCTGCACAGAACCAGCCTCCCATATGCCAGTGCGCAGGCAAAAAGTGGTAACGACACTGAAGTGCTATGGTTAGTAAGGTCATGAGCGGTGCGATCATGATCGGTAAAGCAAATGCCACTCGTTGCATGTGGAGCTTGCACGCCAACCCTGATAGATACGTTATTACTATTCCTGAACCAATCTGTAGATACATGAGGCTGTAATGATGAAAATGCTGTTCCACAGGGCTAAATGTAACGGTTGAATTATCACTTGGTTGTTCCGGAGTGAAAAGGGCAAAATCCGTGTTGTATGTTAGTAGTCTTGCCAGCAAGAGTGTGAAACCAATTTTAAACGGGAAGATGAGGATGGAGCAGGTGTCCCTTGATTCCTGAAGTATCTTCCTCCAGTGTTTGAAAGGAACGTGTATTCTTCCGAAAATAGTCCAGTCGCCAGATACAAAATTCTCCCACCATCCCAATGATATAAGTAGTAACCCAATCGGAAGTTCCCAGTCGCCAGTTGCAGGAAGAGAAACTCCAGTCTCCACGTAGGTTTTATGATCCAAACCTTCTAAAATTGTCTGATTTCCTTGTTTTAGAAAATTTCCTACAGAAAAGAATGGTATTGCTGCAACTTGTACAATGAATGCCGCAACGTTGATAATTATAGTTAAAATTTCACTCAAACTTGGGTTTGGTCTTTTTTCGTGCACTATCACTTTGAGCAAACTTGGCACCTGGCATATGGCGAAAGTTATTACAACTCCTCGGAAGAAATCCGTAGAGGGCAAAACTCGAAACAGAATCAAGGAGGCTCCAAGCGACTGTAGACTTTCTATAAGCAATAGCTGAAACAGAGTAAACTCAAATCAAATTCTGTCAACAAGCAAAACCAGAACAAAACAAACCAATGGTTATTATTGAAAAAAATAATAGCAAAAAAGGACTATTCTGCTCAATGGCACATCAAATGCTTTAGGGTCGTTGATTGGCGAGCTAAAAGGCTGAATTCATTCCGAGTCAAGTGTTATTCATAATTGTTGCAGACTATATCATCAAATATCTAGTGTATTGTTTTTGTTTATTCAGAGAGAATAAGGCTTATAGGTATATTGCAGAAGAATATATTAACATTTCGTGTTAATGTCAACGCTTTATTTTCTCTGCACAATATTTAAGGTTTGAAAAGAAGGGAGCAAAGAAATGCATAAAATAAACAAAAACAGCAGACTTGGTACTTCGAGTCCGTTAGTTAAAAGTAAGGTCACATGCAATCATTATCATTCCTCCTAGCGTATCACTAAAGGATATTCTGCAGTCAAATACATCCGAACGAGTTCATTGAGTTCAAAGAATCAAGACACGCATTGTGGCTATATCATGCTTTTTAAATATAAAATACTTACAATGAGAAATGATTTAAAAGTAGGCCATTCTTTGCCACCGAACAACGTCTTCATTAGGGACATAAACCAGTTGTAAGCTAAAGGTCCACAGATACAAAATATTAAAGTTGTTACATGCTCTCCCTTTGTAGTTTCCTCCTGAAACATACAAATATTGATTATAACTGTCAGATATTTAAATGGAATGCCGCTGAGGAACATAAAATAAAGCCAATACATGATATTTTTATGGGAAATGGATACAGGTTTACAATTGACAATTCTGTCAAATTGTATTTGCCTCCCTTCTAAAAGAGGTGTACTAAAAGAAAAGAATTTGCTCCCATTCTTCTCTTTTAGACTAGATCGGATTTCAGAAGGACAGTGGCGTCGGCAGGTCAAACAAGTAGGCTCAAACGTTGTCTCCCCTGAAAAGTGGCAGACACTCAAACACATGTATACGGTCATCTTACGTTTCACCGAAAATTTGGGAAACTTCGTTTCTGGACGGAATAAAGTACATAACTGTATCAAAATAGGATTGCTTTCATTTTCCTAAAAAATCATTATTTGTATTTACTTAAATATTTAAGGCTAGATCGGGCTAGATTGGCAACTCTTTCATCATTTGCTAAGCATAAACACCAGGAATGTCATCTTCAGGATAATATTAATGCCTGTGGAATAGGTATTTTTTTTATTGAAACAACACTGTAAAAAAGGAGAACTGAACTCAAGGTTACATCGAGAAGATAACTGAAAAACGATTTACACACACACACACACACACTGCTATTATGTCAGAAAATTGTCCCACCCCACGGTTTTATTCTACAAAATCAGTTGCTTATGCATTTTTTTTCATCACGAAAACAAACCTATATAATTTTGACCACCTTAAACCTCACTTTTATATAGTAAAAGTGGGGTTTACAGGGGTATACATTATTTTCTTTATTTCTGCTCAAAAACATAGATTGTGGGTACTCGTTAGAACTGCCTCGTCGAGGCGGTTCTAACGAGTACCCACAAACTATGTTTTGAGCAAAATATGAAAAATATCAATTTTTTTATCTGAAAATTTTCATTTTTTGGTGGTAAAATTTTAAGTATATTTGAATAGGCATGTTTTCGTAATGACTTTGTTTTTATTAGAGCCGATGTGTCTAAAACTGCTGAATGTATGGCAAACATAAAGATAAGTACCTGACCAGTCGCTGCATAATTCTAACGTTTGATTTATTATGTATTTCCAAAGTCTTCCTTTACAAGGTTTCTGCTTTAGATCTACACTGTTTGTACCAGCAAACATTGTCAGGGGATAAGAGCAAATATTCGTGGTTCATGATTTTGATGTTATTTCTTTAAGATTAGATACAAACGTCTGGATTAGTGTTAGGACTTCTGGATATAGATATTGTTGTTCTTACTATAACTACTTCACATGAAACGAAGCGTTAAGGCACAAAAGCGACAGGAAAAAAAAAACGGCAATAGCAGTTTGATCACGACCTTCGTTTTTGGTTTAAAATTATTTTAGTATGTATTATGTTTTTGGAAGAGGGCAGGTGTCTGGTCAATTTTAGCGAATAGACAATCTCGGTCTTTTAATGATCGCAAAAAAATATTAAAGCTGTGATCTATGAGAAGTACTCATTTTATTACCTTATTTATTCCAGATATGATAAGGAGAAGAGACAACCTATTCGTCACAGCCCCTCCAAGGATGGTACAAAATAATATTATATACATCACTAGCCGAACTATTTTCAAGATCTCTTTAAATATGGCGTCACTTTCTTCAAATTCCCTCTCAGTGACTTGGAAAATATCATATGGTTTCCTATAAAAAAGAAAACGTAGCAAATATTACAAAAATTGATATAATGCGCCACGCACGAAAACGGCCCTTGTGCAATTTGCGGACAACGCAAGCCAGATCATAAGCGCAGACTGATCAGGGCCTTCATTGTCCGCTTACAGAATCAATGGATACTGTCGTATATGTAGCCGAATAGAGAATGCTCAGATCAGACTGCACGGATGCGCAAGCTGATCTGGACCTACGTTGTCCGCAAATTGTATTAGGGCCTTTTCGTGCGTTACGCATCATATTATTTTATTTTAATATCTCTTAACTAGTTATATATATATAGAGTTAACCCTCTGTACACCGACACTCGATACAACGACAAAATGCATTATAATGACAATTTGAATATCACGAAACCGTCGCTCAAGAGATGACAGTTTATGAGAAATTGCGCATGAATATTGCAATATGTTTTGGATATTTGTTAGAATCGCCTCCTCAATGAGGCGATTCTAACAAATATCCGAAACATATGTTCTATGAGGAAATAAGAATAAAGCAAAGTCTTTCTCACATATCATTCTGTAAATTTAGCATTCTTTACAAAAGCAAATTCATTTTAATGGCAACATCTTTGGGAACAAATGCTGTCGTTGTAACGAGGGATCACTGTACAAATGAGTTGCAAAATCAGAAAACATATTTTCGGACATGTGCGCCCAGCGATTATTTACATCACTATACGCTGTCGCGTACAGACAACCCTCTTTATACCGACACTCGATACAAAGAAGATATTCGTTATAATGACAATATGACTGTCAGGAAACTTCGCTTAAGAGGTAACAATTAGTCACAAATTATGTATGAATATTATATCTCAGTACTTCAAAGAAACATATGTTTTGGATATTTGTTAGAATCGCCTCGGTGAGGCGATTCTAACAAATATCCAAAACATATGTTCTATGAGGAAATAAGAACAAAACAGGACCTTTCTTAAAATCCAATCTGCTCATTAAGTATTCTGTACAACAGCATATTCACTTTAATGGCAACGTTTTTGAGAACAAATGCTGTCGTTGTAACGAGGGTTCACTGTAGTTTGAACAGATTCTTTACTGGGAGCATTTTTGAAAGCAAAGGAAGCCAAATGTCTTCATTTGGACAACCGACACTCTAATAAGACTGCGCGGATGCGCAGGCTGATTTGAGACTTCGGTGAGGCGATTCTAACAAATATCCAAAACATATGTTCTATGAGGAAATAAGAACAAAATAAGACCTTTCTTAAAATTCAATCTGCTCATTAAGTATTCTGTACAACGGCATATGCACTTCTTCATGTCTTCATTTGGACATTCTAATAAGACTGTGCGGATGCGCAGATTGATTTGATACTTCAATGAGCGCGTAAGTGAGACGGTGTCTGTGTAGGATGATTTGAGTCTTCATTGAGCGCACAACATCACGAAAACATGCCTATATATTTTTGACCCCCTTAAACCCCACTTTTATATAGTAAAACTGGGTTTACAGGGGTATACATTATTTTTCTTAATTCTGCTCAAAAACATTGATTGTGGGTACTCGTTAGAACCGCCTCGGCGAGGCGGTTCTAACGAGTAGCCACAATCTATGTTTTAAGCAGAAATATGAAAAATATCTGAGTTTTTTAGCTGAAAATTTTCAGTTGTTGGTGGTGAAATTTTCTATACATTTGAATAGGCGTGTTTTCGTAATGAGTAAGACGGTACGTTTTCTCACACTGTGGCTCATATGGACGATCAAAACGTACATATGTATATTGAATTTGCACAATGCGCACTTTAAAGTTTAAGTAATTAACATTTAGTAAATGAATCTTTCACACATTAGTTTAGCGTCATTTATCAGAAAAAAAATAATATTTTACTAAATCAAATGTGCACAGCAAAAAAAATCATGGAAAAATGTGCATGCTTACATACATAATCATTCAATTTCTTGAACTTAAAAGGACTGCATACAGCTTCAAAGGAAATAACAGATACAAAAAATATCCATTTGCCTTTTTCTCCCATTTTTTCCCCTTTAAGTGTATCCACATTTAAAAAATGTTTTAATTAATAAAGATAGAAATCTTGTTTCCCTTTGCAAATTGTAGCCAGATCCAGTAAGCATTCTACATAAAGCTATAGCGGGCCGTTATCGGCCCGTCAGGGTAGCTGACAAGCCGATAACGGCCCGGGATAGATTTATGTAGAATGCTAGCTGGGAGTCTTTTAAATGTGTCTATTCACCTTTGATCCCATTGGGGCAGAATGGACTTCAAGTAGAAGTAATGTCTGGTTAGTTTTTATTAATGCCATGTTTTATAGAAATTCCTCTACTTAATACAAATAGTGTAGACTTGAGCAGACGCAGCATTCTGTGGCGTCGGATTGTGGTTTTTACTGTTTTTCATTGTCCTTTCATGGGACGCTAGGCATAAAACAGGTTCATGATCGGCGTCGGGCCGCAAAATCCTTGCATTTATACAAACAGTAAATGTCCAGTTTAGACTGGCAGTTATTCGGCACGTCCTTAGATACTTTGTCTGTAGCATTCAGTTGCTAAGTAGGTTCCCAGCTAGCATTCTACGTAAATCTATATCGGGCCGTCATCGGTCCGTCAGCTACCCTGACGGGCCGATGACGGCCCGATATAGATTTACGTAGAATGCTGACTGGGTTAGTCCGTGAAAGATAGCGCATGTGTGCAGGACATGAGGTCATGCGAAGTTCAGATACTTTTCAAGGTGCCTTTTTTAGCAACGTGGCTCAAAGTTATACTGCTTTTGTATATCCATATACATGCACATGTAACTAAATACATCATCTGCAATACCATGTCAATACATTCATGTAGATTATCAAAGCAACCATACGTAACCATTAGCCTCAACGTAGGAAAACGCACCTTCTGACATGTGCCCAAAGAAGACTCAAATCAGCCCGCGCATCAGCACAGTCTAATCAAAGTTAGTAGCCCGCACGAAGAAACCTTGTACCCTTGGGTATCCATTAAGCGCCCAATGAAGATTCTGATCAGACTGAGCGAATTTGCAAGCTCGTCTGAATCTTCGCTGGACGCATGTACCTTTTTCTGACTTTGCAGTTGTTATCATAAATATTATGGGCAATTAAACTTGTTCACTTTTTTTTTGTATAAAACAATATAATCGTATTACATGTAAACCGTATTCAAGACATAGAGAAAAAGATGCAATTTTGTTCAGCCCGGCAGACTGCATTATGAAAACATGTCTATTCAGATACATTGAAAATTTCACCACCAAAAACTGAAAGTTTTCAGATAAGAATTCAGATATTTTTCATATTTCTACTCAAAACATAGATTGTGGTTACTCTTTAGAACCGCCTCGCCGAGCCTGTTCTAACGAGTACCCACAATCTATGTTTTTGAGCAGAAATAAGAAAAATAATGTTTACCCCTGTAAACCCCAGTTTTACTATATAAAAATGGGCTTTCAGGGGGTCAACATTATATAGGTATGTTTTCGTGATGAAAACAGATACCTCTGTAAACAGTGTAGATCTAGATGTCACGCCTCGTCATGGGCTGTCTCATCAGGATATACCCTGTTTGCCATTCGGGTTTCGATGTTAGATTGAAACCCCTATTTGCATCAATGAACATGTCCAAACTGAAGACTGGATGAGCCCACTTCAGAAACAGGGGTAAGAAGCTTAAAATTAATGTACAGCATCCTAATGCATTTAAAAGCAAATAATCAATGCTATAGGAAATTAATCTTAATTGCGTATGCGAAAAGAGAAGGAACAGATTTGCCTGCTCTGGTACTTCTTTATCAGCACAAACAATAAGGCCCATTTTTGTACGACGCAGCTGAAATGATTTATTTCGGTTAACTGTGAAGTAATGATGTGCACCAGGAATGGCTGTATATCATTCTATATCGTGCATGTCATCATCGTATGACTCGAAGGTAACAATAGTTATGCATAATATACATACATGTGAAAGTGAATGACAACAGTTATGCATTATGTACATGCATGTGAAAGTTGATGAAAACTTTTATGCGTAATGTACATTCACGTGAAAGTGAATAGTGCAACTCGGAATTTGGTGTAATTTACCACACGTTTAGCCAATATACAGTTGACTCTCGTTATCTCGACCTCGCTTATCTCGAATAACCGCTTATCTCGAAGTGAAAATCTGGTCCCTGCCTATACATGAAAACCTAACAACCGATGGAAAATATTGTAGAAAAGAGGAGAAATTGCTCCTAAGGAGCAGTTTCTCCTCTTTTCCACAATATTTTCAATATATCTCTAACTTCAAAAGTCCAATTACCTATCAGTTTGTTAAATGTGGTTAATCAAATTATTTTTTCCTCAATTCTGCAAACCTGATATGTCGAACTACGGATATCTCGAAGTATTTCAGAGAGTCCCTTGGAATTCGAGATAACGAGAGTCGACTGTAGTTATTGACAAATACCCAAAAACCACCACAATCATGAAGCACAGTCTTCCTGAGGAAACAAAACAAAGAGAGACGGGGAAAAATAATGATGAAACAATGCCATATATGAAACCACCGACGCACAAGGACATGCAACAGAGGAACCGTCTCGGAATGGTCAGTAGGAAATTAACGTGAGGCGAGGGGGCGCTTGAGCTCGCGCTAAACCTCACTAGTTTGAAGACCTGGGACGAGTTGCATAAGGCGAGCGTTACAAAGCGCTTTGTGGCGCTTCGCAATGCAACGGTAAGTTACCAAAAAGCGCTTCGTAGCGCTTTGTAACTGTGTTCGGAGCTGACTCGCTATCTGAAACAGACTGTTGCATAGCAACGAGACAAAACAAAATGGCGGCGCCCGATGTAGTCAGTGTCCGTTTTAAGAGATGAAATGTTTCTTATTTATTTTATTGTCCTTAGACGACGTGCATTGTGCAGAAATGACCATAGAACACACCAATCCTTCAAGCAAGTTTTTTTTTTTACGAGAAATTCCTAGTTTGAAAATCGTGTCATTTTGGCAGACATTTTAAAAAGCGCTCCAAACAAACAGACCGTTGCATAGCAAGGAAAAATCGCTACGGGGCGCTACATGAAAGCGCTTTCCTTTTGCAACTCACCCCAGTTTGGATAGTGGAGAAATAACTTACACCATGAGGGCCCCAATGTCCTTGTAATAACGTTATTAGTATCTACTATACCTTCTGTACTTCATACAGAAAATTCATAGAGAACCAAAAGAAAATTAATTATTTCCTCAAAACACTGCAGGTCAGTATTCACACGTTAAATTAAAATTATATGCATGATAAAGGTCAACTGAACGTTCAAAATTGAAAGTAGTATTTAACGGAAATATATACGCATGGCAGATGATTTTATTCAGAGAGATATTACTTTAAACTCAAAATGTCGTATTAAGTGTTTTGTATGAATTTTATATATGTTCGCTATTTTTGCAAAATATAAGAGCATATGTGTGGTACTATATACCCGGTTTTAGTCGGTAAGGTCCTCTACTGTAATAGAAATATAACATACCACTGGTCATTTGAACCTTCGGACTCATAAGATCCAGTTGTCGTGCTTTTACCGTCATCTGACGTTTGTCGTTTTGGCGGTAGGCTAACATTATCCTGTGTGTAACTGGACTGACTCGGTGGTGGCGGGGCGTGCCTCTTCTTGCCTATGCCTTCCAATTGCCCATCCTCATTATTGCTGAGCTGTTGCAGCTTCTCCTTCAGCAGGGCTGCAGTGTCTGTGTATCCGATACCACTATCATCAGACTTCCTGGGTGTGCTGTTGACGGGACCGTCACTGAGATCAGCGTCGTTTGACGTCATCGAAAGTAGAGAAGCCTGCGAGCGCTGGCGTTCTAATTCTGCTAGCTCTTCTTGACGTCTCTGTTCTTCTTCTTCCAGTTGTCGTTCGTGTTCTATGCGCTCAAGTTCTTCTAGCTGGAAAAGAAGGAAACAATGTATGAGTTTCCTCATTAGACCATTTTCTTGAAGCTCAGTAGCATTTATATAAATACTACTATGAAATACATTTGAGTGATATTGCTAACCAATTGAATAAAATCGTTTACATGTCCTACCAATAATCTTTAACATTTGACTACTCGAGGAAACTTAGTAGGCAGTATTTTTATGTTTTATCATATCATTCTAACACAACTCATTAAACTATTAGCATAGTTTTACCGTAGCATGGCAGGTGGTATAAATAGGCACATGCTAATAGCAAACACTGGAAAAAAAATTACAGATTTAATTTGACCACTACAGTTGGTGTTAAATGCTGTGTGGTTGTCCTATAAAATGTCTCCACTCGCCTAGTACTGCTGCATAATGCAGGTTTTTATCTTTGTTTTCCATGGGAACTTTGATCTTATTCTGGTATCTTGGAAAACTCAGTTCCGCATAAGTCAGTGTTTGTTGGGTGTATGAAGCCCTACAAACAACACTGCTGTTATAAGAGTTTCCATCAAACCAAACTCCGTTTTCATTACGAAAACACGCCTATCCAAATATATTGAAAATTTTACCACCAAAAACTGAAAGTTTTTAGATATTTTTTAAATATTTTTCATATATCTGCTCAAAATATAGATTGTGGGAACTCGTTAGAAACGCCTCGATGAGGCGGTTCTAACGAGTACCCACTATCTATGTTTTTTAGCAAAATATGAGAAATAATGTATACCCCTGTAAACCCCAGTTTTACTACATAAAAGTGGGGTTTAAGGGGGTCCAAAATATACAGGCGTATTTTCGTGATGACCGTTCTTTTTTGTGTGCTCATTGTTCACAAGGGCAACCATTATAAATTCTGTTTTACTCCTCCATTACATGGGCCGCGTCAAGAGAAAAAGTGTTTTTGAGCATAGCAAAATGTGCGGATTTACATCAACCTGCGCATGCGCAAGGTCTCATCCAGGCGTTTTCTCTCCATTGATACATTCTATAGTAGCCAATGATTCTGGCACCGGACAACAAATGCACTGAGGATGCGCTTACAGTGATGGTTAAGAACAGACTGCGTTATGCGCAGTCTCATCAAGACCATCGCTGTAAGCGCATGCTCCGAAGGCAAATGTTCGCTTTGTATGGCTCATATGATATAAATATAAACAAGCAGCTGCAGTTATCAAGCAGTATTGATAAATATATTTGTTTTTATTTTTGCCCCGAAACATATCTTGTGGACGTCTATAATTGGCACGTTAAGGAGCCTCTCTTAATAGGCGTTTGCAATGGAATCAGAAGGCCTTGCTTACAGAATAATTAAGGAAACAAAAGGGACAGTGCATACCCAAATCAGAACCCGATGTTATATCAGGGTCTACACTGTTTTTATTAAATACAAGATTTTCTATAAAGATTATTTATCAACTAGTGATGACCACATGCTGCTAGTTAACGATTTGCATTTAGTTTGCTGTACGAAGGGGATAATAGTTTGAAGTATAAACATTTCAAATTACACCGCATTACATTTCTGAAATTTTGGCTTTGGGCGTGATTCATGGGTTTACTTACTTTTTCTCTAAGACAGGCTTCAATGTCATCTTTTTGCCATGTTTTCATGAACACCTGAAATAACAGATACCCTTACGTTATAATTAACTTTTACCACTCTCTAGGCAAATTCAGCAGACAACAAATTAAGGATATTTTGCTTATTTTTTCCAAGAAAACAGGATTTGACATTTCATGCAACTGTCTCCATTGGAGACAATTTGCATGTAATGTCAAATCCTGGTTTCTGGGAAAAATAAGAAAAAATATCCTTAGTTTGTTGCCTGCTGAAAAATTTAACAAGCATGCTAAGCGTTAAGATTGAGTGCATGGTTAATGTTTGTTAAAACAGTAATTAATATTATACGATAACTTTTTATGATATTGCGCATTTATTGCGCAATTAAACTGCTTGGTAATATTGACACGATAATATCACAGTTTGTGCCTCCCTGTTGCTTTATGCAGTCTGTTTCTTGCACTCAATAACTATTAAATGACACATAAAGGTTGCTGGACATTTTCAGTACCTAAGAATAATGTTGTGAAAAGGAGTTTGTTTCATGTTGCATCTTTTATTTTTTTCTCGTCATAATACTCCATAAAAACGATTGTGCAATTTGTACGTCAGACGTTTTGGTCTGTATTTAAAAAAAAACACACCCTTACAGATTACTAAATTTGAGATTTCAGCAGTTGACGTTTAGGAACTGGATACACTAGGTAGATTTTTCATCACGTCTCGCAAAGAATACCACTATTGTGAATTCCTGTTCTTTTTTACTCACCAAACCATTTTAAAAGGGTTCTGCTGTAAACGAAAAGAATTCACTCCCAATGTATGCAACTTATTTGTTAGAGTAGATTTACCGAAAGGGGAAGAGAAATCTTGACAGAGTTGCTTTCACTGAAAGTGTAGTCATCCCCTTAGAATGCTTATGTGGAGGCCAAAAAACGTTGCCCTGTTATATCTCAGTACTTCAAAGAAACATATGGTTTGGATATTTGTTAGAATTGCCTCGGTGAGGCGATTCTAACAAATATCCAAAACATATGTTCTATGAGGAAATAAGAACAAAACAAGACCTTTCTTAAAATTCAATCTGCTCATTAAGTATTCTGTACAACGGCATATTCACTTTAATAGCAACGTTTTTGAGAACAAATGCTGTCGTTGTAACGAGGGTTTACTGTACTTCTACATAGCTGTTACGGCTAACGTCTGTCTTTATCAGACCTCGTGACGGGACACAATGACAGAGTCTGTTGTTTCAAGTTTTTTGTTTTATTACGAAGGGACTATCTTAACATGTATCCACTAACTAAATTTCAATATATATAATGGAAAAATCAGGAATACTTGGCTTTGAGCAGCTTGAGATAGATTTTGCTGAATAAAGGATGGAAAATAAAAGTAAAAAAGGACTGCCTTCGAAGACATAATAAACAAATTAAAATGTTTAAAAACTAAAATATTCTGAAAATTCGCCCTAGAATGCATACCCTTGTACAAGGAACCCTCGTTACAACGACAACATTTGTTCCCAAAGATGTTGCCATTAAAATGAATTTGCTGTTATACAGAACACTTAATGGTATGTAAGAAAGGACTTGTTTTGTTATATCCTCAAAGAACATACGGTTTGGATGTTTGTTAGAATGACCTTACTGAGGCGTTCTAACAAATATCTAAAGCATAAGTATCTTTGAAGTAATTAAAGGCTCTATATTCCTCAAATAATGGACACTTTATTACCCAAGAACCATTTCATAAATTGATATATGGTATTAATACAATCATAAAATGTGGCACCTGACAGCCTGTAAAATTTCAGTTAGTCTCTCGTTCTTGAAATGATTTTTATTGTATCTCTGAATTAATGCTGCCACCAATAATTCAGAGATACGATAAAATAATCATTTTTATCCAGTTCAAAAACGAAAGACTAATTGAAATTTTTCAGGCTGTCCGATGCAACATTTTATAATCGTATTAATACTATATATTAATTTATTAAACCTTTCTTGGATAAAAAATGTCTACTTTTGAGGAATACGGAGCCTTTAATACAAGCGAAAGTTTCGTGACAGTCGAATTGTCGTTATAATAAATTTCATCGTTGTATCGAGTGTCAGTATAAAGAGTGTTGTCTGTATATCACTGTGTTCACTACATATCATAAGGGAACACATTTAGCGAAATTTAACGAATAGCCAAACAGTAGATTTGCATAACAAAATAAGAACACAATATTGATACTTTTGTTCAGAAACAACATCTTACCTTTGATTTTCCTATTTTATATCCTTGTATTCTGGCTTCTTCCAATATATGTATGCTTTTTTCGTAGTCATCCAGGTCAAACTCTTCTTCTAGTATTATTCCATATCTAAATAACAAGAAGAAGTACTTAGTGGCTTTTCACATCCAACCATGTTATTTTGATTATCTATCTTATTACCTGCTAGAATGCTTATAAATGTCCAGAAGTTGTCCAAAATTGAGCAAACAATACAACAATAAATGTTTAACTTGACCAAGCTACTGCTAATTTATAGGCAATAAACAGTTGATGCTTTAATTACCCACTCTTGAGACAATAGAATTCGAGTTTTATATCATAGGTGTCGAAGGAGCAAATTCAATGGAATGAGAAGCAGTAGTGTCATTAAAGAAAACTATCTTTATGCCGTACTTTAATTTCCGCCACCAGGAAGTAAGTATAAGAAGGACAGACGTAACAACCATGTAATGTCCAAACTACAATTCCAGTGCCGTCAACATACACAAGTGTTTGAATTTAAGTCTCATATTTTAATATAAATTTGTTAACCCTTTCAGCCCGGTAGACCAAACAAATGTTTATGTAAAGAGTGCTGATCTAGATGAGGTTCTATATTGTTTGTCATTCGGTTCTAGATTTTTTTTTACTTATGTCCCTATTTGCAGCAGTGGTTGGTCCAAATTCAAAGACAGAAGAGGCCATTGCACAAACTCAAGATGAAATGGTTTAGACAGGTTTTTCTCTGTACATTACATGGTACATTGATATTATTCCTCTTAGAGCTGGAATAAATGCAGTGTAAAAGTATTGATATGCCAGACCCAATAATCCTTGGCGTGCATATCATCCACTGTTTCCGTTAAAGGCTTACCTAAGCATGTGAGAAAAAAAGGTCATAAATGCCGGAAGATTTCTACCAGACCACTTTATTCAACTGTTGATTCACAGATATTCCACGTCGGTTATAGATGTATGACTTTGTCAAACTGATTGATAATATGTATGTATTCAATGAAAGCCTTTGTTACATAGTTAATAAGATACCAATGTCAAATCAGCCATCATAAGGAACATAATCTTAATTGATCGATGATTAAAATTTCTATTTAATCACTGGGCGTTTTTATTACACGTTATAATAATTTGGGTCTACAAATTCTTAGAACAATTCGAATGCAAATGTAGCCATTTGTGCTAAATAAAGGAGTATTTTTATTTCAATGTCTGGCTTGATACTATACATACGTTTAATTTTAAATTTTAATTAGACAGTAATCATTGTTAGTAAGAATGTAACCATAAATGACAATTTGTTGTGCATGTCAAGCAAAACTTACATTAACTCCGAAACCTGCACTACTCAATAATTTTATGGTAATTTATACTATTCAATGCAGATAATGACCCTTCACTAGCATCGAAGGGCCCAGACTAGCCTGCTTAACATTGTGGTCTTATCAGATTCTTTTCTGTTCGCCGACTGCTGGTTTTGTAACCAGATAACTAAGGCCTTGATTAGACCGGGCGAATGCACGGGTAAGGCTGGGATTTCGTTTCCTGGATATGGCATTAGTGGCGTACTCTTGCACAGATTAAAATACGAACAAATAGTAGAAATGACACCTATTAAAAGATGACACATCAATTCTAGGGTCGTCCGTAGCACAGCAAGTTACACGATCAGTATTTATCATATGAGCCTTGTCAAGCGAACAGATGTCTTCGAGTATGCGCGAAATGTACACATTCAGATTCATCCCACGCATGCACAGGATCTCTTCGGGGTATTTGCTCTCAACTGATACATTCTATAGTATCAGATGATTCAGTTAGCGGATAGTGAAGGCCTTGATCAAACTGCGTGCATGCGCAGCCTCTGATCTGGGCCTTCGCTCTCCGCATATTTCCGAAGACACTTTCTCGCATGGCGAGGCCTGTATTATCACTTTATCATTGTTCCGAAATAACTGAAATACTATTGATGGAACAATAAAACACTTATACAACAACGTCATGCTATCGAATGTAAATTGCAGGTACAAGTCACGGAATTTCCATTGCATTTTATGGTCCGTAATATTCTTTACCGCCTGTTATCATTCGTAAGATGCCACGACTGCTCTAACATTGAGCAGCCATTGACAGTCTCACCCCCGGCTTTCTGGAAAAAAAAGACTTTTCCATCTCTGAGTTTTGACATGTGCATTGCTGCAATCAGATGTGTCATTTAAAAATCAAACACTAAATGGCAAACTGTGTATATTCTGATGAGACGGCTCGTGACGAGCGTCTTATCTGGATCTTCACTGTTTATAAAGATATTCTGGTCTGCAGTGATGAAAGGTTTGAGCCAGATCCGCTATGTACATACATTAAATACTATGCACGAACCTGGCATAATAAACTATCTAGAAACGAGTGATACATTCGTACTTTTTTAGAAAACAGGTATACTTTACAATTTGAACGTAGTTAATATACAGTTAAAAAGCAATAGAAATACTAGTGAAAGCATGCGTGTACTACATTATAGATGATATCATTTTTCAATCTAATGACATACCTGTCAACGAAATCCTCAAATTTTATTCTAACTGGGTATCCGTCCCGCCGTAACTCGGCTAATTCCATCAATCCATTGCATAATAACTGTCTTCGAATTAGCTCCGAATCAAACTTGCCAGCCGATAAATGGTGGTTAGGTTTAACACATCTAAAACAATAGTAAGACACACATGATATATTCTGATGAATTTACAGTCCAAAATGCCAAGTAATATATCATGGTTTAATTTAACATACCTACAATGAAAATAGTGAAGAAATTACAAGCTCCGCTAACTTTTAAATAGATCACCCCTTATTGCTTAATTGCTTGATATATATAAAATAAAGCTAATTTTTCTTATCTGGGATAATTCTGCAGTTTGTATTCAGTTCAGATAAGATGTGTCAATTCAACATTTTTTCAATGGTACCGACATATACACACTTCAAATGTTTTGTTGTTTTTTTTCATAATTTTCGAGTCTCTTCAACAGTTTATCGGTACTAGAATTTTAGCGTTAAAGATAAAATCAAAGCGATTTTGGACAGTAAGGAAACACTTTAAATAGCTTTCGTGTAAAGTTATAATTCAAAAACCGTTAGTCAACGAAACAGCGGATATTCCCCGTCTTTAACCACGACGGATTGTACATTTCAAACCACGCACATTTATCTGTTTCTAAACTTTCAAACCACACATATTAATTTGTTTCTAAAATAAGAAGCATATTAATGTCTTAAGGAATTTGGGCAGCTTTTATTTTTAATTTATTTAAATTGTTAAGCCTCGGATTTGTCAAAATTTGTTAAATTTCATATGACAACAATATATCATGTATCATAACCTAAAGTGTCATATATACTTAATTAACTAATAATTCATATCCGATTTGAGCCGCGCTAAATGGTTTTCTTGCCCAATTTGTTGATAGCGATGACGTCGCTAACCAGAAATTCACTCTCTGCTAGGAGAGTCATCAGACACTGATGTTTCAACGAATAGCAAAGACATGTCAAGCTACGGCATATGTCTCTGTTGATCGAGCCATTTCCTCTCATACTTGCCCAGGACACCACTTCTCATTGCGCTTGCCATCAAGCTTCTATTTATTTTCCTGTAACCGCACATATTCATTTGTTTCTAAACTAAAAAAAAATATTAGTGATTTAAGAAATTTAGACATTCTTTTATTTTTCATTTATACACTTTGTTGACCATCGAATCTGACAAATCAGATTTATCAGATTATTAGATTATTTCCATGCTAACCGCAAAAAAGCCAAATTCTACCTCAGATTGGCGTATGAATTTATTCAGTGTGGTTAGTACATGTATCTGTTTATTTGGCATACATTGTCGTTTGATCATAAAATATGTGCGTAGCAAATGATGCAGAAACTGAACTGTGTGGCTCAAACAAATATGCAAATATTAAACACAATCAAACTTTCCTACCTGACAAAGAGGGGCTGTGCCTGTGATAACTTTGTCATAAGCTCAGACAGTGACCTCTAAAATAAAAGTGAAATACATTTAAAATACTAAACGTTCTAAAACCTGCTATCGTATAGTGTTAATCCAGATCAAAGGGAACCATTTGATCGGAATCTACAATGTTTATCTTTCCGACAACATCATAGACACAACCCTAAGTAGTAAAATGGAATACTGAACATTGGAATCATGGTATATTCAAAAATATAAGTGAAGCTACCCAGGAAATGCCACAGTCACGAATCACAGCCTTACCAAGGCACCAAAAGAAGGACAGATGAGGAACATATCGCAATGACTAAAAAAACTATTGACGCAAAGACAAAAAGAACTGCAACAGAGGAACCACCGCCTTGGAACGGTCAGTAGGAAAACTACTCGGGTAAGTTGAGCAAGTAAAACGATCACCTACTGATTTAGGACCGTCGTCACGAGTCCGACTAGGGGCGGAATGATTCTCTTGGATAATATAAATTTACTTGAATGGAGTATTTATTGCATTATCTCATTATTATCGTTCTGAAATGACTACAGTATTATAAATGGGACAATAAAGCACCAATATCACAACACCAGGACCCTGTTGTTCAAAACTAACGATGTCATTAGTTATCGTATCGTTAAGATTTTTATCATTAAATATGGCATATACGCTAATATGTTTGCTGAAAAAATGGGAGTATTTGCAAAAGCTACTAACATTTTTTCAGCAAAATACCTGTGAATTAGATATTTTACTTACTAGAACATTTTGACCACTAACGAGCTCGTTAAGCTAAGATGCTTTGAACAACTGGACCAGGTTATCAAATGTAACACTTCATAGCATTTCAAAACATCTGAGCCGCAGCGTGAGAAAACGCTCTTTCTGACATGGGCGCCCAACCAAGACTCAACTCAGCCTGGGCAACCACGCAGTCTGATCAGAGTATTCGTCGTCCGTGTGAAGAAGGTTTGCACCATTGGCTACCAAAATGAGCCTGGTGAAGATATATTTTGAAGGATACATAAGATAAGTACGATGTTCCTGCTCATTAATACTACATACCCTGTGGAAGTAATAATTTACATAAGCTTCTCAATTCGAAGTTTCCTATACTTCTGGACAGCTAAAATCCTTACCAAACTTACTTTAAACTTAAGTAAATATTCTTTGAGTAATTTGTACTCTATCTAAACTGTTGTGAGGAAATGGCAAAAACTCCAGTTGTGGATGTGGCACCTGGATTTATTCAGTATAGCAAGCGCTAAACGGATAGAAGGATAAAAGTGGTTTCTGCACAGCACCTATTTAAGTAGATAATGATTTTTTTTCCAATTCGCATGGCGATATAGTAGATATTTTAGGTATTCATGGATTAACAATGGGCTTCTTACCTTAAAATGTCTTGTAACTGTCGGAGACGGTCGAACGGAAGTTACACTGTCGAGGGTTTCACTGGACAAAGCTCTGAAATGCAAAACAAAATTTTGTCACAATCTGAGACCGGTCATTCAATGATTCCTTAAGCTATATGTGAACAGTGAAGAAGAAGATAAACGTGCACATTTGAACAGCTTAATCGAGAGCTTCGTTTCTGCAGTATTGATGTTTTCTCCAGGAAACATCATCTAAAGATTCTGTTTGTTTTCCTGATAGACTGCACGAAAAGAGATAAGGTCGGGTTAAGTATGTGGTGGCCCACAAATTGCATTTAGGTAGGTATTGGACATGGTGCAAAATTTCGTTCTGTGTATCTTTTTAAATATTAACTTAAAGGTAAAGCAATTTATCTGAATTGTTTGCCGAGTTTGATCTCATTTCGTTTACTGACAGGAACAGCTCCCTTACTAGTTAAACCTTTTATATATTTGGGCTACTTTTCGAAATCGATCCTCAGTGAGAGGAGACGTAATTTTAATATCAGGGTTACTTTCTTTCAGAGTGTAGCTATTCTCCTTTAGTCTTGGTTAGCGTTTAAATATGTACAGTCTGATAAGGATCACCAAAATACATTCCCGTTTTATAAGGATTCTGCATGCGCACATCCTATCTGGACACTGAAAAGTCATTGGATAAGCTCAGTCTTTGAGATACATGCTTCTGATAGCCAACGTGTCTCAAAGACTCAGCTTAGAATTTTAGATGCATGTGCAATAGTTAACATATCCATATTGGCTGTTACTGATACTTCCATGACAAAGTAGAAAATAATGTGCAATGGTTTGTATTGTTATAATATTATAAACAACCATCAAATAGGAGTACCGTATTCGACCTAATTACCGCACATACCCCTATAAGCGCACAGTCAAGAAATTCCGTAGTCTTCAGATTACAACCAGTGTACTTTTTTTCTTTACTTCTTTACAAAGGCATATGTTGTGGGTACTCATTTGAATTGCATCGACAAGTCGATGCAATTCAAATGAGTACCCACAACATATGCCCTTGTAAAGAAAGTCAGAAAAACTCGCATAGTCATCATTAAATAAGTTCTTTTCTGATCTTTTTTATAGTGTATCCTTAGTAGATAGATACATATTTGACCACAAATGAGTGTGTCCTGTAATTTTGAAAAAACCTAAGCGCACAGTGCGGTAATTAGGTCGAATACGGTACATTTTAAAAATAGTATAGTCGATGTCCAAGAAGATACACAATAACAGAACACAGGTCTCAATGAAACCAAGGCAGTATTATCAAACCCAAGATGACTCCAACACATGATTATCAGACCCAGGAATTATTTCTCGTTGCTTTTTTGAAGCGCGTTAAACAAGGCATACCAGAAATGTACCTGTTCTTCAAACATTGTGATTTGTATGTACAGTAAAACTTTAATGACTCAAACACTGATGGCTCGTTTACCATGGCTAATTCGAACTTGTTTCTGAGTCCCTAGGAAATTTCCTTGATAACCCAAGAAAGCAAATATTTATGGATGTTTTAGGGAAAATTTCTTATTCTATCATAAAATGTATGTTGGATGTACTCATTAGAATCGCCTCATCGAAGCGATTTTAATTAGTACAGTTAACACACCATTTTCCCAGCTAGCATTCTACATAAATCTATAGCGGGCCGTTATCGGCCCGTCAGCTACCCTGACGGGCCGATAACGGCCCGCTATAGATTTATGCAGAATGCTTACTGGGTTGTATAGAAAATAGAAAAGACATCCCTAAATTATTTCCATTTGCCCCCCTGACCTGACGATGCGATTAACCCTCATTGGCTTGAACCATCCATGTCTAGAAAGATTTTGCATGGTGTTAAAGCTATTCGAGTTATTGAGGTTTGACTGTATATTGCAAACTTTACACAAACGCCGTTCCTTATTTGCCTTGTGTTGAATTTAATAATTTGTTTTCTTTATCTTGCTTGCTGAAATTAACATAATACTATCACCTTACACCTACGTATATTAGCATCGAAATTGTTTGTGAACAGAAACTGAATTACAAGAAAGTCGACGTTATCATTAGATGTTTCTGATGTCGTCAGAAAAAGACATTACAAACATTGTATTCTAGTCTCAACTGGTTAAACTTTATATTTTGTACAATTACAAACAATCAATATAAGAATTATAGTCGTCCAGATGAAAATACACACGAAAGCAAAATATTAACAGAGCAGGTCACTCATATGTATTCGTCCGTGATCTGCACTACAAAAAAACAGCACTGGGAATCAATTAACTAGGAATTTCAAACGTTATATGCACACATTTAGATTGTTTTTCATAAAGTGTTGAAAAATACTAAATTAAATATATGTACTTTATACACCCCGCCCTTTAAAGCGCACACGTATGAATACAAGACAGCGATATATATGTCAGATGGTTCGATAGACAAAGATAAATATATAAAATGTATACATGCATGTTGACAACACTTTGCATATCATTTACACATAAGCAAAACACATATAGGATATTATTTCGCACGGGTTAAGGAAATACAAATTGATTTTTAGAACAGGTGTTACTATATGACAGAGTCACAGTTCGATTCCCGTTCCCTCCTTTTTATATTCAGGAATTTTGTAAACCTGTGGTGTTGCCTGGTTATGTCACCACCTCAGTTGTGTTTGAACATAACATAATTAAATAGAACACTATGCAAAAAAAAAAAAAAAAGTAAAAAAACGTTTTTTTTTGTAGTGTAGCGAGTATATTTCAAATCCATTGGTTGAATATATACAGGTTGCTACATATTTAAGGGGAATGAATACACTTTCAGAGGAAGCAATCTGTAAAATTGTCTTTTTTAGTCACAAAAATTGACCTCTTTTTTGAAATATGGCGGATCTACCAACCATATCCAGCCCCCTTAATGCAAAACAACTAATACTTTAAATCCATATTCAGAACAATTTAGTAAGTTTTAACATACTGAAACCACCCTGAAGTATCGAGGACCTGTATATAAATGTGTGATACCAATCGGGAACCGAACTATGAAGTGTTATAATAAGAATACAAAAAGTGAATTTGATACATTACATGGCTAACCTGGCTTTGGTTATTCTCAAAGAAGCTTTTCTGGACAAACTTTCTCTCAGTCGTTGCGGTTCGATTACTGATGGCCAGGCTGCTGGCAGTTTGGGACGAGCGGCACACTTGCTGGCAAAGCTGAAAACAAATTAAATATATTTTAGCTGTGATAAAGCGTTATCTATTTGATGAAAGTTGCTAAAAATCAAGAGCTAGAATGCTCCGTACATGCACCAAACTAGTTCGTGGGATAATAAAATCTGTGAAGGCTGCCACTGGAAAAAAAGAACATATGAAATATTGCAAATCGTCAGTCCCATTTTATATAAGACTCTTCGTACTCTCCGTAGCCGGATAAAGTCTGTCATAACAACACGTACTAAAGTATAATCCAATCTACAGTTATGATTGATAGAGTTTATTCGGCATTTCAGCTCATATAAAAAGTTATCAAATGTAATGGTGAAACCGAAAAAAAATACTCTCGATAAACTGAACCCCAACCAAATTGGTATACTAAAACAAATCTCATGCGAATATTTTCGACTGTTATATATGAATATATGAAATCATTTTTGTTTAAAAGGCATTACAACGTGGACTGAATTTAAATTATATATACATTTTGGGTGTGGGGGTGTTAAGCTGTGTGTGTACATTTTTGACAAAAAGAAAGATTAAGCAAAAACTAGACAAAAAAAAAATAATAAAAAAATAAAAAAATAAATAAATATGTTCTTAAACCTTAAAAATTATAATATAACTAATCTCGTTTTGTTGTTCTTTTTTTTAAATCCAGCTTTGTATTACATCCTCAACACCAACCGCATCAAAACGACATATCATTTAAATTTGAAGCATGCTACCTTATAAGTACTGGAATCACCTAATCCTGTCACTTTGTTCTCAGTCTTGCCTCAAGAGTCTGTGTTTAAGGTGATTGTGTAATGTTTAGTGTCTTTGAAGTCAGAGCAAGTTTGTTGTAAAGATTGATTTGTACGTCAAGAAAAAAACAAAACCAAATCTACGCCAGCACATGAGAAAAGAGTACTTGTCACATAGGCGACCAGCAAAGGTCAGGTAAGCCTGTGCATACGCGCAGTATCGCCAGAGCCTTTGCTGTTCGCAGACAGGTAATAGAGACCATGAGAAAGCTTCAGGCACAAAACGCATATCTGTAGCTTAAATAGGGAACTGTGCACGCGCATTTGAAGAGCCACCAACCGGAAAAACATAAGGTCCACTTTTATGTGTTGGCTCATGTGGTTAAATGATCGCTTCCTCGATTTTGCTCCCCGCCTTTTAACATAATGTTTATTGTGGGAGTAATGTATTATGTTTTGGATTATAATGGTTAGTGAATCATATTTTGTTTTAAAAAATACCAAATCATGTTCATGACTTTCACTGATTACCGTTAACATGTCATTGGCCCTATGCAATGCAAGTCTACGCAATGAATTAACCATAAATGTTCATCAAAAATGTCACTCAATGAGCAACTGGTATGTAGGTACATGTATTTTAGATCATTTTAAAGGTAAGCAATTGATATAGAAAAGCGGAAGGAGGGGAGGGGCGGGAATCTAGGGTTGTGCAGAATGGAGATCAGTAGACCAGTACAGTCCCTGATGATACTGTCTCATCTGGTTCTACCAGTCTTAAAGCTGCTAGATGAGTGTCAAATAGTGTAGACCCTCTCCTGTATCGTCTTCACCGTTTACAACAGCGTAACTTTCCAACTATTCAGTGCACGTATTTTAATTGAACATAAATTTTCGAGCAGCCAAACACTTTTTTCATTCTTTTTCATACTTGCCCCAACATTTGAGCCCAAAATAAGTGGACACCATAACTGTTTACATGTGTCACAATTGTTCTATTAAACAGTTTAACCCTTAAAGCGCCATGCAAAAATTTGTAGAAGACATTTTGAATATTTTATTTATTATTATTCATTTTTCAGAGAAAATAAAAATAAGTCTTGACATTTCATGTGAATCATCTGCTTGGCAGATGATTCACATGAAATGTCAAGACTTTATTCTTTGAAAAAAAATTGTTTTCTGCTGCAGTTGTGATTGGCGCTTTAAGGGTTAACAATTCTATTTCACTATATGCTGATGTATCTAAAACAGTTGGATGAATGCCATAAAGTGCATACCCGAATCAGACACGGCTGATCTGGGTCTAATCTGTTTGCTCAGAAATAACTTTCCGACTATTTTGAGTCAATTTTGTAATAATTCCAATTATTCGGTCACCTCAACTCCTTACCGTACTTATCCTAAAGTTCTACAATTGAATTTGACAACCTAATCATGTGTGTAAAAATACTGACGAAATGGCAGCCAGTTGAGTCCCTAATATGCTGCTTGATGTTTATTTATATTATTATTTATGTTCCAATATTTAGGATAAATATGGCAATCCCAATCCCCAAAACAATATCGTGGACTCTTCTACTACAACTCTTTTGACAGGTCTATTACCAATACCAGGGTGTCTGGTTAGTTTTTATTAATACGTTTTATAGAAATTCTTGTATTTAATGCAATTTTAATGTCGTTCTACGACGTCTGATCTGGGTCTGCACTGTTTGCAAATGTCCCTTTTTGTGGGGCTCCAGACTAAAATAAGTTAGCATATTAACCCATTTGTGCCTAATTGATTCTACCATCTTGAAAGACAGCTTAATTCACTTGGTGTTTCAAGGGGTGTTTACAATAGTGCGGTTTTGTACGTGTAGCTTAATGGCAAAGAGTGTAGACCCAGATCAGACGCCGCAGAACGCGGCTTCTGATCAGGGTCTACACTGTTTTAAAAAACAAAAACAAAAAAATAACAACACTTGTTTACATCGAGAAAGTCAAACAAAATTGCTAAAAAAATGACGGATACGCTAACCACCACTTAATTGTTTCACAGAATAGTTGAAAATTGTGCGAGCATGACAAGCGATGGGTGGACCCGGACTCTCTCTCTCTCTCTCTCTCTCTCTCTCTCTCTCTCTCTCTCTGTCTGTCTGTCTGTCTCTAGTCTCTCTCTTATACGTGTTGTATGTTTCATCATAGAAATGGCTGAAAATGTATCGTATAGACATTGATAGCGTAGTTACTTCAGAGACAGTTTCCAGTAAGCCAAACTATTCTAGTTCTAATTCTTTGACATTTTGTAAAATGTTAAACTTGGAGGAAATAAATGTACATTCCTGGGAATCAACTCCGATATTGAAATATTTATCGCCTTTCTCATTGAGTGTTACGCTTTAAGAGAACAATTTGCGCTTAGAACAAAATCTGTCTTTAAGGTTAGCTTATCCGCTGTTCTTGAAAGGATTTATGTTTTTCTCTTGGCGCTTTTCGAAGATAATACAAATTTGCATATTTTTGTCATGATTTAATGCAAAACCACTTGTCGTAACTACTTATGCATAACACGTTTTATTCTAGTCAATGATTTAAAAAAAAAATCAAATATTTTCACTTTTTCCAATAGTAAAAAATGAATGCAAATTATGCAGAAATGTGTAGGATAGGTTATTTTGAGGCAAATTTTTAACAAGTATCGCTTGTTTAATTTTTCTGAAATTTTCACAATATTGTTGTCAAACATCAATAATTCAAATTCAAGAAAGAAAAACAGAAAAAAAAATTCTTACACAAGAATTTACTTTACTACAGAAATTGCAAAGGTCAGACAAATTTTTGGCCGTAAATTTAATTTTTGGTTAAATATTTCAGATCAAACCATAGAAACAGAAAAGACAAATGGTTTCTGATAAGATATGGTCAATCAGATCAAAATGTTTTCATTTAAAATTAAACGCCAAGCAAAACAAAACGTCTTTCCAAGTGATGTCGAAAGGACAGTAAGTAGTGTAGTCATTCACCTTAATCTCATTTAAGGGAACTGATACTTTTTCAGGGGAGGCGACTCTGTCAAAATTGTTTTACCTAGTTCTAAAAAGGAAAATAAGTTGTTCCCATTTTGAGCAAATTATTTCCTTTTAGAGCAGATCCTCTTTCCGAATGTATTGGTGCACAGGAAAGAAAATTGAAACTAATAATGGTTGTCTCCCCTGTAAACAATGGCGAAAAATCTGCCATGTGTATCCACCTGAAATCATTTAGCATATGGGCCGCTCCATGCGAAAATGTGTCTTCGAGCGTATGCGGACAGCGAAGGCTCTGATCAGACTGAGCATCCGCGCAGTCTGATCAGAGCCTTCACTATCCGCTAATAGAATCATTGGATACTACAGAATGTATGAATGGAGAGCAAAGGCCCGGATGATACTTTACGCAAGCACAGGATGATCTGAATCTGCGCATATTGCGCATGTTGAAATCACTTTTTCGCTTGACGCGGCCAATTTATTGTATATACATAGTTTGTTGGTCAGTTATATAAATGCTAGATGCCGTAACGGACATTACCTCTTAATTAATTGCTACTGAAGTTTTAGGTCGTCATAAATGCTATAAAACTGTTACAGAGACAAAATTTGTCACGCAGTGAGCAATTCATAAAAAGATAAAATAATGATGTTATTGAATTTAGTATGTCTTAAAGGGCATTAACATTTTAGTAAAAAAAACCCCAACCAAACAAAAACAAACAAAAAAAAAAAAAACAAAGAAAAAAAAAACTTAACGCTTAACACTCTGGGTAAAATTTTCAGACGATTGTTGAAATATTTTCTTATTTTCTCAGTAAACAGGGTTAGTCATTTCATGCAAAGTATCTCCAGTGGAGATAATCTGCATATAATATCAAGTCCTGTTTTCTGGGAATTATAAGAAAAATATCACCAATTTGTCGTCTGCTGAATTAGTCCAGAGAGAGGTACATGTAAAGGTTAAGACACCTGAAGTAGTACTCTACATTTTTGTGTTTTCATTAACCTTTAGCCCGCTCTAAGCAAACGAAAAATGGACGACACATGTTTTTTTTTTTTTGTTTTTTTTTTTTTTTCTTATTTCTACCTGAAAGTTGTTTGAAATTTAATGCAAATTAGCATACAGTGTAGGCCAGAATCAGACGCCGAATCGATGAAGAATAAGTCTAGATTAAATATCTTGACAAGCCTTGCATTTGATAAAAAACAACAACAAAAAACAAAAAACTAATGATGTTTAAAGATTTCAAGCTATAGTCAAGGACACCGCCATTTTGAATGTTTAATGAAGTTCGCAGTATTTTAAATCATTAAATAACATCTTCTGTCTGACAGGAAATAATGCGGATTTCAGTAAAATTAATATGTCTAATGAAGTAGCTATATACAATGGAAGTCCTTGAGGCACTTCTAACTTTATGACTTCCTACTTCTAACTTCAAGACTTTTCACCTCTAACTTCACGACTTCCTACTTCTATCTTCGAGACTTTCCACCTCTAACTTATTGACTTCCTACTTCCCATTTCTTACTTCTAATGTCTAATTTCCGACTTCTAACCTTCGACTTCTAACTTCGGACTTTTTGCTTCTAACCTACGATTTCTTCTAATTTCCGACTTCTAACTTCCGACTTACTTCTGCGACAATTTTGCTGGATTGCATTTCTTGTTTTAACATTTGAGCCGTGACAGCGTTTCCTACAAAAGTGCATGTGCGCCCAGCAAAGAATCAGATCAGCCTGCGCGTCCGCGCAGTCTGTTCAGAGTCTTTGCCGAGCACTCAGTGGGTAGCCAATGATCAAAAGCGTCTTCAGGTGGACTGCGAAGACTCTGATCAGACTGAGCGGATGCGCAGGCTGATCTGTCTTCGTTGGTCGCATATGTAATCTTGTAGGAAATGCTGTCCCCGGCCCAGTTATAATCTGACTTCAATTAAAACCCATATTAAAAGTCATATCTCCTGTATGACTGCTGAAATATATATTTTATACTGTTAATTTTTTGTTCCCAAGTTTGTCTTTATCATTAGTAGAGGTAATAAGTCTAGTACCTAATTAGGACGCTCGTGACTGGGAGTCGCTATTCTAAACATATGATAGAAATTTATGTCATAGTGAGTGACAGTTGTGATACTTACAAGTATGTATGGTTTGGAAAGGCAGGTCAGATATGGAGGAATTTAAGCGAATAGAGCAGAAAAAAGACTACACGATGACAAGAGCCATTTTGAGCCCATTCTGTTACTTTACAAATCGAATACCGCTTAAGATGGCGGGTGCTTTGGGGCCTATGCAGCCCCCCAAACTACAATACTGCATATGAAGGGACTCTCATTCGTCCTTTTGCGTGTTTTAGTTTTCAAAAGCAACGTTTCAGATTTTTATTTATAGGATTCAGACTAAGCTACGCAGTTGCGCATTTTCTATTCAACATTTACCATATTTAGTCAAAGTATACGGGCAAACAGATCTGAGCGAATAGTGTAGAAATAGATCAATAATTAACCGTATGATGAATGGATACAGCTCTTAAATCTGAAAGTTGTTCACTTTTTCAATGGTAGACCACACCATCAGAAAAGAATTTTCTTCCCCTGGTATATCAATTATCAAAGACGGCTAGAGTAATCTCCCATGAAGGGATATCCAGTCCACTCAACAGGCATGGATTCAGTTTGAAGGGAAACAACTCTTTAAAAGTTTTTGCCTCTTCTGAAAACAAAGAGGCTAAAATTGACCATGCATCGCTCACCCGAGTTTCGTCTTTCAGTTCAGGAGAACCCGTTTAAAACAAATTTTCAAGATAACGGCTGTGGTTGCCATCTTGGAGTTCGAATCGGAACGATTTTAGCTGTTTTTGATTTACAAGTCACCCCGATACATCCAGTCAGTTTATTAAATTTTCAAGATGGCGGCCGCGGCGGCCATGTTGGATCTCCGATCGGAACGAATTTAGCTTTTTTTTTTTTTTTTTTTTAATCTACAAGTCACCCGTATACTTCCTATTATGTTTCAAAGCAATCGGCATTTCGGTTCTGGAGATGAAGTTCAAATATCGGAGACGGTGTGGGTACGTGTTAGAACCACCTCGTCGAGGCGGTTGTAACGAGTACCCACAATCTATGTTTTGAGCAGAAATATGAAGAATATCAGATTTTTTTTTATCTGAAAATTTTCATTTTTTTGGTGGTAAAATTTTCAGTATATTTGAATAGGCATGTTTTCGTAATGATAGGAGTAACTTAATAAATTAGCACCAACGTCAGAAAGCGTATCCTCAGACATGTGCACCCAGCGAAGATTCAGATCAGCCTGCGCATTCGCGCAGGCTGATCTGAATCTTCGCTGGGTGCATTTTGGATAGCAAAGAATGCAAAGTTTCTTCATGCGGACAACGAAGACTCTGATCAGATTAAAAAAATCGCAAATGCATCTGATAGTAAAAGTTAAACTATGACGTAAGTTTGTCATAGGTTTGCATCTTTAAACCGTTACTGAGTTGAGCCACGAATTACTATAACCCAATATGTCATATACATGTAACAACACTAATACTCGAAACAGAATTTGTTTGTAAAATGAGGATACGGTATTTCAATAAGCGGCAAAAGTTTAACTTAAAACTTGTGATGCAAATATAGTTTAAGTGCATATGTGAAGAATTTTGTTGCAGTACATTAGCAAACTTAGGAGAAATATCAGATTTTGTACAATGTATCGCGAAAACCGATGGTGTATGCCCGAATAACACTACGCTGATACGCAGGCAGTCTTGGGCCTTCGGTCTCTGCATGCACACCTTAGGCAAACGGATACACATTAGGATTTTGGCACATTTGATCAAAAGGATATAATATTTGCGATCAGGAACTTGTTTTTCTAATATTTAGAAACCTTTGAAAAATTTGGGATACTCTTAAAAAAAAGAGTAGCCCCGAATGAAAAGAGACAAACATTTCCATATCAGAATTATTTCCCTTGAAAGTGGCTCCATATCCCTAATATGTCCTTTTGCGTGGCGCGTCTAAATTAATAATGATATATTATACCTAATTATGACTTAACATAATATTGGATGTTGATACCGCTCAGAAGTTTCCCTAAAACTCCAAAAATGACTTATTATCATTTAACGACTTATTATCATTTCACGAGGAACTTTTGCACAGAAAAAGAATATTGTGTCCCGTCAACGAAAAAAAATCTGCATGTCATGCATGAACAGCGGCAGTTCAAAGTCTGACCAGTCCTCACTGCGGCTTACAAAAGTATTAGATATTGTAGAATGAATGCATCATCAGAGAGAAGTGGCTAAAAATGAGATTGTGCGAATATGAAGGATAATCTGTAATTGAGCCTTTCGAATATACTCAAAGGTACCTTTTCATTTGACAAGGATCATTATAATCCTATGCGCATTTATCTTTTTCAAGGTAAATGGATGTTGACAAACAGCGCCTAATTTTGGACTGTTTCCATTCATAATTCATGTAAATTATGAGCGAAATCCATTTATAAAATGTTTTAGATTGTTTTGAATTTTGATCTAGTGTTTTGGTCATTAATTGCCACTCGATAGAATTGTTTTATAAATCATTTTTAAAAGAAATTCCATCTTATCCAATATCTGGCAATATTCTTGTTATACTATGAAAACTGAATCGCGCGACAAAGCATTTCTACAAGATCGCATTTCCGCTAAACAATGACTCAGATCAGCCTGCGCAAATGAGTAGACTGATCAGAGTCATTGCTTTGCGTTCAACGGACATCCATTTCTACACGATCGAATTTCCGCCAAGCAATGACTCAGATCAGTCTGTGCAAATGCGCAGGCTGATCAGAGTCATTGTTTTGCGTTCAACGGACGTCCAAACAGCCAACACTTCTTTTGACATACAGCAAACTTTCTGCTTAGAATGTGCCCAGACTAATCTGAGTTTTCGCTGGGCGGAAATGCGATCTTGTAGGAAATGCTGTGCCCCGGCTCATTAGTAATATCGGCCGTATCATAACACACATTGCAATATCATCTATTGATGTACATTGAGATGCGAACTGCTCCAGAGCAGATTACAATAAAGCTTACATTAGTAAAGGAATGGTGAATTATGTTCTGCGCTGAGAAACAGCATTTCCTACAAGACTGCATTCTCATGTGCGCCCAGCAAAGAGCCAGATCAGTCTGTATTTCCAAACACTCTGATCAGAGTCTCTACAGGACACTCTATGAGTAGCCAAAGTTCCAAACGTCTGCAGATGGACAGCGAAGACTCGGATCAGACTGTGCTGAAGCGCGAGCTGATCCAAGTCCTCGCTGGGCGCACATGAAATACTTTAGAAAATGCTTTTTCCCGGCTCACATTTCATTAACATTAACTCTTTCGGCGCCAAATTTCAGACGACATTTGCCGTTCTGCTTTTTTAACAAACTATCGCTTTGAAAGAAGTTTATATGTAAAGTTGAAAGTATAAATGTCAAACAGCGTTGATTTAGAGGAGACGGCTCATCATGAGCCGTCTCCTCTGAATCTACGTTGTTTTCAAAAGTCTATTTTTCTCGCATGTTGCAATGAAAGAATTAAAACAAGCGAGAGTAAAAGACAAGAGCATATTTCCTTACTTGGCACTTTATGTTTTACATGTAGTAACTCTTGAAAGTTATCTGCGTATACTTTCCCAATACTTTCCAATGATTAAACGATTAATTAAATTCCCTCAATTCCATTTAAGTATATTTAAAACAGTCAAAAGTCCAAATTCTTGCACATTTTTTTATGAATAAAACTACAGCAAACGACTAACACCAAATATTATAATAAGAACTTACAATGTTCACAATAAAAGGTGATTGGTATGACAAATGGACCGAAATTATGATCACCTGTCGAACACTGTCGTAATAAAACAACTGAGTCTCACCATGAGAAAATGTACCTTTGTGCTATATTCAAAACAGTAACGAATACACCAGCCCGCAAATCTCACAATTAAAAAATGTCTCTGCTATGTATTGATATATTCAACATTATTCAATGATTCTGTAAGCGGTCAGCGAAGGCCCAGATCAGTCTGCGCATCAGCGCAGGCTGATCTGGGCCTTCGCTTTCCGTATATGCCCCTAGCCGTTTTTACACGGAGAGGCCCACTCACTTTCCTTATGATGAGATGGATTTTATGCCTTATATACATAATATAGGCATACGCTCGAACAATGTCATAATCACTGCCTGTCATCAGCACACTCTTTCCCTTTGCATAATTCCATCAATGATCAGTCCGTATTTCTCCTATTGGGACAGACTTGTCTGAATTTACATTGCAGACCCACATCAAACGCCACTCAAACGCGATATCTAATCAAGGACTACAGTGACACTCATTAACAGGTAATGAAATGGATTTGTTCAAATTTTAGGACAAATATGGTAAGGAGTTAATATGTCCAAATATTTAAGATCAATACGGTGGGCGGTACCCTTGACAATAGCTCTGAAATCTTCAAAGGTGATAATATTGGTTATCTTTTTTAGTGTTGTATGATTTGTACCAATTTCATCACTAAACATATAATTTTGACCCCCCTTAACCCCCTGGCTCTTATTTGCAGAGCATTTAATCAATCATTTGAATGAATTGACTTTAGTATACCTCACACTAATATGCAGAGTTCACTGAGGTATCCTTATACACGTTATTGTATAAAGGATAAAGGGTTAACTTCTTCACGCAGAAACGATCCGGCAAATAAAGTAAAATGTACATTGTAAATTATTTTAATCCTTGTCATGCTGAATAAATTGAGATGCCATGCCCACTTCAAATTTTCAGACAATCAGATTACTTGATCCAGATCCACATACTTAATTTCAAATAGTGCAGGTTCCTATCAGTTGGCTTCTTAGTTGTTCTTCTTCAGAAGCCAAATGATCTGGAGCTACACTGTTTGCAAAGGCAGGGCATATCCAGGACTAGGGTTAAACGACCTTTATTAAATACATTTTCTTTCTTAAGACCTGAAACATAAACCTTAATTTGTCTTGTCATTGTAAGAGTTTGAAAATGTTGCAAATAATGACACTATAAGAAATAAGATTTCGACGGAAAACAAACAATTTGAACATTTCAAGCTTTTGGAGTTTAAGAAATATATCGAAGGAAAACAGACACTTGGAACTTTTCAACCTTATTTAGTTTGTTTCGTTTTTAAGGATTTATAAAGTGTCCTTTGTTTTTCTCGACCTTTGTGAGAGAGAATCTTTGTAATGTCGTGACACATCATTCAATCTTTATCCGATGCAAAGGAAGGGTTGTGTTCTATAATTGTGGCCTTTCATGGGTGTCCCCATTCCTGAGTGTCCCATTCCTGGGTGTTCCCATTCCTGGGTGTCCCATTCCTGGGTCTTACCATTCCTGGGTGTCCCCATACTTTTATATATTCTGAACAGTTGAAATTTATTATTGATATTGTTTTTTAGAAAATAAAGTTGTGGATTATTAAATGAAATTAAAACACTGTGGAACATCCATCTCCTCTGAAGTGTCGTAATATACACGGATAAAAATCAAACTGTGTCTGCATTGTTTGCTCAGGCCTGTCTGTCCGAAGACTTGGAACATGCACTTCATACCATAAACTCATGTTTTAGAAAATGATACCCGCCAATTGCTGCCATTTATGCTGCTAGTATCGTATCATGAAATATTTAATATAATAAATTTCAATGATTTTCATTTCATGTTAAATTTGACCTTTCTAAATGACATTTAAAACATATACACAGGTATAATATACAGTCCTGCGGAAATAAGGAAAAATATTTACTGCCTATATATTTGAATTATAGCAATGTTTGATTATTTACTATGTCATTATTATTCATTTCTATTAAATGTAGCATTATGAAAGATATCATTGTTTTGAGGACAGTTTTTAGTAAGATAAAACACACACACACACACACACACACACACACACACACACACACACACACACACACAACGAAAATAAAAAAACAACAAAGAATGAGAAAATAGTTTAGAACATATTCAGGAACAGCCACAGATCAAACAAACTATGACAGATAGTACCTAAGCCAAAAGCCAGAGAAAACAACAGCAATTAGCTCCCGCCTCCCAAATAACGCAATCACAATGTTAGACAGGATCCAATAAACACCAGGGACCAGTTGTTTAAAGCGCCGTTAGCTTAACGGGCTCGTTAGTGGTCCAAATGTTAACTGTTCTAGTAAGTACAATATCTATTTCACAGGTATTATTATCTGCAAATGCAAAAGCTACTCACATTTTCAGCAAACATATTAGCGTGTATATCATATTTAATGATCAAAGTTTTAACGATACGAACTAACTAAATCGTTAGTTTTCAACAACTGGGCCCAGAACAAGACAATGAACAGGATAAAACACGAACAAGGAAAGACATAACAAAATAGGTCATATCTGGGGTGTTGCAAGTGGAAAATAGGAATGTTATGCAGAAAAGAATTGAAGCAAAGGACATGTTTGTGGTAACATAAAGAAGATATGAACAGAAGAGTTACTGTAATCATAATGGAAAAGTTGCAAAACATTATGTACACAAAATGTTGAAGACCTTTAACAAAGTCGAAACAATTTTGCCAAGTGCATCTAGTCCCCTTAAGCATTATGGTAGTCAGAGTATTCCAGTTCTTTAGAAAAGCTACATGTAAGGAGTGCTATAATTGAGCTTGCAAAAGGCTACACTGATTTGATCGCTGTCGTTTAGTACTTGTTTGATGCCCGTAAAACGTCTCCCAGTACTTTGATAAAGATCCGATATCATTTAATTTTCTAGTCATTCGGGAATATTAACCTATCTTGATATAGACTGTTTCTTACAGCGCTTCTTGGGGGGCATGAGGAATATAGTTTTTTCGTAATTCCTTATCACAAAATATCGAGTCAGCTATTTTCTATCAGCACGTTTGCTTCACAGGGACCTAAATTTTAGATTGTCTTAACCCTTTCAGTCCTGCAGAACAAACCAGATACCAAGCAAACAGGGTAGATCCTGATGCGAGAGCTCATTATGAGCAGTCTCGTCAGGATCTACAATGTTTGTCATTCATTTTCTTTTGATTTCTTACTGACATCCCTATTTTCAAAAAAATGGAAATGTCCAAATTTAATGATGGAAACGTCCATTTCATAAACTCAAGGTGGAAAAGGATAAACAAAAATTGAACTTCGCTGAAAGTTTTGTCGCACCCGCGTACCAAAATGTGAAATAAAATAAGCAGTGAAGGGAAAGTAACTGTAAAGTTTTACAGTTTTTAGACTTCATTTAGGGTGAAAGAGCTGGTCGCTAGAGTGGACGCTTGCATTATGAAAACACGCCTATTCAAATATATAGAAAATTTTACCACCAAAAACTGAAAAAATCAGATAAAAAACTCTGATATTTTTCATATTTCTGCTCAAAATATAGATTGTGGGTACTCGTTAGAACCGCCTCGGCGAGGCGGTTCTAACGAATACCCACAATCTATGTTTTTAAGCAGAAATCAGAAATATAATGTATACCCCTGTAAACCCCAGTTTTACTACATAAAAGTGGGGTTTAATGGGATCAGTATTATATAGGCATGTTTTCGTGATGGGGTGGACGTTAATTAAACAATCAATGAAGTAAAAGTAACTGTAAAGATTTACAGTTTAAGTACAACAGTTTAAGTACACGAACAAACGAACGGGCGGGCGGAAATTTGCACGCCTAAGTCGCCCATGCTAACACAGGTGCGACAAAGAGAACGCGGAAGTTTCGAATTTACATTGTCGTGGTCGTGACAATTTAAAAGCGACAACTATACATTACAGGTTCTAAATAAATAACAATATAATATGGCCCAGTGCATTTAATCATTTCTGTCATTCCAGGTAGCAAATCAAATAAGACTTTGAAAATTTACGATGGTGACATTTAATCAGCAACTTATGAGAACAGGGAAAAGCGGGACGAAAAGATGCACTTATAAAGATTTTAATGGAGACTCATTCTAGAACTATTTGATAAGAAAACAGAAAAAAAACTCGGGGTGATAAGATGCACTTACACAAACTTTAATGGAGAGTCGTTCTTGAACTATGTCAAAACAGCGTGAATCTAGGTTCAGTGCCTTTAAAGATGCATAATACAGCGCGTAGTCTTTGTGGATGGTTATATTCTAACAAACAAAGCATGCTTGATGCAGGTGTGCTATTCTGTGCTATAACAGTATATCATTTAGAAAACTGGTTAAACGAAATGTAAATATGGTCCTTGTATATATTATATGAAAACATAGTGTTTGAAGTTTGACAGTTACTAGTGCACTATCTATCTATCTATCTATCTATCTAACTGTAACTGTTTGGGTGGCATTATATGGCTGGGCTGATACAGAGGCAGAGGTGAGTCTGTGCTGGCCGCATATTTTAGAGGGTACACTTTGCAGCTCTATTCTAAATTACAAATCGACTTTACATAAGTCCTTTAAATGACTTAAGCAACAAAAAGGATGATTTTGACCTCGACATGTTTACTCTCCCCTTTCTTGATAGCGTTTTTGCGAAATCTCATTCCTATGGAGTATATGTATTTCTCAACATATTGGTTTTGCGAGCTCTTGACTTTAGAAGTCGGCATAAAGTCCCGTGTACGAAATACTTTTCACATTGCTACCGGTGTCAAACATTTTGTCAATCTTTTTTATTTATTTTTTTTTTTTGTGTTGAGGTTTTACGGCCCAGTCAACCCAATGGGGTCATGTCGAGCGCGGTCAGTTTACCTAACCACACGTTTACTGGGCAGGCTTAGTCCTCTAAGCGGTTAACCAGTATTGTGCACATTCTTTCGCCAGAAACTGACAACTGCCCTTCTTGAATCAGCGGAAGGTAGAGAATGACCGTAGAAAATATTTCATGATCAATCTCCCTCGGCGGGGGTTGAACCCGCGCCTCCTGGTCTCCAGTCGGACGCGCATCCAACTGAGCCACCGAGGCCGGCTCAATCTTTTTTAATATATATATATATATTTTTTTTTTTTTTTTTTTTTTTTTTTTTTTTTTTTGTTTTTTTTTTTTTTGTTTACAAACTTAGGATGACTGTTTGGAAATTCATTTTTTCAAACAACTATAAAAAAGGATGTTGATCGTTATAAAAGAATTTGTTATAACACTGATATTATGCGGCACACAGCACACATAATCTTTGACCCAACTATGGATTATCAAGGTTTACAGATGGTATTTGGATGTATAAGCCAATTAAATGCTAAGCATAGTAAATATTATATCCAACACCTAATGAATTATGCAGAAACTCACTCAGAGATGGTTCCCGTTTCTGATATCGAGGCAGTGAAGAGATCCTTGATGAAGTCATTGTTACTATTCAGGAGGCAGGCGACTAGATCCTGGTTAAGATTGTCACGGTTACGTTCCAAGAATCCACTTGCATCATAGTTAACCTGCAATTTAAACGTTCTGGTTAAACATATTGTATATCATAAATAACCAGCGCCCTCGTTAAAAAGTTGACCTTACATTTAAGGGCTGAACTTTGCAATGCATAGTTTTGCGAGGTTTACAATCATTCCTTAAGTTATTGACTACCTAATGCTTCAATACTCAAATTTGCAATGTATATTTTAGCGCGATTTAAAATCATTCCTAAAGTTACTGTCGACCTTATATTTACTGATTGGTATTTACGATGCATATTTGTGCAATGTTTACGATCATTATTCAAAGTCAGTGAGATTTTAGATTTGAGGCTGAAGTTTAAAACGCATATTTTGGGAGGTTTACAATCAGTACTAAAATTAAGGTCGACCTTACTTTAAGGACTGGAATTTGTAGTGCATATTTCTGCTCCTTCGCGCAAAATCTGATTTTCAACGATGATGCCAAGAAATATATTCCGAAATCCTCACAAAACATTAAGTAATTCATGTTAGCGGACTTTAAATACCACATTTTCAATGTCAAGCCTTCGGACCTTAAGTTAAGACATACATTAACGTTAAGGAATTATTTTAAAGCTCGGTCCAGGAGTAAGGAGCCATATGAGATGAGATACAGTATGTACCCTTACTACAGTCCAATTTCAATAGCTCGAACATCTTGGTTTAGACCATGGACATTTGTTCTAGCCATGGGTATTTCAAGTCAGTGAGAGTTACCCAAAGCGGCATGCAAGTAGGCAAATGGGGATAATTTATGGCTGTTTTATCGATGTTCTATGAAAGAATGGTACGTTGCGAGTACTCATTCTAATAAGTGCACACAACATACATCTCCAAGAGAAAATAAGAACATTTCTTGAAAATATCCCTGACCTATTTAAGATTTTCCTAGGGACTCAAAAACGAGCTCGAATCAGCCAAGTAAACTAGCCATCGGTGTTGAAGTCATTGAAGTTTTACCGTATGTGAACACTTCAACCCTTTACCATACTTGTTCTTAAATTTGAATACAGTTAAACTCGGTTACCGTGGCTAATTCGAACTCAGTTTTGAGTCCCTAGAAAATTCTTCCGACAGCTCAAAAAAACAAACCTTTAGGGATATTTTAGGATTTTTTCATATTTTATCATAAAAATGTATGTTGTGTGTACTCATTAGGATTGCCTCGTCGAGGCGATTCTTACGAGTACATTCAACATATCATTATTTTATAGAGGACCGAAAAGACATCCATATATCATTCCCATTTGTCTCCTTACCTGGCGCTATGATTAACCCTCAGTAGCTCGAACTACCCATATCTAGAACACATTTTCATGGCCAAAGATGTTCGAGCCATTGAGGTTAGATTGTATTTCAATTTTATTATTCGAACTGCTGGATTAGTGCTAACAATGTAGATCTTGATCTAAGTTTACACAGTTTTAGCAGGCTTGTCTGTCCACACATTTAGGGTAAAAAAATTAATGCGCAATATAAGAAAGTTAGCATTATACAATGGGCGAAGAACGAAGGCCCAGATCAACCTGCGCATTTGCACAGTCACCGCACGCCCTTCTATATTCATCGTTATAATCAGTTATTTTGTAATCAGGCAACGAAAAGTCTCATCATTCGCCGCAAATGCGTAGGCTGAACTAAGCCTTCATTCACGGCACACACGGAACCAAACATTCCTGAAGTGCTCAAGTTTTCTGAGCCAGACAAGCAAAATTTGTCAAATCAGGCCACATCAGAAACCCGCAAATAAATTTGGAAAGAAAATGCGGAAAATGGTTCAGCGATCACAAAGGTCATTGAAAAATATATACACTAATATGAAGTATGGTGGGCATCACGAAAACATGCCTATATAATTTCAAACCCCTTAAACCCCTCAGTAAAACAGGGGTTTATAGGGGTAGACTTTATTTTTCTTATTTCTGCTCAAAGTATAGATTGTGGGTACGCGTTAGAACCGCCTCACCGAGGCGGTTCTAACGAGTACCCACAATATATGTTTTGAGCAGAAATATGAAAAATATCAGATTTTTTTTTTCTGAAAATTTTTACTTTTTTGGTGGTAAAATTTTCAGTATATTTGAATAGGCTTCTTTTCATAATGACATTTTTGACCGCCAAAGAGTATTAACACCAGTTGTACTGGCTATTTTCTAACGTTTCGCACAATTTCATATTGATGAGACCGAGTCCTTTTTATGTTTGTGTCTCTAATACGTTAAAACGTTTATAAATCTGATAATTTCAGCTTTTGTACCCTATTCTTCCTAAGTATACGTATGCCTTAACTGCTAACCAGACTTGTCCTTAAATTTGAACAAGTCCATCTGACTACCTGCTGATGTGTTTGAATGGCAAACCGTGTAGACCCAGATCAGACGCGCAAAATGCGGCGTCTGATCTGATTCTACATTGTTTGCCCACCCCTGCCTGTTCGAATTCTTAGAGTGAATAAAGTAATTCAAACTATAAAACATGCATGCATATTAAATAGTAAACAAGGATTAATCATTTATGATTTGAAGCAAACAAACCATACATTCGGATTTCTTTTTTGTCCTAAAATCAGTTATGTCTGGCCCAGTGATTGTTTATATTTGTGCATTATAAAATCTAAGCACATATTAAGCTTCAGTTACAAAACGCCTTAATCAATCACAAGTAAATTAATTAAAATTAAAAGAACATTAATAAATAAATACTTGTAAAATGAATAAGACGACTAAATAATTAATATGAACCAGTTGTAAATAAACTTTCGCTCAGGAAGTTGCAGCTATGCTCGTGTATATGTTCCATCTACCTTAAACTTTCCTAAACATTTTCAACCCTGTAGACCTGTACAGATACCTATGCAGAGTGTGTAGATCCAGATGAGACGGCTCATAATGAGCTATCATCAATATCCACACTATTTGTTATTCTATTTATTTTTTTTACTGAGGCTAAAGCTGGAAGAGTCCACTTCAGGAACTGAGATGAAAGGGTTAATAAAACTATTCAAATAAGGATCAACAACTGATACTAATTAGTGACCCCGAAATTTAACAAAAACTAATATCTGAATCATAATAATTATACTAATAGACAAACTACAGTTGCCTTTCCGTTTGACCTTCCGATTTTACTATTTGTTAGGATATGAATTCTTCACGGTTACAAGGCACAACCTACGCCATCATAACGGTATCTTCTCAGTGTCATTTATAAGTATTCGAAGAAAGGCCTTAGGAGGAAATGATTTCCTTTTAGAACAGACACTATTTATTTCAGACGGGACTGGGTGTGCAGGAAAGCAAACAGAAAGTCCGACTAGCTGGCTTCCATGTAAACATGACAGAAAATCTACCAGGTGTGCCAAGTTCCCTCTTCTGCCTGGTGATGCGTCTAAATGCGCCCGATAAATAACAGCTAGAGCAAACCCTGATCAAACGTCTCGTTGTAAGGATCAAACATGGTTTTTCAATGCTTTAACATTCGCCAGGTCCCTAGGGAGGTGTTGAAAACCGCGGCCTTCAAAACCTGGCGATTGTTAATGCATTGAAAAACTATGTTCGATCGCTATTATTGCTTAAAAACAGAAAACATTTGCTACATTTCGCTTTATTTCTTGCACTATTTTGTTTCGCCTTTTCACCGATGTCTCGCGAACGCAATTTGCATGGACTTTGCTCGTTTTAGGGCGGGGCAGTAAACATCTCGTAACGGCAGCAAATCTGTGGCCCCGGTACGATCACATTGAAAGTTGCGTAGCCGTGCATTAACAGCGCGTGAATTGCCTTGTTAATACACGGCTTTTCGCCGGTTAACGCACGGCTGATAATAACGTGCGACACTGCTTTTTATGCAACAATTATTTATTTGATCTGCGACTCCTTCTTTCTGTGGTTCTGAAGTAGTCTCTTCCTTTTTTTGAAATTAAGGCATTGCAAATAGGGGTGTCAGTTAAAAATCAAAAAAGAATGGAAATCAGTTTAGAGCCTGACAAGAAGCTACGAGCCTTGTCATCTAAATTTACAGTTTGCACAGCTATCTTTTTTATCTGCAGTGCTAAACGTATAACCCGTTTATCGTTCACGATGCATGTTTTCAGTAAGCCTAAAATGATATCTCTTTTTAAACCCATTTCCAAGAAAAGGAAGCACTGAGTTCGTTATTTTATACATGTACATATGTGTATTGTTTATGGTCGACTAAAAGGGTTGGTTTGTACCTGTCTAAAATCGTGTGTCGTATAATCACTTGTCACGTTTCAAACTAAATAAACCAGAAATAACAAATACTTCTTTCAAATTCATCCGTGTCACAGGTTCTTAATTGCAGGTTTTAACATCTGAACTATTTCTGCCCACAATAAAATGCCATCTAACATTTTCATAATTAGATAAATCAGGTCACAGGAAACCTACTTTTCACAAACCTTGCTTTAGAATAGTGGAACCGGAAACAGCTTTAAGCATGCGTATAGTCCAAATGCGGTCGGGATCATTCACCCCATATAATCTCATAATTTTGGTAAATACAACAGGCGAACAACCAACACCCTTGATTGTTGCGATGAATAGTAAGTCCTTTGAAGTTTTTATATAACACTAGACTGGTTTTCCTGAGTCCCGAGTCATTTATTTTATAATAAATTGTCACCTGCTCGAAAGCTCAATTTTTTATAGTTAGCCCACGTCAAGTTCATAACATGTCATGAGACTTTTTTCTTATTTTCTCTTTCTGGATCTTAGTTTAGCATGCGGTCGGCTAAATATATTTAATTTTGTTTCAGTGAAAGTGAACTTTCTATGATTCAACTAGCTCTAAGGCACATATGAGACTCCACAGTCTTAAAAACATGATTCAGCTTATGAACAACTCAGTAAGAATCTTCCCACAAATACAAAATATCACGGTAGCCCAGTGTGACCATCTATACCCCACAGCAGAGATTTATTCAAAGGTTGTATTGTACACCGCAGATGCATAAAGAAAACACCCCTCCGACCGATACTCGACCACACAGGTTCTACAACTCATCTAGACCTCCTTTTTGATTGTGTTGGAAATTAACGACACGGCAACCCCTGTGGATCATTTTGTGTCGTCTCCCAGAGAAAGGGAGAAAAGAGATAGTTGAAGAGATAAAAGAGAAAGACAGAGAAGAAAGAGGAACAAGAATGAAAATGAAGAAACAGAAGAAATAGAAACATTCCCCCTCTACCCTTACCTGCTTCAAGGATAGCAGGTCTTGCCCAACTGTCAGCCAGTATCAGTTGGATGCCCCGGTGACGTAAGATACACGACATATTCGCAACACCCGACCACCCCGTCATCTAGGCCTCGTCACCTAGAGCTCTTGGTCCCTTAGTTGGCACCACTGAGCACAACGTCAATAACTCAAGGACTTCAGCAAGTACATAGCAGGAATCATGATTGAAGAAGAGTAAATGTTCAAAACACGATGTAGTTTCCCTCTTTACCAACACCCGGACGGACAAAGCGCTAGAGGTAATTTGCATAGACTTAAAAAGGATAGTAATCTTTTAAAACAAACAAAATTACTGGTCTTGTGTTAAACACAACTTATTTCTCTTTCCGTGGTAAAATATATCGGCAAAAGTTTGATACGACAATGGGTAGAAGACAATCTTACACAGAACCTAAATCAAGCTGATGCCATCAGGAGCTTCAAGTTCTCATATGAAGAGAAAAAGAAGGAAAATACCTTTCCTAGATGCACTCTCAGTGTCTTTCCCTTTTTCTATCGACCACCGCGGATGCACACGTTCTTAAGTGCAGATGTTTTATGCTTCACCTGTTCTTCCCTCTCCTTTCACTCCGTAACCACTCTGATTACACTGTTTGTGTTGAAACGAGCGGTATCAAACAAACTTGAGATACTGGTCCGTATGAGTTGATTTGCGGTATACCAACAATTTCGCCGTCCCATCATCCTTTCTTACTGATGCATAAAACATCTGCACTTAAGAACGTGTGCATCCGCGGTGGTCGATAGAAAAAGGGAAAGACAGTGGTAAATAACTGGAAAAAAACTAGAAAGGGAAAGAAAAACCTCAAAACTGACAAAGACAAATCCACATGATGCGTTGTTGTTCCTTATATCAAAGGCTTATCGGAAAGCGTAGCTAAGGAAAGCCTTAGTCCATCCCAAAGACATAGTGGAAAAGGAAAATACCTGTGGTGTCGTGTACGAGGTCCCGTGCAAACATTATGAATTAAAAACATAGAAAATTCAACACGAGACTGGGTGAACATCAAAAGATGCCAAAAATGTACCGGCCAGAGCGAAAGTTGTCTGAAACGTGTTTCAACAAAGATGCAATGACAGATCATATCGCGAAGGCTAACCATGTCATCGATTTTGAGGGGCTGAAGCACATGTTGTTGACAGGGAGAATAATCAGAGTCTCAGACAAATCAAAGAATCTATCAGGATCAGTCAATCGCCACACTTTATGAGCCGGGAACACGGGATGTACAACCTGAGTAACATCTAAAGGCCTTTGTTTACCACTAGTTTAGTGATAAGTAGACTAAGTCCTGTGACATTACGAGGTCAAGGTCACAGTCTTATGATGTTTCCCGATTAGAACCGAAACTGTCACAGTAAGTGTAAATTCTTACTTGGATAAACCAAAAAAGAAATGTTGGGTTAATGTGATATTCTATCCAGATCCTATTTAGTGAATGATTCAACAACATAGGCAAAATGGACTTGAGCGCATATATAAATTAGATTTAAGCACATATATAAACATGGATTAAAGAATAAATACTTTGGATTGTGTAGTAGATGATGGGATTTGACCTCATTCTCACCTTTTCAGCATAATGCTGAATTCCAAAGGAAACACTGTCTCCGAGTGCAGGGATAAACCTCTGATTCTCTGAACAATACTTCTTTAGTTTGTACACCAGGCTGTAGTCTGAGGACTGTGGGAAATTCGACTCCTCATCCAGAAGTGGCATAATTCCATGTGGTTTCTGACATTATAACAAAATTCAGATATTAAAACATATCATGATGTTATTAATATAGTTATAAAATCATACTGAAGTGCCAACAAAGCAATTTCAGATGTCTAAAACATAACACTGTGGTTTAAATTTATAGTGTAATATACCATCCTGGTCATTTTGAAAATCGAATACTGCTAGGTGGTGGTGGGGGTGGGTGGGGGGGAGGGGTGCGTATGCAGCCTCACAAACTAATGTGTTGCATATTATGCATATGAAGAGACTCAATCAAACCGAGTCTCCGATTTTCGTGATTTTGTGTTCTTTGTTTCAAAAGGCAATCCTTTTTCAATTTATGAGATAAAGCAATGTGACATCTAAAATTATAATACTCCTCTAAACTCTGACAATTAAAGCGCGCAGAAATTACATCACAACGGGATATATGAAAATATAACAGAGCTTTCTAGAAATACTATAAGTTTGAGATTTTTAAATTATAACTGCGTGCATCTATGATCTCAGCAGAAGAAATGGTATCTTATGCAATATACAAACAATCTGATATGTTCTACAGTATGTATTGATTCATTAAGCGGACAACAAAGGCTCTATCAATTCAGTCTGCGCGAATGTGCAGTCTCCTCTACGTCCAAGTTGCTCGCTAATGAATGGAACTTTTCCTGTGTCACGTAATGGTTTAACATCTATTATTCCATTGTTTAATTTATTAAGTGTATTTTGAAACGAGCAAATACTCATTGGTTTTTGTGCATTATGTGTGTACTATTCGTTATTATGAGTACAAATTGTACCCAGCGTTTTGCTTATTGTAGATTTGTTTCTGTTTTGTTACGAAAGAGACTTTATGCTGTCCCTTTCTCACGAAAATAAGGCCAGCATTATTGACGCATTCAATTCATCGTCTCGATATTTGGATGACTTACCAATTATTGATAAGGAATATTTTGAACAAATGGTTAATACGATTTATCCAAAAGAACTACAGGTAAATAAATCTAATACCTCTGACGCTGACGCCATTTTTATTAGCACAGTCTGATCAGAATCATCCCTAGGCGCATTTTGGATAGCCAAGGACGCAAACTTTCTTCGTACATACAACGTTAACTCTAATCAGACTGCGCGGATGCGCGGACTGATTTGAGTCTTCGATGGAGCACATGTCAGAAATTACGTTTTTTTCTCACGTTGCGGCTCATTTGTAACGTGTAATTAGTAGATTCTTTACCTGGAATACTAATTCCAGGATATCTTCGTTGTTATGATAGTCCAATTCCGTCCAATGTATGCCCTCAGCCTCGTAATCTCGCCTCTCCCTCGGGAATATATATTCCATGAAATACTGTTGTAGTTTCTCGTTGGTGACGTTAATAAGAAATTGGTCAAACCCGTTCACGACGAAATTCTCAAACCCTGACATATCAAGAAGTCCTATAGAAGTACCTCTTGTGAACCTGAAAATAAACAGGATTTGCTTTGGAAAAAGAGTTCTGCATTTACCATGACCTATTCATGAGGCAAAATTAGTTGAAACTAACCAGTATGGCCAAGACAACTAGATGCGTCAGCTGTTTTTAATTTTGTGCGTGTATTTTCAGGGATCATTCCTTTTAGAATATATCTACTAAGTCTGCATAAGGACAATATTGTAATGTGTATTCACTGCTAAGCGATATTGTTTAAGAAGCTAACATTTTGGCTCATCGTTTCAAGCGTGAATATACGCTTTAAAAATACACAACCCTCATAAAAAAGCTTAGTAAGTTCTCGATGTTAATTCTTTGGTCAGGTAATTTTGTTTAGTATTTTCATCATGCATTCATGCATACGGTAAATGCTTAAGACTGACCTTTTCTGGTTGTTCGTGTTTGCCCACATGTTTCTGTTGACCTGGCCAACTATCCAACCAAACAGTCTTGAGTACAAATCCTTTGCTAGTGCGTCCCTGCTGTCATTGGCCTCTCGGAGGTTTTTCCAAGACTGGATACGTTCCCCTACACACAACAAGGTGTATAATAGTATAACAACAAATTTATAGCATATCACTTACACATCTTACTGGACTCGAATTGTGTTGCTTTTTTTTATAAGAATACAGATTATAGTCTAACATAACTTTTAATGATTGTGCTTTCACCCAAAACCATGCAAAAGCAAACCGTTGATGATTTGTAAATTACAATAAAAAAAGGTCATTACAGTGAACCGACGCCAACGCGGACACGGACTATGCACCAACGGGTTATTGTATGTAAGTTTCGATTTTCTTATTGATTTCTAAGATCGAATAAACGTCAAAAAGATTATCCAGTGCTTATATAATTTATCAAGGTTTCTAGTGTTAGATGGTTCTCATACTTCGCTGTTAGTTAATCTATTATTACCAATAAAAGGTATTTGCTATGAATTAACACTTAACCATTAACCATTAAAGCACAAAGCAAAATTATAGCAGGAGACATTTTATTTTCTAATAGTATTTTTTCAAAGAAAATTAGACTATTATGTCGGTTCCTCCGTTGCAGTTCTTTGTGTGTCCTTATTTGTTCTTCATCTCTCCTTCTTTTGGTGCATCGGGAGGGCTATGCTTCGTGACAGTGGCATTTCCTGGTTATCTTCCCTTATAGTTTGGTATTTCATGCGAGCAGTCATATCTTTTCTGAAAAATACTATAGAAAAATATTAGAATGTCGTCTGCTATTATTTTGTTTTGCACTTTAAGGTTTAACAGGAGCCTTTTACCATATGTGTAACTAACTAAATATGACTTTTTGAGACATCAAAGTACTTTTTGTGACATCAAATTTTATTTTGACTTTCCTTACCTTTGATGTGGTTTACATTTGATATCAGTGCTTCCGTGAGTTGAACCTCGTCCTCTATTCCGAGTAACTTCGCAACAGCATGTAGTGGGTACTCATCCACTACACTAACGCCGTCAGTGTCCTCACATGGCATAAACACTATATTAGCCAGGTGTAATATGGCGGCCAGGATGAGAAATATCAATGTGATGTGCTACAAAAAGAAAGCGGATTTGATATAAAAAGCAACCAAACAGTGCATTTTAACTGAATTAACAATTATTATATGGGTTACGCCATGCGAAAACGTGTCTTCGGGAATATACGGACAGCAAAGGCCCTCATCAGCCTGCGCTTCCGCGTAGTCTGATCAGGACCTTCACTGCCCGCCAACAGAACCATTTGACCCTATAAAATATATCAATGGAGAGCAAATGCCCCTATGGGACTGCTAGTGCGCTGTATGAATCTAAATTTTTTACGCATGTTCGAAGAAAGCCTTTCGCTTGGCGTGGCTAATTTATACAAGCGACAGACATATGTGACATAAAACAGGTGCCATCCATTGAAACAACTTTAGATAAGAGCGCGCAATTTTCACATTTGTGGAGCATAGCTAGAGAATTTATTATTACATCTGAAGCGACACAAAGGGGTATAATGTAAGCTTTCATTTCCTATGAATGGGAATTATTCAATGTATGTTTCTAAGTATAAATTAAGTTGCCCTGGAAAGCCACAATCACAAAGCACAGCTTTCCAGAGGCTCCAAAAGAAGAAATGAGGAACAATCAATGACAAGAAACAGCGGCACAGCTGCAATAAGCGACATATAAACAAAGGACCTGCAACAGAAGAACCACTTTGAAATACTGGTCAGTTTTTGGTATTCTTGTTTTGACTTTAGACTATGTTTTCACAATGTATTGCTTACTACTTACCTGTTGCAGTTTCGATTACACCTGTTGGCTATATTGTTTGATTTAATTCTTTAAAACAGACCGACTGATATCTTTCTTTGACGTACTAACCTCCTCCGAGAATCCAACCTCCGACATGATCTCTGTCAGGTTAAAGAACATATTCTTGTAATACTGATACTCTTCCGGGTCTCGAAACACGCCGTATGCTGGGTCTTCATCTCGCATGATTCTGCAATGAAAATAAAAAAAAAGGTAAGAGAAAAGTCCAGGGAGTGCCACAATCACAAACCGCAGCCCTTCCTAGACACCAAGAGGAAGAGGAAACCGACAGGTCCAAACAAGCACAAATCGAACAAACGTACGAAAAGCACTAATATTAGCTCTCTCTTCCCCAAGTGAGGTAATCGCAATGCTAAAAAGGACTGAAAAACACAAGAACAAAATGACACAAGGTAAGACATAAAACAAATTATTGTAGTACATTCGTATATCGTAAAAGTAGATGTACATATTCAATATATTTGTAAATGTAAATCATATTATAAAGGGAATACTGCAACTGAAAATGCAGTAAAATAACTGGGCTCAGCTTTTCATTTAAAAGCCTATATTATTTTACTAATCCTTAATTATATTAATATATGATATAATTATGAACAGTCGCAAACCTTTGGTGTGCACGTTGCATACGCTGATAAATAATGTTTTAGCTAATGTCTGTCTGCATTCTTCTAGCTGAATAACTAATTTTATCAGTTACTGGTTCAAAGGACTCTACATAAGGATCGTGTTGATTCTTACAAAATGGTGTTAGCAATACGTTTAATAGTAGATTTTACCTGTGACAGTCTGGGTCCTCTAGAAAATAGTACAGTAGTCTTTCTCTAGACATTCCAGCAAACAGAGCGTAAAACACGTGAAAGTTCTTCTCTCCCATTGTTCTGTGGACCACCCGAGACTTCTCCAAAATGTAATCATCAATTTTTGCTGAAATTAAACAAAGCTGCAGTCGTAAGTTCTTAATAAAATTGATCTGCTTATTACAACGGAGAAATGTATTTAGTGTTGTGGTTGCTTTATTGAGTATAGGGTTACAATATTTTGTTTTGTTTTGCAGGATAAAAGTCACCTATTCTATTTAGGGCTTTACAAATTATCAGATAGTTCTTACAAATGATAAAGTAGATATATCATCATATCAACATTATAAAATAATTGGTGTCATGTGTATATGCAATTTTAGGCAACTTTAACAGACTGTAGATAAATATAGCGTCACATCACCAGTAAACCAAAGACGTATTGAAAGGAGGGATCCTTTGGAAGCAAAATAAATAAATAAATATCCGAGACGATTTTACTGGGTTTGTTTTTAACAGTATTGTAACCTGTTATGCTACTTACAACTCTTTCTCCGTCGAGCAATGTTCTATTTAGCTTGGTGGTCACAAAGGATTGATTAAATATAATCTACATTAAGGTGCTGTACGGGAAGACGTTTTACGGCTGCCATATAGCACTAAACACGAGCTGTAGAGAAGACATATATATATTCTCAAGGAGGGGATACATTGCAAGCAGAAAAAAAAACTTCGCATAAACGAAGATATAACTGTTCCTAAGACACCGTGTCCTATGGCGAGATCCAAATACCGCAAAAGTAGTATCTATGATACCTACCTCCAAGCAAGATTCCATTGTCAGTGTAACTGAGATCTATGAATTTTCCGAATCTGCTAGAGTTGCCATTCATAATTGTGGCGGCGTTACCGAATGCTTCTAACAGGGGATTCACCTGGGAAATGAAGAAATGAAGATAAGTTTAAGGATGCTTGATGCACTTGGTAGTTTTCCATCATTTTTTCACAAAAATGATAACTTTTGTGACTTCTTTTAACTTTCGTCAAGATGAAACGCATTCTGAAAAGGAATCTTATCTAAAAAGAATATGCTCTTTTCAAAGGGGAGACAATTGTTGACAGAGTTGCTTCCCTTGAAAGAGTATAAATTCCACTTAAGCCTTACATCTGGTCCTATCTGGTCCCTAATTCTGCGGCGTCTGATCAGGATAAAAAATGTTTGCTCGGGCCTGTCTGCTCGTTGACGTAGGATAAATTCGGTAATTTGATTGGTGTAAATTTTTAATTTCATTGGTGTAAAGTGGCACAGCTGCACTTACTGTATGTCGAAATAAACGTCAAAAAGATTGCCTTTGGAAACAAAGAACACATTAGTGATTAGAAAATGGGAATCTCGGTTTTATTGGACTCTTCATAAGCATAAGTTTGCAACACTGCTTACGCCTCATAGCGTATACATGAGCAGAACTCCATTTTCAAATATACCACAATGAGCTCAATGATCCCAAAGGAAATGAAATATAACCTGCACTATGGTGAAGTGCGGGGAGACGCTCTACGGCCGCCACGCGGCACTAAAACCAGCTTCAGTCTGACCGATGGTTGACAAACAGTGTAGAACCTGAATAGACGCATGTTTCTCCTGTGTCTGATCTGGGTCTACCCTGTTTGCTCAGACCTGTCTGTGCGCTACAGGACTCTTTCCTGTTTGTTTAGAACCACTGAACTTTTTGTGATAAAGCGTTTGTTTCAAACACGGAAATAAGAACAAGGCCCACGCATATTAAATATTACTATCGGTCTTATGTGACAAAATTTTGTCATAACGGATGATAAATAATAAAGCTGATACATTATCCCGAGAATAATGGGGTCAGTCTGATAGAGATCTTTTGACCTTAGCGTGCGCATTATCAGCCTGTGGTGTCTGATTTGATTGACCTGATTCATGTCATGATTCAAATATTACAGCGCAAACATGGTGTTCCTTAAAGTTAACAAGTTTATGTAATGTGCACCCCATACTGTTATATACTATTCATTCTATAATACATTGTTTTCCAAAATATACAGTAAAATATATTCATATTATTTTATATCGTTCTCCATTTCTCCATTATATAAAGTAAAAACATGTTATTCTCCCTAATCTATAGTAAAAATTTAGTAAATTGGTCTCCATAAGTTATAGCAATATGTAGTAAAAACAGGAGAATGTAGTAAAAGCATGAGTATATATATATATATATATATATATATATATATATATATATATATGTGTGTGTGTGTGTGTGTGTGTGTCTACATTATCAGGCGAATTTTTAGAAATTTGTCATTTTAAAGCAGCTACTTTTAGCTACCTTTTAACTGCATAAATGCATCTGTATAGGCTTAAGAACAAAATCTTTCTTATTCCCTACATTGGTAAACTGCCAGGGCTTACATAGCTCAAGATGAGACGGGTACAGACGTTCTGTAGTTCTTATTTCTCCATATAACATGTGTTGTGGGCACTTATCTCAACCCAGTATCCATAATATAGGGATCAAATATGGTTTTTCATGTATAAACATTCGCCAGGTTCCAAGGGAGGTGTTGAAAACCGAGGCCGGAGGCCGCGGTTTTCAACACCTCCCTAGGGACTTGGCGAATGTTAATGCATTGAAAAACCATGTTCGATCGTTATTATTGCATGAAATCTGAAAACTTTGCTACATTTCGCGTTATTTCTTGTACTATTTTGTTTCGCCTTTTTTACAGATGCCTCGCAAACGCAATTTCCATGGACTATGCTCGTTCTAGGGCGAGGCAGCACACATCTCGTAACGGCAGCGAATCTGTGGCCCCAGTACGATCATATTGAAAGTTGCGTAGCCGTGCATTAACAGCGCGTGAATTGACTTGTTAATACACGGCTTTTCGCCGGTTAATGCACGGCTGTTAATAACGTGCGACACTGCTTTTTATGCGATAATATGTGTTGTTGGCACATATCACAATCCAGTATCCATAACATATATTATGGCAAAAATATATCAAGAATTGTCATACTCTATCAACTCAGTAAACACCTGATCTTGAGCTGTATACAACTGGTTTGTTCTAAGAAAATGAAGTTTCCTACCTGTACTATTTTATCAAGAAGCAATGTATCATCGCTAGGGCTGATATGCATGAGGTGACGTATCATATATTTTGTGCTTTCCGTCTTCCCGGCGCCGCTTTCCCCGGAAACAAGTATAACCTGGTCCTGTCGGGTCTCCTTGAGCTGTCGGTAGGCATGGTCGGCAACCCAGAAAAGATGAGGTGGTTGGTTGGAACGTACAGTAAGGTTTTTGTAGTCATAGTGATGCTGCGAAGAGAAACAAATAATTATCTATTGTGACGGCATAATTTTCAGGAGTGACAACTCTGTAAAAAATTATTTTGCATCTTTTCTTATGAAGGATCTACATTTTTAGCTTAAAACTACGATGAGGATAACAATTATGGCGAAAACCTGCCAGTTGTATTCCGTCCTCTCAAAGACAATTAATTGATGGCGTTATTCTCTTCCCCCACCCCCACACCCTACCACCACCCCACCCCCTTCCATCACCGGGCATTTTTTTCTAATTTCAAATATTTGTAAGCCAAATTGAATTATGTTTAAGAAACAAGAAAATGTGTCTTCGGCCTGGTCTGTTTTTGTGCATTTAACTCTTCACTGCCACAGGCGATAATAATAGGCTTTTGCAAATAGCACAGTTCGAGATGAGACGGCTCATATGAGCCGTCTCATCTGGATCTACACTGTGTAACATTGAGTCTTTCAACTTTACGCATAAACTTCTTTTCAAGCGATAGTTTGTTAAAAAAGAAAAGCAGACAATAAATGTCGTCTGAAATTTGGCACCGAAAGACTTCTGGATGTGTGGTAAACCGTAAAGACCCGAATTAGACGTTCTACGGCGACTGGTCTGTGTCTACACTATTTATTCAGGCATGCTTGTCCGATTGCTTAAGGTTAACGTTGTAAAACATGTCATTTGTATCATTTCTTGCATATACCAGAGTTGACCTAATTACCGCATATACTTCTAGAAGCGCAGCGTCAGGCCATTTCTGAATTATCAAACTACTGTCCTTATACTTTTATTACATCTTGTGAACACTCATCAGACTCGACTCGACAACGTCGAAAGGATCTAAGGATTATCAACGCAATATGCTTGTAACGAAAAATTATAAAACAAATATCATTCAATATTCCCCAAAATAAGCCAGCTGCTAATACTTCTTTATAACACTTCACGAAAACATATCTATATAATTTTGACACCTTTAAACCCCACTTTTATATAGTAAAACTGGGGTTTGCAGGGGTATGTTATTTTTCTTATTTCTGCATAAAACATGGATTGTGGGTACTCGTTAGAACCGCCTCGCCGAGGCGGTTCTAACGAGTACCCACAATCTATGTTTTGAGTAGAAATATGAAAAATATCAGTTTTTTTTTATCTGAAAATCTTTAATTTTTGGAGGAGAAATTTTCTATATATTTGAATAGGCGCGTTTTCGTAATGATGTAGGCAAACATTTTACCATATTTATGCAGTACTTTTGAAAAAAAAAGTTGTGTTATAATTAGGTCGACTAGGATATATCATGCATTTTGCCATAGTCGTGGAAAAGGCCTCAGTCTACAGTGTTCGTGCATGTTATCTTTTTTGCTTTTTACAAATCGAATGTACTCATTTTTTGAAAAGTAGAACATATGAAATACACATCTGACTTATCTTAGATGTTGTCAATAAAGATTGATGACAATACAATAAAACTGGAATTCACGTGTTCACAGTGTAGTATATTTAGTGCCATCTGGTCATAGTAATGATGTGGTCGTAATTATAAACACTAGGCCAAATATGTACATGGCATAGTAGGTTTCTCTGGGTCAATATCTTTGATTGACACAATCAATCATATGTTATAGCATAGTGGTATATTTTATTGTCATTTTCTTACTATCTTTGAGCAACTATTGGGAACTGACAAAATATGTCGCATATATACAGCATCGTGAAAATAGTATCAACCCTATGTATTCGAACAGGTCGGTGTGAGTATACAATGTATAGCCCAATCAGACGCAGAGTATGAATACTCCAGTAAGATGCGACGAATCTACTGCGTTGGGTAAAAAGTGTAACCCGAGACGACGCGGGCCTACTAAACACTGAAAAGGACCTTTTTCGCTAAAAACGACTGGAAAAGGGGTTATAGGGTACTGAAAAGTTTCAGTAAAAATTCCAGTCAGCTCTATAGGCCTATAGAAATTAGGCAACCGTCCTCATCAGCACAGTGCTTTGATTGTGAGTCTGTTTAGTGCTCTTGTGTCATTCCTTTTAGAATTTATTTAATGATCCTCAAAAACACCGTTTTCCTTGACGCTGCTCATATGGTAATATAAAAACTGAGTGATTTTCAGGGAAAATGTACAGGAAATAAGATACATTACGAAAACATGTCTATTCAAATATACTGAAAATTTTAGCAGATTTCAGATAAAAAAAAATTCTGATATTTTTCATTTTTCTGCTCAAAAACATAGATTGGGGGGTACTCGTTAGAACCGCCTCGTCGAGGCGGTTCTAACGAATACTCACAATCTATGTTTTTGAGCAGAAATAAGAAAAATAATGTATACCTCTGTAAACCCCAGTTTTACTACATAAAAGTGGGATTTAAGTGGGTCAAAATTATATACGCATGTTTTCGTGATGGAGATTTGCAGTGTAACACATTTTTCAGGAGAGGTTAAGACCATATCTGGTGGACTAGTTCAAATAATGAAAGAAGACAAGTAGCACGGGGAGAATAACCAGACTAATGGCAATGTTATTCGGTGCAATCGACGTTGTGCGTTGATTATTTAGTCACCGAAGGCTCTGCACGTTTACGAACGCATGTTAACTCATATTTCGCCTTTATTGTTTTAGGAGACACCTACGTAAGGACAGCATGATACTGCTATACGAAAGGGAGAAAAGAGAGAGAAGAGATAGTAGATTGGATGAAAGAGAGGGATAGGGAAGAAAGAGGGAAATGAAAGAAAGTGACGGAACAGAAGAAATAACAACATTCACCCTCTACCCTTACCTGCTGCAAGAACAGCAGGCCTTGCCCAACTGTAAGCCAATATCAGTTGGGCGCCCCAGTGACAAAAGCTTCATGACACCTTCGCTTCACCCAACCACCCATCGCAGTGTTACAAACTTCATTACTGATTATGAAGAGTCTCAATAAAACCGAGACTCTAGATTTTTAATCTGTAGTGTGTTCTTTGTTTCCAAAGGCAATTTATTTATGTTTATTTGTCGTGCCCTAGCTCATTTTATTCAGTTATGCTACATGTGTTTCAATCAGTATTTTGATCCAGTTACAGTGAATGGACATAGCCTACTCTTATTATCTTAAACTGAATGGATCAGAAAGTTTGGTTTGACATAAAAGTAGTTTGAAAAAAAGGAGTTGAATTGTAAAGACTATACAGCAGACAAAACAAATCCTGTCCTTTATTTAGTTTGACTTAAAGACATATCTGAAATCGGGCCAAAAGTGGTACCACTCACTAATGCTTTTATTGCCCCTACCTAGGCGTTAAGCGAGATACCTCAGAGGCATGTTATAAAGAGGTGATTATGAAATCCCAGCAAGGGGTAGTAAAGAGACCTTCTGAGGGGTAATAAATACTTTGGAGGGGATATGACCAATGGATCAGATAAATAAGCCAGTACCAAATTCCTCAATTGGGCCTCTACTCGTCTATCGTTTATTGACAATATACATGTAGTAGGTTTTGCTGTGCCTAATCTTTTACCAGTGATAAGACTAATGACCAAGACACATCTTATTTGTATGTCTTTAAGCAGTAGTTTGAGTTATCAATGTTTGAGATAATGTGAATCAACTATATTTTCACGGGAAGCGACTTGTTCAAACTGATTTCGCTTTCCTTCTGAAAAAAGATCTTATTTAAAAGAAAAGAGTTTGCTCCTTGGGAGCAAACTCTTTTCTTTTAAATAAGATCTTTTTTCAGAAGGGACTTGTTGTGCAGTAAAGCAAATAGAGAGTGACGAAGGTTGTATCGCTTGTAAAAAATGGCGGAAAACAGTCGACTCTCGTTATCTCGAAAACCAAGGGACTTTCTGAAATACTTCGAGATATCCGTACCTCGACATATCACATTTGCAGAATTGAGGAAAAAATAAATCAAACAACCACATTTTACAAATGAATATGTAAGTTGACTCCTGAAAGTAAAGATACATTGAAAATATTGCGCAAAAGAGGAAAATTGCTCCTTAGGGGCAATTTCTCCTCTTTTCCACAATATTTTTACCTTCTGTTAGATTTTCACTTCGAGATAAGTGGTTATTCGAGATAAGCGAATTCAAGATAACGAGAGTCGGCCGTAAAGTCGACCGAGAGTCGACCGTATAGTCAAGTGTATCCAGTGTCCTTAAGCAGTTCTCTTAGACCTTGGCGTACGCCCAAATTTCCATAAAGAAACAAGCCTAAACGACAACTTGAAAGATGCCTCAGAGGTCAGATTATGGATTACACCTTAGACGGTCTTCATACAAACGCGTAGACTGATTAGGGTCTACACTTATGCTGGAATTGAATCGGGTCATGCTAAAGTAAGTCTTTTAACTTTTGCGTCAGGTGTGAACGTAGAAAAGATGAAACAAGTGATTTTTTAATATTAAATTTAACGGCAACAACACTTCAAACATTAGCATGTTTTTCGAAATGTATCTTTAGGGCATACGATCAGGCAGTCATTATTGTCTTAATTGTCATCTTGAACATGCTGTCTATCGGCTATCTGACAAGACACGTAATAAAAACATTAGTGCATGTGCGATTTGAACCGTCAGAAATTATCGTAGACGACACAGCTCTTGTCAAAGGTCACTTCATGTGTGAGAACCTGTGTTCTGTTTTTGGTGCATTCATGTACATGGGAGACCATTGACCAACCCTGGCCGCCAGGTTGTCCTAGTACATGCATACATTTTTTTTATGATGTATATTAAGGTTTATTGTGTAATGTATAATTAATATGCATCACTACATGAGAAAACGTACCTTTTGACATGTGCCCCGAACGAAGACTCAAATCAGTCTGCGCATGCGCGTAGCCTTATCAGTCTTCATTGTCCGCAAGATGAAACTTTGCATCTTTGACTATCCAGAAAGCGCCTAGTGAAGATTCTGATCAGCCTGCGCAAATGCGCAGGCTGATCTGAATCTTCACTGGGCGCATGCGCCCGAAGGTACCTCTTTTGACATTGCGGTTCTTATGATGAAATAGGTGTTAACAAGGTGTAAAGCGATTAAATTATGTGATCGTCATCTTTGTTTAATTGAGTTTTTATTAATGTCTCATTGTCCAAGTATGCGTTTATCGTTAGGTTCGTATCGTTAAAAGTACACATTTTGTTACTAAATTTAGAGTACTAGTGCCATGAGTCTCGAGACATCGTGGTCCTATCTGGAATACAGTAAACAATCGAAAATTTTGTAAACAGAGTTTCACATTTAATACAAACTGTCTCTGTACTAATTTGTCGTTTGATAATTTTGAAGCGGATTTCTACCCATTTCCTTTTACCTTTGATTTCGTTTCTTTCTTTCTTTCTTTCTTTCTCTATTTTTTCTGTTTGTTTTGTTTTGTGTTCTGTACAAATCGTTACGGAATTATTATAAATTGCACTTCCTTTTCTGATCAAAATGGGAAATTCCAACTTCAATTACTGTCCCGTTTCAAAGCCTGGCTTTCTACGCGGCGTCGTGTTCCGCCACTCATATACATTTTAAGCTTTGGGTCTCTGTAGCCTAACTCATGAAATGAAAAATAGTGATATTTTTTCTAATTTTCTCACAGAAAATAAGACTTGATAATTTATTCAAACTACCTTATTTGAATGAAATGACATCTTATTTTCAGTAAAATATTCAGACAAATAATTTGAATGCTTTGTCAATAAACAGCAGGTTCAGGTTTAGGCCTCTCTAATGTGTTTGCGCAAAGCTAGGCTCTTCCCATTTCAGTAGACAAAATGTTTCATAAATCATTTCTGAAATTCAAACAGTCATGAAAAGATAACTTTATTCATTTAAAATTCAGGTATCACCTTATTCCCCATATTATACAGTAAAAGGGGCAGGGGTTGGGGGGGGGGGGGAGGGTCGTGGGATGCGGGAGGATGGATCAGAGAGTATTAGGAAGTTCATGAGATGATTATCATTTCTGTAATTTGTAAAAATCGTAATGTAAGGTTTATCTAGAATTACATTAATATTGTCTAATCAAAACGGTCGATTCCAACCTGGAGTACCGTCAATCTAGAGATTATCCAATGCAGGGCCCAGTTGTTCAAAGCTAACGATGTCGTTAGTTAACGAATCGTTAAAACTTACATCAAGTGATACGCAAATATGCTGTAATTTTTTGCTGAAAAAATGTGAGTAGCTTTTGCACTCACATTTTTTCAGCAAAAAATATCAGAATATTGTACATTGAATCCACTAAAACAGTTAACGTAATTACCCTTAACGAGCTCGTTAAGCTAACGACGCTTTGACCAACTGGGCCCCGTTTTATAAGTACTGTCAAGTACATCTTAGCTGAGCTACATAATACACATATTTAGTTAAATGATACCATATTACACAGACTGGACAACTTTAAACTTATATAACGTGTCTTTTCTGACCGCACATCTCAATTAATGATGAAATGATTATGACCAATTGCTAATAATTGATGAGAAAAAAGGCTCTTATACGATATGTAGACAACAAAGGCCCAGATTAGCCAGCACCTTTATTGTGCGCCTATACATGTAAACATGTGTTGACTATATCGACAGAGAAGGTCCTGATCAGACTGTGCGAACGCAGACGTTTATCTAGGCAAACGTTTGCATTCGCACAGTCTGAGCAGTGACCATTTGCATATGGCAGACAAGCTCTTTTCATTCGATGTACATCAATTATTAACTTACCCAGAAAACACTGGTCAAATGTCATGTTCTCGTAGGTGTCTAGCCGAATTGCTTGTTCTTACACAGACTAGTACAAGTTTTTGGACAGATGTGTATACTTTACATGTATATCTTTTAGGCTTTACGAACTTTTCCTAGGTGTACATGGTGTATTTTACAGAGTTCAGGAACAGCTAAAGGCTGCCACGTGCACAGGTATACCCAGTGGTCACAGGATGTCGACAAAATGTCGTTTAACGTTGATTCAACGTCCAGGCGTTGAATCAACATGGACGTTGTTTTAAGCTGTGTATTCACGTTAGCCTTCGAAGTTCGCATTGAGAATACCCGTCCAACAGTTGATATTTTTAAAGCGAACTCGCTGCCGCATGTGGCATGCGGCGTAGGCCGAAGGCCTGCGCGAGCAAGCTCTATGGTACAGTACACGTTTCGTTGCCGTCAAACAAAACTGGAAATAAACATTTTGTTTGCAGTTTGTCGGGTTCTCAATTGATGTGGCAGATCTATTTATATTTTCCGGGACCAACTGTGAAAATCCGGTACCAGAATTCGGTACCAAAATTTTAACGGTATAGTTTGGGTCTTATACTTTGATTTTTGGACGACTTTTGGCTTTAATATTATCCAATTGTACTGCAACTGCAAAATGTGGCTTTACTAAGCATAATGCATTGCGAGCTCGCCTGTAGGCATTGTCTATGTTCATATTAAGCTTTAAACTTCATTTATTCGGTTTCCTTCTGGACGTAAAATGTCTGCTTGCAGAAAATAGCAAGGTGATGGCGATTTCATGTTTGTTTAATTTCCACAACGACCGCGTTTATAAATGAACAAGTACTTGCATGCGATTTTTTATTTGAGCAGACTAATTTGATTTTAATTTTCTGACGATCTCAATAAATGTCTACTGGTTCCCCATCACACAGTCGGTTTCCCATCAGACAGTCTGCTGGTTTCCCATCAGACAATAAGTTTGCCATCATACAATACGGTAAATGAGTGGCTTCGAGATTTTGGTACGTTGTGTTTAGCATCTGTTTGTACCGAGAGTGACATAAATCAGTTTCACCATTGCGAAGGGAGTCTTAAACAATTGCTTTGCATTCCCCTTAAACAACCATTAACCCATTTATGCCGAGTGGACTCTTCTACCTCAAGACTTTGGACAGATCCATTTCTAATAGAAGGGGTGACTTGTTAGTTTTTATTATTACCGTGTTTTATAAGAATTCCTGCACTTAATGCAAACAGTGTAGACCTAGATCAGACGCCGCGTTCTGCGTGAAGTTTAAATGACAGTTACTGTCATGCAGCTGACATAGTTTTATTCCGCATAGAACAAGGTTAAAAAGTAAACGATGACGCGAGTGCTTATATTCGACATCCTTCATAACTTACAACAGAAAAACAAGAGGCAGAGACAGCAATGAACTTTTGCCTCCATGAATTACATTTTTTTCTCACCCTGTAAAGCTCACTCTGTAAAACTTGGACATGGCCTTCACAGCAATCCGGAATGTGTAAACAGCGAAGTTTCAGATCTGCGATCTGCTTGCTCATAAGTAACAACTGTTATCTGAGCACCAAAATAAGTTTTTTGGTTTGTTTTTTTGTTGGCATGTCCATACAGTCTGATCAAATCCCTCAGTTAGCTCTTGGTTTACTCTTTGCCTTAGATAGATTATGGGAACAGCATTCCTAAGGAGCAATTTCTCCTCTTTTCCACAATATTTTATTGCCTGTTGGTAGATCTCTGTGTTAAAAACAGGGACAAAGATTTTCACTTCGAGATAAGCGGTTATTCGAGGTAAGCGAGGTCGAGATAACGAGAGCCGACATATGGAAAACACGGGTAAGGGCTCTTATATAGAGGGCTATACAGCTATAGGAATTTTCAGAATTAGCTTTAAATTAGCTTTTAAATTTGTCATTTCCTTCTTGCAACATCTTGTACTGCATAAATCTGGCTTAATGAAAAGACTACCACGGCCTATATAGCTCTAGGCTAGAGGATATAAAGATCAACATTTTTCAAACTTCTTCACAAAAACATATGTTCTGGGTACTCATTAGAAGCGCCTGTCCAATGTTTTCGTGGATGCGCAGGCTGATCTGGACGTTGTTGCCCGCTACTTCTTCAAATTGCATGCCTCACATAAAACCGAGCCACTTTTGAAATAACTAATGTATATCCCACTTTATTTTTGTATTCAATGAATTTCCAGTTGAATACTGATTTTATAACCGCACAATTAGTTATCATGCACTTTTATTAGACATTATACAGGTATTAAAAATGCAATTCAAAGCAGTTTATAAAACAAGTACAAAAAACGAAAGAACAGTCCACGTTTTGTTTTGTGCGGTAAACTTCGTTTTGTAAATTTTTGAAAATTGGCAAAAGAAATCATATAATATGATTAAAAGCATAAACTGACTGACCATTTCGCCGAATCAAAACAAAAACCTTTGAAAACATCGTAGCTGTATCAGGATCTATACTGTTTCAGGGAAATTAGGGAACAAAAAGAAACAAAAAAAAACTTGAGTTGATGGCAAAATTAACCCTTGTCTTGCTGAACCCGGATATAACCTGCCTTTGCAAACAGTGTAGATCCAGATCAGTTGGCTTCTGAAGAAGCCAACTGATCTGGATCTGCACTGTTTGCCATTAAGTATGTAAATTTATATCAACAATCTGGATCAAGTAATCTGATTGGCTGAAAATTAGAAATGGGCATGGCATCTTAATTTATTCAGCAGGATAAGGGTTAAAGAAAGACTAAAACGACGTATAAAAAGTAGAGAGTGATTTTTGATCCAATTCCGCAAGCAGGCAATTATTTATAGATGACAACTGGGCGGAGTGATTGCATAAATGAGCCGTATTACGCAAAAAGGACTTGTGCTTGCGCTAACATGGAAGGTCTAAGTCATGTTTAATAACATACGGACTATGTTATGCAGGCTGATCAGAACCTTCGTTGTAAATCCTGGAGAAAGCAAAGACTAGAAAGATAATTCTGGCTAACAGTGAAGGCACTGATCATAGTGTGCAGATACATGTACCCAGGCTAATACGGGCATTGATTCTTTTGCACATGAACTAAGGCCCGTCTTAGACCCAAGAAACGCAAATGAGAATGGCAATAAAATAAATGACTGTGGGCCAATAGGACAAAATAATGCAAAGAACAGCCAACACATATGATTGATGTGAAACAGGTAAAAAAACATTTGCGAACAGCGCAGGTTCACATGGGCTGAAACAAGAATTTTGAATGGACTTGTACTCAGGGCAAGCTAGTCTGTTAGTCATGTTCTTTTTAAGTGGTTACATTATCTTGCAACTATTCGTTACGAAAGCATACCTATATAATTTTGACCTCCTTTAACCCCACTTTTATATAATAAAACTGTGGTTTACAGGGGTATGCATTATTTTTCTTATTTCTGCTCAAAAACATAATTTGTGGGTACTCGTTAGAACCGCCTCGGTGAGGCGGTTCTAACAGTACCCACAATATATTTTTGGGCAGAAATATGAAAATATATCAGAATTTTTATCTGAAAACTTTTCAGATTTTGGTGATGAAATTTCCAATATATGTGAATATGCGTGTTTTCGTAATATCATTAAGCACACTATTTCGTAACGATAATCGCAACGATGTTGTTGATGGGTGCCACAGTTTTTTTGTGGATACTGTGAATTTTTATACATCTCTTGTAAGCTTGATATTAAATGAGCAGTCTCCAAAATCAACGTTAATAACCTTGATTTTTTTATCTGTGTTTATATTGGCAGAACGAAAAGTAAGGTTTGACCAAACATTTGGCTTGTCCTGAGGCCAAGTAGCTTTTTTGACTATGTTACCCCAAGACAATAAGCCAGATGCACCTGTTTCTGTTTCAAATACAAATATTTTATTGGCAACTAAACATATGCCTATGGCCATACAATTTAGCAAGTGGAAATTAACAGAGGAGTAACGTTGCATCTAAATGCATCTTCAATGTCCAGCATAGGTTAATAACATAGTATATATCTATTTGTATAATAATAGATAGTTGATAATTATTATTTGATATATATATATATATATATATATATATATATATATATATATATATATATATATATATATATATATATATATATATATATATATATATATATCTGGTTTCACTTCGATGTTAACAGTAAGAAGCACTACATGAAGTTTGACCAGAATATGCTCAAATGACTCAAAGAATGTCATCATGGGCAATATACCAATAATGCGTACCAAGTGTACCAATGTGTGGGCTTCTGAGTTACTTTCGTTATTCTTACTCTTCTATTGTAATCAATTTCAGCCTTTCTAAGAATGTCTTAAATACATCTGTGGATTCAGTTTTAAATACGACTGTGTATTTAGTCTTAAATACAACTGTGGATTCAGCCTTAAATACACCTGTGGACTTAGACTGTGGTTGTAATTTTCGAAAAGAGAGCCCAGACCATAATCTGAGAGCCTACACGATAATAAGACGCTACCACAAATTATGAACACTTCGTACGTGAACCACATCACCAGTTAGAGTATTGAGGTACGCAAGCAAATCCTGGATAGATGTTTCCTAAATTTGGTCAAGAACCGAAATATCAGGTAGTACGGTCACATCATATCTTACGTTCCCCTGGCATGACAAAGACAATTCTGCAAGATAGAGCTGAGGAGACCAGAAGAAGAGACAGACAGCAGGAAAGGTAGGAAGACACGACATGCAGGGTCGGATTCAGAGAGGATTCGGTGTGTTGTGTGTGTGTGGGGGGGGGGGGGGGGGGGGTGCGGTTCAGTCGAGTGTCATTTTGACCCAAACTTTCATTTTCATGGGACAGTTTGGAGACATTTGATATATTTGGGATACCATATTTGCCCTAAATATTCACACGCCTTACTCTTTCTTAATATTTCTCTTCATCGTCCTACCTGCAAATGCGTATAAAATTGTCGGGTGAGTGGCAAACAGTGTAGACCCTGATCAGACACCGCGTTCTGTGTCGTCTGATCTGGTCTCCACTGTTTGCTCAGGCCCGTTTATCCGAATACATAGAGTAAGTACAGAAATTCGATCAAATCGAACCCCCTTAAGAAATCATCCTGGATCCGCCTGTAGACATGGATTGTACCACTCTAAGCTTTACAAGCTCTCAAAAACGACAATTGAAGACAGGTCAAAATTAAAAAGAAAGAACCCCAGAATTGTTAGTAGTGCCATGACAAAAGACACGATTAAGGGCCCAGACTGAATTCAAGTGAAATGTACATGTAGGATGACTCCTGTTAATATCGACACGGATGGGTGAATGCGTGGGAGGTTGTTATTGATTGACTCCTCCTGACCACCGATTTTAACATGAAAACATGGGCGTCATTTGTTATTTTTTTAATTGGCTAACCATGTAATTTGCGTAATTAGTCAAGTATATCAAAATGATCGTCATCACAAAAGTAATACATATAAATATGTACATGTATTGACTATGTAATTGCTTAATGACGAATTCCAATCAGTTTGAAAAAATAGTAATTGACTAAATATGGCGCATGCGCGAGAAAACATTTCCCATTCGCGCGCACACGTCGCTTTTCACCATATACAATAATACCCCTAAGTATTAAGACAGACATGCCTGTGCAAACAGTGAAGACTCAGAAGAGATATTGCGGCGTCTGATCTAGATCTACACTGTTTGCCACTCATCCAGCACTCTTTAGACGCATGAACAGGCAGCACAAAATGCTTGTTAAAATTTTAGGACAGGTATGGTAAGGAGTTAAGGTGTCCCAGTATTTAGGATAACTACGGTACACATTACAAGGATATTGTGTAGCTGCACAATATAGACTCCGTTTAGACTGCATGGATAGCCGGATCATTCCTTTTCATGTCTCAGCCGTGCTATGAGAAAATGGTATTGATCGCATATGCGAAAAGTGCGGGCCCTGGTCTTTAACAAGCGGGCACGCAACGTTGAAACAAATTATACCCAACCAATGTACATGCATGTACCAGCCTAGCCTGCGATAATACGTCTTTTGGGTATATGCTACACAGTAGGCCCGCTATTAATGTCGCACAATGTGATACATGTAAGTGCCTATTGATTTACATCAATATATTCTATAGTATCCAATGATTTCGTAAGCAGACAGTAAAGGCCTGGATCAGCCTGCTCTTGTGCGCAGGCTGATCTGGGCCTTTGCTGTTCGCATATGGCCGAAGGCATATTGGCCCATTCAGTGTTTCACACGAAAATTGTGATGCATCGATGTTTATAAAAATGACGTCAATGTCTGACTGAACTTACCTGTACGTCGAAGAGTGGTAAAGGTTTGCAAGGATTGACGGCAACTAGGATATCACCGATATAAGACTGAAAGATCAAAGATAACATTTTTTTGAATAGTCACGCATTAATGTCTGACTGCAAATCCAGATGATCTCCGGCGCTCAGGCGAACGGCGAAAGCCCAGGAAGTCCGCGCATATGTGCAGCCTGGTCTTGGCCTTCGCTGTTCACCTATTGAATCATTATATAATGTACTCTGCTTTCCAAAACCAAAGTTTTCATCAGACTGCTCAACGCTCAAGACAATCTGGATCTACCCGTAATTTTTTGGGGATATTTTAGCCCTCACTTTGCTCTTGCCATTTCATTTTACAATGTAAACCGTTTCTCTGTACAACTTTGTCTGTAAACATGCACCAACAACCACAAGCCCGTGCCCACAACAAGCAAAAATGAGCAGACATTAAATTATGCTTTACTTGGAGTTTTAAGAGCCATTTAACACTGTTTAGGTCAAGTCGACCCGGGTATTTACCTACTCATATTGTCTTGGCAGTTTTAGTACTTAAATCGGTTAACCAGTACGTGTGCACATAACTGGAAACTGTCCTTATTGAATCAGTTGAAGGGGTAGAATGACCGTAGAAATGATTTCATGATCTATCTTCATGAAAGTTATGTGTCCAAGCTGGGATTTGATCTTGGGACCCCTAAATTTGCAGTAGACACGCTACCGACTGTTATGGTGTCCGGAAAACATTGTTATGCCATTGTTGATATTCTAGGTCCGATTGTTAATAACTAACGCTGCTGTAAGTTAATGTATCGTTAAAACTTTAGTCATTAAATATGGCATATATGCTAATATTTTAGCTGAAAAACAATGTGAGGACTCACATATTTGCAGCAAAAATATCTGTGAATTAGAGGTTGTATTTACTAAAATAGTTAACATTTTGACCACTAGCGAGCTCGTTAAGCTAGCGATGCTTTGAACAACTTGGCCCAGATTAATAAAAAGGCAGTACTTATCCATTTCTGTGGTGTCTGATCAGGATCTACACTGTTTGCTATCACAAAAGTAATTTACATGTACAGACATAGACGGAATTATGACATTTTTCTATATCCACTTTCAATAGATAATGGACCCTCTCAGCCCAAAAGATGGACAGATCCATTGAAGACATACAGGCATTAACCAATTTATGCCGAATAGAGTCTTCTAGCTCAACTTTTTGTTTCTAATAGAAGGGGTGTCGGATTACTTTTTTTTATTACTATGTTTTATAGAATTATCTAGTATTGAAAGCAAACAGTGTAGACCCTGATCAGACGCCGTTGCGGCGTCTCATCTGGGACTACATTTTTGTCAACGACCCTTTTATGAACGCTAGGCATAAATGGTTTATAAAGACATTTTTCAATCAGCCTGCTGCACTTAAACCGTTTTAATATTTTTGTATGAAAGTAGAGTTCACTCCCTGCCCAGACATTTTTCAATCAGCCTGCTGCACTTTAACCATTTTAATATTTTTTTATGAAAGTAGGGTTCACTCCCTGCCCGAACTGCATACTTTGAAAGCGACGATCATATGACATATTCATTGAAACAGGGCTTGGCATTTTAACCTGCTAACAACTGTACACCTACAAAGCCAAGGACTAAATGCAGTTTTGCATTTTTAAAAACAGCGTATTTGACCCATTTGCGTCACGTGGACACTTCTAATGCAACTTCGACAGTTAAACTGGCTCCAGTCTCCAGTGACTAAATATTTTTTCTCATATTCCTCTTTTATAATCCACTAAAATAATAATAATAATAATAAATCATAACTATAAAGGCTGGTCACTAGATCTAGTGACCAGCCTTTATAGTCTTGACACTACTTTGGTTTTATTTTAGTGGATTATTAAACAGATTATAAGGAAAAAAATTTAGTCACTGGAGACTGGGGCCAGTCTATGGACCGGTCTATTTCCAATAGCAAGGGTGTCTGGTTAGTTTTTATTATTACTAAGTTTAATAGAAATTCCTATACTTAATGCAAACACTGTAGACTCTGATCTGACGCTGCGGCGTTTGATCTGGGATCTGGGTCTGCTCAGTTTGCTAATAACCATTTTAGGGTCTCTAGACTAAAACGGGCTGAACATTTTTTTTAAAATGTTAAGTGTTACTTTGTACGAACAATGCGGCTCTAAAAGCTAATAATAACCACACTGTACATGGTAGCATGGTCCAATTAGCGAACTACCTGTTTAGAAAACATATTTCTGCGACAAAACCTTGAAGTCTAGTCCTCAGTACACCGCGGTCTATTTCATTTTGGAATATGAATTATCGGTTCTAAAGAGACCTGGCTTTTAGGTCCGAATTGTTCATAGCGAAGTCTTTTAACTCATTTATGCCGAGTGGACTCTTCTATTTCAACTCTTTGGACAGGTTCATTTCCTATATAGGGGGTGGCTGGTTAGTTTTTTTTTATAATTACCATGTTTTGTAGGAATTTCTGGACTTAACGCAATTAGTGTAGACCCTGATCAGACGCCGCGTTCTGCGGCGTCTGATCTGGGTCTATACTGTTTGCCAATGTCCCTTTTATGGGACGGTAGGCTTAAATGGGTTGTCAAAGTAACCCTAAACAATTAAAACGTGTATAACCCATTTTAGTCTGGGTAACTGGCAAACAGTGCAGACCCATTCTGCGGCGTCTGATCAGGGTCTCCACTGTTTGCTAATGGTTTACCCATTTTTCTCCAGGAATATTTAAATCGCATAGCCTGACATACCTAAAATTGAAATTCTACTCTTCCAGTAAAATATAGTGTGGAGGAGATTCAGTCGAAAATGGATAAAATACGCTGCTGTTTTTAAAACGTAAAACTGCACTTCGTCCTTGGCTGTGTTAAACCTTCTGAGATGTTTCCATACAAATATCAGTAGATACGTCAGCATTTAGAACTAAAAAGAACTTAAAAGCTTCATTACGGTGATACACGCGGGCCTCGGTGGCTCAGTTGGATGCGCCGTCCGACTGGAGACCAGGAGGTCGCGGGTTCAACCCTCGCCGAGGTCGGCAACATTCTTTCGTGGAGATTGATCATGAAATATTTTCTACGGTCATTCTCTCCCTTCCGCTGATTCAAGAAGGGCAGTTGTCAGTTTCTGGCGAAATACTGTGCACAATACTGGTTAACCTCTTAGAGGACAAAGCCTGCCCAGTAAACGTGTGGTTAGGTAAACTGACCGCGCTCGACATGACCCCATTGGGTTAACTGGGCCGTAAAACCTCAACACAAACAAAACGGTGATACACGTTAGAGACTGTACCTTTGAATATGTACACCCAGCGAAATCTCAGATCAAGCTGCGCATTTGCTCAGTCTGATCAACCTGTCCGCCTGTACAAAAGGTTGATTTTAATCTTTGTTCATGTATAAAAATACATTTTTCAGTTCATTTTGCGGTTTAAGAGAACCGGATATACTTGGTAGATATTCCGCTATTTGTTTACAAGGCTAACAAATTTTGAGGTTTATTGTTTGCTTTACAGCATACCAATCCCCGTTTGAAAAAAAATCTACTCTAAAAGGAAAGAATTTGCTCCCCTTGGGAGCAAATTCTTTCCTTTTAGAGTAGAACCATTTTCAGACGGGAGGCAAAAAATCTCCCTTGTAAGTGTACATGTATTTATTTCTCTTAAGATAACGTAATGATGTTTTGTATAATTGACCAGTAGTTAAGATAACACGTAATGATGCTTTGTATAATTGACCAGAAGTCCCCAAACGTAACCGCTAATTTCTCTACAGTTAAACTTAATGGCTCGAACGTCTTTGCTTTTGGACCATGGAAATTTTTTCGAGACACAGGTAAGTAGGCAGGAAGCAAATGATGATAATTTAGGGAAGTTTTTTTGTTTTGTTTTTTTATCGTTTATATAATAATGGTATATTGAGTGTACTCATTAGAACCGCCTCGATGAGGCAATTCCAATGAGCACAAACAACAGACACTTTCATGATAAAAATCTCTAAATATTCGTTTTCTTAAGTTTTCGGAAGAACATTCTAGGACTCGAAAATGAGTTCGAATCATCCACGATAAACGAGCTATCCGTGTTCGAGCCATTGAGGTTTTACTGCATTTAGCATTATGCTTGTTCTATACGCCTTAATTTTCGTTCATTAAAAGGAAAAGGATCCAAAAATTAAACTTACGTAATAGTCGTCCTTTTGAAATCTTCCCCTGAGCGCATGGACGATAGTGTTTTCATCTAGAACTTCTAGAGTACTTAGATCGTCCGGTGTCATACCTCAGTCTCCAATAGTCCTAGAAAATCAAATAATCCAAGAGGGGTTACACAAAATATTCTACATTGCAACTATGGGCTGTAACAATAGCACCGTCGACAACTGGTTTATCTCCTGTTAGAACAGCTCTTTCACTGGTATCAACGCTTTCTCAGATACAATAACATAGGTCTAGAACTTTTTTTTTTTTATATTCAGCTTTTAATGATAGTTTCTTGGTTTTGTAAATTCCCTTTATTCCCGAATCACGTACAGTAAAATTTGCACCGAACTGAAAACGACACTATTTTTTTTTTTTTTTTTTTTTTTTTTTTTTTGTAAAATAATCCAGATGAATATATGACTGTAAACAGACGGCAAGAAGACAAGTTTCCGAAATGTTGACAAAATTTCACTGGCAATAAAAATTAATTTCTTCAGCTTATTTTTTGGTAATTTTGAAAGAGAAAGACTATATTCTGTTTCCTCTAGTCACAAAGTCAGCGTAAATTACTATATTATGCCGTTGTCATAAAGTGTCAGTACCGTGTTCATTGTATATCAAAAAACAAAATATGAGCCATCAATCAAAAACGCCCTGACAACCCATCAACGCATCCATTATTTGAAACGAGCAATTCGATTGGTGTAGATTTGTCATGTGTGCGATCTCAACGAACCAGAAATGCGAAAACAAAACTGACGTTGAACGCGCGGTTCATAAAAATGGTAAGCATATTTCAGAATAAATTATCTAAATACTCTTTATCTGACATTATGTCCAGCACTAATTATATCTGCATATTTTCATACATAGCGCCTAAGTCAAGTTCAACTTCTATAGGTAAGAGTATATGTCCGTGCTCTGATAGGTACTGAAAAGCCTGTCACATTCGGTCTTTGCATATGAATAAACGAAACCCTTAATATATAAATATTTACTTATTTATTTAATTATTTAATAAATTCACCAAATCATTTGAATTATTTATTTCTTAAATATAAAATAAATACAGAGGTAAATTTTATGCATCATGAGAAAACGGTCATCTAATATACAGGGACAACGAATGCCCAGATTAGGCTGCCCATCGTGCCGTCTGATTAAAGCCTTTTGTGTTCGTCGATCTTTTCTAAAGTATGCATTGGTTCCGGACCAGATCGCGGCGTCTGATCAGTGTTTCCAGTGTTTGTAACTCATCCAGCAATTTTATACACATTCAAAGGTAATTAAATGGTCTTGATGAAGAGAAGTATATGGTCATTACGAAAACACGCTTATTCAAATATACTGAAAATTTTACCATCAAAAAATGAAAATTTTCAGATAAAAAATTCTGATATTTTTCATATTTCTGCTCAAAACATAGATTGTGGCTACTTGTTAGAACCGCTTCGGCGAGGCGTTCTAACGGGTACCCACAATCTATGTTTTTGAGCAGAATTAAGAAAAATAATGTACACCCCTGTAAACCCCAGTTTTACTATATAAAAGTGGGGTTTCAGGGAGTCAACATCATTATATAGGTATGTTTTCGTGATGAAAACTTAAAGGGTGTAAATATGTAGGGTAAATATTATATCCCAAATTTATCACCTTTATCCAATATTGCCCATGAAAATGAAAGTTTAAGTCAATGGGGTGGCGGAGGGGGAGGGGGGGGATTAATTGGATTCCTCTGCACAAGCATCTCCATTAAGTACATGTATAATTCCTCTTCCTTAGATATCTAAATATGGTCAGATACCAGTAAAGCTTCCAAAATACCAAAAGAAAACAATATTTCTGTGCAATAAAACATATAAAGTTAAATCTTTCACGAAGATGCAGAAATAAAATGAAAATACCAAATTCCACCCCGAGGGCTTATGGTACATTGTAAAATCAGATCATTCCAATTAATAGGAGCTACCATAATAACCCTAAGTATTGGGACAGATGGGCATTTGCTAACAGTGTAGACCCAGATCAGACGCCGCAGAACGCGGAGTCTGATCAGGGTCTATACTGTTTGCCATACATCAAACAATATTTTAGATAAATCAAACGGTAGCAGGATGGACTTTCAAATTTTAGGACAAGTATGGTAGGTAAAAAAAAAGGTGTCCCAATACTAAGGGTAACAATGGTAGTCAGTTTTTGGTCTGCCTTGAATTTTTCCTATCAAGAGAGACTCTCCTGTTGCATTAATTAGTGTTATCCTGTTGAATTGGAATTATTGTATAAATAATCTATCTTACTGGAATTATTGTATGAATCCAATGTACATGTATAAATAACTTATCTTAGCAACTTATTAAACTCATGTTTTCATCTATCTTGAAAACACACACACACAAAAAAAAAATGAAATAACAAAATAAATAAAAAGCCAAAATAAATAAACAAAACAATCCCTCGTACCAACGTAAATAATCCCTCGTACCAACCTATGAGGATGCTTTTTTTGTTGACTATGCAGTGCAATGCTATTAAATTCACTGTGATATGTAAATCTATTTTTACTACCAACAGGATAGGTATCAACTAACGCTAACGTAACGTGAAGTGACGTAACGCCACTACAGTTATATTTAAAATTGTGGTAGACAAAGAATGCTGTGGTTTTGTTCACACCTGGATAACTTCAAATTTAAAATCTAACATGATACGCCACGTTAATTTTGACTTATATGACCACGACGTTCTTAAAGAATGCACAGGAATAAAAATAAGAATAAAACAATGTTTTAAAGTTTATAATAACAGCAGCTCTTAACAATTTATTTGCAAGCTTGAAGGCAAATTTAAGGTGACTAGATACACTTAGTAGTTTCCGCTATTTTATACAAGGGAGACAACCTTTTGTAACTTCCTGTTTGCTTTCCCGCACACCAACCTCCCCTTCTGAAAAGGTATCTTCGCGGCTGCTTTTGAAAAGGGAGACACCTTTTGTGACCTCCTGCTTGTTTTCCCGCACACCGACCTCCCTTCGGAAAAAGAAATCTACTCAGCTGCCTTCGAAAAGGGAGACAGGTTTTATGACTTCCTGCTTGCTTTCCCGCACACAAACCTTCCTTGAGAAAAGGTATCTACTCCGCTACCTTTTTTTTAAAAATAGAGAGACAAATTTTGTGATTTCCTGTTTGCTTTCCTGCACACCAAGCATTTTTGGTGTCTACTCTAAATTCTTTCCTTTTAGTGTAGACGCCTTCTAGTGTTGACTGAGTTGTGTCCCCCAAAAGTGTTTCCAAGATCAGCGAGCATAGACCGGTATATTTTAGTCGTTACCGGCATGTGAACCCCTTAATATCTCGCGTTCTATAAAAGGGACCTTGGCTAATAGTGTAAAGCTTGATCAGACACTGCACAACGCGACGTCTGAGCCGAGAATCTACACAATTTATATTAATGCAGGCGATTCTATAATAAAAAAAATAATAATACAATAATAATAATAATAATATACAAAATAATAATTGTAATAATAAAAATAATAATAATAAAAATGAAAATAATAATAATAATAATAATAATAAACAAACGTGACTGCACCCACTCGATAGATTTTCCGCCTTTTTGGACAAGGGAGACAACTTTTGTGAATTTCTGTTTGCTTTCCTGCACACCAAGTCCCTTCTCTAAAAGGGTCTACTCTAAAAGGAAAAAAATGGCCCCATTCACAGAAGGGAGGCAAAAGCAATTTTGACAGAGTTGCCTCCCCCTGAAAGTGTAACCATTCCCTTTAATTTGAAATGGACTTTTCGAAGATTGATATATAGGAAACTCTTCCACTAACAATGCATATTCAGAGTGAATCATAAATCTGATTATCCAATTATTTGAAAAAGATGACAAGTCTTCGTCAAACTCTCATTTGAAAGCGATGCACATATATATGCTAATGCGAGTGCGCAAACCATACAAATGACAAATTCGGCAGACGGTAACTCCATTTCCTTATTAGTAATTGGACATGTCACTCAAGTTTTTTAACCCTTTCAACCATGTAGACCAAGATAGATACTTTTGCAAACAGTGTAGATCCTGATGAGACGGCCCAAAATGAGCCGTCTCATCAGGATCTACTTTGTTTGCCATTCTGTTCTTGATTTACGACTGTCACCATTTTTGCAACAATGGATGTGTCCAAATTCAAAAATGGAAGAGTCTATTTCGGAAACTCAGGGCTGAAATGGTTGATATCTCCAATTATTTGCTCCAAGAAACAGAGACAGATCCAAATGTTACAGGTCATAGATATTCTGACCCCAGCCAGAGTGAGGCTAAGAAAGGGAAAACATTTTCATCGCCTTCTGTTTAATAACGCTTAGCACGCTTGGTAAAATGTTTAGCTGACAACATACTGAAATATTTTTCTTATTTATCCGAGACACCATGTTTTGACATTTCATGCAAATTGTCTCCAATGGAGACAATTTGCTTGAAATGTCAAATCTGGTTTTCTCGGAAAAAAAAAAAAAAAAAACAGATCAAAATATAATCGTCCGGTGACGCGAGGTTTCTGGCTCCCAGCTTTATTACCGCAAACAAAAAGTCGAAAAACCAGAAATCACAGGTCACCGGGCAAAAATATATTAATACCTATAGGAACCAACCATAGTAAAAAAGATTCTAAAAGGAATTACCATTTAGAGCAATGAGCACACTTACAAGACTGAAAACTACTGAAGAATCAAGTTTTCTGGGCCCAAATAGTAAATAGGTCTCAAAAGTGGAACTCAAATAGTTTTGCAAAAAATCCAAGAATTTGCGCAATGATCAAAACGGATCAGAAAATATAAAATGCACTAAAGTGAAGTATAGTGACCGCCACATGGTACTAACACCAGCTGTAATGAATATAAATAGATTCTAAAATGAATGAAGCTTGAGAGCAATGAACACACTCACTAAACTGAAAACAACTGAAGTGCAACCATAAGTATTTGGACAGACAAATCTGTGAGAACAGTGTAAAGCCAGATCAGATGCCACAGAACGCGGCGTATGATCAGGTTCTACTTTATTTACCACTCATTCAGCAGGTACAGTACACACATTAACAAGTAATACTCGTTCAAAGGGGCTCTTACACGGTATAGGAAATTTACATTGGTTTCTGCCCACGCTTGGAATTGGATGAAATTCTGCACAATGGTTGCCTAGGGTATAACGCTGATGATTATGAGGCATTGGCTTTTAAATGTAGTTCCATTGTAAATTTATGGTGTTTTGTACGTGGCCACTACCAAATCAGGGGGTGCCCCAATATTTACCTTCGTACAGTAAACAGGATTTCATTTTTCAGATGCTGGAATGTTTTATTAATTAAGGTCATCATTAGTACATGTTTTAATACTATTGATGGCTTCATCTACTTAGCAATAGTGTTGGAGCAATAACATAAGTTGAACGGTAGCCCCATATTTATGCAGGTTATGTATTCATCCAGATATTATCTACAATTTTACCATGTTCCGATTCTTGTCAAGACACCATTTCAGCATAAAAAATTCTATATGTATTAGGAATAAACACATGAAATTTCATAAAAATTGAAGACCGGTAACATGTTGTTTGAACAGCCTGAATACATATAGTCCTTGAAATTACCCAATACTCATGTATAAGTAGTATCGTGTAAAGTCAACTTATCAATAGCTTTCATTTGGATTACCATGATATAGTATGATTTGTATAAGAAGTTGATACCATAATTGTACATATTCATTTATAACCATTTGACTGAATTGCACCTTGTTAAACACCATGTCCAAAAAAAAAAAAAAAAAAAAAAAAAAAAAAAAAAAGAAAGAAAAAAAAACTTTTCGTTTACATGGTCTGGACCATGCTTACACTAAGTCCAAGTTCTCTGTATCTGTATATATAGGATTCCACTTCAAATACTTGAATGTGGAAGTATTTATCAGATAATAAAAAGCAGATAACAGTCTTGTAACTGATGATGATGATTATGAAACCTGGGTCTAGCTTTAAAGTTACTCGTTCAGGCAGACAGGCATGGTGGGCACAGCTTGCTTACCAAGAATTTAAGTATAAGAACTAAAACAAAACTTGAATACTAAAAGCCTCCTTTCAAAATGTATTACAACACAAGAAACAGAGACAAGGTGAAAATAGAATTAATTAAATACCATAGAACTGCCAGCAACCAAGTGAATGAAAACTGTTCAAAAACTATTCAATACATCCTTTAGATTCACATTAAGACCACACAAGTTAGCTATTTAAACTCCTGTGTTAATTAACATATGGCGGAGTTTCAAACTAGTATGGAAGTCCTTAGGCAAATGACTAAAATATAAATGTCATACAACCTTTGGAAAAATCTTAAAGCTTTAACATGAAGAGCTACAGAACACCAATTTGTTGTTTAAGTCAAACTATGTGCACTAGAATTGCAGAACAGAAACAATTTCACATATGCTTACTGTAAGGAAGAAAGGATAGATCTGCTTTTCTGATAGCAAAGGTTAAGACCACATAAACAGTATTCTGTGCTGCTGTCATCAAAGATAACTGTTGAAACAAAGAGAAAAACTCGAGTGTCAGTGTCAATTCGATCGCAGGAAATACCGATTGAAGTGACACATTTGAACATGTTACAGGACAAGAAATCCAGTGTTCATAATTTCAAAATACAATATAGGCTTGCACGCAAGCTATAGATATATCAGAAGTTAAGTCTATAGGTATTATTTTCTTTTCAAGCGTTCGTAGTTTGGTTAGAGTATACCAGTCCAGGAGCAAATCTCCAAAAATCCTAAAATCTGTTGATTGGGATGCAAATCCTTATTCAAAACAAACAAACAAACAAACAAGCAACAACTACTTGTAATAGTACGTTTGCACATCTTCTTAATACGACAATGGAGATTATGGATCTGCCTGTTTTATGCCTATTTTTGTAATAGTGAGAATGGATACCCCTGTTTTACACCTATTTTAGTTTTATGCCTTTTGGGAAGTAATTATACAAAATGCTCAATGATTTGCTGACATGAATTAAAGCGTAAGATTTTGTTAAGCCTAATTTGTTAATTAGAATTTCTTTAGATTTAATTTGTTATGCTGTCTACATTTGTAATAGTTGGTTAGTCAGAGTCCATATAAATAGAAGGCAAGTAATAGAAAGTCATGAAAATTTAATGGGTAGCTCAAGATATATTCATTCCGAGTTGTCTAAACTCTTTTTGATTTGTTAAGTGTTAGAAGTGTTTGATAACACTGCATTTCTCTACTTTTTTTATCAATGTAACAAAATAGTCAATTTTGTAAACATCAACCTATATCCATTCAAGGCCTAAAATGACAATGTTACCGGTTTTGATTTTTTATGAAATTTGGCACAGCTATAAAGGATATATGTAGTAAATTTTACTGGTAGTATAAAATCTTGACAAAGACTATAACATATTAATTTTGAAAGTTTAATTTTGATATTTTTTTCATTTTTTGGTAAAAAAAAATCAGATTTTTTATAATCAATTTATCAGAAAATGTTAACTTTAATTAAATATAAATGTTTTGTGGTACCAATAGAATTACTATGGTGTTCACCATTCAGCACAGCGCAAAAATCTTAAAACTAAATTAAACTTAAGATGTATGACATACTTATTTGGAGACAGGTATCAGCTCATGGGGGGAGTGAGTCATGGTTGCGTCCTGAGTCCAACTTTTTATTATATAATTTAATAAGCACATTTTCATAGGTTGCATATGCCTAGTTATTATTATACAAAGTTTCAGAAAAATCCATGCGTGGGCAGAAATGAAAGATGCCCTTTCAGATAAATTTGAGAACGAATGGACTCGTTCAGGCCCCGAGATATGCTCAACTCTCCTTAGCATCAACTTTATTTTTGCTTATAAATCTTAAAATACAGACTTTTTTTAAATGTTTTTCATGCTCAACTCAGCTGAGCATGCTCAGCTGAGTTGAGCATGAAAAAAGTTTTAATTATTGGTATGTTTATTTTCATGACCAAGTGGAATTTCATGCCCAATTGAGTTGAGTATGAAAAAAGTTTTATAACATCGGGGCCCGATTTCAGATAAAGTATGGTAAGTAGTTGTTGTGTCCCAATATTTAAGGCAAATACTATATTTTGAAACTTTTGAAATATTATTAATTCTGATAATAATGATAATGATAATAATAACAATGAGAAAAAAGTGCCTCCGGAACAAATGCGAACAGTAAAGATTCAGATCTGATCAGGAACTTTGCTACTCTTTGTTACATGTTTATTGTACATGTTCAGTACAGTACGTATTACACTTAATTCTTTAAGCGGACAGGGAAGGCCCTGATCAGACTGCGCGGATGCGCAGGCTGATCTGGGTCTACGCTTTCCGCACTCAAAAAAACCCTTTCTATGGCACAGCTCAATAATGGTATTAATAATAATAATAATCCTCATCATCATTCATGTGATATTCCCTAAAACCAGTACTGTATATGAAGTATAATATTAGCTTTCTTAACTTCAAAATTTCAGTAGCTTCGTCTTGGATGCCCTTAAGGGGAATAGATGCGCTTTAGAGGGAGGCAGTTTTGTCAGAATAATTTTGAAAGGGGGTCGACTCTATAAGGAAAGTATTTCTCCCCATAGGAGCAAACTATTTTCTTTTATAGCGGACGTCGTTTCAGAAGGGGTTCGGCAAGAAGGGGCTTGACGTGCAGGAAAGCAAATAGAAGTCACAAAAATTGTCTTCAAAGTAAAATATGGCAAAAAATCTACCACGTGTATTCAGTCCTATTGAAATATATGGTCTTTTCCTAGATGACCTGTGAAACTATGAAAGAAATTACCAAAACCTGTCATAAAAAGTGTATCAAAATGTCTATTTGTGGCGAGCTGTGAGAAAACAAACTTTTCACTCGTAAGCGCACAGCGGAGCCAAGGCCGTGACAGTTGGCTCACTTCCACAGATTAGTTAGGAGCTTAGAATAAGTGATATATGGACATCGTAGAGGTGTATTGCGATAAAGCTACGATCCTGGTCAGATCATGTGAAAGCACATGCTGATTTGAATTTTCAATTTTCGCTGATGGGGAACGTTAGGTTTTCCCCAAAGCGACCCCGTTTTGTTCAGCTTATTGTTTTAAAACTGTTAATTTTGACATATATTTTGTATGTGGTTGTCCCAATTTGTTATAAACGGTAGGTATGAACAATGAAGGGAGTGTAAAAGTCGGATTGAGCGCTTGATTTTTTACGTTGTCATTAATTACTTTGAAGGTCCATTTTGACATCACGTGTCACGCAATTTAGCGAGAGTGGCAAATTTCGCTCAAACATCCATCAACGTTAAAATATAAACTTTCTTACATAAATTTTACGTCTTATTCTTTATTGCCGAGACTACGCCAAATCGGTTTCCAGTTCGATATAGTTTATTACACATACTATAGTTTTATCAGGGAAACTGAAACACCATCAAACATGCCTTTATAATTTTGACCCCCTTAAACCCTTATAAAACTTTTAGTAAAACTGGAGTTTACAGGGGTATACATTATTTTTCTTACCTCAGCTCAAAACACATAAATTGTGGGTACTCTTTAGAACCGCCTCGGTGAGGCGGTTCTAACGAGTACCCACAATCTATGTTTTGAGCAGAAGTATGAAAAATATCAGAATTTCTATCTGAAAATTTTCTTTTTTTGGTGGTAACATTTTCAGTATATTTGAATAGGCATGTTTTCGTAATGCTTTCAAGGGAAGAAAACTCTGTAAAAATTGTTTGTCCCAATTCTGAAAAGGGGTCTACTCTAAAAGGAAAGTATCTGCTTCCCTTTGGGGCATGCTTTTCCTTTTAAAGTAGATTCCCTTTCAGAAGCGACGTTACACACTTTGTAGAGTTTCCCTACAGGGTTAATACTTTTTTAGAAGGTAAGCAAAACTTTGATAGAGTATTTCCCTTGTATATGTACCCATTCCTTTTAATTTAACTTTGGTCGAGAATATCGGTTTGTGAAAATTATATTTGTTATCAACTCACAGCCGCAACAGAAATTATTCTAAAAACTACTTTTTTACTTTTTTTTTTTTTTTTTTTTTTTTTTTTTTTTGTAGAATTCATGTACAAAATAAAAGAAAACCTATGAGAAACACAATCTTTATTCTATAGTTCATAGAGGTTTACCATATTAAGGAAAGAAAAAGAGCCCTCTCTTCTCAATGCTGTGTGGCTACTCTTATGGGGAATAGATGTGCTTTCAAGGAAGAAACTCTTTAATGAATTGGTTTGGCTCCCTTTTGAAAAAGGTTTTCTTCTGAAAGGAAAACATTTATTCCTTGGAAAGTAAATTCTTTCCTTTTAGTGTAGACCCATTTTTAGATGAGATTTGGTTCAAACAGGAAGTCACAAAAGTTGTCTGCATTGTAAAAAGCATCTTGAAAACATGCCTATATAATATTGACCCCCTTAAACCCCACGTTTACATAGTAAAACTGGTGTTTACAGGGGTATACATTTTTTTTCTTATTTGTGCTCAAAAACATATATTGTGGGTACTCGTTAGAACCGCCTCGGCGATGCGGTTCTCACGAGTACCTACAGCCTATGTTTTGAGTAGAAAAATGAAAATTTATCTGAAAATTTTTAGCTTTTCGAGGTGATGTTTTCAATATATTTGAAACAGGCATGTTTTCGTAATGTGGCTGAAGATCTACCGAGTGCATCATGCACATCCCCCCCCACCCCCCCCCCACCCCCCAGCCGCCAACCCCAGTCCCCTCCAAAGAGTGGATACTATAAGAGTAGCTGTCAGTTTTGAAAGAGTTCATAAACACGTTTTGTAGCTTCCTGTTGTTAAAGTTTTCTCCTGCAGTGAAATGGCGGCAAAAATTATTTTAGGTGAAATCCGCTTAATTTTAAAAGTGTATACAGTATCTCCTGGAAACAAAACTCAGAAAACTACAGGGTCTTTGCTAATAATGGCGGCATTCAGACTAATTGAAGCTTGTTATTGTTGTTTACACGACCAATAACTCATTTGATGTGTATAATCGATCAGTCCAATAGTTTCTTAATGTTTTAAAAATTAAGGTTAATTGCCAAGGTTCCGATTTTTCATGTGCATTCGTAAGATGTATTTAGTCAGGATTTTCGTACAAACAATATCGGGATAACCTTTGCGACTCTGTGTGGTAATTCAGCGGATGACAAATTGATTCTATTTTTTTTTTTTTTTTTTTTATCAGAAAAATTAGGCAATGACATTTGATGCAAAATGTCTCCTCAGGAGGCAATTTGCATGAAATGTCAAAGCCTGTTTTCTAGGAATAATATCTGCTAAAATATTTACTCAACATGCTAAGGGTTAAGGGTCGTCAGTTTTACAATGTAGACAACCATTGTGACATCCTGTTCCCTTTCTTGTATAATATATAGTCTCCCTCTGAAAACTGAAAAGTCAACTACTTTTAAAGGAAAGAATTTACTAGCAAAGGGAGGAACACTTTCCGTTGTTAGTAAGCCTCATTAGGCAATTACATGTATATCCCATTAAACAACACACACACACACACACACACACACACACACACACACACACACACACACACACACACACACATAAAAAAACTGAAAAAAGGAAGGTCTTCAGTAATGTTAGAGTTCTTGTTCAAGCCATTTTAAGGTTTTGTTCAAGCCCGTTCAGATCATTTTGTGTTCTCGATCACGCCTTAAACATAAGTTTAGCTTGTAAAATTATCTTTACGGTGGTCTTGCAGCTGACAATCGTTTCAACTGGATCTAAAAGCTGGGCGGATTTCCATTCAGAACTGTCAGTGGAGCTGTCGCGAAAGGAACACCCATATTCTTGTTGTTAGGGGACACTAAACGTAAAGAACGAGATTTTGCTTTGGTGAATTATTAGCATCGCCTGCGTCAAAAAGATAAATGTGCATATTGATGCTTATGCGATAACGCAGTGCTTCGTTACAAAACGCTTATTAAACACGTTCAAAATCGTGGGCACCATTTCCAAGTACAGTCGAACCTCAATGGCTCGAACATCTTCGGGACCATGCAAATTCTTTCGAGCCATGGGGAGTTCGAGCCACTGTGGGTAATCATGGCACCAGTTCAGGAAGCAAATAGCGATAATTTAGGGAAATCTTTTCGATTTTCTACACAATGATTGTATGTTGAGTGTACTCGTTAGAATCGCCTCGATGAGGCGATTCTAATGAGTACACACAACATACAATTTCATGATTAAATAAGAAAAATCATTAACTATTTGTTTTCTTGAGCTATTGGAAGAATTTTGTAGGGACTGAAAAAAGAGTTCGAATCATCAAAGGTAAACGAGCCATCCGTGTTCGAGCCATTGAGGTTATACTGTATACTACTGAATTTCATTAAGAGGAATCGGTGATCTTTAGATAAGAAGCAACTTGTCAAAATTATTTTGAATCACCTCTGAAAACGAGTCTAGTTTAAAAGGGAAAGAATTTGATCCCTTGGGGAAGAAATTCTTTTCTTTTCGACTGGACCCCTTTTCAAGAGGGGTTTGTTGCACAGCAAAGCAAACAGGACGTGATAGCAGTTATCTCATTTGTTCAAACTGCGGGGAAATAATAAGGGTATCTATCTACCTAAATCTGTTGAGAATCCCCTTATCATCTTGCTTAGGAAACTAGGAACTTATTAATGAGCTTTGTATTTAAGGTCACTACTGACACCTCATGCAACCTTTTATCCCAACAATAGATTTTCTTTAAATTCTGCATTTTGCTTCCCCATTTCATTGTAAAAGTTAGAAAACAATTTAAAGCTGATGTCACCACCTGGTATCAGAGCTCCGGTGCTTCAAAGACGTACCCCTTGAGGCAGTTTTCTTCGAAGTTGTTCTAGGCCCTAGTACATGTAGTACGGAGAAAATCACTCTAACCCAGCAACTAATACCTATGAGATACCTTAAGTTATTGCAACAGAATGGCATTAGAGAATGCAAAATGCAGGAAAGCCTTCAGGATGTAAAGCAACTTTAATGTACCTAATAATCAACATTTTTTTGTCTACCGTAATGGTGAAAAATTACTGTAGTTTAAACCAAAAATACTAAATACTCAAATATTAAAGACACTTCTCAACAATAAATTTTCATTAAACTTTCAAATAGTGATCACTACTTATTGTGTAGTATTATTCTGAAACGACATTAACATTCACCATCTGTAAAACGAGATAATGCTTGATAATTAAACCTAACCCCAAAATAGCAAAATTCTATTTTTCTAAATAGTTTAACAGTTTTGAGAAATTCAATCAATTTCAAAAGGTCATTATTGCTTTAAAATGGTATATTGTCATATTCTAGATATATAGAGACAATCTGAATAATAATGCACACCAAATGATAAGTTGTCTTAGCAAATACTTATGAATTGTGACCCCACCCCCTGTTTTCAAGGAATATACGCTCAGCATGATACAATATGATTAAAATGGTTCAAATAGCCACATAAATATAATTCTTATTTGTAATAAATACATAATATTGCAGGATTCGTCTTATAAATCAAAAGTTATACTGAATGCATGCGTTGCACATTTGGAAGACTGGATGAGTTTAAAGGGCATATTTTGGTAATTTTACCACCTTAAGTTGCTAAATCAAGGGCAACTTGTGTACTAGTTATGAGGATTTATCAAATGGATCTACCATACAAATTCTATCATACCCTGATCTCCAGTATGAAAATTATTGTTTTAAAACATGAATTTTACCCCTTTTCCCACATAAAAGCCTTTATTTAGGGACAATAACTCCTGCAAGAATAAATACTATATATGTCAGAAGCATCTATGGTGTGCAATCTATCATAACAAGGTTTCATAATAAGTATCATCTTATATTAGAAAAAGACTTAAAATATTGCATTGTTACTAAGTTAAGTACAGTTTTTCCCTCATAGCACAATAGTAAAATAGTAATCAAGGGCAACAACCCATGTTAGAACTAAACATTTTTAGTTTAGTATAATTGCATTTAAGTGTCAAGTCAATGTGTATGTGCAAGTTTCAGATAAGGCAAAATGTGACTTTGTTTTGCAAGATTTATCGTCACTGGTACCAGTAGTGACCTTAAGTTTCTTGTACAATTTCTTAGTGTGATTACAAACCAATACGACCTTAATGAAAGCAAATTCATGTCCCACACATATCAACTCTACCTTGTACCAGACAAATAATATAATCCAGATGTTTCTGTTATCAAGCAGTATTTACGTTTAAGAAAGGGCCAGGTATGATCTGGGCCATATTTGGACCCTCTTAGAAGTTCACCAAATGGTGAACTTCTAAGAGGGTCCAAATATGTCCACTCCACATGCTTAGCTTAAAAACGAAAACTGGCGATATTCCTGCATATTGTATGGAAGTTATTGCAATTACCAATCTCTTATATTTTGCACACAGAAGTAGTCATGTTTTGGGGCAGGGGTATATTTTATTTAGCCATTTCATACAAAATCAGTTTAGCAAGATAATAAACGAATATCATTCTGATACTGGCATAAAACACCAGTCAACAGGAAGTTTGATTAGCAGGTATTACGGCATAAAAGGGAGATAGCTCAGACTTGTGCTGAAACCATAACAATATGTGGGTAGGGATAGTCATTGCTATCTTGTGTTTGGTATAAGAAGTGGATCTGATAAATATTGGTCAAATTATAACGAATATGAATGTGCAGTTACGATCACTAGTGTCTCATGATGAACTAGTTAAATAGGGTGAAGCATGGGGAGGTAACTCTGAAATTTCGACTGAAATTCTGCAGTCATTTAAGTAAATAAATGGGTTTGCCTTTAATATTTCAACAAGGTATGTGGCTATTGATTATAAATGATCTTATGTCATTTGTTACTGATATCGTTTGGCATAGAAAAAATCTATTATTACCAAATTTCAGTTTATTACCAAATTTCAGTGAAAACATAACGGGTAGGGGAAATGTTCAAAGCGTATTTGAAATAAAAGCTGAAAAAAGTTGCATAAAATTGTTATATGGTAAAATGTACTAATTGGTTATTAAATAAAGTGAAATTTTGCAATCTACAGAGGCAGAAAATGAGCACGGGGAGATAACTCACATATCTTGATGCAAAACTATTTCGAAAAATGCTAATCTTTTCTTCCGCAAAGTTTTAATATAGGTGTCATCCCAATTTTGTACACAGTTGATTTTGTCATCAAATATTTGTGTCTATAAGACTAGATTTCATATTAAACATGAAGTGTGTACATGCATGCGATGAGGTAGTTTCAGACCCAAATATATGTTGAAAATTTACAAAATTGTTCTGAATGACTATTTAGGGCCTATTTTATCCTTACCATCAAAACAAAGTGCTCTAAGGATTAGAAATATTATGAGTACAGATTTTGAAAATATTTGAAAATACGGGCCAAATATGGGCTAAATCATACCAGGCCCCTTACAAAGAGTTATTTCAGGAATGTTTTCAATCAGATTAATAAGTTTGTTTCCAAGTTCTCAACCAACTTATCAAGAGATCAGTGAAATTTAAAAAGCTTAATTTTCAATAATTTGAATTGTTATCAAGTATGTCTTCTAGCGTGTTATAAAAAATATCGTGTTTCCACTTGAATGTGTTCAGAAATAAAAGGAGTCAAACTTTGGTCAGCGACTTGTTTATATCAGTCTAAAAAATGAAAATACACAAATGTCTTTATCTGAAATAAGCAAACTCCGTCACAGAACATGATTTCTTTAATTGTTGCTCGGTAATGCTCGAAATGATGTTTTAGTTATTGCATATGACGTGCCACCTACATACGTATAGGTCATAAAATCCCTGTCGCCTCATCATCCAACACTGGTCTAATTGTTTCTATCTTCACATTGCAATAGTAATTGTCAAACGACGATAAAATAAAGTCATCCTGATAGACATGTGTCTATGGATGTTGTTTATTTTGTATCCAACGCTTCCTGGGTTCATGTCAGGTCATTTGCATCTGTGGCAATGTCCCACCGCAAAAGATTCAGCTGAAGGAAGTACGTGCACTTGGTATATCTTAAACTACTTTGTCCAATGGTGGAGTCAGCTTTTGTGACTTCCTGTTTGCTTCTCTGCGTACCTAATTCGTTCTGAAAAATGGTCTCTTCTAAGAGGAGCAAATTGTTTCCTTCTTGAGAATACCCACTTCAGAAGCAATACGATTGATTTAATTTTAGACAAGGTTATGTCTAATAAAAGTGTGTCTGTTCTAATTTTATTGAACATCTTTCTCGCCGTTGTCTGAGAACATCGTTCTCTACCAGAATAATGTGATTTTATCCCATTCATCCCTGATTTATTAAGTTGGACTCTTCCATCTATTACTTTGGGCATGTTCATTGTTTCAAACACTCCGTCTTTGGTATAAAATTGAGTATAAAATTGAGACTAAAGTGGCAAATAGTATAGGTCTTGATCAGATAGCTCGTTACGTGCGTCTCATCTGGATAGATACTCTTATTTGGTTTACAAGGTAGACGGGTTAAAGACCCTCATGTTTACGCCGTTATGCTTTTCTATGTTACTTGATAAAACCTTGCCATGCTGAATAAATTAAGATGCCAGGACAATCTCTAATTTTCAGTCAATCAGCGGACTGCCTGATCCAGGTTGCTGATTCAAATTCACATACTTAATGACAAACAGTGCAACTCCATGTAAACTATTTGCAGGCAGGATGGCAGTTCCGGGTTCAGCAGGACCAGAGTTGACACCCTTTCTACACTGTAGGTAAGCGTTTAATGACATGCAGGCAAAAGTAACTGTTTATTAGTTTTAATGGGGAATTGATACACAACGGTAGAGTTTCCGCCATTTCATAAAAGTGAGACAACTTTTGTGCCTTCTTGTTTGATTTCCTGCACACCGTCTCACTTCTGAGAGACAATGTCTACTCTAAATGGGAAGAAGTCCGTCCCCCTTCCCCCCGTCCCTCATCCCTTTGAGAAAACTCATCTACAGAAGGGGGTATTTTAAATAATTTTGAAGGAGTTATTTCCCCTCAAAATGTCTTAGTCTCTCTTAAACCATTGCATGACGTATAAATATCCATGGCCAATTATCGGTTAACCCGAATGCAAGATCAGATATCACAAAAAGGTGAGACTATATAGCTGCTAGGGAGACAATTTGCATGATATATCAGAAACTTTTTTTTTCATGAAAAGAAAAAGATAAATAAAAAAGAGTACCATTAGTTTGTCGTCTGTTGAATTTGGCAGGTGAGCGGTCAAGATTAATCATGACGCTAACTATTTAGACAAACGTACAAGGCGACCAAACTGACCTGTCAGGTTTGACCTTTACATTGAATATTCATTGCGTCCTCTATATAATATACAGTGCGAAAGTCCATCATTCGACGTGAAATAGCTTTACCCTCAAGTCTACGCAGTAAACGTATACATATGAGCCAACGCATGACACAACCAACAAAATGGCATGTGCGCCGAGCGAAGACTCAGATTAGCCTGGGCATCCGCCCAGTCTGATCAATCTTCGCTGTCCGCATGAAGAAACCTTGGGTCTCTGCTACCTACTGAGTACACCGCGAAGACTGGTCGGACTGGGTTGGTGCACAGGCTCATCTGAGTCTTCTCTAGGCGCACATACCACCTTATTGGTTTTGTCATGCACTGGCTCATATGTGTTTTAGTTGGAGTTGGAATTTTACGACCTATTCAACATTGTTAAGATCATATCGAGCGATCAGTTAACCTACTCTCACTTTCTCTGAGCAGGTTTAGTCCACTAAGCGGCCATGCAGTGCTAGTACACATACTTTCACCAGTTACTGACAACTGCCCTTCCTTAATCAGTGGTAAGGAGTGAATGAACGTAGAAATGGTTTTATGATCAGTCTCCATACAAAAGTGTTAGGCCGAGCTGGGATTCGAACGCGATACTGGATCTGGTCAGACGCGCTACCAACTGTGCTGTGGAGTAGAATTTCGCTATTAAGACCACCTTTGGTACGTATTGCCACAAAGATGGTTTTATTAGAGGGGCCGTCTTTATATTGAATGTAAAACATAGCTCCATATAGGGGGCTTTTTCAAACAAAAAGTATTGATATTTCTCTTAATACTCCATAAACTAGAAGTTGTGTTTGTAAAATCCATTGCCACCAATCATATGCTTACCTCTAAACATAATATAACAAGAAAAAAAACACCCATCAGTTTTTGAGATATTTTGCTGACAAGATAAAACTGCCCAAGATTACAAAGGGCCATAACTCAAGCAGTATTTTTCAAAATTTATTCAAAAGTCGCCTACTTATCACTACCAATCTTTTCATCAAGTTCAAAGGCTCTAGCTTTAATTGTTTTTGAGATATTTTGCTGACAAGATTTCATCCATATTTTTTCGAAGGGCCATAACTCAGGGACATAATCCTATCGGGAAAAACTACGTGTCAGCTATTTTTCATGAGGAATCCATATAAGAAATTTCAAAACAGTAGTTTGCACCACTTAAGTTATACTATGCATCAAAAAGTGTGACGAACGAACGGACGAACTGACGGATGAAAGACCCGGAATATGCCCCTCCATCTTCGAAATTGACGGTATAAACATATATTATTGGTACTTATTAGAAGCGCCTCTGCGAGACGCTGCTCATGAGTACCCACAACATATTTTTTCGTGGAGAAATAAGAAAATTATTATCTCTTTAATTTTAGTGGAGCTATGTATAATAAAGCAAACCAAATTGGGGACTGGCAACAGCTGGTCTTAACACAGGTTGCGGAGTGGTCTTATTTTCGACTGGTATAAATAGCGGAATTATACTGTATACATATTGTAATATAAAAACTAAAATCGGTCAAAACGACAAGCCTGTTTGGTCATTCTATAAATGTATTTTATGTTATAATAACTGTTCTTCCTTACATGCTAATGTCGGAACCTAGTGTAAAGATTACGATCCTGTAAAATAGTATAGATGTCCAGGAATATCTATTATCACGGATAAGAACCTACCCCCCAGCTAGCATTCTACGTAAATCTACATCGGTCCATCATCGGCCCGTCAGCTACCCTGACGGGCCGATGACGGCCCGATATAGATTTACGTAGAATGCTGACTGGGTGTAAGCTTTTCACCAAGACACCGGAGATACGACACAACACCAGAACCCCAGCTAGCATTCTACGTAAATCTACATCGGGCCATCATCGGCCCGTCAGCTACCCTGACGGGCCGATGACGGCCCGATATAGATTTACGTAGAATGCTGACTGGGCAGTGACACCAAGAGGAAGCACTTAAAAGGCCACACAGTGGGATCACAATAGACATGATCTACTAAACACATTAATAAGACAAATAATGAGACTAATTATGTTCTGTTAGAATAGCTTTGGTTTGTTTATATGTTACATTGCTACACATTTTGCCTCAATATGTCTACAATTTGATTTTGGAATACTTCATGTTGCCATGTAAAATGGACTGAGTGAACAATAGAGATTTGATGATGATGATGATGACTACGATCAGGAAAAACATGAGCAAAACCACAGTGAGCCGTCACAAGGCTACACAAAGTACAACGGACACCAGAACCGCCAGCAAGTAGGAATCAAAGCACTGACAGCACTGGTGGGTAGATTGTCTCTGAATGTAGGCTGGGAAAATGGTCCTGAACCGGGACTAAAGACTGTTTTATTGAGCCCTTAACTTCCTTTTATTTAAGCAAATAGTGCAGACCTTGATCAGATGCCGCGTTCTGCGGCGTCTGATCATGTTCTGCGCTGTTTGCTAATGTCCCAGTCCAGGTTTTACAGATAACCCTCTATCAACAAAACTCTGAGGTCACAGCGAGAAGAATAGCGCGGAAATAAATAACCGTTACCTGGATTTCGTCCAACGTGCGGTTTGCTTACATTGTTCAATGATAATCATGTGGACAACTACTTTAAGGATATTTTGCCGTTTGTATTCTATGGCTCGATTGTAAACACTCTACCCAAAAAACTATCGGGGAATTAAATCGATTTTACTGGCACCAAATATTCTCCCTAGGTAAAACTGGTTTAAAACCCTAGATACCTAGCCGTTTTTTTTTTTTTTTTTTTTTTTTTTTAATTTACAGGGATCAGAATCTTTGGCACATTCCATTATACCCCATCCCCCTCCCCACGCCGCAAACTCTACTTGTGCGTGTTTGTGTGTGTGTGTGTGTGTGTGTGTGTGTGTGTGTGTGTGTGTGTGTGTGTGTGTGTGTGGTGGGGACGGGTATACTATTGTTTACGTTGTTCGTCCGTAAGTCAGTTTAGAGTTATTTCCCTTTGCAATTCTCGATAAGGTGGTTTGGTTTCGGATTCTTATCTGGCTAAATAAATCTTTTCATACTTTGCATAAAGTTGATATTGATGAGGTATTGCTTTCAGAAAAAAAATAAGGACCTTGGTATTAATTCCTTCATAGGGTTTTCCCTTTTTAATTCTTGAGAAGGCGTTTGGGTTTCTGCTTCTGATCTTGCTAAATACATTGTAATTTCAGGAATATTTTCAAATGTTGCATAAGCATTGATATTAATAGGGTGTTGCTGTTAGACAAAAATATTGGCCTAGGGGTTTATTCCTTTAAATTCTTTTGTAATTCTGGAAAAGGCATTTTAGTTTCTGCTTCGTATATTGCTAGACAATTAAAGGAAGCTTTCTATATCTTACATAAATGTTCCCTCTTCTTAATTTGCTAAATAATTTCAGGAATATTTTCATATTTTGCATAAAAGTTAATACTGATGAGATACTGCTGTACAGAAAAACAAGGGCCTAGGGCTTTATTCCTTTACAGTTGATTCCCTTTTTCTTGAAAAAATTGCTTTGCCATGACTGTAAAGTGCATACGAGTACATGGTGAAATCAACTTGACTCAAATTTGTTGAAGCAATCTGATACTTTGCAGACTCATTATAAACATATTGAACATGTTCAGGAAGAAGTATGATGCTGAAAAAAAATTGTCAAAAAGATAGGTTTTCTCACAAAGTCACGTTTTGGTAATTCTTGACCAGGGTTTTGTATCAATTTAAGTTGAAGAATTTATTGACAAATTCTGATAACTTGAAGATTCATTAAAGACATACTGAACATGTGCATAAAGAAGTGTGCTACTGAAAAAAAAATCTTTTCTGACAAAATGACTGCCATTTTAACTTCGCCATGTCTGTCTGTCTGTATTGGGTTTCCCAATCACATGCAACCTGAAGCAAATGTGCATGTTAATACATTGTTTTTCAGTGCCCACAAGGCAGTCATTACTTGCGGAGGTATCAAATAAGCAATGCTTATTGACACTTCTTTGCTTCTAAAGCATTAGACATGGTTTTAGAAAAATTCAAAGTGTTTTAAATTTGTTCTCTATTTTTTTCTCGTCCCATGTTTAAACCATTAGCCTTTCTAAGTCGGACATTGCTGGTTCTTTTTGTATTACTTTGTCTCCAGCTGCGGTGTTAGTTTTCTTCCATCCTTGTTGGTACCTTGTTCTTGTGTTTGTTCTGCCTTATCTAATTGTGTGATCACTTAACTTGAAGTAGAGGGAGCTGATCGTTTGGCTAGTCGTCCAGTTATATTTTTTGGATGCTGACGTTTTGGCTTCTGATTCGTTCGCGCGCTTCCTCTCGATATCTGCGGTACATGTGGACTACGATATGACACTTTCTTAACCTCTTCGTTAGTTTTTGCCTTTGTTTATTCATCAGTTCTTCATTTTTGATCGGCGGAAACTATGTGCCTCGTAAATGTGCCTTTCCTGTGAATTCCTTTATATGTTATCAACAGACAAATGTAATCATTTCTTATATGACTCTAACGTCCGAACTAAAAGATGATTCTAGTGCAATGTTTTGCATAAATTGTCAATGTGGTTGACTTTCAAACTATACTGGAACAATTTTGGGTATAATTTATAATTCTACAATCTTAACCCTTAAAGCGCCAATCACAGCTTCAGTAGATGGCATTTTTTTTTTCATTATTTGTCAGAGAAAATAAGGATTGACATTTCACGTGAATCGTCTGCTAGTGAAACTAAGGCTTGATATTTTTTGAAATGTTAAGCCTTATTTTATCTAGAAAGATAATGTCTGCTACACTTTTGCTTGGTGCTTTAAGGATAAAGAAGCGAAAAGCTATGTACAAAATGAATTTACAGCATTACTGACAGAATCCTACCTTTCAACGAAAATATAATCCTTCGTTGGGCAGCTAAACTGAAGTAACAGCCATGGGTATTCCAAATAAGGTACGTCCGGCGTCTCTTCCGTTAAAGTGCCTACTTAGATCCGAACACTTGACAGCCCCGAGCCGTACTAAATGATAACAATATTATTCTCAGGTTTAATGCTATGGTCATGCTTCAGTACGACGGTAAACCAATGTGAATTTAAATTAACTAATACTAATTAAGAGTTATGGTTTATTCAAATATGCAGACTTGACTACGTTTTTAAATATCGCGATGTCACAGTGCTAAATCGACCAGATCAAGGGAGACGTTCCTTAAACCAAATGGATACACCTCAACCCTTTCAGCCCGGCAGACTTACACAGATACCTATGCAACCAGTGTAGATCTACATGATTCGGCTCGTAATGTGCCGAAATATCAGGATCTACACTGTTTGTAATTCTTTTTTTTTTTTTTTTTTTTTTTGTTAGACTGAAAGCGGTCTACTCTAAAATGAAAGAATTTGCTCCCTTCGGGCATAACGAAAACACGCCTATTCAAATATACTAAAAAAATTACCACCAAAAAATGAAAAAAAAAAAATCAGATAAAAATTCTACTATTTTTCATATTTCTGCTCAAAACGTAGATTGTGGGTACCCGTTAGAACCCACAATCTATGTTTTTGAGCAGAAACAAGAAAAATAATGTATACCCCTGTAAACACCAGTTTTACTGTATAAAAGTGGGGTTTCAGGGGGTCAACATTATATAGGCATGTTTTCGTGATGATAGAATTCGTTCCTTATAGAAATGGACGAAGAGTGATGGTAGAATAGACGACCACCCGGCATAAATGGGTTAAAGAAAGTTATTTGCCATAGTCTGGTTCAGAGCTGTTATTGAAACAAACTGCTATAACTACATTTAAAATGTACTGTAGCTATATTTAAAAAAAAAATGTTTTCTGTAACGTTTCTGTGTTATTATACTCATTACGAAGACACGCCTATTCAAATATACACTGGAAATTTTACCACCAAAAAATGAAAATTTTCGGATAAAAATTCTGATATTTTTCATACTTCTGCTCAAAACATAGATTGTGGGTACTCGTTAGAACCGCCCCGGCGAGGCGGTTCTAACGAGTACCTACAATCTATGTTTTTGAGCAGAAACAAGAAAAATAGTGTATACCCCTGCAAACGCCAGTTTTACTATATAATAGTGGAGTTAAAGGGGGTCAAAATTATATAGGTATGTTTTCCTGATGAATCAATTTTGGCCAAGTTATTGAATAATGTCAATATTCACTGATGGCCTCATCAGCGTTAGGCTTATGTGAAGTCAGTCGAAGGCGAGTAACAATATTACAACGTTGAAAATGAGTTAAAAAAGTAAATTGGTGATTTTTTTACTGTCATCAGGAAAACTTGAAGAAAAAGAAGTAAATTCCAAATTATATGTATCAATTGTTTCTTCTGTTTATAAATGATGCGTAACGCACGAAAAGGGCCCTTATGTAATACGCGGACAAGGCAGGCCCTGATCAGCATAAGCACAGGCTGATCTTGGCCTTCGTTGTCCGCTTACAGAATCAGTGGATACTGTAGTATATGTCGACGAACAGAAAATGCCCAGATTAGATTGAACAAATGCGCACGCTGATCTGGATCTACGTTGTCCGCAAATTACATAAGGGCACTTTTGGTGCGTTGCGCATCAATTGGTAAATTTAGTTTTGCGAACTGAATACTTTTTGCACAAGAAGCCGAAATGCTTGTTGACAAATACGAAGAATTAGTTTATAAGTATCGGGCGCCTGACCCCTGTGTTTCCGAGGACGACAGGATGTCTTCTCTGTCCGCCTTCAACAATATTGACCATTCCTCATTGTTTGTTTGCCAGCTCGAAGCGCCTGCGCCTGACCGTATGCTTGTCAAGTAAGGCTGGATATCTATTCACTATCCGCTTGTATTGATCATTCCTCATTGTGTATTTCGTCAGCTGATTGCGAGCTTATTGGCCACGAGCATGTATGTGACGTCATTATGTTATTGCCCTATTCGCTCTCAATCCTTTAACGATTTCTTTATTGTGCATTGTCGTATCTTTTCCGCCTGCCATTTGCTGCTGTACATCCGGAAACCAGACAGAGTTTACCAATTCCCTGCACGTGAAACAAACACGCGCATTGTTCACAGCAATGCATTTGACATACTGTATTTACCTCGCGGGGGGGGGGGGGGAGGGGGTTGGGGGGTGTGGGGGGTAACTTCCTATATATTACATAGTATGGATGTGCGTGCCGAATGGCCCCCTTTTTCAGCGCTGCTAGGTATATGATTGGCCCCCTTTTTTCAACAAAAAATATATGACTGACCCTATTTTTCTTCTTTTTTTTTTTGCATGTAAAAGGCCTCACTTTTCTGACATCCTGGTAAATGCGCATATTTTTTCGCTCGGAGATTTGTCAAGGATGCTTGTTTTCTTGGTATACAATAAGTTGACTTAAATTTGTCTAACTATCAGCAGTAAATGGGTATAAAAGTCAAAGGGCAATATGTGAATGGGTCAACATTTTGGACGATGAAGTATATGAATGGGTCTATTTTTTCTAAGGCCAGGTATATGAATGGGGTAGATTTCGAAATACTGGCGGCTCGCACATCCGTATCACGTTGACCCCCAAGTTACACCCCACCCCCACCCCGAGATGTATTTACAGTTTAATCATCATATCAAACATTTTAATGTTTGGTTTATAAACCTTTAACCAGTTTGAATTAAATCGCAACCGATGACATTATTAAATACTTATTTTATTTTCCTTGTAAAATATGGTTCGGTGTTTCATGCACATTTCTCCTAAGGAGACACTTTGCACACAAACTAATGTAACCCTATTTTCTGGAGACAACCTGTTACCAAATTGTCATCTGTGGAATTTGCCCAGAAAATTTCAAAATTAAATATGGAGATACTCGGAGAAGGTTATTGTTACTGAACACATTCCTACGAGTGCAGGGGTTCAGTGTTTAATCTTTTCACCATTCTGAAATGGGCTTCTCTGAATTAGGACACATCCATTGTTGCAAATAGGGGTTTAGGGTTTAGTCGAATGACAAACACTGTATATCCTAATCCTCGTTACGAGCCGTCTCATCTGAATCTACACTGTCTGCGAAGGTATCTGTGTTGGTCTGCAGTCCTGATAGAGTTTACTATATGATGCGCAACCCACAAAAAGGGCCCTTATGCAATTTGCGGACAACACAAGTCCAGATCAGCATGCGTATCCATGCAGTATCATCAGGGCATTTTCAGTTCTTCGACATATACTACAGTAGCCACTGATTCTGTAAGCGGCCAACGAAGGCCCAGATCAGCCTGCGCTTATGCGCAGGCTGATCAGAGCCTGCGTTCTCCGTAAATTACAATTGAACATTATATGATTTGACAAGAACAAACAGTACCTCGTCGAAAACAGAACAAAGAATAGAAAAGGAGACGAACAAAAAATGCACAGCAGCAGAAACACAGCTTAGGATTGATCAACAGTAATACCGTTGGGGCACAAAAACTAGCTTTATAGAAAATGTACAGGAAAAATCCACATTCAAAGGACAGTCTACTAATGATACTACAGTGAATCCTCGATACACCGACAGCATTTGTTCCCAAAGATGTTGGCTTTAAAATGAATTTGGTGTTGTAAGAATCCTTAATGGGCATAATGATATGAAAAAAAAATCTTGTTTTATTCTTATTTCCTCATAGAACATATGTTTCTGATATTTGTTAGAATCTCCTCAGTGAGGCGATTCTAACAAATATCAAAAACATATGTGGCTTGAAGCATTAGCGGAATATTCGTGAATAAATTCTCATAAACTATTACCTCTTGAGCGAAGGTTTCGTGACATTCAAATTGTCATAATAACGAATTTTGTCGTTGTATCGAGTGTGTGTATAAAGAGGGCTGACTGTACGAGGAAGAGCAAACAAACCATAACATACTACACAGACCACAAACCAAATAAAAGCAAAACAACCTGTGAAACCGTAAATTTTGACGCAGCCCTAAATTACAAACGTATATTTGGTCCGAAAAGGGTCCTCTATCTCCATCAGTGAAACATAGAAAACACACATAATCTAAAACACAATGGTGAAACAAAGAAAAGGGCTCAATGTTGAGCTGAAGAGGGAAGACAAGAAAACCATAAACCGGACCTTAATGGGTCCGACAAAAGACATCGAAAGTCAAGCGCTATCCTTCTGAAACAGATTGAGAAGGGAGCCGTCATTTAGTCTGAGGACCGACCGATGGTCGTGCATTTAAACAGGGAAGCAAAATTATCAGCTGGGTTAACAACCATGCATGCAGGTTGCCGCAGAATATCCGAGTTGTAAAATATGTGTGTCTTTTTGTAGTGAGTTACAATCTTTTAATTCTTTCAACAATCCTTCTAAACTTATAAACTAAGTTTCCATAAAAGTCAGATTTCGACAGTTTGATTATGTTGGGGTTTAACGACACGTCAACCCTTGTGGGCCATTTTGTGTCGTCTCCCAGAGAGAAAAGTGGTAGAAGAGATAGTAGAGGAGATGAAAGAGAGGGACAGGGAAAAAAGAGGAACAGGAATGAAAGTGAAGAAACAGAAGAAATAAAACATTTCCCCTCTACCCTTACCTGCTACAAGGATAGAAGGCCTTGCCCAACTATAAGCCAATACCAGTTGGACGTCCCGGTAAGATACACGACACCTTCCCACCACCCCCTCAGATTTCGTCAGACCTTGCGAAAGAGTTTTGAAACCAGCATTATATTTGAACATTAATTCAGATTGACGGCGATAAAACATTTTTACGTAGTTTATGATATCGGTATCACTGCTAAAGAAGTTAAGAATTTAAAATTTTATTTGAATTATTTAGGTCACTGACTTGATTAAATGCTCTATCAAAATGAATCTAATGAGAAACACAAACACCATATGATGTAGTACGAGAGACATCGCTATCCAAATTCGGGAAATGTACAATATCAAAATCTTCTCGTTTGTCAAAAAATTTTGAACTATATAATCAGATATTACTTCAGTATCAGATGCATTAATTTATTTGATTGAAGGTCTTTTTGGATATACAGTCGAACTCCGTTGGCTCGAATATCTTTGGGACCATGGGAAATTTGTTCGAGACATGAGCAGATCGAGCAGCTTAGGGTTAACCATAGCAACAGGTCAGAAGGCAACTCGGGATGATTAAGGGAAGTATGTTTGATTTTCTATACAAAAATGGTATGTTGAGTGTACTCATTTGAATCGCCTCGATAAGGAGATTCTAATGAGTACACACGACATACAATTTCAAGATAGAATTAGAAAATTTCCCCCGAAATCCCTATTATTTGTGTTCTTGAGCTATCGGAAGAATTTTATCGGGACTCAAAAACGGATTCGAATAAGCCATGGTAAATGAGCTATCGATGTTCGAGCTATTGAGGTTCAACTGTATCTTATCAACCATTTGTTCAAAGCAGTCGTTATTAATACTTAGCTAATCATCCAAATACCGAGATGTTGAATTGAAAGCTTCAGTAACACTGGCCCGACTTTCTGAGATAAGGGCAACATAAAGTCTCTTTCGTTACAAAAAAAAGGAACGGATCTACAAAAGTACCTTTTATCTCGCTGCTTCTCAACGGAGAAACTAATGGCCCAACGACCCTGGAGACGGACAAGAATCTTAGATAGGGAACCTTTATAAGTGCGTCCAACGTGCAGTTCCCCGAACCGCGGAGCGGTTCGGCGTGCAGACGCATTACTTTAGACTACCGATGTGACCAGTGATGTGTGTGACCAAAAAAGTGATGGTCCAACAACCGCTTGGGTGGTTCGGTGCTTTTCCTGAAAAACAATAAGCGTTCCGTGATTTGGCAGAGACTATTGACACCGCGGCCGTGCCGATAATAGTAACAAAACAGCCAATAATGCCGAGTATTCCAATTGCAAGGGGGTGAATCACGAGACTTATGACGTCAGCCTACAAAATTTGCGATCGCGGCCATTTTGAATTTTGTCTCCACTTCGAATTTTATTTCTATCCATTCTCCGTCTATTTACAAGATAAGCATGATTCGTTTTGTGCATAAGGTACACTTTGATGTAGATTTTTAGGTAACACATAGACTTTACACTCTTTTCATGTGATAATCTGAAAAAAAAACTTTGACACAATAATGTGTTTGTTCGACCGGTTTGTAAATCGTTGTTATTTTTATGTTGTTGTTTATTTTTCTTCTGCTTTTCATAATGTGTAGACTCAAAAAAAAAAAAAAAAAAAAAAAAAAAGACAAAAACGGTCAAACGGTCAAAATCTTTAGGAAAAATCCTGAAGCAGTAAAATGGATTTCAGGTTAGCGAACGATAGTGTATTGTCGTTGTACCTGTCACCGGCATACACTAGTTTTCGGTACTCGAAAGCATGGCCGGGGCCCGCGAAATAGATGGGCTGCCCAAAGCCTCCATGGCAGAGCTGCTAGTAACTAAGCAGAACCTGAATCCATGTGATCGGGTCTGGTAAAAGTCCCACAAATTTGGAGGCAATGTGACAATGTCTCTGAACTACTGAAATATTGTTGACTTGGACGTTATATCGCAATTCATGCAGTGGATTCAGAAGTCAAGCGTGGTCTGAAATCAAATTCAGTTAGATCTGACCAACCCATCTATGAAGCATGTGATGATAATTTGGACGCACAGATATAGGTAGTACCTACTGCATTCATATTAGATTTATACTTTGGGGATTATGAACACCTAGACGCAAATAATACCGAAACAGGAACCCTTAGAACAAATCAAAATCAGAAAATGCACTCGATTTTACTGAGTCTGTTCATGAGTTATAATGAAATACAGTCGGACCTCGTTATTTCGAACTCGCTTATTTCGAATTACCGCTTATCTCGAAGTGAAAATCTGGTCCCTGTTTTAACATGAATCTCTGAAAACAGGTAACATAATAATGTGGAAAAGAGGAGAAACTGCTCCTAAGGAGCAATTTCTCCTCTTTTCCACATTATTTTATATATATATTTCTAACTTCAGGAGTCAAATTACATCATATTCATTTGTTAAATGTGATTGTTCAATTTATTGTTTTCCTTACTCTCTCAACTCTGATATGTCGAAGTACGGATATCTCGAAGTGTTTCAGTGAGTTCCTTGGAATTTGAGATAACGAGAGTCGACTGTAATAACACCCTTACACCCCTACCATTGAGAGGACTTCTGCTTTCACACATAATGTTTGAACCCAATAGTCCAAAAGTACCAGAAAATTCAACACTATCAGTACTATATTGAAGTACGAGGCGTTCTGGCCTCTACACAAACACTTAACGACAGACGCTGCGACAAAAATATTCCAAAGTAGGGATCTTGTAGAAATAAACAGTAAATCAAATAAGAAAACAGCAGATTCGGATGTACAGTCTTTTCATAAGGGATAATGAAAAGTACAACATTCCTTCTTCATAAAAATATCAATAAACATTAAAGAACATATATATTAGATAAGCCTACGTGCAACACTGATCATGTCTCATAATAATTTATCAAACAAATACATAAAACAGAACTTTAAATCGTTTCAAAAGAAATGTGGCCCAGCAAACCGAAACACTTAATCTTGTTAAAGAAAAAAGTAGCAATTACTCATGTGCATTTGATAAAAATACTCTTATGAAGATTTGCTGAGATATTAACGGTTAAACATTTAATTAAGACTGCTATTCAAGGATTTTTTTTTACTTCCATAGGATCTCTTAGACAATTAATTTGAAACTGGATATCGGTTTGTCATGATGAATGGCACTTTTTACCTTTCTTGTGCTTTTTATGTCGACGATACATGTAAACTCACTTATGAAGTTGCGCATCTTTTGTCCAGGTACCAACCGACTTTCTCACAGTGTGTAAGTGGAAGCCAATGCTACAAGAAGATATAGATATAGAAAAATAACAATTGGATGTGGACACAATGACTAAGGTCCTCCGACGGAAGCATATGAAAACTGCCTTATTTTCTGAGCTGGGAACTCCTCTGATCCACCACGATACAGATTTTGTTGTTTTTGTTGTTATTCTTTTGTCAAAAGCGAACTTTATGAATGTCTGTGAGATGTGATGCAGGGGCGTGATTTTGGTATTACAAATGTCACTTTTTATCAATGCTCTGTATTATTCAAAAACATCGATACTTAAAAGCATATCGAGGGTTGAGCGCAAGACTATAGTAACTCAAACATATTTTTGAAACCTTTGTTTAGGGGCAACTTGGACCCCTTTGTAAACAATGCAAGTTTAGGTGCCATTGCTCATACGAGCAATGGCACCTAAATTTTCATTGTTTACAGAAAGAAATGTTGTAATCTTCATAACGCCTTCATGGTGAGGAGATTAGGTTTGGGGAAAAACAACTATCTGACTTACGCCAGTCTTGCGCTCAACCCTCGATATAAGGTATTACGCGCATAAACCTTGCAATGTATTTCGACATGTCTTTTGGGGGAGAATTGGACTATCTTTTCAACAGCTTGTTTCATTTCTATATCAAAACAATAATCCTGAACTGAAAGTCCTATTAAGGACATTCTTGCCAGCTACCTTTGACACTGACAAAAACTTATCTCTTAAGAACATTGGTATAAAGTACATAAGTGAACTCAGAAACTCAGGAATTGATATAATCAGATCCACATCAAGATGTCAACATCAAAGGGAAAGACAGACATATACAATTAAACAACCACAAAGAGAACAGATGGCAAGCAGAGTTGGCAGACCTTTTACAAAACGGTGACAACTATGTTACCAAAAATTAACTGAATATATCTTTAAAGTACATAAAGTAAAACCTCAATGACTCAAACACCGATTACTCGTTTACCATGGCTAATTCAAACTCGTTTTTGAGTCCCTACGAAATTCTCTTGATAGCCCAAGAACGCAAATATTTAACGATATTTTAGGGAAATGTTCTTGTTTTATCATGCAATGTATGTTCTGTGTACTCATTAGAATCGCCTCATCGAGGTGATTCTAATGAGTACACCCAACATACCATTATTATATTGAAGATCGAAAAGACATCCCAAAATAATCCCCATTTGCCTTCTGACCTGGCGTTATTATAAATAACTCTCAGTGGCTTGAACTACCAATATCGAACAAATTTACATGGTTCAAAAGGTGTTCGAGTTATTGAGGTTCGACTGTAATTGTAAAAAAAAAAAAAAAAAAACGGCCTCGGTGGCTCAGCTGGATGCGCCGTCCGACTGGAGACCAGGAGGTCGCGGGTTCAACCCCCGCCGAGGTCGGCAACATTCTTTCGTAGAGATTGATCATGAAATATTTTCTACGGTCATTCTCTCCCTTCCGCTGATTCAAGAAGGGCAGTTGTCAGTTTCTGGTGAAAGAGTGTGCACAATACTGGTTAACCGCATAGAGGACTAAGCCTGCCCAGTAAACGTGTGGTTAGGTAAACTGGCCGCGCTCGACATGACCCCATTGGGTTGACAGGGCCGTAAAACCTCAACATAAACAAACAAAATAAAAGAAAAAAAGTTTTGTAAGTGAGTATCCAGAGAAAATGCATTTACCGTAATAACTGCGTTCTGTGGCATCTGATCTAGGTCTACACTGTTTGCCACTCATCCAGCAATCTTACGGCAAATCAGCAAGTAGTAAAATGAACTTTAAAAAGGTCATTCCTGTTAGAATGAATATATTCACATTTTAGGACAGGTGTGGTCCCGTGGTAACGGCTCCCAATATTTAGGGTAAAAAGGTACATAACATGTTTGTACACGCCCACTGATTTGTATGGTGGGGAAAACATACATCATTCGAATTACACGTTCTACAAAAAAAAAAGTGTGACTACCACCATTTTGAAAAACAAAGATTTCAGTAGTTCTTGTCACTTGTTTACTTAAATGTTTATGTAGTTGACAGTATTGCGCTCTACCAAGCAGATGGTAGGAATTATGATGCGGGTATAAGAAGCCATATGTAGAGGGGACTGAATGCACTTCTGAGCTTTTCTGCCATATTTACTAGGGGGGGGGGGGTATGTTTTGACTTCCTGTTTTGATATCCTGCACGCCAAACCCCATCTTTATTTTTAGACTGGACTCCTTGTCAGAAGGGAATTAACGAAATGTAACAGAACTGCCTCCACAGAAAGTGTATCCATTCCCCTTTAGCCTGCTTAGGGATTTACTTAAATGGTTGAAGGAGGGTAAAATGAGTGTCGTGATAGGAGATTTATAGGTGTTCTTGAGATGTTTGAAAATTTAAACCCTTGAAGCCAGGATGACAGCATATTCTGAGCAAAGGGCATCATATTCGAGGAAGCAAACCAGTCACGCCTGTTTACTAAACTACAATAGGTCATTGAAGCGCACTATGGTCGCAGCGAAAAAAATGATTATTTTTTATAAGGTAATACATCGTTATTCCATTGATACACTTGGTACCTTGAATAGAATTTTCACAGCAGCAATAATTGCATTCAGACCAGGAGCAGATAGGTGGAATGTAAAAATAGTCCCGTCAATGCCTAGAAAATCAGAACCGAATTGAAATGCTGTATTTTGTAATTTTAACCCATTTACGCCTACTGTCGCATAATTAAAGGGGCATTGGTAAACAGTGCAGACCAAGATCAGACGCCACAGAAAGCCGGGTCTGATATCAGGGTCTAAACTGTTTGCATTAAGGACAGAAATTTCTAGAAACATTTAATAATAACAATAAAAAACACCCTTTCTATTTAAAACGGACCTGTTTAATGAATCGAGGTAGCAGTCCACCCTGCATAAATGGTTAAAAAAGTGCCTCTCTCAAGTATCTTTGGAATCCAGGCTCATATAGTTTTACTGACTCTAGGTACATTGAAAGCTATTTCGCCGTTTGTTTACATTAGTGATAAAGCAATCTGATCGACTCATAAAACAGAATCCATAATTTATGACAAGTATTACCATGCCGCCTCCAGGACTATTTCTTGTTTAACTTACTATTCAAACGAATAGAATTCTTACAAAATATCTGTTGGATTAGATGTAAGCAATTGGCAGTTTGCTTAGCTGTAACAAAACCGCTAATAAAAGTCAAAATATGGCGTTATCTACCTACCTAACCAAAACGACGAAAAAGTTGCCTAAGTACTCGGGGTCTAAGCATAGTCGTCGGAGCGCCTGAGCCTTTGGTCACAAAGAATGCTCTCTAACCGAGCTAAATGAAGCTCGTTTGATTTAAAGGAAGTAGTACCAGACGTCCTTTTGTTGTCACCTGGATATGTGGTACCTATCAGTTGAAACAGGTAAAATCATATAAACGGGGACCGTTTTCAGAGAGGGAGCGTATAACACTGAGGAAAACAATAGTCACATGACCTACTTCGTGCCCTTATCCAGAATAAACAAAAAGTCTAGTGACCTAGTACCAGTTTGGCTTTTGCAGTGTAAGGCTATTCAAAAACCGATTGGTCGCTGAGCACACGATGTATCATTTTTTGATTTCCGTACTCAATCAGAACCATCTTCAACAAAGGAAAGTCAAAGAGAGGAATATAATGAATGCTGCAAATAACTATTGATACTTTATAATATTCCATTTGTCCTTACAATGTAATGACCACATCGTACATCTCGAACCAGGTCGGCCCCGATTTAACCGTTCGACCCAGGACGGCTCATAATAAACTCCGAACCAGAGCCCGCGCAAACCTTACTCCGATTTTTAATGGGGCGGGAGCGGGGTCAGGGGTGCAGCTACATCTACTTTTGAGCCTGACTGAAATTCCGAACCCGTCGACCTCGCTGGAGAGAGGGAAGATCCAAAACCGAACCTTTTGAACCAGGGGACACCCACAAATTAACTTCGAACGGCAGGCCCAGTCTTACCTCTGAATTCTTCGACCCAATGGAGGTTGAGAGGGTTTGGAGAGGCACCTACATCCTAATTCCAAATCTCTTACTCTCTTACGTTAAACATTAATGTGTATATATAACAATGCATCTAAGTTTATACAAAATCATTTTTCCAAATAGTCTAGTTAAAGTTGGAATAGTTTTGCACTTATCTCTCTTGAATTGTGCTTTTCTTTTCTTCTTCCTTCTCTGTTAATTTAATCTACCATATAATACTTATTATTTCCTTGGATAATAGCACAATGACTTCTTTCTTTATATTTTAGCTGGAACTTTTTTTTTCAAGAAAAGAGAAATTATCAAAATACATGTTTTTCTATATAAGCTTGTACATTAAGGATGTTTGATAAAAATGTCTTTTCAGGAATGTTGTGGACTCTAAGAAACCCGCATATCACATTACACTAGCATTTTAGCATCATTAAGCTGCACTTAAAATACGCAACAAGAAAGAAAGAATGTATGTATGTAGCTACCTAGTAAACAATGTCGCAATGACGCCGTTTCGACGACGTCGCGGCGACCTCAAAACGGCGTGGTTGCGACGTTGTTTGTTTGTTGGGTATATATATTACTGTGTTCTGGAAATGCTAAGTACAAGCAATACACATCACATTAGTAAACACGTTGGTTCCTTGAAGACACCAAGGTTGAGCGTGTACATCTTTTCATAAGAGCTAGTGTAGATCATCGTAGAAAGTAAACTAGAGGACTATGGGGTCCTTTTATGATGATTGTGTGAGTAGGTGGAGTTTTAGATACAGGATTTTCAAAACAAAAAGTAAAAGTAGAAAAGGGCTGTAACTCAGTCAAAAATGACCGTATCACAAATACAAAAGCACACGTACATCTTCCTATAACGACAAGAAAACTTGCAAAAGAAAAACACAGACAAGAGCTGTAAGAGAAGTTGCAGACACAAGCTTTGCAAATGAAACTTCTGAATCGGAAAGAGTCATAACTCCGTCAAACTAAATGGCTTGATAATAATCTTAAACCACATGTAAATCTTTTAATCATAGCAAGAAAACTTACAATTTTAGCGGATTCAAACAAAAGGAGCAAAGAGGAGCTGCAAAATCAAGGTTTGGGATTGGCCGACGAACGCGTATAACAAACTGGGCTAACAGTCTAGAAATACGTCACGGATATTTGAAGCTTACCACAGCGTTAGAGTGTCTTTCCGAAACGTGCACCCATCTCAAAGATGCCAATAAAACGGTTTCTGTACCGCTTGGATTTTTGTCGCATTTTAGTCATCAGTAGGATTATCTTAAAGCGAAATTACGATTTATCTAATAAAATAGAACAAAATCTATTCTGTAAGATAAAATCAGACTTGTTCACTTTTACAATCATATTTGACCCGTTCCAAGGTGCTTCCGCTGTTGTAGTTCTTCTTTCGTGCGTCGGTGATTTCATATGTGACGTTTGGTTTGTCATTATTTGTTTCCTGTCTCTCCTTCTTTTGGTACCTCGAAAAGACTGTACTTCATGACTGTGGCATTTCCTGGATATCTTCAATTATATTTTTGATAATAGTGAAAATCATTGGAACTGAAAATGTAATGGCGATATCCTACATTTAACTTATAACTGTTGGGAGCGCGTGGGCGTAATTAACTGGGCAACCAAATAGACAGTGTATTCTCAAGGCATCATCAGAGTTTATCTCAAATGGAAAGTACTGAATGTCTCAGCGGTAAGTAAAATAAATATGAAACGGCAGTGACTGACAGGGACATACCAAAAACAATTTCACTAAAGCTCCGTAAAGTTTGCCTGAAAAACAAACATGCAAAAATAGGCAAGCAATAAATGTCCAGGAAATCCATATTACGCCCTTTATTGTTCCTCAATTGAAATAATTGATCATGTTGTCACCTTTATTGATACTCATATTTCATTTAAAAATTCCTTTTATGAAAGGTTAGCACAACACCTCCTTGGCGTTATGCTAACCTTGCATAAGAGGAATTTTTCCATATTGTAACATATCATGCTGCCACAATAAATCACTGTTCAAACGTATATTGAACAAACATTATTTATGCACCTTTCAATTTTGAAGTGTAATCTATTAAAACTATATCAATTAAAATAATATTAATTCACCAAAAGTATTTTGAAAATATTAATACAATAAACTCTTCTTAATACTGGCCCTGATGTATCTTGTTTTCACAATATTTATGTACAAGTTTACAATGTACGATGATTTAATTTGAAATAACGCATAAATGTGGGCCCAATTTAAATAACAACAATGATACAGCTAAATTTTAATAAAAAGGTCAGATTACTAAAATATGAATGTTCTTACCCAGGAAATGCTACAATCATGAAGCACAGACTTACCGATGCGCAGAAAGTAGATTAGATCATTTCGAAAACATGCCTATTCAAATATACTGAAATTTTTACCATCAAAAAATGAAAAAATTTTAGATAAAAATTCTGATATTTTTTCATATTTCTGCTCAAAACATAGATTGTGGGTACTCGTTAGAACCGCATCGGCAAGGCGGTTCTAACGAGTACCCACAATCTATGTTTTGAGCAGAAATAAGAAAAATAATGTATAATCCTGTAAACCCCAGTTTTACTATACAAAAGTGGGGTTTAAGGGGGTCAACACTATATAGGCGTGTTTTCGTGATGTAAAGAACAATCGCGGATAAAACAGAAGCATACGAACAGAACTGCAAAAATGGAACCATACTGGAATGTTTAACAGAAACTAATACTGGGCTCAATGAGGGCGGAAGGTGGAAGAGAGTTTAAAGTAGTTTTGTTGTTGTTGTTGTTTTTTCTTGGTTTTATTGCCATCATTCTGAATTAACGTCCAAATATAATGTTGGTTTTAAAACATTTCTGAAACATGGTCTATCAGAATCTGAATGTTAAGGTGACTTGGTCTATAAATTCAAGAAGACTATTGGCAAAACTGATTTTTCGGAACAATTCAAAAGGTTGTCACTCGCTTCAGAAAAATAAGTTACAAATTTGACAATTTGCGGCAAACTGCACACAATGTTGTTAACTTATTTATGCTTCCCTCTTTACTTACATAATGGTGGGTTAGCCTTTAGACTAAATGACGGCTCCAAACTCTGTCTCAGTGGGGAGGCACCTGATTATCAATATCTGTGGTCGAGCCCGTTGTGGTTTTGTTTATGTTTTTTACAAAATGGATATTTTGCATAATGGTTGATACCTTTGTGCCTTGGTAGAAAAATATAGCGTCAGTCTGAAAACACTTCTGCAGCAAGGTATATCGGAACAGAATTTTACGGTGACTTAGTGTACAGATTTAGAAAAATTGTGCGGCAGACTGCATGCCTAGTTGTCAACCCAATCATTGTTGATGGCTATGCTTCATTCTTTAATTGCACGACGGCGGTTCTGGCCTCAGACTAAATGACGGCCTCTTCGTAAACTTTAACCAGTGGCTTGACGATATGCCTTGGCTTGGTCCGCCGTGGTTCAACTATTGGTTTTCATTTACTCTGGCATACAGTAGAATTAGCCATGAGTACTCGTCTTTCTTTATCATTATGATTAATTTGATTTTCATGTTTTCGCTTTGATGTATTGACTGAGTTGTGAGCCTTTATGCGAACCAAATTTTATGTATTTCTGTATTAAGAGTAGCATCGGGACCCAGGGTGAAGTTGGCTAGCTGTAAAAGTGCTTTAAACCCCCGGTGGTTTATTCTACCTACCGTTCTAAGGCTATTTGTTTTATGTCTTACCTTGTGTTATTTTTTTTCTTGTGTGTTTTTTTTTTTTTTGTTTTTTTTTTTTTTTTTTTTTTTTTTTTTCAGTCCTTTTAACATTGCGATTACCTCACTTTGGCAAGAGAGAGCTAATCTTAATGCTTTTCGTACGTTTGTTCGATTTGCGCTTGTTTGGGTTTGTCTGTTACTTCTTCCTCTTGTGTCTGGGAAGGGCTGCGGTTTGTGATTGTGGCATTCTCGGACTTTTCTCTTACCCTGTTTTTGCTTTCCTCTTTAATTGCATGCCGGTGAGTTGATCCTCAGACTGTTTCAGAAGATTGTCGCCTGACTGTCAATGTCCATGGTCAGGCCCGTCGTGTCATGCTTGTGATTATCTTGTGCTCTAGTTTGAAAAACTCCTAGCAGTAGTCTATCTGTTGCGAATGGCATATTTTTCAAAATAGGCACCACCCGTTCCTTCTTCGACTTGGATGAAGGCAGAATTTACCCCTTTTTATCATCTGACAGGTTTTTCACCTTTGATACATTTTCTTTGTCATCGTCATGTTTTTGGCATGTTTTTGTCAGGTCGCATATCTCCAAGTCTTGAACTGATAATGTATCCAGCTATCCATTTATATACTTCACCTTCTTTTGTACTATCTCTCTCTCTCATACACACACACACACACACACACACACACACACACACACACACACCTCAAAGACAGAGAGAGAGAGAGAGAGATTATCTAACATTACATTTCGAAACATAAAGAAAAGCTAAGCCATGCTAAGAAAAAACAAATACATAGAGATTTTTATATGGCAATTTTCATGAAGGCCATCGGGCTGATATGGGTGTCTCGGGTTGATATGGGCTATGATATGAAAATTATCATATCCTAATGTATTTATCATACATTTTTCTTTCTGACAAGTTTGCCTATTTGATATCGTATGCGGTGTGATAATAGGAAACATGAAGTATTAAACGTGATATTTGTAAAATTCTAAGAATTCGGAATCCTGAATAATTTCTGTAATTATCCTTTACTTTGACAACAGAAAAAAAGATATGGTGGGTATTTGGTGACAAAGGACAATTTTCCTTATTTCGCATTTATATCATATATTGTGGGTATTCATTAGAACCCCCTACACAAGGCAGTTTCAATGAATACCCAGAACGTATGTTTTAATGGGGAAATAAGGAAATTTTTCAATAAATTGCCACTCAATACCCGTCTTGTGTATTGTTTTGTAAAGAGTTTTGTCCAGACCCACCTCTCCGAAAACTTGATGCTCTTTACATCAATGGCTAATGAGAATTAAGGAAACGTGAAATATGATTTTATATAAAACATGAACTTTAAACAAGTGTTAAAATCTTTAAACTTTCAACAGCTTGAAAATCATGTAAATAAAAGTATTTTACTTATGAAACAGATAAGGAGGGTATTTGATGATCAAAGGATCAGTTTCTACAGCTCTCCATACAAACATGTGTTGTGGATATTCATTAGAATTGCCCTGCCAAGCTAATGCTTGCGTTTGAATTAGCTTGGCAAGGCAATTTTAATGAATTTTAAAGAATACCATGAATAAGTTTAATGAACAATTAAGGAAAATTATCCCTTTACTACATGTAGCAACACAATTATGTACTCTACTTATCTGTTGCACTGCAATCAGTTGCAGCTAGTGAGTTGCTTTATTTACACATTTGAGCAATATGAAATGACAATATTTTTCAATTTCATTTAGTAGAATAGATTTTCCCTTTACTACATGTAGCAACACAATTATGTACTCTACTTATCTGTTGCACTGCAATCAATTGCAGCTAGTGAGTTGCTCTATTTACACATTTGAGCAATATGAAATGACAATATTTTTCAATTTCATTTAGTAGAATAGATTTCAATTTAGAAAAGAAAGAAATACTTCCAATTAAAAAGATGTATAATAATAATAATAATAATAATAATAATAATACAAAGAAAAGAAAAGAAAATAACACACCTTGCTCAGAATGTAAAAGTATTTTTCCAGCTTTGAAAAATAATTATCTTGAATATGTTGAAACACAAAAAATATCCATTGAAGTTTTATAGCTTTTGACTGGATCACAACTTGAATATTCTACATTTACATGTCATATTTTGACATCTTTTGATCCTCATGTTCAGATTCCTCATGGTTTCTTTATTTTTGGGAAACATGTTGAAAATGGGACATTCCTATTATACATGTATGTATTCAGATTCTTAGGCTCTGCAGCAACTTGAAGACTAGAGTTTTCTGGTCTGTTCTAAAGATTTTCAAGCTGCAAATTTTCATATGCAGCAATTTTATTTAAAACACTTTCTACGATTTCTTGTGAGTCACGCTTCGATCCACTTTTGTTATTATCAGCTGCTTTGTTTACTTCATTATTATGACCAGATGACTGGTTGGTGAAATTTGTGATCACAGAGCTCTTATTCTTTTGATGTTCCGTTGATGCAGAACTATAACTGTTAACACACTGGATGTTCTTGTGTCCTGATAATTGCTGCACTACATTAGGCTGTACGCCAGCATGAACTGATGTCGTAATGGTAGTCCTTCTTACACTATGGTTATTTTTTTTTCCAGGAATTCCTGCTTCTTCACACATTGACTTCACTAGTCTACCAATTGTGCTTTACCCATTGCCTGACTGATATACCACTTTTCTTTCTTCCCCAAACCAAGGTAAAAGGTGCATTTTTGTCTAACATCCCCTCAGGCCGCTTAGACCTGTAGGCTTTGTAAGCTCAAATTGGACAACGTGGATTATCTGAAATACAGAAAGTTATAAAAACATAGTTGCAGATAAGGAGGGAATTCGGTCATGATATTAAAGGCTAATTTTATTTTTACTCTTCAAAGCATGTTTTGCGGCTATTCATTAGAACAACTACGGCAAGGCAGTTCTAATGAATACCTTTTATTGAGAAATAAGGAAAATCATTGCTTAAATTATCAACAAATACCTACCTTATCTATACATGATGTAGTTATGAATTAAGACAAAGTCCATCTCACATTTACAGTATTCAGCATTTCTTGAATTTTACTTGCACAAAAGAATACTAAAACAGGGCCAGCCATAAAAATATTCACCCTTGCCTCATGCATCCTATTAAAATAATGTTTAACCATTTATCCCATCAGCACCAGTTGTGGTCACTTGTTGGGGTCCAAAGCACAAACTGATAATAAAACACCGGTGTTATATCCAAATAAAACTGTATAGACTACATAGGAAAATGAACATTAATGTTCATCTTTCTATATAAACTATGCATTTTTTAGATCCAACTGAACTGTGTTAAATCCAAAACCATGTTCTTACCGTGTTATTAAGATACTGATGTGTGTGCGTATGTATCTACAAACTGTACTGATATTTATTACTAACCTGGCTTTGCAAATATTTTCGACTGAAAAGGGCGCCTGTCACTATTGACACCGGTTCTGGTTTCCGTTGCCCTCCGTATGCTCGAGATATTCTTCCCCTGATGCTGTTGTCAGCAACTCGGTATCCCCTGCCCCCACCCCCCCCCCCCTCAACACACACCGTAAGCGCACATGAGACTCCAGGCTCCACATTCCTAACAGCATGGTGTTGTTTAGCCATACTGTATTTGACAAGGCTTTGGCATTACCTACAATTGCAATTATGAACAAATTTCAAATCATTGAAATGGAACTTGACTAACAGAATCCATGTACAGTTATCATTTATTTAAAATTCCTAAAATTTCAGACGTACACAAAAAAAAATCTGTTGTAAATAACCTAAGATTTGAACAAGACTGCCTGACTAAAGAAGAGTGACGCAAAAGTAGGCTGTCAGAATGACACACAGTGTAGACACCCTGATCAGTCAAATCTGGGACTGCACAGTTTGCACGGCCGGGTTGGGTAGCTCAGTCAGATGTGCCTCTGACTGAAGATCACGAGGATGCACCTTAATCCCGCTCCTTTCCGGCAATATCTTTACAGGGGGGCCACTTCTCTGAAATTGTTTTTCCAGGCTTAGATATAAAAAAAAAAGACTGAAAAATTACAATTTGCAAATTTGCGAGCAAACATTAGCTAAATAAAATACATGGCAAAACACAGAGCTTTCACTAAATTACAAAAAGTTCCGAAAAATATGAAAATGTTTGAAGTATTATTAACAAAATACGTAACGTTCAGTATTCTTTAAGAAACCAGAGACTGGTCATAGAAATGGTCCCATACCACATATACAGAAGATTATGAGAATTCCAGACATATCTGCTTATTCTCAACAAAACCACGAAACACCTTTCCCTCCGCTAGCCACTGACAACTGTCACAATTCAGTCGTAGGTATGTAAGAATAGTTTTTTATATATGGAAGAATGTTGCCGGACAAGAGCGGGATTGAACTGGTGTCCTCCTGATCTACAGTTGAATGTGTATCTGACCGGTGTTAGTCTTACTCTTTGTTGCTTTGTGGTTAATTCCCATTACGAAAACACGCCCATTCAATTATATTGAAAATTTCACGACCAAAAACTAAAAGTTTTGAGATAAAAATTCTGATATTTTTCATATTTCTGCTCAAAACATAGTTTGTGGGCACTCGTTAGAACCGCCTCGACGGGGCGGTTCTAACGAGTACCCACAATCTATGTTTTTTAACAGAAATAAGAAAAATAATGTATACCTTGTAAACACCAGTTTTACTATATAAAAGTGGGGTTTAAGGGGGATCAAAATTATATAGGCATGTTTTCGTGACGACGAGGCGATTTGTTTTAAGTCTTGCCTTGTGTTATTTTGTTCTTGTGTTTTTCAGTCCTACCAGCATTGCGATTACCTCGCTTGGGTAAGAGAGAGCTAATCATAGTACTTTTTGTTTGTTTGGCGCTTGTTTTTTTTTTTTTTTTTTGTTTTTTTTAGTGGGGTGGGGTGGGTGAGGGCTGCGCAGCTTGTGATTGTGGCACTCCCTGGACTTTTCTCTTACCTTTTTAGCTATCGGGCCGGGCCAATCTCCTGTTGGAAGACAACTTGGTCAGTATTTTAGGATATGTTGTCCGAAAGCAGTAACGTGAAAAAGCTTCGGGGAAGGTAACAGGAATATATGTAGTAAATTACCTGTGCCAAGCACATTTTTTCTGTAGTGAATATCAATTTCCTCTGCCGTAAAAACATCTACTTTATGATCATGGTTTCCTTTCCCTTCTTGTTTAAGTAGTTTTCTCTTTGACATTAGAACACCACGTGAATGTTTGAACTGGTGTATTCCAGAAGGTTAAGTTTAATGTTCAGGTCAGATAAGTGTCTGTTCAAGCTTAACTGAAAGCTTTATAATGTGTACAGCTCATATTCTTGTCCATCACTTTTCTTAGCAGTCACGAAGAAACAAGCCAGTACATGTCGAGCGTCCCAGCACTGATTTCTTGCAACTATCTCTGTTCATTAACACCCTTTAAATATTCCTCAAATTTTTAATTTCTCCTTTGGTATTTCTCACTGTATTTTTATTCTTCATAGTTTCAACAAAAGTGTATGTGTCGATCTCTGTCAATTCATTCTGTCCTTGATTTCGAGTATGAATTATTTCATCTAAATCGGTGAGTCTGTCCGCTAACGACTGCATCGTTTTTTCGCCCATTTCTCTGCGAAATTGTGACGATTTTTCTCTCGTCCCGACGACATGTTTCTATTGACAAGATGGTGGCTGAAGACTAGTCACGCGGATAACGTGTTTGCAAAATAGAACAGAATAGTCAAAGGCAAGACAGAATAGTCAAAGGCAAGACGCCGAGTGCTCCAAATGTGGTGATATGGGTTTTTACCCGGGCAAAAAAGCCGTATCACCAACGTGACCTGGTGATATGGGTTTTCTGCTCGAGCAAAAAGCTGTGTCACCCACGTGACCCATTATCATACCTTTGTGCTCCACAAGAGTGATATGTGCGTGAAAGCCATGTTAGTATCACATATGCAAAATGAACATGTATGTCAAAATAAAATATCTAGGTGAAAACACAACTTAAGTACATGTACCAATATTACAATTTTCGAATCACTATAAAAACTCTTCACACATGTGGCAGTATACATGTCCAATGCAAGAAAACAAAATGTCCGTCTAAACTAGATCTAATCCTAGTCTTCTCCGATGTTTTATAGGCTTTTCTTTGTATTGATATTTGCCACTAATACCAGAGTAACATCTATTATGAAAATCAGGAATTTTCCTGTCCTGTCTAAAATGAGTGTTTTCACCAAAACAGAGGCATGGAGGTTAGGATTATCACACTAATATTTTATGACTGAAAAAAACGATAGTACTTGAATTTTTAGTAGTGAATAATTGACATTTTGGGTTAACAAAATGACTTTTACCGTGTACAGTCTAGGCAACAGGGGTAGACTTCGACAGGTATAGTGGAAACGCTTGTTATGCAAGTTTCCAATGAAAGAAATTAATTAGTGTATTGGAAAATGGTTTATTTTGTTTATTCTAAAATTTAATGATGCTATCTGCTGGATGATATTCAGAATTTTCCTTTGAAAGTACCCAGCCAAGACTGGCTGGGAAAATTCTGCATTTTCGATAGCTAAATTGCTCTGACGTTAAACTGTAAATATAAAAATAAAACGTCAGAGAAGACTCGGACTACGTGTATACTTGTCTCTAGATTGTTAAACAATATCAACACTATGTCACTATGTGCAAAATACATGACATATGTGTGCACAACACAATGCACCAAATATTTATTACCGTGCTTTCGACATCGTTTTGCTTGGCGCTTTACACGGAAGAAGTAAATGCAAACTTTGTCATGATTAAATGCAAAACCATCTGTCGTAACTACCTATGCACGAAAAAATTTATTGTAATTATTGGGTTCTAAAAAATCAAATATTTTCACTTTTCCTCATAGTAAAAATGAATACAAATTATGCAGCAATCTCTAGGGTAGGTAACTTGGAGGCTGATTTTCAACAAGTTCCGCTTGTTCAAAGCTCCTATGTTTTGGATTTAAGTATCTTTCCAATGCAAAAATATTCAGTGATGTTTAAGAAGTTGCAAGGAGTATGCGTATAAGGTCCTATTTTACACCCTTCTGAAGCCCAAATATAAAATAAGCTTGCAGTAAAATTATGATTTAATTAATCCAATAGTAGCTGGTGTTTAGCGCCGTGTGATGCCCCTACAAAGTCTCCCCTTACTTCGTCAAAGTGCAAATAATATATAAGCGACGACACGAGAAGACCTGTCTTCGAGGTTTTCAACCAAGTAAGACTCAGATCGGCCTACTCAGCCATAGGCTGGTTAACTCAGTCACAGCGCCGGATTAGCTAGTCTTGAAAGTTTTGATAGGTAGTATACTGCCTAGACAGCGAACAACAACGGTGCTGATCATACTGCGCAGATGCACAAACTATGTGTCTTTGTTGTTGGCATATGTCATAAAGCAGGTTATCTCATGACAAGGCTCATATTTTCGCTTCTATCGTCTGTCACGTGTGTTAGATTCTTTTACATATACTACATCGATATCTACACAACTTTAAACACAACGTGTAAACACACCTGGAACTGACTAAATCGGATGCAAATTAGCGATCAATTAATGGTTGAAAACAAGCACTTTGTTTAAAATCCTAGCAGGGAGCATTTAAGCAGATATTGAAAAGTATGTTCCACCCAGTAGTTGAACAAAAAATGTTTTAATTGACTGTCTACTTAATGATATCTAGGCGAATGTTATTTACACATTTACAAAATTTATGTTATGCGTAGGGTTGCTAGGAGAAATCGGATCGTATCGATCAATAAGGTTATATTTACCATATTTATTTTCTGATATATGAAGAAGAAGAAATTAACGACAGAACCATACTATTTTTTTTTTCTTTTTAAATTTTACCGCTGTCGTGTATTTGATGACGAATTTTTCACTTATTCGGAACTATCTAAAACCCGGCACTAGCCAAATAACTGTATATATATTGAAATTATTCAAAATGTAGCTGGTGTTAAGCGCCGTGTCTCCCCGTATTTCGTCAAAATGAAAATAATATAATCGACGACTCGAGAAAACCTGTCCTTGAGTTTTCATCCAAGTAAGCCTCAAACTGGCCTACTCAGCCATAGACTGGCTAACTCGGCTACAGCGATTAGCCAGATTTGGAAGTTTTTATAGGTAGTATACTGTCTGAAAAAAAAAACAACGGGACTGATCAGACTGTGTAGCTGCACACACTATGTGTCTTTGTTGTTCGCATATGGCATAAAGCAGGTTATTTCATGACGAGGCTCATATTTTCGCTTCTATCATCTGTCACGCATGTCAGATTCTTTTACGTAGACCGCATCGATATGTACACGCGTGTAAACAGAACGTGTGTAAACACCTTACCCGGAACTAACCAAATCGGATGCACAACTTAGCATCGATTGATGGTTGAAAACAAGCGCTGTGTTTAAAATCCTTTCAGGGAGCATTTAAGCAGATGTTGAAAAGTATGTTCCACCCAAAAGTTGAAACAAAATGTTTCAATTGACTGTCTACTTAAAGGGTAGCTAGGCGAATGTTCTTTACACATTTGCAAAATTTATGTTAAGCGTAGAGTTGCTAGGGGAAATCGGATCGTGTCGATCAAAAAGGTAATATTTCCATGTTTATTTTCTGATACATGCCATACCATTTTTTCCCTTTGAAATTTGACCGCTGTCGTGTATTTGATGATATTTTTTTCACTTATTCGAAACTAGCTCAAACCATGAGCTAGCCAAATAACTGTATAACAATTAAGGTCTTTTGCAGTCAGTTTATGATTGGGTGTTACTTGGTTGTTGTGTTTCAAAGTCGCTTGTTTGTTGTGTTTCAAATTCACTGGATGTGTCTTTAAAAAAAAATAGCGGCGTCAGCTTGCGTTACTTTTAGAAATAATTTTGAAAAATGTCTGATTGCTTTTGCAACCAGTGGACGCCCTGAGCAGATACCACATACTGTGGCGTCTGATCTTAGTTCAATTGCATTTCATTTCTCTACAACCTATAACTAATAAGTTAAATTACAGTCTGGCCTGGATCTATAGTGTTTGATCTGGCACATCTGAATCAAAAGTGAGGTCGCAAAAAAAAAAAAAAAAAAAAAAAAAAAAAAAAAAAAAACATCTGGCATGCAATGACCAACGATGTTAGGAAGATAAAGATAATCGCAAACAGAACAATATTGGAGAAGTACCTTACCTGACGCCGACTGCGCATTACAATTGTAAAAGTTACTAACAGCTGGCTAACAGATTATACCTCAGGTTTTCCTGTATATTATAGGGGCAATGGGGCATATATTGCATAAACTTCTTAATATAACGGCAAAGTTTCAAACAGATTTAAAACCTTCGAAAACACGCGTGATAATACAGTAAATTCAGCTACATATATTAGGACCACTTTTGGGACTATCTAAATTGGTCTAAATAGCGAGGTGGTCCTAAATATTGAATATAGAATACAGTAAATGTCCTAAAATTTTGAACAATTTTGGGCTAAACGTTTGCAGTTGTTTCTTAAATAACTAGTGAAATGGCAAACAGTGTAGACCCTGGTCAGACTGTTCTTGAAGAAGCAGTTTGATTTGGGTCTGCACTGTTTGCATATACCACTTTGTCAGAAACCTTGGAAAACAAACAAAAGCTGGTCTTAATAGTGGAGTGGTCGCAGTTTCTGGTGGTCGTAATAGCGGAATTTTATTGTATATACCCTGTATATCCCAGCGTTCGTATATAATATAGGGAGTATAGGGTATGTATTACAGAAACTTAACTGCTAAGTTAGAATTGGTATCAACACATTGCGAGAGCCAAGCCCGAAGACCTTTAGATAGCATTAAAGGCAAAAGATTGTGCTGTTCATATACGAAGGTTTATCTGTGAGTGATCTTTTCCACAGCCTCTAAGAATTCGTTTCACTTCGTGTTTCGATAATAAAATTCGTAACCTTTGTCAAATCACACCAGCTTCATTGTTTTTTTTTAACAATTTCATTAGCATTAAATAATATTCGATAAAGAAAGCGATAGGTCTGATTATTAATGTGACAAATCATTAAACGAATACTGATTATTACCAATTTGATTTACATGAAAGTTGGCATACTTTGATTAAATTTGAAGCAATAAAACTGACAGATGTGTAAGGACACTGTATTTTTTGTTTATGATTAGATAATGAGACATTGGTTTGGAACTATAATTGCTTTCATTGCGTAAATATATGTAACTAAAGTAAATTCCGTGTATATGACGATGGGATTTTGGAAACTCACGCACCTTCTAAGTTAGCGATGGCTATTAAAAACAAGAAAATCATCGCTCACTCCATCCACGCATGGTCTGATCCATTCCATAAAGAAATTGTAATTTGATGAACTGACCGGACGACGAAAACAGATAGTGACCGATCACAATAGCTCACCATGAGCACAGTTTTCGCAGGTGATAACAAATGACACCTTAGGCGTGTCTAGTTTTACCCCAGGGCTAGAATCTGAATAATCTTGATAAAGATTTTCATGTTTCAGACATGAAGATTTTCCCTGTGCGAGTCTGTATGAAACAAGTGACTCCCGGGCAGGGTCTTTTTTTCACCCTATGGCTACAATTTGAACAATCTTGGTAGAGGTCTACTAGGTAAAGATACATACCAACAATCAAAGGCCTGAGTATTCTAGTTTTACACAAGACAATTTTAAAGCTTTCCCCGTAAGAGTCTATGTAAAACAAATGATACATATAATCATTTTAAAGCGAGCGAAGATTCTGTACTTGTAGATTACTTAATTGCTTTTATCTGAATCTAGTAAGTAAAAGGTGCTAAGTAAAATATGCCGTGCCAACATAATTGCTGATTCAGTATCAAAAACCCCTGAGAGAGCCCCAAATTGTGGGATAGACAGAAGAGTCGTTAGTGAACAAACTGTGCCACAAAATCTTTGAAACATTGTTTAGAATTCTAACATGAAGTTAAAGTTTTCCCATAGCGCTTTTATGGAAACGTTACCGTGATCAAACGACAATAATTTACGTCGTCAACATAGTGCGTGCAAAAGGGCGCGTTTGGTGACGTCGCATGTAAACATTTATTTCTGTCGACGTCCGCTGCTAAATAGTCCTCTGGAAAACATTGCTACGATGTCGATTTCTCTACTGGTATCATGTTAGAATCGAAATATTTTTCTCTGCTGTGAATTATCGTCGAAAAATGCGTGGTGTTGTCGGGCAGATGCGAATATTAATTCACTCCGGCTTCGCCGTCGTGAATCAATACTATGCAATCTGCACTCTAAACCATGCATTAGTCAACGATTATTCACAGTAGAGAAAAGTGATATCTTAATTCTAACATGGCGTTAACGTTCTCCCATTGCGCCTTATGGAAGCGTCACCGTGACCAAACCACAATAATTCACGTCGTCGACGTAGTGTGTGCAAAACGGTGCGTTTGATGACGTCGCATGTAAACATGTACTTTTATCGACGTCCGCTCTAAAAGACTTCTTTGGAACTATGTCGGTTTTCCTTTATGTATCATGTTAGAATCAAAATCATTTCTCTCTACTGTGAGTTACCGCGACTAACGCATGATGTTGTCGGGCAGATGCGAATATTAATTCACTCCGGCTTCGCCGTCGTGAATTAATACTTCGCAATATGTCCTCAACACCATGCATTATTCGACGGCGTTATTACAGTAAAGAAAAATTAAATACATGTATTTTATTGCAAGCGGTGAAATCAATGTATATCCGAAATGAAAAAAAAAATGATATTTTCACAAATGAAAGAATATATTTTCACTAGTGTAAAATAACATGTCGACGTTAGTCTCACTACTTAGTTCGGATTACTTCGTTTTTCTTCATTGTTTCACTTACAGATGCCGATCCAGTTTCGGTTCTTTGAACTCCTCTATCTTCTCTGTCTGAACAAAACTATCAAGTTCTGGTTTGCATTTTCTTAGTTAGAATGCAAGGAACATTTTGTTAACAAGATTACGAAACTTTTCTTTTCTCTCTAGCGCTTTACATGTTAAGCACTGAACGTTGACGCCATGATTATTACTATTTCTTAAGTAAATTTACATACAACTCAGTCATCTATAGTAAGTTGTTCAGTCATTCACCTCAAATTCTGAATGGAAGCGGCTACAAAGAAATTCTAGTACGTTATTTGAGACAATATATCGAACTTTAGATATGCCAAATTTCATGTAATTTTGCCCAGAAAAAAAAACGAGTTTGCAGAAATAAACCACACTTGTGTGAGACCAGTTAATCTTTATTTTCTCAACTATGGGCAGGCATCAGGACTAAAGTAAGGCCAGCCTACTAAGACCGTCCCCTTTTTCCATTCTATCCGTCGTCAGCAAATCACAAAGGCATCTTTTTGGATTAATTAAACAAAAAATAACTAGCTTCGAATGAAAGCTAAAAGCTGAGAACCGCTTTGTTTTGATACAATGATAGCCAGCTATTTCCACCTTCGTCCAAACTCATAAAATTATTCATTCCAGCATCTTCAATGCCATAAAACGTTATGGTCATTCTGTAGAAATTATGGATGAAGAGCAGTCGATAAAAGAAAGCAGAAGTATTTTTCACCGTTGATAGTTTTGATGCATTGACTGAGTTGGGAGCCTTTATGTGAACCGGATTTTTATGTATTTCTGTATTAAGAGTAGCATCGGGACCCAGGGTGAAGTTGGCTAGCTGTTAAAGTGCTTTAAACCCCCCGGTGGTTTACTCTACTGACCGTTCTTAGGCGGTAGTCCCGGTGTTAGTCTTACTCTTTGTTGCTTTGTGGTTGATTCTGCGAGGCGATTTGTTTCATGTCCTACCTTGTATTATTTTTCCTTGTTTTTTTCAGCCCTTTTAGCATTGCGATTACCTCGCTTGGGAGATTTCATTTTGATTTGTGTTGAGGTTTTACGGCCCAATCAACCCAATGGGGTCATGTCGAGCGCGGTCAGTTTACCTAACCACATGTTTACTGGGCAGGCTTAGTCCTCTAAACGGTTAACCAGTATTGTGCACATTCTTTCGCCAGAAACTGACAACTGCCCTTCTTGAATCAGCGCAAGGGAGAGAATGACAGTGGAAAATATTTCATGATCAATCTCCACGAAAGAATGTTGCCGACCTCGGCGGGGGTTGAACCCGCGACCTCCTGGTCTCCAGTCGGACGGCGCATCCAACTGAGCCACCGAGGCCGGCTCGCTTGGGAGAGAGAGAGCTAACGTTAGTGTTTTTAGTACGTTTGTTCGATTTGTGCTTGATTGGTTTTGTCTGTTTGCTCTTCCTCTTGATGTCTGGGAAGGGCTGCGGTTTGTGATTGTGGCACTCCCTGGACTTTTCTCTTACCATTATTATATGGCAAATTTTGTAAGGAAAACAAAATCAGCAGCTACCGTGAAAAAGGACTTTTTTTTTTAAATAACAGATTTATTATTAAGGATAGAAATCAGTAGTTTAACTGCTTAAAAATAATAATTTAACCCGTACTATATCCTTAATAATGATTAAGCAGCAGATTAACAGCCAGTCGCTTATGTTCTGAAATAGCTTTTAAGGCTCCATATTCCTCCAAAATACACATTTTTGTCCAAGAAAGGTTTAGTAAATCGATATATCGTATTAATAAGCTAAAAAAGGGTGTATCTGACAGCTTGTAAAATTTCTGTTAGTCTCTCGTTTTTGAAATATATCCAAAATGAAATGATTTTTATCGTATCTCTGAAATAATGTTGGCAACATTAATGAATTAATGTTGGCAACATTAATTCAGAGATTCGATAAACAAAATCATTTCATTTCAAGAACGAGAGACTAACTTTTTTTTTTTTTTTTTTTTTTTTTTTTTTTTTTCATTTGAAGAACGAGAGACTAATTGAAACTTTACAGGCTGGCAGGTGCCACATTTTATGATTGTATTAATACCGTTTATCAATTTATCACATCTTTCTTGGCAAATAAAAGTCTATTTTTTGAGGAATATGGAGCCTTTAAGAAAGTGCCGTGTTAAGTCTGAGATCAATTTGTTCTAAGCCCAGCACGCTCCAAATGTCGACAATATATTTTGCTTTGTACGTCATGTTACCCTACACGCAAATATGCAACATATCATTCCAGAGAAACAAAGACATGTGCTTGCCAAAATATAAAAGTATAGGCCTTTATGTAACTGATAGCTAGACAATAGCATATTCAGCCCTATTGCTATGTTGTTTCATCAGTTGACAATTCAGCTGTTTTTAGCTTGCCTGAGCACGAAGTGCTCATGGTGAGCTATTGTGATCAGTCAATGTGCGTCGTGCGTCGTGCGGCGTCAACAATTGCTTTAAAAGTCTACTCCTCCTACACCCCTGGGCCAACTGACTTGATACTTGGTAGGAAGCATCGGGGTGACTTGTAGATCAAAAATAGCTAAAATCATTTCGATCGGAAATCCAAGATGGCCGCCATGGCCGCCATCTTGAAAATCTATTTTTCGCTTCCTCTCCTGAACTGAAAGGCCAGTTGACTCCAAACTTGCTAGGAAGCATCAGAGTGATTTGTAGATCAAAAATAGCTAAAATCGTGCCGATCGGAAATCCAAGATGGCCGCCATGGCCGCCATCTTGAAAATCTATTTTTCGCTTCTTCTCCTGAACCGAAAGGCCAGTTGACTCCAAACTTGCTAGGAAGCATCAGGGTGACTTGTAGATCAAAAGTAGCTAAAATCGTGCCGATCGGAAATCCAAGATGGCCGCCATGGCCGCCATCTTGAAAATCTATTTTTCGCTTCTACTCCTAAACCCAAAAGCCAATTGACTCCAAACTTGGTAGGAGGTATTGGGGTGACTTATAGATCAAAAATAGCTAAAATCGTGCCTATCGGATATCCAAGATGGCCGCCATGGCAGCCATCTTGAAAATCTATTTTTTCGCTTCTTCTCCTGAACCGAAAGGCAAGTTGACTCCAAACTTGGTAGGAAGCATCGGGGTGACTTGTAGATCAAAAATAGCTGAAATCATGCCGATCGTAAGACCAGGATGGGCGCCATGGCAGCCATCTTGAAAATCTATTTTTCGCTTCTTCTCCTGAACCGAAAAGCCAATTGACTCCAAACTTGGTAGGAGACACTGGGGTGACTTGTAGATCAAAAATAGCTAAAATCGTGCCAATCGGATATCCAAGATGGCCGCCATGGCAGCCATCTTGAAAATCTATTTTTCGCCTCTTCTCCTGAAATGAAAGGTCAGTTGAACCGAAACTTGGTAGGAAACATTGGGGTGGCTCGTGGATCAAAAATAGCTAAAATCGTGCCGATCGTAAATCCAAGCTGGCTACCATTTAGAGTTTGTTCAAATGATCACGCTCAATTGACTGGCATGCCATATATCTTCTTCTTCAAAATAAAGAACTGCTTAAATGATGATCTTTTCATTAGTTGCGATGACAGGATTGGAAAAATGTTGCATAACACCTGCATATCTGCAGTGGCTATGTCACTCAGGTGAGCGACCCGTGGCCCATGGGCCTCTTGTTTTTTTTTGTTTTTTTTTTTGTTTTTTTTTTGTTTTTTTTTCTTTCAGATTTTGAATATTAATTGCTCTCGAGGGTCATTTTTTTAAGAATCTATTTAAGTATTACTTCGAAGTACTGTATCGAAGAACCGTACCAGGCCTTTTATTTATTATCAACGAAAATACGGATCTTAAATCTAAACGATTATCAATTTATTCCCCATTTCTGAAAGAGCAGGACTGCAGGTCGATAACTCCTGTGTTATTGTTTTTCAACAGGAGTGCTGTTACCAGGAACAACTTCGCAAATGTGTAGGCTAAAACTTTCTTGTATAATATTTATGGAAACTACTATGAATATTTGATTCACTGGCGAAATTTCTTCCAGATAAAGTTTCTTCCTGTAATAAAATATTGGTCAAGACATCGTCGGAATATTGTACTTAGAAATATATTGAGTCTATATGCCGTTCTGTTTGGCACAAGGCGTGTTTTGACAGATGAAACAAATGGTTTTCTTTAGCATCGGAATGTTTTTAATTTCCTGATTGTCATAGCCACATATTGGGTCTGAAGGGAGCATGGCTCATTGATAGATTACATTATGACTGATGACGGAAACAAGCTTTACTTTTAGTGAATGTGGCTCAACAATTATATTATTATTTCAAAATCGGGTTACTAGGGCGTATATTTTCGAATCATGCCATTTCATAATTCAGTGATCGATTTAGGCCAAACAGAGATTTGAAGAAATGACGTTGATACATTGACCTGTGTATTGAACCAATGATTAAACTGCAAAGAAATTCACTAGAACTTTGATTTGATTATAAGCTAGACCGAACGTAGTTTATATTCAATGGCCCTAAAACCTAATGCTTTTAAAATGCAATAGGCCACACGTTCAGTTTATCAGATTTATCCATACATATTTTGACTTGCATGTATTAAACTTAACACTGAGTTGGCTAATCATAAGATAAAACTTCTTATTTGCACAGAAAATAATATTATACATGGCATTCAAAGCGTCTCGTCCGGAAGCAGTTTAAATGAAATGTCTAGTTTATTTCTGTGAAAAATTATCTAAAATAGTTGTTATTGTTTTGTTTTTACTATTGCTAGCTTTCATGTATAATCAGTAGGTTAATGTTCAAGCTTTCAAATGTGCGTACGCAAAATAGTATAGTTTCGGCAAAGGTAGGCTCGGACTCGGTTCAGTGGGCGATAAATTAGCATCATTTCTGAGATTTTACGCACGAGCAGGCTGATCTAGGCCTTTTCTGTACACATATCTCTTTCGGAAGGCGCGACTCACCTGATGTCACCGACCAGACACTTGTCTGTACTTTTGTCTTGGATATTTGATGCAAATTCAAATAGTGTCTAAATTATTATTACAAAATGATATATACTCTGAAGTTTGTTGGGGTTTTTTTACTTTATTTTTATGCAAATCAGAAGTTTGATTGAACTTATATAGCGATCTGCATTGTATCAATTTTACTTGATGTAGGTAGGCAAAGTGCAAAAACTTATTTGGTAATTACTGTGTCAAACATCAGACGAATACATTTGTTTTTAGCATCAAAATAGCCACATGGTTTGGCATACAACTGACACAAGCGGTTTCACAATAAAATCTAAAACAATTAAAACTGACAAACTTTAAAGGAAATTGTCAACTTCCTATTTTTTAAAAGTTCAAATACCGTTGTTTATGATCCTGAAATAAATTTCCATATTTATCCAATATAATAGTTTAGTATAAACATTGTTTACTGACAAACTCAGTGATAAATATATATACATATGCTGACATATAATCATTAACAGTGCTAGTAATCAACAAAAACTGGGTGCTTTCGGCCGCTATCGGCCGTCTTGAGAACTTATGCACATTTGGGAACAAATTGAAGAAGAACAAACACCTTATGTGCGCAAGAACGAGAGAATACAATAAAAGTACTAATTACAGTGCTTTTCCGAAAATAAATGAATAAGGTTAGAAATTCTAACTTACATATAAAAAGAAAACAGGAAGTCACAAAAATTGTCTCCCTTGTAAAAGATGGAAGCTCTACAGTGTCTCTAGTCCACTTCAGATGTTTGAATACAGTCGACTCTCGTTATCTCGAAGTCCAATGGACTCTCTGAAATACTTTGAGATATCCGTACCTCGACATACCAGATTTGAAGAATTGAGGAAAAAAAATAAATCGAACAACCACATTTCACAAATGAATATGTAATGTTTGACTCCTGAAGTTAGAGATATATTGAAAATATTGTGAAAAAGAGGAGAAATAGGAGCAATTTCTCCTCTTTTCCTCAATATTTTGTTCCCTGTTGTTAGATTTTAATGTTTAAACAGGGACCAGATTTTCACTTCGAGATAAGCGGTAATTCGAGATAACGAGAGCCGATTGTATTTAAGTTGAATGCGGTAATGCAAATTAGTTTCTTCCCTTTAGCACTGATTTGCGTTGACATATCTAGTTATATACGCACAGTGCTTTTGTTATTTGTTGCTATCTTTTTAACCTTTTGTTATTTTCTTGTTTGTCTATTTACCTACATGTCAATCCGTCATCCATCTCTATGTCACTTTCAATATTGTACGGCGTTATGTCATTCGTGATCATTACGTGTCGGGATGACCAAGACAAGAGTTAGTAGATTAGAATGAAGGCAGACGGAAGTTACGTACTGTGTATATACGGGTATGGTGTATGTAGAGGACGAGTATAATGATATAATAATTTATAAATTAACCCTTAAACCCCAATCACAACAATTCTCGTCTGATTTGTCATCTGCTTGTGATTTTAAAAGTCATTTTTGCAGACAGTGTGGACCCAGATCAGACTGCTCCTCTTGGAGCAGTCTGATCTGGGTCCACACTGTTTGCCTGTATGCAAAAATAGATTTGAATAGTTTGCAAGAATATTCAGCAGACGACATAAATAGACGACATTTTCAGATGCAGGTGTTCTTGGCGTTTTAAGGGTTAACAATAAGCTGGAATAAATGAGAATATAAAATAGAAAGAAAGAAGGAAGAAAATTTTCCAGTTGCATTTTCACCGCTCTGACGACCTATTTTCTTTCCCTGGGGTTATAGAACAGCTGGTACGACGACACAGTTCAAGCTTTCCTCACAGCTACTTGGCAAGATAAGCCCCTCTTCTACGCTTAGATTGGGAGTTTGCATGGCTCCTTCTTGAAGAGTGCCAAGTCAGGAGCCTCAGCGATACATTCAAGAAGGTCATTCGAAAGGGGGCTAGTCCTTGGAAAGAATTGTATATGTAGCAGTCACGAGATGTCGGGAATTGCCTGGATTTTTTTGTTCAATTGTTCAATCTCGTCCTGTTAGTTGCAGGAGTTTAGTAGTGATCTACATCTACGATGCCGTTAACTATCTTGTAGAACTTAACTATCTGCAGCTTATATCTCCTGGTCTCTAATGTCCCCACTAGAGATTGTCAAGCATGTCTGACAGAGAGTTGGAATATCCGAACCTGTTGGTTACAAACCGGGCAGCGCGGCGTTGTACCATTACCAGTTTGTGAATGGGTTCCTTCTTGTAGGGATTCTACACCATGGCACTGTACTCGAGTTTAGAATGAGCCGTGCTGTGTAGGCCAGTGTCTTCGAAGGTTGCGCTTCAGGAAACCTAACATGCTCTTTGACTACTTGGTGATCCCGTTGGTTTGGAATTTTCAGTTCAGGTCACTGGAGATATTTACATTCAAGTATTTTGAGCCGGTCTCTGCCCATAACTGACACCCTTTCAGCATGTATGATGTCAAAGAGGGTTTGTTTTCCGCTAGCATCACACTGCATTTTAGCTGGGTGGATTTCTATGATGCATGTTATCTCCTGATTGTCCAATCCTTGTAGATCCGGTTGGAGTATTTCAAGGTCTGTCATATTATTAATTACCTTGAAGACAATTAAATCACTGACAATGTGTACCTTAGATTGAAGCTGCTCTAGAAAGTCATTTATGAAGTTGAGTAAATGACTGTGCCCTGTGGCACTCCGCTCACGACGAATTGTTCGACCAGACAGGAAAGCTCTGATCAAGCTGTATGTTCTATACAGTATTCCAAAACGGTGCAGATAACTGCCCTGCCTAGTATTGGTAAATATAAATTCCGTTTCATCTTTCTTTCGTGTATTACAATTGACCAAATTGAAAACAATAATATGTAAATTTTAGTTTAGGAAAATTGGTAAAATGGAGTTGGCATGTAGTAGGCATTTCAGTTTTTTTCTATAATATTCTCCAAAGTGCTGAGTAGTCCGCAATTAAAGATTGGCATGACAACTAAATAAATCGTATTGTATTGAAGTATGGAAATACATTTTACAGAATATTTACTGAATATCAAACTAAAGAAATCAATAACAATTACTGGATTACCTAATGTAATATAAAAGTAAGAGGACAGTTCATATTTGGGGCAAAACTCGAAAGTGTCATAACACAGTTTGATCACTCGTAAATAAATCATATATTGTTTTCTTGCTTGGAGATATGTTTCCGTTTGATGTCTGCTTCATTAAGGTGTAACCCTGTGAATTGTCACAAATCATATATTTGAAGTAAAAGTCAAAAAGGATTGCCTTTGGAAACAATGAACACACAAAATCACGAAAATCGGAGACTCGGTTTGATTGAGTATCTTCATATGCAACACTGTAGTTTGCGAGGCTGCATACGTCCCCTAGCGCCGGCTTAAGCGGTATTCGAAAGACATTTATACGACAAGCATCAGGCGTGTCTAATTTCATCTGTGCCGTCTTGTGTACACTCACACAGGTAGGCAATTAAATGCAAGTATGATATATGGCTTGCGTTTCAGTTCGTCTTCGGATCATACCGTAATATGCAAACTGCAGAAAAAAATAGACACCAAAGAAGGCCGAGTCAGATCATAAATTACTTGTTCAAATTTTAGGACAAGGAATTACTGTGACTCAACAGTTAGGGTAAATATGGTATTCTAATAGTAAAGGACCAAACCACCTGATCAGAAAGTGCGATCTGATCAGGAGCTTTGCGCTTTATCGATATATTCCAGTTTTACCCTGTGTCATAGTGATTCTCTAAGTGTACATGAAAGACAATGGTTACACAGAGCTTGTGCCAGCTCATATGGGCTTTCGCTGAATGCTATGTTCCTAAGGTCCTTGTGATTTTCTAAGTGTATATGAAAGACAATGGTTACACAGAGCTTGTGCCAGCTCATATGGGCTTTCGCTGAATGCTATGCTTCTAAGATCCTTGTGATTCTCTTATGAAAGACAATGGTTACACAGAGCTTGTGCCAGCTCATATGGGCTTTCGCTGAATGCTATGTTTCTAAGATCCTTGTGATTCTCTAAGTGTATATGAAAGACAATGGTTGCACAGAGCTTGTGCCAGCTCATATGGGCTTTCGTTGAATGCTATGCTTCTAAGATCCTTGTGATTCTTTAAGTGTATATGAAAGACAATGGTTGCACAGAGCTTGTGTCAGCTCATATGGGCTTTCGCTGAATGCTATGCTTCTAAGATCCTTGTGATTCTCTAAGTGTATATGAAAGACAATGGTTGCACAGAGCTTGTGTCAGCTCATATGGGCTTTCGCTGAATGCTATGCTTCTAAGATCCTTGTGATTCTCTAAGTGTATATGAAAGACAATGGTTGCACAGAGCTTGTGTCAGCTCATATGGACTTTCACTGAATGCTATGCTTCTAAGATCCTTGTGATTCTCTAAGTGTATATGAAAGACAATGGTTGCACAGAGCTTGTGTCAGCTCATGTGGGCTTTCGCTGAATGCTATGCTTCTAAGATCCTTTTATCTCATAATCACTTATAATATTATCCATTTTACATTCGTTTTATGTTCATCACAAGTCTTTTGGAACGCGCCATGTCTTCGGGCATATGCGGACTGCGAAGGACCAGATCAACTTGGCACTGGCACCGTCTGATTAGGGCCTTCGCTGTCCATTGGCACTATGAAATGTATCAGTGAAGAGAAAATGCCCGGATGACACTTCGCACATGCGTGGGATGAAACTTAATTTGTGCATTTTGCGCATGCTCGAAGACACATTTTCGCATGGTGCGGCCCATTTGAAAGGCAAATATGTTATCTTAAAAGCAAATGGAGCAACAAGGCTGCATATGTGATAATTTATGTATAATAAAAAGATGAATCCATCTTAGACATGTTAATAACGTGTTTAGTATTCTACTGATTACCTATTATGATTTTATTACGATAGAAGCCATCGTCCTTTCTGCACAGACGGCACACAATTAGAATAACTGTTCAAGAAGAGCCACAATGACTGACTATTGCTTACCAATGACACGAAGAGGAAGAGCGAACAAATCAAGACAGGCAGTACATAAGCTACAAACCAAAGAAAAGTAAGGCAACCAGCTCCTTCTTACACGAAAAGGTGATTACAATGCTAGACAGGATCCACTAAACACAACAATTAGACAACGAACACAACACGAAAAAGCCCCGCACCAAGTAGCCACAAGTCCACACACAAAACAATCAAACAATACTAGAACACAGCCGTAGAACCGTCAGTAGAATAAAACCATAAAGGATTTAAATCGCTTTTACTGCTACCAGATATATACTTTAGTTTCAAGTGTTGTAAAACTGAAATAAGAAATAATTGTTCGGCTCGAAAGGCAAAAAGTATGGTCTTGTTTACGTATGATGTTCTTAGAACATATGTGTAGCCCTGTCTCTTGGTATCAATATAAATTACGAATATCTTTCATTAAGAATACATTAATAAAAAAAATAATATAATAAAAAAATATACTGTCGAACTTCAGTGGCTCAAACATCTTCGGGATTATAGACATGGGTAGTTTGAGCCACTGTGGATAAATCATAGCCCCAGGTCAGGAGGCAGATTGTGATAATTTAGGAATGTCTTATCAATCGTCGATCACATTATGGTATATTGAGTGTCATAAGAATCGCCTCCATTCTAAGTTGTGCAGACAGTATACATTTTCATGATAAAATTAAAAATGAAACTTTCCCTAAAATATCCCTAAATATTTGTTTTCTTGAGCTATCGGAAGAATTGCCCTTTGGACTCAAACACGAGTTCGAATCAGCCACCGTAAACGAGCCGTCGATAATCGAGTCATTGAAGTTTTAATATATGTGGAAGTTTGATAATGCAGTTGCCCAAGAATGAGTTAAGTATAAATAAAGTTGCACAGAAAATACCACATTTACGAAGCACAGCCTTCCCGAGCCACCGGAAGATTAAGAGAGGAGGAACAAACAATGACAGGAGACAACAACATAGTTGTATTAACCAATATACAAAAACAAAGAACTGCAACAGAGAAACTACATATATGCAGTTACAGAGGGGAGATAGTTATAAATAATCATTGGTTTAAAAACATAAATGCCGTTTGCAAGATGATAGTCATGTTGTAACATTTGTTTGTAACGACTGATAAATTTTCTGCATTTTCTCGAAAAATCAAAATTACCACCGTTATTTATGAATTTATAGTTTGTTGCAATACATTACGCAGACACGCCTACTCAAACATGTTGAAAATTTAACCACTAAAAAACTGAAATTTTTCAGATAAAAATTCTGATCTTTTTCATATTTCTGCTCAAAACATAGATTGTGGGTACACTCGTTAGAACCGCCTCGCCGAGGCGGTTCTAATGAGTATCCACAATCTATGTTTTGAGCAGAAATAAGAAAAATAATGTATACCCCTGTTTTACTATATAAAAGTGGGGTTTAAGGGGGTCAAAATTATATAGGTATGTATTCGTGATGAAAAGTCGGCCACCCATTGACCTTCCTGCAGAAGTGTTTTCAAGCAACATGATATTTGGAAAGAATTTAAAATGATGGTGATAAAACCTAGGAAATCTTTTTACGCAGTTTATGATACAAGTATACCTATTTTAAAAGTTTAGCAGAAGTTTATTCCGATCATTAAAGTCACTGACTTGACTAGATACTGTATCAAAACGAATAAATTAAAAATTTAATAAACCATTGGATATAACATGAGGGAGGTTTTCATTCAAAAGCGAAACATTTACATTAAAACAAAATTCATCCATATAATCAGTGATGTTATTTACGTTTAACACACTCAATCTAATCGTAAAACGCTTAAACAGTTAGTCAGTTGCTTGAAGACAAACATAGCAGTAGTCTATATTTGTTATCTTTGGGCAGAAATTTTCAGTCATTTGGCGATATATATTTAAGAAATGAATTATTCCGAACTGTGCTCAAATGCCCAAGATAAAGCACAGTTGAGTTTGGGTTGTATCCATTTGAGCACGAGCATGAATGTTTTCAAACGTGGTATGACAAACAAATCAATGCCTAATCCTGGCAGTACTATATTTCTGGTTAGCTTAACTTTGGCTTACAAGGGCTTATATAGTTTATCTGTTAAGCCCTTAGAAATATATTTATTTATTTGAGTTCTAATTTGAAAAGATCATTATATGTACAGTGACATTTCTCTATTAAGACCATCTTTGGTACTAAAAGTGGCTTTATGAGTGGGGCGGTCTTAATATTGAGTAAAGAACATGGCTCCAAATAAGGTGTTTTCTCCAACAAAGAAAATACTGATATTTTTTCTTATTTCTCTACAAAATATATGTTTAGAAGCCCCTCGACAAGGCGCTTTAACGAGTACCCACAGCATTTTTATTGCGTGCCGGGGGGTGCAGCCTTGAACTGTCTTCAAGATCAGATATATTAGCAGTTCTGAATAGGCGCTGGCTAACAGTGAGTGTTCGGCCCGCTGAGTAACAGAGTGCTGAATCTTACCACCCAGACTTTGTAAATAATAGAAAAAAGGCGAGTTTCAGAGGTCATATTTTAGAGCTCATAGCTAAAGGGAGACAAAACAAGACCCGAGACATTTTGCTAAAGTGATTTGTTTTTATAAAAACATACAAATTAATTATATAAAAATACAACTATGTTTGGTTTCTTTACATCTCACAAATAATTCAAGACGAAAACGTTAAACAGCGTGACAAGATATGGCCAGGACGGAACAAAGACTCATATTCTATTCTATTTATCTCCATAGTGAAATGGACAAACACATTCATTCACGGCAGTGATCACTCCCGAGAAGTGACATATGAGTTAAACTTAAGTAACAACAATAGCAAATATCACAAAAAATACTTCATGAAATATACAATAAAACAATAGCACGCAAATAGATATATATATATATATATGAAATGAAATGAAGAAAACTTGAGAATTTTCATCCGTAAATGCGAGGACAATATACCAGGCCCGTCGCCGGGTAGTGAAAAGTGGTCCGGCGGAGGTTAACGGCGAGTGCCGAAGGCACAAGTTTTGGGAGAGCACGAGAGGGGGAACTTCCTCCCCCTCCCCCCACGTAAGAGAAACTTTTTGAATTATCGACGCCTGCACATGCGTTTTAGTGCATTTTGGAAGCTTTTTGGGGGCCAGAATTTCAGTCAAGAATTTAGCAAAGTCTCTACTTTAAGCACTGGCTCCTGGTGGCACTTTGAAGACTAATGTTTTCTTAAAGATACACAAGCATCTTTCTAGTTTGAAAAGCCATTAATGATGTAGGCTTTATCTAGATTTAGACTGCGCAACTTTCCGTCCCTGTAGGCCAGCATACAGCATACACTTCGATCCCAAACACTACCACGTAGTCGGCCAAATGCTGCACTAGCTTTGGCAATCCTGGCATTGACTTCATCATCAATGTGCACGACTCTTGACCATGTGCTTCCAATGTAGGTGAACTTGTCTGCCACTTGCAATCTTTGAATTTCACTGTAATGGTGGGCTCCTTGTAAGGCTTGCCAGGTGCTGGTTGATAAACCACCTCGGTCTTTTTTATGCTGATTGTGAGGTCATAGCTGTCTCAGGAGTCAGATACTTGATCTTCACCTTTTGCAGCTTTTCTTCTGTTGGAACACCCTTTGCCATGTCATCAACAAAGTGGAACTCGTCTAGCACCTCTGTCTGCACCTTGGATTTGGCTTGCAACCTTCTTAGGTTGAAAAGCTTCCCATCAAAGCGATACCTAATAGGTATACCATTGTCACCATCCTGGAAAGCAGCTGTGAGCATTGTAGAGAACATCATGCTGAACAAAGTTGGAGCTAGTACACAACCTTGCTTGATACCATTTGTCACAGGGAATGGATCAGAAAACTCACTATCATTTTGCACCCATGCAAGCATACCATCGTGGAACTGCCTCACCATTGCTATGAACTTGGTCAGACAGCCTAACTTCGCCATAATTTTCCAAAGACCCTCACGGCTGACTGTATCAAGTGCTTTGGTAAGGTTAAAAATACATTTAATACATTGCATGCTATCATTTCATGTTTTCATTGTTCATATTGCTGATGTATGCTAGAAACATTCTGTAATGTTTAATGCCGAAATAAAATTATTTGTATTTGTATTATTTGTATTTAATACATTCTGGGTCAAAGCTCAACGAGTTTATCATGTCTTTGATATATCATCTTTTGATACTAATCCTTTTAAGATAATGAATTAAATCAAACAGGTGTCATTATAATGATTGCAGTGTTTAGCACGACGTGTGACTTTTTTGTTTTCACACCTTGGACAGGCTTACAGGTGAAACAAGCCACGAGCGTTATTGATAATTGCATAACAGAACAGGCATTAAATGCGGCACTTCTGATAATGCGATTAAACAATGTCTCAGATAAGCACAACAGAAAAGGCCGAAAAAAAAATGTGCTCGGCCAAAAAAGTGGTCCCGCGCTCGCCGGACCGCCGACGATGACCATGTATACTCGGAGACCCCTTTTACTCTTAAAATTCGATAAAAGAAGCCATTGGAATAAAAAGGAATTTGCAACCTAATAAAATTCATAAATCAGAAACAAAATATGCGAACCAGTTTAACGTGCGTGTGTTCAGAACGAAAGCTTAATTGGAAGTTACTCCACTGTTGCGGGAACTCGGTTTATATACACCCGCATCCCACGAACCCACAGTTTTAAAGATTTGGGACTCCGCTGTAACGATACTGCGGTAGTGCATGAATCCACGACACTGAAGAAGTTACGGCGACGGCTATATTGGATTAAACGATAAAAAAGGGGATCGCCCACTCTAAAACCAAATATCTCTGAGATCCTGAATTAAACTGTATCCAAAAACTAATATGAAAACAACCCCATTAAATTTACTAACTGACACTTATGCTCAAATAATTTCTTTGAGCTTTGATTTCATGTAGGATCACTGTTTGTAAGGGAGGTTAACTTTTGACAGACGAGTTGTTTTGTCCGCTTCTCTTGCCCGCGCACTCAGTACATGCCCACAATTCAACACATTTAATCAATACACAACATAAAAAATGTAGGTCACCGGTGGCAAACACACTGCACACTCCAAGATTTTAAGGATATACACTCCTGTCATACCGACAGTTACAGTTACTGTAATTATACAGCTACAAGTACATTTGATAAGTTCTTTACTTTCATGTGCATCAGCTGTCAACAATATATATTGAAAAGTGAACAAGTAAAATGGATGCAACATTCAACACAAATAAACAGCCAATCCAGAACACATGCTCGTCATCCATAGCATAAACATTTGCAACTACGCAAAGCAGGGCCACTACACTACTCCCTCCAGGATATTTAAGGTTCCATCTGACGACCCTGAATTAGGCCAGGCAGTAACCCAGATCTATCAAAGAAAGCATTTGAAATTATGTAGCAATACCGTAACCGTTCCAACATTCTGGTGACGGCACCAAATGGACTTTATGTATGTCTTCGTAAAAAATATGATATGAACTCATAAATAGAATGAAATATACCTACATGGAGTTCTCTGACTTCCACTGACATAGTACATTTCCTACCACTCATGGAAAGCCTAAGACTCAACACACTTGACGTTTCAAGCTTCATCAACTTAGCAATAACATAGAAATGATGCTAGGACACAACACACTTGACATTTCAATATTCATCAGCTAAGCAATAACACAGAAATAAACACCTCATGTTCACACTATCAAACATGGCTTAGCACATCAGGAACAACAGAAGTGTAATTTTAAATAGTCTTTACTCACATGAGAATGTAAGTCTGAAGTACTTGTTAAATGACTTGGAAACAACATTAATTAGCGCGAGTTGTCCTTAAATATTACATAATTGACTAAATAACATGTAGTTAATCAATTCTCCGTCTATACATGTTATAAGGCTTAGATTATAAGCCTAATTTTAAAAGAGGATGATAAAATGCGGAATATTTTGTCCAAATATAAACTTATAAAGAGCAAAAGACAACCATACAATCTAAAGCGTTTGCTTACAAAAGCAAAGTTCACGTCGAGTAATACTTTAAAAGTTACAAAATTCAATAGACCGAACTGTGGCCTCTTCAGTCATCTGTTAGGACATTCATTTACATTTAAATGTAGGGAAAAAAAAACAACTTTAACATCCACGAGAACATGTCATGTGACGTAAAAAAATGTGATATACAGTAAAACCTGTGTAAGACAGCCACCTTTGAAATTGACCTTAGTGGTTGATTTGGAGAGATGGTTGTCTTATAAAGGTACATGTCATGTAATTTTGCTAGCAAAATTACATGACATGTACCTTTATAAGACAGACAACTTTTTCCACATCAAACACTATTTAAAGTCAGTCTCGAAGGTGGCTCTCTTACACAGGTTTTACTGTACGTGATGAAATGCAGGGGCTGTGGGGAGGAATATATTGGCGAAACGGGTAACTGATTGCGACATAGAGTCACCATAACATAATCAGCAAATCCTTGGCCCTAGCACAAGAATGCTTAAAGTTAGCGAACATGTAGCTAATTGTGCAAATGCAATGACTCCGAAATATGTTGTTTTTTTTGGGGTTTTTTTTTGTTGTTGTTTTTTTTTTTTTTTTTTTTTTTTTTTTTTTTTTTTTTTTCGTTTTCTAAGATGTATTCTGAAAACACAACTTTAAGAAAGAAAACGCTTTTTATCAATACTCTAAAGCCAAAGCTAAACATAATCAATTAGTAGGGACATGTGCCATCAGGGTATTCGGTGGCCAGACGTTTAGATGATATTGTTTTTTAACAATGGGTAACGTAACGCAACGTTACTTACGCCGGATCATACGTATATCATAGGTAATTCATTTAACGTCTTCTTGAAAATCTGTCAACAGCAGTGAAACAGCGGTAGAATTTTATTAAATATACAGAATATTGTGACGATATCGGATTTGTTGAATTCATATATATTAGAAGCAGAAGAAATGACACATTTTGGACCACGCCCTCTCTCTCTCTCTCTCTCTCTCTCTCTCTCTCTCTCTCTCTCTCTCTCTCTCTCTCTAACAGTATGTTCTAGTTAGACTGAATTCTAAGTAATTCTCAATGTTCTTTATACTGTTTCGGCATTGTTCATCTTTTCCTTCCTGGAGTAAAATCTACCACCGTAGTCTTTGTAAAAGACCATCCCAAAGTAGATCTGGGTCGCCCGTCATTTCCTGTTTCCTATTTCCGTTTTAGCCTCCTGATGCGATTATGTCCAAGTTTTCGTTGCACTCGCTGCGCTTCTCCTCCGCTCCTCCTCTTAAAAGGTATTATCGTTTTCATGTTTTATATTACGTTTGTTAGATAACTATTAGTAACGTTGACACACTGCCTGTCGTTATAACAATGTATAAGTGCCACAACTGATGCAGTAGATATAAATTATATTCGTTTTCATTTTTTGTTTGCCAAAAAAACCATTTCGTAAACGTTGTTCGCATACTTGACAAACTTACCATTGGTACTGCATAGTATGCAATGTCAATATCATTAAGAGCTTACCATATTAAACATAACATGCAGTGCATGTTATGTTTAATATGGTAAGCTTTTGTTGAGGGAATAGCACTTCTACGTTAAAACGTAATTGTCATTTTCTTATCCATTTGACATTACAAATGGTAGATTCACGTTGTAAAATATCATCAGAAAACATTGAAATGCGAGGGCAAACATACGCAGAAGTACACTTAGGATTATGATTCTACAATTCTAAAATGTTAAATATAGGCTAACAGGTGGTAGACCGTAAATAAATCAAAAGAACACCGCATAAACACGTGTTGAGGTTTTAGCAGTGCTTTAGTGCCTCCTTACCGTACTTATTCTTAAACTTGAAAACTCCATTTTACTACCTCTTCTTGTGTCTAAATACTACTGGATAGATGGCAGCAGTGTAGACCCAGATCAGACGCCGCATTCTGTGATGTCTGATCTGGGTCTACATTACTCAGTCCTGTCTGTCCCAATATGTTGGTAGATACGTTAGCCATCAAAAATCTTAATTGTCGATTATTCATGGTGTCAGAATTTGTAAAAAAAATATAATGTTCTTTACAAATTGATTATTCAGTAGCCTTATTCTGTAATGGACTTTACGCACGTGCAAAATAAGCTAAGACATGGGACTAATTTAACGAAAGAACTACTGATGTTTCGTACGTAGTACGTAGTACGTTTTTATGAGAACGTCTTACGACCATTGTTTTAAAACAGTCGTACGAAAAACGTAAAGATGTGGTACAATCCTTTATGTACACTCAAACTAGCAAAGGCATGAGGCCAGGTAAACTAAGAAACAAAATCTATTTCGGCTGCCTTTGGGAAAAAAAACACATAAAAGAAGGAAAATCGGGCCCCGAGGTTATAAAACTTTTTTCATGCTCAACTCAGCTGAGCATGAAATTTTCTCTGCTAATGAATTGTTGGCATTTTCATATTTATTAGCAGAGAAATTTGCATGCTCATCTTAGTTTAGCAAGAAAGAATTTGTTAGTAATTTGAGATTTATAAGCATGAAAATTTCCATGCTCAGCTGAGTCGAGCATGAAAAAAAAAACATTTATAACCTCGGGGCCGGACCCTCGTTTCCAATGAAAGGAGACTCTTCATGAGACAGAAATGTAGTTGGCAGGGCTGCTTTTTTTTTTTTTTTTTTTTTTGAGAAAAAAGTATCTTATTTCATGTGTGTCGAGCGAAAGCTCAGATCAACCTTTGAGTCTTCCTTTGGCACTCTATAGATCATGAGCCAAGGATCCAAGGCTGTTGTAATGGTTCCCAGTCAACACGTACTCAAGTCAACTCGTACTCAAGTCAACTCATTGACTTCAGTACGAATTGACTTGAGAACGAATCGACTTTTTTTTTTATTTAGACTAAACATGTGTTTAAATATCATAAATACATATATACTGACAAATATATATAACACACAACTATTTTTAAATACGTTATCATTTGAAATGACAAATTCAAAACCAATCTCTTTAAAAGATTAGTAAAAGATTAGTTTGCAGGGCTACTTAATCCCCCTTTGCACCGGCTTAAGTGGCACTCTTTTTATTTTTTTATTTTTTTTTCCAAAGAAACCCGAATGTGCTTCGTGATCTCAAGGAAAAGCAAAAATAGACACTGCACTATAAGTAAGGTGAGACTTTTTACGGCTACCGCATAGCTTTTAACACCAGCTAGAGTGAAGTAAAATAAAAGGACAACTTGAAGATAATTTGTTGATGTCTTTTTTACGGGAACTTCGTATGATGAATGGATGAAAAAACAATTGTCTTGCGAAATGCGTAAAAATAGCGTACACGTGCATGCAAAAAGCACAGACAGTTTAATAAAGAATCGTTTTAAGTTTCTTAACCCTTAAAATGCCAAGAAAACCTGCGTCTGAAATTGTCGTCTGTTTATGTCGTCTGCTGAATATTCTTGCTAACTTTTCAAACCTACTTTTGTATACAGTCAAACAGTGTGGACCCTGATCAGACTGCTCCTGGACTTCTAAAATCACAAGCAGGTGACAAAGCAGACGACAATTGTAGTGATTGGCAGTTTAAGGGTTAAGTAGTGCGTATGTTTTTTATGGGAATTTCTACGTAGAAAAATGGTAAAGAATATACCCAGGAGAGCCACAGACACAGAACATAGACTAACAATGACACCAAGAGGAAGAACTAACAAACTTACAGTACACAAGCCACAAACCAAAGAAAAACAGAGTAAACAGAGTAAAATACCGCTATAAAGACGCCTATTCAAATATATAGAAAATTTTACCTCCATAAGCTGAAATTTTTCAGAAAAAAAAAACTCTGATATTTTTTCATATTTCTGCACAAAACAGAGGTTGTGGGTACTCGAGGCGGTTCTAACGAGTACCCACAATCTATGTATCTGAGCAGAAATAAGAAAAATAATGAATACCCATGTAAACCCCAGTTTTGGTACTACCGTAAAGTGGTCTTATTAGCGGGGCGGTCTTAATACTGAATGTAGAGCAAAGCTTCAGATAAGGTGGGTTTTTCTGTTTGTTTGTTTTTTGGGGGTTTTTTGTTGTTGTTTTTTTTTTGTTGTTGTTTTTTTTGTTTTGTTTTTTTGTTGTTGTTGTTTTTTCAGCCAAAAAGTACTGATATTTTCTTATTTCTGCACAAAAAATATGCTATGGTACTCGTTCGAAGCGCTTCGCCGAGGCTCTTCTAATGAGTACCACAACATAGTTTTGTTGAGAAACAAACAAAAAAACATTATGTGGCTACCCATTATTATCTGGAGCTATGTAGAATACCAAAAAAATGAACCCATTTGGGATTGGCAAAAGCTGGTCTGAATGGCGGAGTGGATTTTTTTCGAGGGGTCTTAATAGTGGAATTTTACTATAACTCCTTCTTCTCCATCACGAAAACATACCTATGTAATTTTGAACCCCGTAAACCCCACTTTTATACAGTAAAATCGGGGTTTACAGGGGTATACATTATTTTTCTTATTTCTGCTCAAATACATAGATTGTGGGTGCTCGTTAGAACCGCCTCGCCGAGGCGGTTCTAACACGTACCCACATTCTGTGTTTTTAGCAGAAGTGTAAAAAATACCAGAGTTTTCAATCTGAAAATTTTCAGTTTTTGGAGGTGAAATTTTCTATATATTTGAATAGGCGTGTTTTCGTAATGCTAAAAAGAAGAGCAAAATGCTACACACACTTAGCATACATGTAACAATGTCAACGAATAGAACAAGTCACGCAAAAAGCCGCGCAGCGTGTAAACACAAAACCAAAATCATAGCCTTAAAACGATCAGCAGTAAAAACTACTTGCATTACAAAAACACTCCTATTCAAATATATTGAAAATTTCACCAACAAAAACTGTTGGTGTCTGGGAAGGGTTGCGGCTTGTGATTGTGGCATCCTTGGACTTTTCTCTTACCTTTTTTGACATTATTTGATCCTCATCTCTCATTTGTCGGTGCCCCGGGAAGGTACTGTTTCGTGATTACGGCCTTTCCGGGCGGCTTCGTTTGTATTTAAAAGCCATCGCATGAATGCGATGCTACAAGTATTTTTCGCACTTGATTTTGTGAAAGAGGCATATCAGCACCACAGCCAGATATTAAAAATGAGGTAATTTAAGAAAGGTCACAACTACACAATACAATTATCCCAAGGCATTGGAAGGTGATTGTAATGCACGAGATTGTTTTCACTCCAAATTGGTAAAATGGGTAGCTAAGGACCTAAGCTTTCTTCATGCGAAAAGCAAAGACTCTGATCATACTTGGCGGATGCCCAGTCTGATCTGAGTCTTCGCTGGGTGCACATGCCATATTGTTGGTTTTGCCATGAGGTGGCTCTCTTGATAAAATCAATTTAAGGACAACTGATACATTTCCCAGGGAGAGAACTCTGTAAATATTGTTTTCGGCTCCTTCTGGAAAAAGGTCTACTCTCTACAGAAAGAATTTGCTCTAAAAAGGAGCAACTTCTTATAAGCTAGTTCCCTTATCATAAGAGGCTTGGTGTGCAATATATTACACAGGAAGTCACAAAAGTTGTCTTGTCCAAAAATCGCGGAAATCTTCCAACCCTCTTGGTCAATACTTTTGGCTCAGGTCTATCTGTCCCAGTACTGCAATACGAGGCACTAATACGTACCGCCTTGAAACAGTAAACAACAAACCCGACTGAGGGTAAAATGGACCACGTCACACGAAAACGTTTTCGAGCATGCGCAAAATACGCAGGTACATTCTGCTCGTGCGTACAATATCATCCGGGCATTTGCTCGTTACTCATACATTCGGTAGTATCCAATGATTCTGTTAGCGGACAGCAAAGGCCCTGATCAGACTGCGCGGATGCGCAGGCTGATCTGGGCCTTCGCTGTCCGCATATGCCCGAAGACACGTTTCCGCATGGCACGGCTCAAATCTAGTTTTATGGCGTATGGGCAGACGATGCTCAAATAACAAAAAATGTGTTTTGTGTTAATTGCTCTCGAGAACCGTTCCGTTTGGAATCTATTCCATTCTAGAAGATCCCTTTGCACAACAGTAAACAATTAAGCTTCAACGTATGAGGTCTAGTACGAAAATGCACTCCTCATATTTGTTGATAGCAGCGACCTTGTGATGCACTAGATGATAAAATGATTAACCGCACGTGTAAAGAACACTGGCATTTCTTTTTTCGTTTTTCTTATAAAAATATAATTGATAAAGATATATCTGCATACGGTGCATATTGTACTTAAAGTGTGTTATTCAAAATTCCGTCTTATGTACATTTTAAGCTATTGCACTCTGTATCAAAATCATAAGATAAAATTAGCGTAATCTTTATTATTTTTCACGCGAATTATGACGAACTTCAATTCATTCAGTGTCTTATTTGAAAGTGTAGACTTGGTTGTAAGTGATCTCTCTCATTCAGTGTCTTATTTGAAAGTGCAGACTGGGTGGCACCAATTGATTTTTAATCCATTTTAAGAAACTGGACACTTTCTGCATTCTGATAAGGCTGAATAGCACTTCAAAAACAGACAAGTCTTAAAATTTTGCCCGATGTGGAACCTTTTGAGCCATTCTTGCAAATGATACATACCGAATGGAGACCTTTCTCGGGCAAGAATTCGACACTTATTATAATTAAATTGGTTGTGTGGAGAAAACACACAATAACTTCATTAACTTGTGATGTCTTTGCGATGGGATGCTAAGATAATAGGGCATTCAAAGCTTAACCCTTGTCATGCTTAACAAATTAAGATGCCACGCCCATTTCTAATCGTCAGCCAGTCAGATTACTTGATTCAGGTTGTTGATATAAATTCCCACACTTGATGGCAAACAGTGCAAATCCAGATCAGTTGGCTTCTTCAGAGGCTAACTGATCTGGATCTACACTGTTTGCAGGCAGAGCATATCCGGGCTCAGCAGGACCAGGGTTAACTGTCTTTGCGGTAATTTGGCCGCACATACACCGAGATTAATGAAGTAGTTGTTTGTATATAGATATGTAAATGAATAATAATAATAATGATAATAATATCGTAACTGCCTTCTGTTACTGTTCAGAACTGGTTCATAATATTTCACTATTTGTCTATGCCCTTGGTCGTAGACAAAATACGTTTTGGTTCGGGCACGGAAATGATTTAATAGTTGACCCACAATGCACAATTGACCTTAGTCGTGTTGTTTGCAAGTAAAACCTGGAACTAGATATAGCGCTGAACAGAACAGAAAAATATTTCAAGTATGGGACTCCAAGGTGTTCTCCATTCGTGTGCACTTTTCGACAGTTTGCACTTATGTACATATTCTAAAAGGTTACCATTGCAGCACTTTATCAAAGTTTATGGGATATGCATTAGTCTTGACAATTTCACTTAAACTGGGTGGAAGCTCATTTCATAACATTACCGGGACAGCGTGACCAAAATTGATTTTCTTATAACTACTTATTTAAGTTTTGAGGAGGTAAGCCTAAACGCGATGTGAAATTAGCTGTAATTTCATACTTTATTGTGAGCTAAGGTCATTCTCATTCAGACGATATATCATTTAGACCTCGCCAATCCACCCATAGCATTTTAGAGGTTAGCCGATTTAGCCAAGATTTGCATGTAATGACCTATACTATTAAAATGAGGTTTAACAGTTATTGCGTGCGAAGGGTAGATTTTATAGCTGGTTAAGCTTTGTATACGATAGCTAATGGTAGTGATAACAAATAAATAATCTATTACCAGACTCTAGCCTGTCCTAGTAGGAATGGCTGGGGGTCCGGTACCGGAGCTGTAGACTCGATGGAGGTTAAAGGTCCGGTACCAAACCTCTAGACACTTCGTTTTTGAAACTAGAATAATGTTTGGTCGGGGGTGTAAGGTAAATGATCATTTACATTTAGAAGGACGATGAAAAGAATAAACAGATAAAAGTTTTACCACAAGTCCTTACTCTGCAGCGAGTACTACGTTAACATACCTGTATGAAATAAGCCACAACATGAGAAAACGTACCTTCTGTTGTGGACGCCCAACGAATTCTCAAATTAGCTTGCGCATCCGTGCAATCTGATCAAAGTCTCTGTTGTTGAAGAAAATTTGCATCCTTGGGTAGCCACAATGCGCCCAAACAAGAATCTGATCAATCTGATCAGACTGCGCGCATGCGCAGGCTGATATGAATCTTCAAAAGGTACGTTGTCTGACAATGATCCTCATTTTTAATGCGTACCCACAACATACGTTAGAAAAATATCAATAATTTTGGTATCCGCCCAATCCACCAGTTTTACTTCTGCATACGCCTTAAGTTTTTCAGGTTCCCATAATCCACAGACACAACAGTTTGCGTCTTCATGTTCATTTAAACTTTCAAAATCTGTGTCCTCAGCAACCTCAAGATTGGTTGCCCCTCCCTTCTTGTTCAGACCAGAGGTCCCAAGTAAAGGTGTGAAGGTACTCTTTTTTTTTTTTTTTTTTTTTTTTTTTGTTTAGGACATGATACTATACTTTTCTATGAATTGTTCTTTCCTGGAAAAACGCATCCGACTTTATACTGCATGGGTCGGTTATTTGGACTCCTGATATCGAAACTTCTGCCTGTGTTTTGCCTGAGATGCTTTCAGCTAGCTTTTCCTGTTGCTCTGAGTATTTGTGACTGTCATCATTTTCACGATGTGGATTGAGGCGGGGTCAATCTTGAGCCCGTTATTACACTGTTATTAAAGGGAAAAATACCAGTCTTTCTGAAGGCCCATGCGAGGTTTTCTGTTGTTAAAGACTTCATGCAAGGTTTGGCTGTCAGAGCTGCAACTTGGTACTGATGAATGTCATTCTGGGGCGATTTTTCATATAGTTCTGGCACTCTTTGTTGTTTATTGTCTTGAAAGCGCCAAAAAATGGCAACGTCTAATGGTTGGGTCAGATGACTAGTATGCGGAGATAATAATAATAGTTCGTCTGTCATTACTAACAATGCCCAATCTTAATCACATGCGAGAAATGCTACTGTTTATGTGTTTAGACCAATTCTAGCTCTAAACTATCTGTTGCAGATGGAACAACAGGGGTCAGAGCAAGACAGTTCTGTTGGTGATGCCTTAGCTCTGGCTTTGCGCTGTGCACGTTTCTGCTCGGCTTCGCTGATTTTTTTTGCCTCATATTCACTAGCACCTCTTCTGATGAGGCCTCAAAACTTTGCTCGGTCCTGTGCAGTTTGTTCCATGATTCTGTTGGTATGTTGAAATCCTTGAGGGAGGCTTTGAGGGTGTCTTTGTATCGCTTCTTCTGACCACCATGGGAGCGTTTGCCCATTTCTAGTTCCCCATAGAGGATTTTCTATGGCAAACGTTCCTCAGGCATCCTGGTAACATGGCCTGCCCATCTTAACTGTGCCAGTTTCAGAAGAATATGTACACTCTGCATCCCTGTCCTTTTCAGGACTTCTGTGTCTGGAATCCAGTCTTGCCACTTAATCTTTAAACGTTTTCTAAGGCAACTTGGATGGAAGTGGTTCAGTCTTTTGGCGTGCCGTTGGTAAACTGTCTACGTTTCGCATGCATACAATAGTGTTGGCAGCACCACAGCTTTGAAGACTTTGTGTCAAGCCTGATTTCACTTCGATCCCAAACACTACCACGTAGTCGGCTAAATGCTGCACTAGCTTTGGCAATCCTGGCATTGACTTCATCATCAATGTGCAGAACTCTTGACAATGTGCTTCCAAGGTAGGTGAACTTGTCTACCACTTGCAATCTTTCATCATAATCGTGGGCTCTTTGTAAGGCTTGCCTGGTGCTGGTTGATAAACCATCTCGGTCTTTTTTATGCTGATTGTGAGGTCATAGCTGTCACAGGAGTTAGATATTTGAAATACATCTTTTTTAGGTGGTAGTACAAACAAAATCACATTGTTCTTTTTGCCCAGTCTCTTAGGGAACTATGTCCATCGTACAGCACTAGAGTTTGTTCTGAAGCGGTTCCAGTTGACACATTTGAGTACTTCACGAAATGTTTAGTAAGGTAATTTTGAAACACAGACGAATAGGACCAGCCACTTTTACACATTTCTCCAGTAGCTCAGTTGCTGCACCATCTAGAAAATTTTCGTTCCATCTTTGTCCAGGAAACACATAACACGGTGGAATGTTATTCCCCAATGCACTACCACCCGCGATTACCGTTACAGTTGAGCCTCTCGGAGATGTTACAACCCGTATGGCAAACTATCCTCTGAGAAGAAAGCTCAGTGGAGACCCCAGTTTCATCAATATTCCATATTCTTTCAGGTTTATCCTTCAAATTGTTGCTGGTAAGAATTGTTCTAAGTTCTTTGTAATAGTAACTTAACACACCGCTAGATGCTGGCTTTGCTCTAGAGACTGCTAACTTTTGAGGTTTGACAACTTTAAGTTCCGGCCACCTGTTTATGAACCCGTAAAATCAGCAGTTACTGAGACATTCTGTTTCTTCCAATTTCTTCCTCATCGGTTCTTTGCCTAATGATGTAGAGTAATCTCTTGCCATATATTGAATGCTTGACTTGTATCCATATCCGATATCAGCCATATAGGTGATATGAGCCACTAGTTTCTGCTCCTATTCAGTCGAAAGAAGGGACCCGTGACCAAGCTTTGCATCAACAGCAATGTTCCCCCGTGTTCTGTCTCTCAGAGTAAATTCAGGAACATTGTATTGTCTAGCGGCTGAGTACACAGACATCTCATTCAGATAAAACCGTGAAAGAAACAAAGAAAAACAGTTGCAACAGCTATTATTCAACAATTAAGCAAATAATCTAGTCAATTATTCGCACGTCACTATCAGCTCCTGGAAATCGTTTCCATACATGGTAATAACGTGACTTTAAGTGTGCGCAACATCTATCAAACTCAGACGACAAATACAACCGCATAAAAAAGCAAAACAGGGATATTGTATGTTGATAGGGTGGGAGTGGGTTACTGTAGATGCACGAAAGTAAGTTTTATCTGAATTTATAAGAAAACTAAATTTAATTACCAGTGTCCTTGACATTTTATCCGATTTTGTTTGTTTTCAAGAGTTTGGCGTTTGCCTCGAGAGGTTGCGAACGGAAACAAACGCTAGGGATCAGGGCAACCGAGAACGCACGAGATATGTAAATACCGCGATAGACAGAGTAAGATCCGCGATAGAGTAGAAATCAATCTTCACTCCTTTAATTTCCCTATTAACGTCTTGCGGCAGGTTAAACGTACAACATATAAGTGAAGACGCCAACAAAATACCACAATCACAAAGCACAGCCTTCCCAAGGAAGAGGAGATAAAGAGCAAATAAGGACAAAACAAAACGCAGCATAAGAAACCACCGACGGACAAACAAACAATGCCACGGAGAAACCGCCTTTAAACGATCAGTATAAAACCTACTGGAGGCTTATATCAGGTTTTTTTTTCCAGTAAGCATTCTACGTAAATCTATAGCGAGCCGTTAGCGGCCCGTCAGGGTAGCTGACGGGCCGCTATCGGCCCGCTGTAGACTTATGTAGAATGCAAGCTGGGGTTTTACTCGCGTGAAACATCGACCTTAATTCTGATGCAGCTCCAAAGTACAAAATTATGTTCGACCCACATAGGAGTCCTGTGCCTCAGTGAAACCTCAGTGTAAACATATAATCACAAACAGTATGATGAAACAAAGCAAAGGGCTCAATGGCGAGCTAAAGTCAGAACACAAGAAAATCACAAACAGGACCACGAGTGGCCCAACCACAAACATTGATAGTCTGACACCAACATTCTACACAGATTAAGAAGGGAACCGTCGTTTAGTCTGAGGACCGCCTCACCGTCGTGCAGTTCAAGAGGAAAGCAAAGTTAACTCTTTGCATGCTGGGTAATTTTGCATGCTTTTTGTCGTCTGTGGATTTTTTTTTTAAATTAACCTTTTCAAAAACATCTTTCAGGAATACCATCCGAATGTCAAACAGTTTGGATCCAGATCAGGCCCGACGTTTTGTCGGGCCTGATCTGGGTTCAAACTGTTTCCAAAGGTTATCAGCAGACGGCAAAGGTCGCCACTAACGGGGAAAGACTTAACAGCCATAATAGGGTTTATAACCCTTATACACTTGGCCGCAGAATATCCATGTTGTAACCTATCATGTAGCGAATGACTATATATTTGATTTTTTCCCGAAAGCTCAGTTTTGCCAGCACACATGCCATAAGAAGACATTAGCTAGTGTGCTGGTAAAACTAGGTAAGTGACCTGTTTGCCTGACGCAAACGTCCAAAAGTTTGACGTATAGGCAAATGTCAAAAGGGGAGATCTGCTAGTTTATCAAACTATACAAAAATGACAGATTAGTGTAATATATTAAACTCAAAAGAACTATGACAAAGTGAAGCTATTAAACAAGACCATAGATATTATTAATTTGCATATGATACCTGGTTGATAGAAACAGACTGCGATATTATTTTGCATTTGCTACTTGGTTGCGAAGTAGATTCTGCCCATAAATAATATTAACCCCTAATAATCATATTACATTTATAGCTCATGAGCAACATGTACGTCTAATTATCAACGATGAGAAATGTAAAATAAGGAGCAAAACATATATAAGGCTATGTGAAATGCAAGTGGACTGATCGGACTGTGCACGTGTAATTACACGTGTGTTGACAAAGTGGATTGTTGTGCACGTGTAAGTACAGTCTGAGTGGACAGGTCGGACTATGCACGTATAATTAGAAAAAAGATGCTAATAAAGTGGGCTATGCCACGTGCAATTATAGGTAGTGTTAACAGAGTGGACATTGCACATGCAATTATAGTGAACAGATCGAACTATACACGTGTAATTACCGGTCATATTAAAAGAGTGGACTATGCATGGGTAATTATAGGCCACGTTACCAGAGTGATCTGCGGTCAGTGTAATTACAGGTCATGTTGACAGAATAGACTATGCATGTGTAATTACAGATCATTTAAACAGAGTGGACTGTGTACGTGCAATTACAGATCATGTTAACAGAGTGGGTTGTGCACGGGTAATTACAGATCATGTTAACAGGGTGTACTGAGCACGTAAAATAACAGGTCATGTTAACTGGGTGGACTGTGTACGTGTAATTACAGATCATGTTAACATAGTGGATTGTGCACGGGTAATTACAGATCATGTTAACAGAGCACGTAAATGTACAGGTCATGCTAACTGGGTGGACTGTGTATGTGTAATTACAGATCATGTTAACAGAGCTGACTGTGTACGTGTAGTTATAGGTCATGTAAACATACCCTTTTACCAGAACTGCGTACGCCATGACATATCTGCCATATAATGTGGGAAATGAGGACGATTTTGGTTGGTAAGCAAGTAAAACAGATTTAATTTTAAAAGATTGCTAGAAGTGGAAATAAACAAATGGCTAGAAGTGGAAATAAACAAATGAAAAGTTATTTTAAAACCAGACAAAGTTCTGAAATTTCTCCTAATAATGTAGTCTCCTGTATACCCGTGTCTTGGCTATACAATAAACCCTCGGTACAAAGACAGTGTTTGTTCCCGAAGACGTTGTCATTAAAATAAATTTGCTGTTGTACAGAATACTTAATGAGCAGATTGGTATGTAAGAAAGGTCTTGTTTTGTTCTTATTTCCTCATAAAACATGTTTTGGATATTTGTTAGAATCGCATCGATGACGTGACACGATGAGGCGATTCTAACAAATATCCAAAACATATGTTTCTGTAAAGAATTAAATACAATATTCTTGCATAATTTGTGACTTATTGTTAGCTCTTAAACGAAGGTTTCCTGACAATCACATTGTCATTATAACGAATGTTTTCGTTGTATCGAGTGTCGGTATAAAGATGGTTGTCTGTATATTCCCAGCTAGCATTCTTTATAAATCTACAGCGGGCCGTTATCGGCCCGTCAGCTACCCTGACGGGCCGATAACGGTCCGCTGTAGATTTATAAAGAATGCTTACTGGGTTATGGGGAAACATGGGATACACACTATATAGACTTTATTAGCGTAATGATATCAAAATTCAGTTCCAAAACAAAGTAATGTTGAACCGGATTTTGATGTGCAAAACTACAATGCCTCGAACACCGATGGCTAGTTTACCGTGGCTGATTTGAACTCGTTTTTAAGTCCTTAGAAAATGCTTCCGATGCCTCAAGACACCAAATCTTAAACATGTATGCTGTGTGTACACATTAGAGGCGATTCTAACTAATACACACAATATACATGTACTATCATTCTGTAGAAAATCGGAAAAAAAAACATGCCTAAATTATTCCCATTTGCCTTTTGACCTGGGCCCAGTTGTTCAAACGTCGTTAGCTTAACGAGCTCGTTAAGGGTCATTTCGTTAACTGTTTTAACGGATTCAATATACAAAATTCTGATATTTTTCGCTGAAAAAACGTGAGTAGCTTTTGCACTGCAAAAGCTACTCACATTTTTTCAGCAAAAACTTTCAGCGTATTTGCGTATCAATCGATGTAAATTTTAACGAATCGTTAACTAACGACATCGTTAGCTTTGAACAACCGGGCCCTGGCGATAACGCTCAGTGGCTTGAACTACACATGTCTAGAACACATTTCTATGGTCCCAAAGATGTTCGAACCTTTGAGGCTGGACTACTTATATTGCAAATAGATTAAATGTATAACGTATAGAACCAGAACCAGGAAGTAGTAAAAATTCTTAAAATGTTCTACTAGAACTATCAAAACAAGGAAGTAGGTTCAAACACACTGAGTCATTATATTATCAAAATTGAGACAAAAGTTTTCAGCTGACATTGAACGATAGAGATCAGTCAAACTGACACTTTTATAGATATAGATTTTGAAATGTCACAATCTATCCTAAAATCCAAACCCAGGGAGGTATATGCTTTATAGCAAACACACAAAGTAACACACAAAGTATTTGCATTACTCTAAGAGAGACTGACAAACTTACTTTGGCACCCAAATCTCGTGTGGAATCTCGTAGCTAACTTCGTTATCTCGTTCGCCATCTTTAATTTAGCATCACGGTAGGCAGACCAATAAATAATTAATAAGCCAAAAAATGAGAAATAACTATTGATAAGCATGTTTAAAGTTGCTTTTGAATAAAAAAAAAGCTCTGCAGAATTTTAACATGACCTGCAAAAAGTGCAAATAATAATATAAAAAATTTACCGAACATATCAAATGACCTCAGTTGACCCCGGCGCGTGAGGCTAACTTTGTTTGTAAATAAACTGCTGTCAAATATGATACATATCAAAAAAAATAGTTGGTTGAGTGTGTTTGCATCAAAGGCAGTGTCTTTATTTCATATAAGTGTGCTGGATTTGTTTTACATAATTGCAGTAAAACTTCAATGACTCGAACACCGATATCTCGTTTACTGTGTTTGATTCGAACTAGTTTCCTCCGTAAAGTCTTCCGATAACTCAATAAAACAAATATTTAGGGATATCATAGGGAAATTTTCGTATTTTATCATAAAAATGTATGTTGTGTGTACTCATTAGAATCGCCTCGTCGAGGCGATTCTAACAAGTACACTCACTATACCATTAGGTTATAGAATATTGAAAATACATCCTGATGTTATCCCCATTTGCCTCCAGAACGCAGAACGCAGATCAGGGTCTCCACTGTTTGCAAATAGTTCAATCAGTTTTCTTTAGAAATATCTATATCATATAGTGTGACATACCTAAAATCGAATATGAACTCTTCCAATATATAGCGTTGGGACATCTTGGTCATGTGACCTGGACGTTTTGATGAAAATTTTATTCCCCCATCCCACATACGTTTCATATGAAATATATCTTTCATCAGCCTACTAGTAGTAGTTTCTAAGAAAAAGCACTTCAAATATATTCAACCGAAGTGACTTTCGACCAAGGTCAATAAATGACCTTGACCTTAAGCATTCATTTAGGTTGAAGATAACTGCATTCCCAGATCACAAATTATAATAGTAACAGTAAAAGTCACTATTTCAGCTTTTTCCATTTAATATTCTGAATGACCCAATTTGATCCTGCCGCAAAACAGATCAAGGTCTACCCCGATTCAGCATTTTTAAGACCTTTGTAGTACTAGAATCCTAAATGTCACTTGCCTACTTACAAAGCAATCCATTTAGTGGTTCTGGAGATGAAGCGTTTTTGTTTATTTATGTTTTTTCATGTATGGGCATGGCGGCCATCTTGGTCATGTGACCTGGACCATTTGATGATAATTTCATTCTATCATCCCACATAGGCTTCATATGAATTTTACCTTTCATTAGCCTAGTAGTTTCTAAGAAAAAGAACTTCGAATATATTTAACCAAAGTGCCCTTTGGCCAAGGTCAATAAATGACCTTGACCTTAAGTATTCATCAGGGTTGATGTCAATTGCATTTCCATATCAACAAAATAAAATGGCAACAAAAATCTGAGTTACCAAATTGACCTTGCCATAAAATAGGTCAAGGCCAACCTATGGTCATCATTTATAAAAAAAAAAAAAAAAAAAAACTTTGCAGTACTAGGGTCCCAGATGCTACATATCTAGTTTCAAGGCAATCATTTTAGTTGTTCGGGAGTTGAAGATTCTTTTAGATTTTTATCATATATGGACACGGCAGCCGTCTTGGTCATGTGACCTGGATCATTTGAATATAATTTTATTCTCTCGTCCTACATATGCTTCGTATGAAATATGACTTTCATTAGTTATAGTTTATAAGAAAAAGGACTTTTAATATTAACTGCATTTCCATATCACAAACTGTAATAGGAATAGAAAAATGCACTATTTTAGCTTTGCCCATTCAAAAGCCAAAGGGGGCAAATTTGACCTTGCCGTAGGTCATGGTCAACTTACCGTCATTCCTTATATAAATTTTGTAGTGCTAGAGTTTCAGATGCTACATACCAAGTTTCAAGGCCATTGGTCTGGTGGTTCTGGAGAAGAAGGTTTTTTCAAAGTTTTTACCATATATTGGTATGGCGGCCATCTTGGTCGTGATCTGCACCAAATATACAAAGTTTCTTTCCCCCTTTGCCTGGAGGCTGCATATGATATTCAATTGAAATTAGCCTGTAGTTTTAGAGGAGAATCCCTATGAAGATGTTGACAGACGAGCACGGACGGTCGACGGAGGCTACCATCCTGTAAGCTCCCCTGGAACCCTTGGCTCAGGGGAGCTAAAAATACTACAACGTATAACCATTTCACGACAGAATATAACGAAGTTTCTGTCGGATTAACCATTCCATATAGCGGATTAACCATTCCATATAATGCTTAGGCCACAGCATATAATCGAAAACTCACAGCATATAAAACTGAGACCACAGCATATAATAAAATATTACAGCGTTTAACCATTTCTCCATAGAGTATAACGAAGTACTTATTACATATATCGGATTAACCACTCCATATAATCCTTAGACCACAACATATAATGGGGAAAAAGCACAGCACAGCATATAACACTGAGACGACAGCATATAATAAAAATACTACTGCGTTAAACCATTTCATAACAGGATATAATGAAATTTCTACTATATACAGTCGACTCTCGTTATCTCGAAGTCGCTTATCTCGAATAACCGCTTATCTCGAAGTGAAAATTTGGTCCCTGTTTTAACACAGAGAGCTACCAAAAGGTAACAAAATATTGTGGAAAAGAGGAGAAATTGCTCCTTAGGAGCGATTTCACCTCTTTTCCACAATATTTTCAATATATCTCTTAACTTAGGAGTCAAATTACATATTCATTAGCCGGCCTTGGTGGCTCAGTTGGATGCGCCGTCCGACTGGAGACCAGGAGGTCGCGGGTTCAACCCCCGCCGAGGTCGGCAACATTCTTTCGTGGAGATTGATCATGAAATATTTTCTACGGTCATTCTCTCCCTTCCTCTGATTCAAGAAGGGCAGTTGTCAGTTTCTGGCGAAAGAATGTGCACAATACTGGTTAACCGCTTAGAGGACTGAGCCTGCCCAGTAAACGTGTGGTTAGGTAAACTGACCGCGCTCGACATGACCCCATTGGGTTGACTGGGCCGTAAAACCTTAACACAAACAAACATATTCATTCTGTTTAAGGCGTTTGTTCGATTAATTGTTTTCCTCAGTTCCGCAAATCTGATATGTCGAAGTACGGATATCTCGAAGTGTTTCATAGAGTCCCTTGGAGTTCGAGATAACGAGATTCGACTGTAAATCGGATTAACCACTCCATATAATGCTTAGGCCCGAGCTTAGACCACAGCATATAATAGGAATAAACGGAAATCAATTTCATGCTCGGAAGACAGTAATGACGTTCCATGCATAGACTTCTTGTTAATGTAGTGTAGTGGTCTTCGTTGTCCGGCTAAGGAAGCCTTGGGTCGTTTGCTAACCACCAAAGGTCCAGCATTTCACCAGGAAACGTTTTAGATAGTGCGGTGTCTGCTATGTAGATAACGTTTCCCAATGCCAATACTGAATTATTACGTCTTTACGTCTAAACGTAGAAAATAGTTCGTACGAAAACATAGATCATAATTGGAATAATTTATCAGAGATTCTCTTCATGTATCAACTGAATAATTATTATAACAATAATCTATCATTTACCTGAACTTTGTAATGAGAAAACGACTCTTATTAGATACGAATAGAGCGAAATTACAGACCGGCCAAAAAATGATCTAAGTCATCTTGATTCATAAATATATATACATGACGACGAAAACACGCCTATTGAAATACATTGAGAACTTTACCACCACAAAATGAAAACTTTTAGATGAAAACTTCTGGTAGTTTTCATACTTTTGCTCTAAACTTAGATTGTGGGTACATGTTAGAACCGCCTCGCCGAGGCGGTTCTAACGAATACCCAAAATCTATGTTTTTGAGCAGAAATAAGAAAAATAATGTATACCCCTGTAAACCCCAGTTTTACTGTATAAAACGGGGTTTAAGGGGGTCAAAACTATATAGGCATGTTTCATGGTGAGAATCGCTGGATACAGGAGATTATAGGCTACTATCGGACGTACAGTATTACGGTATAAGAGTCTTGGTCACGTAATAGACTTATAACACATTGTTCTTTCATACTCTCTGAGCTAATACAGCAGCTGACAAATATATTCATATTTTTCTTATTATTCCAGAAAACATGCTCTGAAATTCCACGCACATTGTTTCCTAAGGAGACAGTTTGCATGAAAGGTCAATGTCTATTTACTGGGAAAATTTCAAAATAACCTCTACGGGTATTTTACCCAGCATGTTAAGCGTTAAATGGATGGGAAAAAAATGTCTGTTTATGATTCCAAAGGCAGGTGTATATAAATTAAAAGACAGATCAAAGAAAATATGGAGATATATCTTACATATTACTGTTTGATCACCTTGAGATTAGCCTTAAGCATTCTTTTTTCCCAATAAAAGAAGACAGTTGGAATGAACTTTTAAAACGTTTTGTCTAAGAAAAAAGAAGATATTTGGTTTCCTTCTGAACAGACAACTAGGCCTGGCATTTTAGAACACTTGGAAGCAAGATGTACGTAGCAGTCTCAGTTTAATTGAGTCTGTTCACTATATACAGGTAACCCTCTTTATACCGACACTCGATACAACGACAAAATTCGTTATAATGACAATTTGACTGTCACAAACCCTTCGCTTAAGCGGTAACAATTACTCACAAGTTATGCAAGAATATTGTATTTAATAGGTTAAAGAAACATATGTTTTGAATATTTGTTAGAATCGCCTCAGTGAGGCGATTCTAACAAATATCCAAAAAATATGTTCTATGAAGAAATAAGGATAAAATAAGACATTTCACATATCAATGTGCTCATTAAGTATTCTGTACAACAGAGAATTCATTTAATGGCAACGTCATTGGGAACAAATGCTGTCGTTGTAACGAGGGTTCACAGTATTCATATTTACCCTAAGTATTCGGTCTGACTGAATAGTGTAGACCCAACTAAGACGCCCTTCTAGTCGGAATGTTCACTGGATACGTCAGCAGGCAGTAAAATGAACTTGTGTATGGTTAGCCCGTTATAGTTTAAGTAGACTCACCCACACTATATATTGGAAGAGCTCAATTTCGATTTCAGGTACATACGGCTGCGAGATCTAGATATTGCTATAGAAAAAATAGCTAAATTATTTGCAAACAATGGAGACCCTGATCAGACGCCGTTTTCTGCGGCGTCTGATCTGGGTCGCACTGTTTGCTAATTAGCCTTTTACGAATCTCCAGACTCGGACTATGCGCCTATATTATCAGATTATGATGAGGCTTGTATCTGGCTGAATTTATTCATTCGCCTATCATTACTGACAATGACCAATCCTTATCAACTGTGTGATGTGTTAAATTATTATTTGTGTGTTCTACGATGGCTGATGAGACCAATCTTAGCTCTAAAATGCCTGTTGCAGATAGAACAAGAGAGGTCTGCGTAAGAAAGCTCTGTTGGTGATGCCTTAGCTCCGGCTTTCCGCTGTACACGTTTCTGCTCGGCTTCGCTGATTCTTTTTGCTTCGTATTCACCAGCTCCCTTTCTTATGAGGCCTCGCCACTTTGTACGACCCTGTGCAATCTGTTCCCATGACTCTGTTGGTATGTTGAAGTCTTTAAGGGAGGCTTTGAGGGTGTCCTTGTATCGCTTCTTCTGACCACCATGGGAGCGTTTTTAAACTTGTAGTTCTCCATAGAAGATATTCTTTGGCAAACGTTCATCAGACATTCTGGTAACATGGCCTGTACATCTTAACTGTGCCAATTTCAGAAGAGTATGTACATGTACACTCTGCATCCCTGCCCTTTTCAGAACTTCTATGTCTGGAATCTTGTCTTGCCACTTGATCTTTAGAAGTTTTCTAAGACAGCTGGTATGGAAGTAGTTCAGTCTTTTGGCATGCCATTGGTAAACTGTCCAAGTTTCGCATGCGTATAATAGTGTTGGCAGCACCACGATCTGTATACTTTCAGCTTTGTGTCAAATCTGAATCCACTTCGGTCCCAAGTACTTCCACGTAGCCGTCCAAATGCTGCACTAGCTTTGACAACCCTAGCACTGACTTCATCATCAATGTGGCTGAATAAATATACAGTCAACCCTCTTTATAGCGACACTTGATACAACGACAAAATTCGTTATAATGACAATTTGAATGTCATGAAACCTTTGCTCAAGAGGTGACAATTAATGAGAAATTATGCAAAGGATATTGCACTAAAACTTTAAGCAACATATGTTTTGGATATTTGTTAGAATCGCCTTACTGAGGTGATTCTAACAAATACACAAAACATATGTTCTATGAGGAAATAAGAATAAAACAATGTCTTTGTTACATATCATTCTATCCACTGACAGCCTGTAAAATTTCATTTAGTCTCTCGTTTTTGAAATGGATAAAAAATGGCATGATTCTTTATGGTATATCTGAATTAATGTTTGCAACATTAATTCAGAGATACAATAAAAACAATCACCTCATTTCAAGAATAAGAGACTAACTGAAATTTTACAGGCTGCCAGATGACACATTTTATGATCATATTAATCCTATATATCAATTTATTAAATCTTTCTTGGATAAAACAAAAATATCTATTTTTGAGGCATATGGAGCCTTTAAAGATCGGGCATTCACCCTAGAGCTTGTGTAGTGCCGATGTAATTCATCCCATAAGATTCATTTCCTGATAAATTGGAGCGCCCACCTGTCAAATTTAGAATTGATGGCTGTTAAATGAATTCCATTGAGGATTTGTAAATAAGACACTATGCTACGTAAAAAAACATTTGTTTTCCATGTCTAAGAAATGGAAGATTCATGATTTATTCAGTGGTTCGGATGAGAAGCTTTTTTTGACAAAAACATTTCATTCGTTGAAAAATCGGGTAAATCCCCAAATATCTGTGAGGGTTGTCGGTTTTACTCACTTTATGCGCCAATTCTAAATTAGTTGACGGGAAGAGTGTGTGTGTGTGTGGTGGGGGGGGGGGGGGGGGGGGGGGGGCTGGGATATCCCTCTCTCTGGGATTAAGTCTTGGGGTAAATATGTCAGTTTACAACAACGGCCCAGTTATACTTTGAACCTAGACCGATCTGATCACAATTTTAGGGGTATGGATACATTTTAAGGGCGGTAACTCCTGAGGAGATAATTTACATGGAATGTCAAAATCTGTTTACTGGGGAAAAGTTAAGAAAAGAAAATATTTGAAAATGTCGTCTATTGAACATTTGATCCAGGGGCCCAGTTGTTCAAAGCGTCGTTAGCTTAACGAGCTCGTTAAGGGTCATTTCGTTAACTGTTTAAGCGGATTCAATATACAATATTCTGATATTTTTTGCTGAAAAAATGTGAGTAGCTTTTGCACTGCAAAAGCAACTCACATTTTTTCAGCAAATAATTTCAGCGTATTTGCGTATCACTCGATGTAAATTTTAACGAATCGTTAACTAACGACATCCATTACGAAAACACGCCTATTCAAATATATTGAAAATTTTACCAACAAAAATTGAAAGTTTTCCGATAAAATATTCTGATAGTTTTCGTTTCTGCTTAAAACATAGATTCTGGGTACTCGTTAGAACCGCCTCGGCGAGGCGGTTCTAACGAGTACCCACAATCTATGTTTTTAAGCAGAAATAAGGCAAATAATGTATACCCCTGTGAACCCCAGTTTTACTATATAAAAGTGGGGTTTAAGAGGTTCAAAATTATATAGGTATGTTTTCGTGATGGTCAGTTTTGAACAACTGGGCCCTGTATGCTAAATATTAAGGCTACTATAATGCGTGGAAATCAAAACAACGTACTATTGTATGATTTGGTTAATACCCTGCTATAATGCAATTCTATAATAAAATTACTGTATTTGGCCCAATATTTCGGACACCTTAAAGGCGTCTAACCTGATATTCGCGTTTTGTGCACAATATAAAGGCCTTGTTCGGCGTGTTTGACGAAGCGCGAAGCGGCACTGCTGTTAGACATGCACCCAGTTTCACAAACAGTCTTTAGAGTTAAGACGTGCCTCATTACGAAAACACGCCTATTCAAATATATAGAACATTTTTCAACCAAAAAAGGAAAATTTTCAGATGAATAAAATCTGATATTTTTCATATTCCTGCTAAAAACATAGATTGCGGGTACTCGTTAGAACCGCCTCGCATAAGCGAGGTGCTTCTAACGAGTATCCGCAATCTATTGAGGCGAGGCGGTTCTAACGAGTACCCGCAATCTATGCTTTTTAGCAAAATCAGAAAAATAATGTATACCCCTGTAAACCCCAGTTTTACTATATAAAAGATGGGTTTAAGGGGGTCAAGATTATATAGGCATGCTTTCGTGATGATAACTTCAGTTCCAAAATATGACCGTACATGTACGATATAAAGGATTTAAACTCAGCTAAAATTAACATTTTTGTGTGAGTGCAGCAGACGGTATGGAACTGCGTTAATTTGTTTAATTGTTGAGATCAGTTTTTATGTGAACATGCAAAACTTACTTCGCAAACCTCAGTGTCCTTAAATTTAAGGTCGACTTTAAGGAATGATTATTAAACTGGACCGGCAATATTTCAAAATGTCGTCTGCTGAAAATTTTACCCAGCACGCTATGCGTTAATTTCAGTTTCTCATCTCAAACTCTAACATTTATTTATTTATTTATTTATTTATTTATTTATTTATTTATTTACACTTGGAACACTATTCGTCAGATTTGTACGGGAAATAACCTGTACGATAAACCGTTGGCGAAAAGTAAGTTATTTCCCTTAGAGTCTTTAATCGGATTCCCTTACATTCAATGACGGTCAATGATGACATGTACCGAAGAAGGTTATTGCAAAAGCCCATTAATCGCGTTTAAAGAATCAGTTGTTCTCAAATGATTATTAATATAGATCCTTACCATCATCCAGTCTTTTAAAGTCGACTGATTTTCTTGGAGTTAAAGTTTTTGAATGAGATATGTCTGCAACTTTCAGTCAACAGATTGTTAAGGAGCGAATTTGTGTATTAACATCACGAAAACATGCCTATATAATTTTGACCCCCTTAGACCCCACTTTTATATAGTAAAACTGGGGTTTACAGGGGTATACATTATTTTTCTTATTTTTGCTCAAAACATAGATTGTAATAACTTGTTAGAACCGCCTCGCCGAGGCGGTTCTAACGAGTACCCACAATCTATGTTTTGAGCAGAAATGTGAAAATATCAGATTTTTTATCTGAAAATTTTCTTATTTTGGTGGTAAAATTTTCAGTTTTTTTTAAATAGGCATGTTTTCGTAATGAAGAATCAATTACATGTTATCATGTCCTCCCTGTGACAAAGCAGGGCTACTCCAATTGATTGCAATAAAAACTGTTTGCACTGATGCAGCCAACATTCTACTTATCAAATTTATTTGAATCGTACATAATGATAGCCAATTGTAGCTCAAATTTCATATTGAGCCTCCTTAGGGTGGGGGAATAAAAAATTGCTAAAATGGTCGCGGTCCGTTGACCAAGATGACTGCCACGCCCATATATGGAAAAAGACCTTTAAAAATCTTCTTCTCCAGAACCGAGAATGCCTTGGGGCTGAACCTTTGCAAGAATCATCGGGGACGAGAGGTCTACCAAAATTGCTGAAAGAATTGTCGTACGTTGACGTTTGAACTTTTTACGGCAAGGTCAAGTTTGCTTCCCTATGCATTTGTTTGGGAAAAACCTTTAAAAATCTTCTTCTCCCAAACCGAGCATGCCTTATGGCTGAATCTTTGCATATATCATCGGGAACGGGAGGGCTACCAAAATTGCTAAACTAATGGTCGTACATTGACATTTGACCTTTTTACGGTAAGGTCAATTTAGCTTCCTTATGCATTTGTATAGGAAAAATGTTCAGAATTTCAAAAAAACTCCTCCTCTGGAGCCTCTGGGTCAATTTTGCTCAAATTTCATATTGAGCCTTCTTAGGTAGAGGGAACAAAAGGTTGCTAAAATGGTCAAGATTCGTTTACCAAGATGGCCGCCATGCCCATATATAATAAAAACCTTTAAAAATTTTCTTCTCTAGAACCGAGAATGCTTTGGGGCTGAATCTTTGCATAAATCATCGGGGACAGGAGGTCTACCAAAGTTGCTAAAATAATGGTCATACATTGACATTTGATTTTTTTACGGCAAGGTCAAGTTTGCTTCCATATGCATTTGTATGGGAAAAAACATTTAAAAATCTTATTCTCCAAAACCGAGGATGGCTTGTGGCTGAATCTTTGCATATATCATGTGGAACGGGCGGCCTACCAAAGTTGCTAAAATAATTGTCATACATTGACATTTAACCTTTTTACGGCGAGGTCAAGTTTGCTTCTGTATGCATTTGTATGGGCCCCATACATTTGTATGGAAAAAATGTTGATAATTTCAAATGGCTTTTCCTCTGAAGCCTCCGGGCCAGTGTTGCTCAAATTTCATGCGGAGCCTCCGTGGGCAGGAGAATGAAAGATTGCTAAAATGGGTATGGTCCATTGATCAAAATGGCTGCCATGCCCATATATGGTAAAAACCTTTAAAAATCTTCTTCTCCATAACCAAATAAGCCCTGGGTCCTAATCTTTGCACAAATTATGGGGGACAGGTGATCTACCAAAATTGCTAAAATGATGGTTCTATGTTGACATTTGACTTTTTTACCTCCAAGGTCAAATTTGCTTCCCCATTTGTATGGGCCATATACATTTATATTGAAAGTATCAAAGTGACTTGTAGTTTAACAGTAGTTAAAATTGTTCTGATTGGAAATCTAAGATGGCCATCATCTGGTTTATATTTATAATATTTCCCTGCCACTGTGCTGTTTACATGTATAAAATCATGATTCTTCAGAAACCACTTAGCCAATTTCCACCAAATTTCACATTGATCCTTCTGTTGAAATGTGATTGATAGTTTATTCAAATGATCATGCTCCATTGACTGTCAGGCCCATATATTCTTCTTCAAAACTAAGAACTGCTCAAATGATGATATTTTCATTGGTTGTGATGATAGGATTGGACAAATGTTGCATAACATCTGCATGTCTGCAGTGGCTATGTTACTCAGGTGAGCGAATTGTGGCCCGTGGGCCTCTTGTTTCATTCGTTCTTTCGTCCCTTCTTTCTTTCCGTCCGTTCGACTGTCTCTCAGTCAGTCAGTCAGTCATATTTTATAGTTGTCATAATGCCATACATTAGCAAGAATTGTAGAAGAGTATAAGTTCGTTCGTTCGTTCATTCATTCATTCATTCATTCTTCCTTCCTTCCTTCTTTCCTTCCTTCCTTCCGTCCGTCCGTCCGTCCGTGCATCCATCCATCCGTCCGTCCATCCTTCCTTCCATCCATTCGTCCATCAACGCACCAACCCACCCATCCATCCATTCATCCATCAATCCATCCATCCATCCATCCATCCATCCATTGATTCAGTCAGTCATTGTCCCCGCGCTTTTCGAAGAAAAAGCGGGAATATTGTGATACCCCTGTCCGTCCGTCCGGCGGGCTGTCCGCCGTCAGTCTGTAATGTCACACGTTTGCTCCTACACCATTTAAGCTAGAATCTCGAAGCTTTCACGGGCGATAGCCCTATGGATGAGGATTGGGGGAAAAAATTCGGAATTTTGATGTAACCCCTAGGGGCAGGGCGAGGGAAGTGTGGCCCCGAAGGGTTCAAAATTCATTTTGTACAAACATAGTCATGTTGCATATCGAATCGAACGTAATGAAGAGTAAAATACAGTGGTGCAAAACTTTTGCCCCGGGGGCATGTCTGGGAGTCACTAGAGGTCAAAAAGTAGGATTTTGGGTCCTTCTTTGATTTTCACACAATTCCTCTTAAGCTTTTCTGAGATAGAACCTTGAAACTGTCATAGGCAATAGCCCTATGGATGTGGACTGGAGGAACACATTCTGAATTTTGATGTAACCCCTGGGGGCAGAGCCAGGAGGGTGTGGTCCCGAAGGGTCCAAAATCCATCTTGTACAAACATAGTCATGTTGCATATCAAACCGAAGGTAACGAAGAGTAGAATACAGGGGTGCAAACTTTTTGCCCCAGGGGCATGTTTGGGGGTTCCTAGAGGTAAAAAAGTAGGATTTTGGGTCCTTTTTTATTGTCACACAACTCCTCTTAGGCTATTTGAGCTAGAACCCTGAAACTGGTATAGCCCTATGGATGAGAATTGGAGGAACGCATTTGGAATTTTTATGTGCACGGAGATATGCGATGGCGCTGGCGCGGGGATATGCGATGGCGCGCCATCGACTTGCTCTAGTTCATTCATTCATTCCACTGTTGAATAAGTTTTACAGCGTTATGTCATATATTGCAATGCAGCATCTGAATTATTTCTACTAAATAAATAAATAAATATAAATGAATTAAATAATATTCAACATTATGACACTGTGCTCAAGTTAATTGCCACCATTAGGCGCTCGTGGACTTAGCCATTTTCACGAGAGTATATGCGAATGCCGAAATGCTGACTTCCTTATTTTTAAACCAAAATGGAATAACTAAGTTTGTAATTTATTATAGAATAGTATCTATCATTGCAAACTTTTAGATATTGGCTTTCTAATCATAACTTATAAAAGTACCGATGGGAAAGTAATATTTTTAAATTAGCATTGAAATATAGATTCAGAAGCAGTTTGGCAAAATATATATAGGATGAATAGGGAAACGACATACCGCACTTCAAAGTAAAATGAAAGAAATTAGTCATCAATTTACTTTTACAAATTTTATATCATTTTTTTATAAATAAATTATCTTTTCAAAAATAACTTATAATTCTTTTCGCATTCTTCTAAACTTGTATTTCAATCAATTTAATACGATTTTCCTATTAATTTCTATATAATTCTGGGCCCAGTTGTTCAAATCTAACGACGTCGTTAGTTAACGATTCGTTAAAATTTACATCGAGTGATACGCAAATATGCTGAAATTCTTTGCTGAAAAAATGTGAGTAGCTTTTAAAAGCACTCACATTTTTTTTCAGCAAAATTATCAGATTCTTGTATACTGAATCTGCTAAATCAGTTATCGAAATAACCCTTAACGAGCTCGTTAAGCTAACGACGCTTTGAACAACTGGGCCCTGGTTGTGATTTGTACAGGAAAGTCTGCGACGAGTTTCCCAAGTCGATATCGGCTATTTCTGTGACACTACTAAGATTGTTCTCCATGTTTATTTATTTATTTATTGTTTTTGTGTGGGGGTCGTTTTTGTGTGTGTGCGCGCGTGTGCGTGTGTGTGTGTGTGTGTTTGGGGTGGGGATGGAAAAGAGAGGTGGCATTTTACCTAGTGTAAGTCAAAAATTCAATAATTCATCATGGACGTAATAAAGTTAAGGAATTTTTCATTGGCATATAAAATAATGTATTGTAGTTTGATGAATAGTGATACAATATCATAAAATAAATGAGCCGTGACGTCAGCAAATGGATCTTCGGACATGCGCACCCAGAAAAGATTCAGATCAGCCTGCGCATTCGCGCAATCTGATCAGAATCTTCACTGGGTGCATTTTTGATAGCCAATGATGCACAGTTTCTTCATGCGGACAACGAAGACTCTCATCAGATTGCGCGGATGCACAGTCTGATTTGAGTCTTCGATGGGCCGCGCATGTCGAAAGGTATGTTGTCTCACGTGCCCCAAGGTAAAATAAAAAAGATAGATGAGTTTTAACGGAGAAAAAAAAAATATATATATATATATATATATGGTGCCTATGCAAGAAAAGCCCTATAAGGTCTGAAGAGGGTCTTCCCAGCTAGCATTCTTTATAAATCTATAGCGGGCCGTTATATCTGCCCGTCGGGGTAGCTGACGGGCCGATAACGGCCCGCTGTAGATTTATAAAGAATGCTTACAGACCCACAGTAATGAATATACCATCTAGCCTAAGTAATGAATATACCGTATTTTGAGTTTAGTTGCAGTTTTTGCTTAATGACACATCAACCCTTATGGGTCGCTTTGTGTCGTCTCTCAGAGAAATGGAGAAAATGAATAGAAGAGCTAGTAAACGAGAGGACAGAGAGAAAATTTTCTGGCGAAAGAATGTGCACAATACTGGTTAACCGCTTAGTGGACAAAGCCTGCCCAGTAAAAGTGTGGTTAGGTAAACTAATCGCGCTCGACATGTTTCGTTCTGGTACACATTGTCGATTTGGAGTAAGGAGAAATTTCCGATTTTTTTGTATCTTTTAGACTATATACCAAAATATGCTCTAAACGTTCTCGTGTAATTTGAAATATATGTACACTTTCAACTTTCACATACAACGAAAATCGATTGCTCGAACCAAATTTTAGGCATTTACTACTCTCTGGGCTATGCAAGCAGACGACAAATTGATGACGTGTTTCTTATTTTCCCAGAAAACAGAATTTGACATTTCATGCAAATTGTCATGTGGAGACAATTTGCATGAAATATCAAATCCTGTTTCTGGGAAACTATGATAAGACAAAATCTAACCAACTCGGTGGGGCGGGGGTGGGGGGGGGGGTAACTTAAGGGTAATTTTGGTACGGGTGTGCGAGCCAGTATTTCAAAACTTACCCCATTCAGATACCTGGCCTTTGAAAAACCGGACCCAATCATAAAATGTTGACCTATTCATATACTGCCCTTTGATTTTTTGTACCCATTTTTTGCTGGTTGTTACACAAATATCACAGACAATTCATGTAATACAAAGAGGATAGAGGATAAGCAGCCTCGAAAAATCTCTGAGCGAAAAATACGTGCATGTACGAGGATGTCAGAAAAATGGGGCCTTTCACATAGGAATCCAGAAAAATCGGGCCATTCATATACTTTTTGTTGAAAAAAGGGGGCCAGTCATATACCTGGCAGCGCTGAAAAAGGGGACTATTCAGCACGCACATCCGTACTATGCCATATATAGGAAGTTACCCACCCCCACACACACACACACACCCACCTTACCCCACCCCCCCCCACCCCCCTCCCCCGCCTCCCCCCGCCCACCCCGAGCTCACCAATTTGTCGACTTCTGAATCATCCCGGAGAGTGGTAAAGGTTAAGGGCAAAATTTGCAGATGGCAAATGCGAATAAAATTACTTCTTTTTTCCTCAAAACGCTCGATTCGTCTCTTTTCGCTTTTGAATAAATGCCAAACGGTTTTGCCAGGGAATGCGAGAAAACATATTTGAAAATTATAATGTCTGCTCTTAAGTTTATTCTACACACTGAATGTCACTGTCACGAGGCAAATGAAACTACACATATGACAATCTTTAATCCTGTTTAAATAAAAATACACGTGTCGAAGATAAATAAACCATAGTACGCTGATAATAAAATTTGCAGACGACAAGTGAATGATATAATCCTGGGACGGGTGGAGGGGTGGATATGGGTAAAAGTTCAGATCGATATTTCCACCCATCTGTTCCCAATACGCATTACGAAAACACGCCTATTCAAATACACTGAAAATTTTACCACCAAAAAATAAAATTTTCAGATAAAAAATTCTGATATCTTTTATATTTCTGCTAAAAACATAGATTGTGGGTACTCGTTAGAATCGCCTCAACGAGGCGGTTCTAACGAGTACCCACAATCTATGTATTTGAGCAGAAATGAGAAAAATAATGTATACCCCTTTAAACCCCAGTTTAACTATATAAAAGTGGGGTTTAAGGGGGTCAAAATTATATAGGTGTGTTTTCGTGATGGGTAAATATCTTAATATTTTTTATCCCATACATGTTGGCCTAAAATTTGCTTTATATGCAGTTATCTTAAAATACATAGTGAAAAGGCAAATAGTGTAGACTCTGATAAGACGGCTCCCATCAACTGGGTCTGCACTGTTTGCATATGTCATTTGTCAGACATGTTGGTATACGAAATTTTAGGGCACTTACTGCACATGCAATCATCAAGATATCAAAGCTCCATTTTTCGAGAGAAAATAAAATATCGTAGGCCAAAATTTAAATTCAGCAAGTTAAGCGTCAGTGGCTGAGTAGAATGATGTTCTGTGTGTAGAACTTATCACAAACCGGCATATTTTACTGATTTCACCTGGTGCGCCGAAAACTCAACGGAGGAGTTTTCCGAAACAAAAACAACCGGCATATTGTTATCCGAGAGTGGGAGTATTTATACTTGTAAACAAACAGGAAGCACTTTCTGTGTTATAACTATCTTCTTTATGTGTGTACGTGTGTCGAAGAATGGGTGAACCAATACAGATCAAAAACAAACAGGGAGAAGTTCGACTGACAGGGAGGAAGTACGAAGGCATACTTTGGCCCACCATGGTACAGGATCCGGTAAAGCATCTAGATGACACTAAGAACTTCCCTTACCAAGATGGCGACGTGTTCGTCTGCTCATATCCAAGAACAGGTAGGACATTTGAAACTAAATGGACCGTGTCAAGCAAATAAAGTGCCTTCCAACATGCCCTAGATGCGCAGATACAGATCATTCTGCATGTGCAGAGTATCATCCGGGCATTAACTTTCCATTCATACATGCTGTAATGATTATGTTAGCGGACAGGGAAGGTCCTGATCAGACAGCGAGGATGTGCAGGCTGGCCTGGGCCTTTGCTGTCTGTCCCATAATTTACATAGTGGCACATAAATAGTACAGTGGATATAACGCATTGAATAATACCTAGTGGCACATTGATCGTATAGTGGATATAACACATGAAATAATACTTAATATTTACATCACGAAAACATGCCTATATAATTTTGACCCCCTTAAACCCCACTTTTATACAGTAAAACTGGGGTTTGCAGGGGTGTACATTATTTTTTTTTATTTCTGCTCAAAACATAGATTGTGGGTACTTTATCTGAAAATTTTCATTTTTTTTGGTGGTAACATTTTCAGTAATTTGAATAGGTATGTTTTCGTAATGAATCAGCTTTATTCAACAAGACATTATTAGTCATCAATGACAGATAATTAGTTCTTGTCCAAAATATAGCAATTTTCAGTAGTTGGCTTTACTATTCCTTAACAGCCGTAAGTCCACAAATAGAGTAAGTTCTGATAAAATACTGTTTGAGTCTAAATTACCTTTATGACGTAGATCTCACAACTGTTAAAGTTCCAGATATCACATAAAAATCAAGTCCCATAATTAATGCCTTGAATGCTGGTAACATTCGTCCGTTCGTCAACACACATCACGACCAGACAAATATTACGAAAATCCTGCACGGCAGTCCGCCGTCAGTCAGGAAGAACCAAGAAAATAGAGGATATTTACTCTTTTGCTGTGAATACCATAAATATTGTCATCGAGTGTAATGAAAACATCAGTATTTTCACAAGTGCGAAGCACGAGTGAAAATTTGAATGTTTTCATTACCCGAGATAAAAAAAATTTACGGTATTCACTGAAAAAGAGTAAATTTTCTTTTTATTTTTTTGTTTACACGCCAATGCGCGTTTCTGACGTCATAAATAACGTCACCAAACAAAACATGAACGTCATGGCGTCGACGCTCAGTGCTTAACATGTAAAACGCTGGAGAGACGACAAAAAAAAAAAAAAAAATCGGCAAATCGAAATAATTTTGATACCAAAATGTTCCTTACATTCTAACTAAGAAAATGCATACCAACACTTGATACTTTAGTTAAGAAACAAAGAAGTTAGAGGTGTTCAAAAATCTGAAGTGGAGGTAAGATCCACATCTGAAACAATGAAGAAAATCGAAATCGCCCAAAGCGAGGAGTGAAAATATAAATCGTATCAGTCACTATAGTGAAATGATACGATATCATTTCACTAGTGATTGATACCACTTTTACTTTCACCAGATATACACTGATTTCACCGCTAACAATAAAATAAGACGTCTTCTCACCTCTAAGTCAAAGTTACAGACTACTCATAATTTCAGAATTATGATTATCCTTGCAGATGTATTTAGCTTCCACAGCAATTTTAACCAATCAAATTTATCAAGTCATGTACATGACAATGGAAGAGTCAGGGGATTAATTATGCCAGTCCCACCCAACACCAACGTCACGAATAATATATGCAACCATAATTAGCAGATTCAATATTTCAAATGCTGTCATGGTTAAGCTTAAAATACTCTAAACAAAAGCCGAAAGATAATGCTGGTCAAATATAGCTACAAGGAACCATACAAAACAGCACAATGGAAGATGTATATTAATTTCTTAGAGCCCAATGATCAATACCAAACCTTGTTTCATTTTGGATAATAACCTACAAGGGCTATAAACCCAGTTAGCATTCTACATTAATCTATAGCGGGCCGTTATCGGCCCGTCAGGGTAGCTGACGGGCCGATAACGGCCCGCTGTAGATTTATGTAGAATGCTAGCTGGGAACAAGTCCACAATAATCCAACCCAAAGATGCACTGATCAGCAGTCTGAAGACTGAAACCCAAAGGCATGCCAGCCTATTATGTTACACTGTCCGCATATGCCCGAAGACATGTTTCCGCATGGCACGGTCCGTAGCATTTTAAATATTATTAGTACTAGCATGAGAAAACCAACAAAATGTCATGTGCGCCCAGTGAAGCCTCAGATCAGCCTGGGCATCCGCCCAGTCTGATCGCACCCTCTCTTTGGTATCTTCGCTGTCTGCATGAAGAAAGCTTGGATCCTTAGCTACCTATTGAGCGCTCAGCGAAGACTGATCAGCCTGGCGGATGCCCAGGCTGATCTGAGTCTTCGCTGGGCGCATATACCCTTTTGTTTGTTTCGTCATGCCCTGGCTCATTTATAACGGTATTAAAATGTATGGGTTCCCAGCGGGCACATGGCGTTTATACAACGTCGCATGTTGTCTCAACGTCGCGTGCCCGTTAGTTCATAACATAAGACCAGAGTCCTGATTGCATATGCAACTCAGATCGAGACTCAGATTAACCATCGCATTGACGTAATTTCATCAGCCGCAATGTCAGAAAACGTACGTTTGGTCATGTGTGCCCAGATCAGGCTGCACATTCGCCCAGTCATATCACTCTTCTGGGCGTATTTTGGATAGCCAAGGATGCAAAATTTGTTTATGCGGCAAAACGAAGAATCTTATCAGACTGCGTGAATGCGCAAGCTGATTTGTCATCGTTGGATGCACATGTCAGAAGGTACGTTTTCTCACGTTGTGGCTCATATGACTTAATGTTTTTTGCAAACGGGTAAAGTGCTAGTTTTTTTCTAAATTCTCTGTCTATATAATCCACCCATTACCATATTTACTGCAGGTAAATTAGACTGGCTCCAGTCTCCAGTGACTAATTTTTTTTTTCATAATCCTGTTTGATAATCCACTTACTTAAAACAAAAAAAAAATATCATGACTATAAAGCCTGGCCACTCTAGTGACCAGCCTCTATAGTCATGATATTACTTTGGTTTTATTTTAGTGGATTATTAAACAGATTATAAGAAAAACTATTTTGTTACTAGAGACTAGAGCCAGTCTACATGTAAATGTATGAAGACAGCCCTGAGCAAACAGTAGGTCCCAGATCAGACGCCTCATAATCGTGTTCTGCAGTGTTAGCCATTCATCCAGCATTTAGACAAATCAACAGTTAAAAAGACTTGTTCAATTTTTAGGATAAGTACGGTAAGAAATCATTAGTCGGAATATTTGGACTAAATAGGGTATTCTGTATACCCTAAAGTATAGACTCAGATCATGTGGTGTCTAATCAGGGTCTGTATTGTTTATCATTTATTCATCTGTTTCTGGACACGTTAACCCATGTAAAAAAAGGACATTGAACGGAACGCCGCGCCTGATCAGAGACTACACTGTTTGCATTAAATACAGAAATTTCTATAAAACATGGCAATGATAAAAACCAACTAGACATCCCTTCTACTTAAATGGACCGGTCAAAATATTAAAGAAAGAAGAATGTATTGGACATAAATGGGTTGAGGAGGATACTACAAATGCAACGTTTCTTTAATAACCCTTGCCATGTCACATTTCTAATTTTCAGCCAATCAGATTACTTGATCCAGCTGGTTGATATAAATTCACATACTTAATGGCAAACAGTGTAGATCCAGATCTTCAGAAGCCAACTGATCTGGATCTACACTGTTTGCAAAGGCAGGGTATATCCGGGTTCAGCAGGACAAGGGTTAAGATGCTATGTTGTTTATACAAATTCGCATACTTAATGACATACAGTGCAAATTCTGAAGTCAACTGAATATCCAGGTTCTACAGGGAGCGGATTAATCTTTTACATATCTTTAAGTCGAATGGATATACTTTCAGGGGAGACAACTATGTCCAAATTGGTTTTGTCTTCTTTCTGAAAATGAGACCATTCTACAATGATATAATTTGCTACACGTGGGAGCAAATTCCTCTTTGGAGCAAACTTTACAGCCTCATGGTTTATACAACGTCGCATTGTTTGTTTGTGTTGAGGTTTTACGGCCCAGTCAACCCAGTGGGGTCATGTCGAGCGCGGTCAGTTTACCTAACTACACGTTACTGGGCAGGCTTAGTCCTCTAAACGGTTAACCAGTATTGTGCACATTCTTTCGCCAGAAACTGACTACTGCCCTTCTTGAATCAGCGGAAGGGAGAGAATGACCATTAACGTCGATGCAAAAACGTCAATACGATATTGTATAAACGCCATGTGCCCGCAACGAATGGTACGTAGAAACCTAAACAGGAAGTCACAAAAGTTGTTAAAAACGGAGGAAAATGTACCAACTTTGTCCAGTCCCCTTAACTATTTAACCCATTTACATCGAGCGGTCTCTTCTACCACGACTTTGGACCAAAAGCAGGGTGTCTAGTTAGTTATTATTATTGCCATGTTTTATAGAAATTCTTGTATCTAATACAAGCTGTGAAGAACCTGATCAGACAGAGCGTTCTGCGGCGTCTGATCTAGGTCTGCACTATGTGCCACTTACCCTTTTGCGGGGGTTTTCCGATTGAAATGGGTCATTTAATTAACCTATTTACGTGGCGAGGGCTTCTGTCACAACTCTTTGAACCGGTGGGTTTCCAATAGTAGGGTGCCTGGTTAGTTTTTATTATTACAATGTTTTACAGAAATTCCTGTATTTAATGAAACAGTGTAGACATTGATCGGACGCCGTGTTGTGCGGCGTCTGATCTGGGTCTACACTGTTTGTCAATAACCCTTTCCCGACTAAACTGGGTTAAAATGTAAGGAGTCGGAATATTAAGGGTAAAATCCGGTATTCATTTTCAGGTTCTAACTGGATGCTGGACATGTTATATATGCTGCGGAGTAATACGACGGCGACTAATACCGTCATGACGCCGCCAGTGGAAATATTTGCGGCGGTCAGCCATGCTAAGACTCCACCTAGATCTCTTCTGACACATTTACCTTATCGGTTGCTGCCAGAAGCTCACGTAAAAATGGGTGGGAAAATGATCCTGATGTGCCGGAACCCGAAAGACACAGCTGTTTCCACGTTTCGTTTTGCACAAAAGGCTAACCCCAATCCTTACACGGGCGATTTTGAAGAGTTTTTACAGTATTTCATAGCAGGAGACGGTGAGTATTTGAATAACCAAGCTTTAGTTAACCCATACACAGTCAAACCTGTGTTAAGCAAGCTCCTAAGGAGTAGCTAAAAGTTGTTGCTTAATGCTATATTCCCACTTTCACGATTCGCGACACGATTGAAATCGTGGTCTTAATCGTGGACTAATCGTGGTGATCCTATCAGATCTTATCAGATCTTGAGGTCAGCCGTGGCAATCGTGTTAATCGTTGAAACTTTTTGAACGGTTCAAAATTTTTCTACGATCAACACGATCAATTGTCAAATCGGGATCATCGTATCTGATCGTATTGCATCGTAACAAAGTGCGACAGATCGCATCTAATCGTGCTTCCAAATCGTGATGATCGGGATCGATCTTGGACAAGACAAACACCACGTTCTGTTGAGATGTGTTGCGATCTCCCACGATCTGTCACGATTAGTTACGCTCTGTAGGGTCCCATTGCTCAAGACCTGACACGAATGACTCACGATCAGATCGAGGATCAGATAGAAGTTGATACGAAAAGATGCGAGTAGATACGAGTAGTTACGTTTTTACACGAACGCTCACGATCTGTTACGAGTTCTCGTGCCCATATATATACCGGACAAGATTTAATGCGTCTCATGTGGGCTGGGTCGCCTTGTGGTTAGCGCACTCGACTTTCAAGCGGGATATCGTGGGTTCGAATCCCGCTCGGGCCGAGACAATTTTCAGACCATTATTACGCCTAGCTCGTACTCGACGTGCCCTGGGTTGAGTATAAAGTGGACAGGGCGGCGCTTGGTGACAGACAGCGGCTTCAAGTGTGCATGGGTGATCCATGAAAGCAAGGCTGTACAAATACATCTACATCATAGCAATCGCCGCTGCCTCTATGTGCCTCGGGTGCCTGGTAGCGTTAAAATTCCGCACAACAACAACAACAATGCGTCTCATTCAGCGGTCTACTCTTGAAGAGAGTACATCTAGTTACAGGCCTTTGCTAGTAATTTTTAGAGCCTTTGAGAGATGCCACCCAAGGATACAAGAGGCAAGAAGGGAAAAGGCAAGGCTGTCCCACCCCAGGAGTCTGAACCAGTCTAGCCAGAGCCGGCACCAGAGGAGACAGATGACAACTACCCCTCCGAGAAAGCAAAGAGAAAATAAAACAAAAAACAGTCACTGCCTTCTTTGAACAGCAAAAGGAGGAAATCATTGAGTTTCTGAAGTCAAATGAAGTCCATGGTCAGTCCGGCTGTATATATACCCGTCAGGGGCCAGTCGTAGCTCAATTCGTGATCACCCTCGATCATGATCGTGAAAAACATCGAGACTACAATCGTATACTATCGTAACGGAGCGCATCGGTTCGTGATGAACATATCGGAACGTATTTGCACATATCAGATCGTGCCAATTCGGGGAACCCGATCGTGATGATCGTATCAGATCGAGACCCAATCGTAGACTCGATTGTAACAATCCTATCGGAACGTATGTGATCGTATCTGAACGGGAGATCAGACCGTGACTGATCGTGACACCTGAAATTGACAAATCATATGGATCGCATCCGAGGCAACAAATCGTATCAGAACGTATCGACTCGCATCACCTCGTATCCAAACCTGAAATTTCAGAGAAAATTCCACGACCAGCTACGAATGACCAATCGTGGCGTTCGTAACGGATCGCACGACAGTGGGAACCTAGCAAATAAGACAAGTTCTTGCCTAGTACAGGTATTTACACTTGTTTGACTTTTAAGGGATCGGAAAATTTGGCCTCTTAATAGAGGTGATTGCTTAATACAGGAAGCCTTTATTACGGGTTTAACTATCCATCGAGTGGACCACAACTCTTTAGAACCGTCTATTTCCAATAACACGGTGTCCTGTTAGTATTTATTATTACTGAGATAATTCAGAGATTTCGCTGTTAACCCAATGAAGACTGGATATTCCTAAACGGGTAACTGGTAAACAGTGCAGACCCAGATAAGACGCCGCAGAACGCCGCGTAAGATCAGGGTCTCTGTTTGCAAACAGTTCAACCATTTTCCTTTAGGAATATCTAAAAATCGAATATATGGGCTCTTACAATATATAGTGTGGGAGAATTTATTCAGTCTTTAATGGGTTAATATTTACCGTGCATGTTAGTAAACTGCATATTTACATCTCTCCTTCATACATGATATACGTAATTATCTGATAGACAACAAAAATATCTGTATCAATTTTGGCCACAATAAAACATACCAATGTAACCCAAGACTGCGCCACAGTTTCAGAAAACATACATAATTTACAAGGCGTATTTCAGAAAGCCAATATTTACAAGGCGTATTTCGGATAGCCAATATTTACAAGGCGTATTTCGGATAGCCAATGATGCAAAGTTTCTTCATGCAGACAACGAAGACTGATCAGACTGCGCGGACAGGCAGGATGATTTGAGTCTTCGTTGGGCGCACGTCAGAATCATTACGAAAACACGCCTATTCAAATATATAGAAATTTTCACCTCCAAAAACTGAACATTTTCAGATAAAAAAAAAACACTGATATTTTTCACACATCTGATCAAAACATAGATTGTGGGTACTCGTTAGAACCGTCTCGGCGAGGCGGTTCTAACGAGTACCCACAATCTATGTTTTTGAGCAAAAATAAGACAAATAATGTATACCCCTGTAAACCCCAGTTTTACTATATAAAAGTGGGGTTTAAGGGGGTCAAAATTATATAGGCGTGTTTTCGTTATGTACGGTTTCTCACGTTACGTCTCAAATGTCATTTTAGCTCACCTAAGCCAAACGCTGATAAAGTGAGCTTATAGTTTAGCAAGGCTCCGTTGTCCGTCCGTCCACACTTTCAAGTTTTGGAGGCGTTACTGAATTCTGGCTAGAATGGACGGACTGTTCATTTTAGAATTATTTCCCCTTGAGTTTGTTGTACGACCGTTCAAACTTTCAAACAAGAATATCCGACGCCAATCAGCCTATCTTGATCAAATTTAACATGCACCATCACTGGGATAGAAGAAACACCGCATTAGGTTTTGGGTTTGATCAAACAGGAAGTACGATTCCCATGGCAACCGAAAGATCCATAGACCTATAATGCGGAAAAATGTTGAATGGATGATAGTGACTTGATCGGATCTTTATCAATCTTGCGGGTAAGGAGGACAGTAATAAAATCTCGGAAGTCGAAATGCCGACAAGAGTCATTTCAGAGTGACATACCCTTGAGCACTGAAATAGTGTCCCAAAGACTTACTAAGACGAATGATGTCCCTGGTATAATGTCTTAATTCTTTGACGGATCTGTGTCAAACATGTAGGTAAGCATGAGGCATAAAATCTCAGATGAATCAGATTGGAAATAGTCTATCGACCATAAAGTTACCTGCCCATGAATTCCAAACAAAATCCCATATTTGACATTCTCCGATCAACTGCGCATATATTTTTTTTTATTATCGCCACATGAAACTTGCACTTGGTGAACTTTGCCTTTTGCCTACAATATACGATTGATTTTCTTTTATAGTTTATACATTTTGCAAATGTTCTACGGCCTACAACTTTTTCATTACGAAAACACGCCTATTCTAATATATTGTAAATTTCACCTCCAAAAAACTGAAAATTTTCAGACGAAAAACTCTGATATTTTTCATATTTCTGCTCAAAACATAGATTGTAGGTACTCGTTAGAACCGCCTCGGCGAGGCGGTTCTAACGAGGACCCACAATCTGTGTTTTCGAGCAGAAATAAGAAAAATAATGTATATCCCTGCAAACCACAATTTTAATATATAAAATTGGGGTTTAAGGGGGTCAAAATTATATAGACATGCTTTTGTGATGTAAGACCAAATGGTCCGGCCTCGGTGGATCAGATAGATGCGCGTTCGACTGGTGATCAGGAGGTTGCAGGTTCAACCAGCGGCAACATTCTTTCGTGGAGATTTGATCATGAAATACTTGCTACGGTCGTTCCCTTCCGCTGATTCAAGAAGGGCATTTGTCACTGGTTAACCACTTAGAGGACTAAGCCAGCCCAGTAAAAGTGTGGTTAGGTAACTTGACCGCGCTCGACATGACCCCATTTGGTTGACTGGGGCCGTATAACCTAAAAAAATGTTAAAATGATCAATACAGTCGACTCCCGTTATCTCGAATTCCAAGGAACTCTCTGAAATACTTCGAGATATCCGCACCTCGACGTATCAGATTTGCAGAATTGAGGAAAAAATAATTCGAACAACAACATTTGACAAATATATGTGTAACTGGACTCTTGAAGTTAGAGATATATTGAAAATACAATATTTTTCACCTGTTGTTAGATTTTCATGTTTAGGCAGGGACAAGATTTTCACTTCGAGATAAGCGGTTATTCGAGATAAGCGAGGTCGAGATAACGAGAGTTAAATGTACTTGGTATTTGCTTGACAGCAGTCCCTCTAAAGTTTTCAAAACAAGAAACAAAATGTTAGGTTATGTATCATGTAATTAGTTTCCGCCTTTTCGAGGGCATTGACACAGATCTTGTAGAAACTGACGGTGTAAGGTTATTTTGTACCTGCAGGTAACCAGGACATGTGTCAAGACTTGGCGAGTAAAAATTCTTTTGGAATTACTGAGCCCATTCCGGGGTTTTAGAAATAATTTATGCGGATCACTGAAGAGGCGGTTTTGGTCGAAACTAGCTACTTAGGTCCAGAAAAATCATTAATCTCAAGGATCATTCCTTTAGAAGCGTCTGAAATAAAGGCTCTCATAAATGTTAAAAACCGTTATAACCAAGTAATTTTTATTACATCCAATCGAAATAAAATGTGCAAGATGGCTTAATGGAATCCTAATAAAAGTCGATTTCAAAAATACATGCATGTTCTCTTTCCTGTTGTAACTATTTTGTTTTGCTATTTACAGTTTATTTCAGTGGTTATGTACAGTATTTTCAAGAATGGGATAAAACCTTAAAAGCGAATCCAAACCTACCCGTACTTATTGTTCAGTATGAAGAACTCAAGAAGGTAAACACTCAAGCAGATGCTATCTCCTGAATTAAACCCATTTCAGACTGATTAAACTCCTTACACTTTATATTGGAAGAGTCCAATTTCAATTTTACATTGTAGGTATGTCAGACTATGTGATTTAGATACCCCTAGAGAAAAACAATGTCTAAACTATTTGCAAACAGTTTCAGATTGAGTAAACTCCCCCACACTATATATAGGAAGAGTCCAATTTCAATTTTACGTACGAGACTATGTGATTTAGATATTCCTAGAGAAAAATGGCTGAACTGTTTACAAACAGTGGAGACCCTGATCAGACGCCGCAGAATGCGGCGTCTGATCTTGGTCATTACTGTTTGCCAATCACCCTTTTGGGGGTCTCCGGACTAAAGTGGGTAAAGTCACAATTTGACAACGTACCTTAGCATAATATGCGGAAAGTAAAAGCCTAGATCAGCCTTGGCATCCGTCGCACAATCAGGCTAGGTCTCATTGTGCGCTTACAAAATTATTGGATACTCTAATTAATAGTGCTGTATAGTAAAAATATGTTAAGATTCCCAGAAAATGCCACAAGCCACAATCACGAAGCACAGCCCACCCGAGGCATAAAAAGAAGGAGAGATGAGGAACAAATAAAAACAAAACAAACGCCACATACGAAACCATTGATGCACAAAGAACTACAACAGAGGAACCGCCTAGGGACGGTCAATAGGAAAACAAACGGGGGATTAACCCATTTATGCCGAATGGACTGTTCTGCCTGCATACTTTGGACCAGTCCATTTCCAAAATAAGGAGTGCCAGGTTAGATTTTATTATTACCATATTTTATAGAAATTCTAGTATTTAATGCAAATAGTGTAGACCCTGATCAGACGCCGCATATTGCGGCGTCTGATCTGGGTCTACACTGTTTGCCAATGTCCCTTTTATGGGACGCTAGGCTTAAATGAGTTAAGCCAGTTTTACTCGCGCGAAACCTGGCCCTTAATTCTGATAGAGATCCAATTACAAATGCATGTTCTGTCGCATAGGGGGCCACTACCTCATCTTTGAAATATCACAGTGAAACAAATGTGATCAAAACCATTGTGATGAAATTAAGCAAAGGGCTCAATGGCGATCTGAAGCCAGAACACAAGGAAACCACAAACAGTTCACGATGAACCCACCCACAGACACTGATAGTCAGGCGTCCATTATCTGAAACAGATTGAGGAGGGACTGTCATTTAGTCTGAGGATCGTCCCTCCGTCGTGATGAAGTCTTATCAGACTGTGCATTTTGCTAACTGATCTTGGCCAATTTGTTCAAAGCATCGTTAGCTTAACGAGCTCGTTAATGACAAACTCGTTAACTGTTGTAGCTAAGGTATTTTCAAATACATTGATATTTCCCTGCAAAAATGTGAGTAGCTTTTGCAAAAGCTACTCACATTTTTTTTTTCATCAAAAGATACCCATGTATTTGCCACATTTCAAGATAGAAATTTTAACGTCACTTTAGCTAACAACTTCATTTAGTTTTGAACAGCTAGCTCTGGATTTTTACATATTTCCCAAGACATCTTTTCTCGTGGCGCGACTCATTCTATTTCTTGGATGAAAAGCGTAGAAGGGTCTATTTAGTGCAAATAAGTTTCACGAAAAAGAACAAACAAGATCTGGTCCAGAACCATGGAAATTTGTTCGAGACATGTGTAGTTCGAGCCACTGAGGGTTAATTATGGCGCTAGGTCAGGAAGCAAATAGTGATAACTAAGGGAATCATTTTTAGCTTTTATATAATTATTGTATGTTGAGTGTACTCATTAGAATCGCCTCGACGAGGCGATTCTAATGAATACACTCAACATACAATTTCATGATAAAATGACAAAATTTCCTCAAATATTTGTTCTCTTGATCTATCGGAAGAATTTCCTAGGGACTCAAAAACGAGTTCGAATAAGCCATGGTAAACGAGCCATCGGTGTTCGAGCTATCGAGGTTCGAGCTATCGAGGTTCGACTGTATTTGCCATTGCTCCTTAACACTTTATGCCTGCTCCAGTGCTATTTCCATGGACTGCTACACGTAATTAAAAATAAGTATTAGCTTACTTTGTGTGCTTAGCATAGATCAAGCTTTTTGTGAAAGCTAATACTTGTCCTTTGTAGGATTGTGTAGGTCAGCTACGAAAGGTTTGCCAGTTTCTAGAGATAGACAGAACTGACGCCTTTCTACAAGAAGTGGCAGATAAAAACGATATAAAGGCTGTGAAGGCCGTGAAAGAACAGAATCCAGAGCTCAAGCCGTTTATCCAGGCGACATCAACTGATGGTACCCTGCATTTCTATAGAAAAGGTCGGTGTTTCAGTGCGCATTCAAATCGTGTATTATACAATACAAATTATATATAGATATGTGTGTGACTCACTCACATACACGAGTCGGATATTCAGTTTGGCAGGGCATTACGCAAACATGCCTATTCAAATATATTGAAAATTTTACAACAAAAAAGGAAAATTTTCAGATAAAAACTTTTGATATTTTTTTTATTTCTGCTCCAAACATAGATTGTGGGTACTCGTTAGAACCGCCTCAGCGAGGCGGTTCTAACGAGTACCCACAATCTATGTTTTTGAGCAGAAATAAGAAAAATAATGTATACCCCTGTAAACCCCAGTTTTACTATATAAAAGTGGGGTTTAAAGGGGTCAAAATTATATAGGCGTGTCTCCGTGATGGTATGCGGCCGTGCAGCCGTCATAGTCGGTATCGACCAAGGCCCAGGTTTACAATCACTCCTTTAGTTAAGGTCAACATTAACTTTAAGGACTGAGATTTTCCAAGGCATATTTTTGCCTTTTCACATACAAGCTGATTTTCAACAATGAAACATAAGTATCTTCGTTTATCTGCTACTGAGCAAGCACAATACTTGCCAGGACTTTAAATAACCATTCCATGTGTTAATATTTCAGACCTTAATTTAAGGTACACCTTAACTCTAAGGAACGATTGTAAACCTGGGCCCTGTATATTAGTGTGTCACTAACATGGAGAAGGCAAGTATTTGCACGCTTTTTTCTGCATATATAGGTGATACACACTGTATTGCGGACCTGTCATATGTAGCGAAACTCGTTTTTGAAACGTCAATAAATACAACACGAAAACATGCCTATATAATTTTGACCCCCTTAAACCCCACTTTTATATAGTAAAACTGGGGTTTACAGGGGTATACATTATTTTTTTATTTCTGCTCAAAAACATAGATTGTCGGTATTCGTTAGAACCGCCTCGCCGAGGCGGTTCTAACGAGTACCGACAATCTATGTTTTGAGCAGAAATATGGAAAATATCAGATTTTGTTTTATCTGAAAATTTTCATTTTTTGGTGGTAAAATTTTCAGTATGTTTGAATAGGCACGTTTTCGTAATGTATGGAAACTGGAAAGGTGTCGGTTTTAATGTCAGACTCATTGTTATGCCCCGCCGTCACTGCCCAGATCCTCTCCTCTCCGTTCATCTAAAAGTTATTATAATTGTCTGACTGTATTTAGTCAAAATGCAAATCTTTAAGTGACGAATCGCATATGATAATTTTAGACTACTTCAAATCAAAGTATATTGCAGTGACGACAATAAGCTTGAAAACCATATTTAAAAATGGTTCAAAAATTATATGCATTCAAAGTCGTAATAACTGGTATTGCTACTTATAGTTTGGTAAAAAAAGAACAATCCCACAATGCACTATGATGTCATTGGTTCTTATTAATGTTTACTTTAAAATTGGAATTTGATTTTAGTCTTGGTTTGATTGAATTTTAACGAAACATTCTTTTAGGTATTAAAAATGCAAGATACAGATCGCTGCGTTGAAATAAAGCTTGTCAAGAACAAATAAATGGTTGAAAATTACATTAAACATTCCGAAAAATTATTATATAAAGTAACTTCAATCAAATTTAAAATTTCATGTCATTTAAAAATCAAATTGATTGTGAAAGTGTATAAGCACTGCATTCCTGCATGTAAATATCGATGAGATTTGTTTTTATCTATGCGTGCATTCCCTGAATATTTTAAAATTAGAATTTTTAAAAACATTTTTAAAATTACTCATAAGAACCGATGACGCTATGCGTACCCATCACGAAAACACGCCTATATAATTTTGACCCCCATAGACCCCACTTTTGTATAGTAAAATTGGGGTTTAGACGGGTATACATTATTTTTCTTGTTTTGCTAAAAAACATAGATTGTGGGTACTCGTTAGAACCGCCTCGGCGAGGCGGTTCTAACGGGTACCCACAATCTATGTTTTGAGCACGAATATGAAAAATATCAGATTTTTTATCTGAAATTTTTCCTTTTTTGGTTGTAGAATTTTCAATATCTTTGAATAGGCGTGTTTTCGTAATGTCATGAAAATTAATGAGATGCTGCTGAGCTGGTGTGGCTGCTCAAGGTGAATGGATACAACTGATAAATTTTCCGCCATTTATGACAAGGGATAAAACTTTTGTTTTTCTGTACACCAATCTCCTTCGGAAAATGGGTCTAATCTAAAAGGTATGAATTTGCTCGGAAGGGGAGTAAATTCATTCCTTTTAGAGTAGATACCTTTACAGTAGGATGATCCTCGTTACTTCTTCTTTGGGCAGACAATTTTAGGGAGACAGTTTGCATGAAATGTCAAATCCTATTTTCTGGGAAAAATAAGAAACTATCATCAACTTGGCGCCTGTTGAATCTTATAAGCCCAGGGAGTGTTAACAGTTAACTAAAGAAAAACACAAATTTACCACTTTTGAATACAATGCCTCAAAAAACACGTTTTAAAATATTTCGAAAAGAAAATAGCCCTTCCCAGCAAAATAAATATGTTGTACGGCCTCTTTTCTCTAAGCACGTCATTATACACCGCGCAAACTTTGTTGGATATGGGGGACGGGGTGGGTATACGTTTTTCACACAATCCGTCCGTATGTCCGTCCAATACGTTTTGGTTTCTATGCGGGGGTATCTAACAAGCAGTGCTTAGACATTTCTTGTTTGTTCTATTTCAGGGATTGTAGGAGACTGGCAGACACATTTTACCGAAGCTCAGAGCGAGGAATTTGACAAAATCTTCAAAGAACAACTCAAAGACACTGTGTTCAATTATGATTGATCCACTACCAAGAACATTAGTCCCCTGTACGTAGAAACAAGATCCTTATCAGCTCGGTGTCCGAGCAGGCTATTCATTGCCCGCTGTCTTATAATCAGAAGGAGTGAATATCATATATGTGAAAATCCCAGACGAGATATGCCAAAAATATTAATTTAAAATGGCACAAGTTGCTCATTCGATAGGCACAGAAAATTAAATTGTAAAAACGAACTTGTAACACACACACACACACACACACACACACACACACACACACACACACACACACACACACACACACACACACACACACACGAAAGAAAAAGGAATATATAAACCCAACAAAAACTTTAGGCGGATTCAAGACCGATAGAATCATAAGATAAGTGGAGAAAGTATTAGTCCTAATTCGTTCAATTTTTGGGTCGATTGTTTATCAGGACAAAGTATACATAACCAAACTTTCCTTAAGATTGTTGTCCACGTGATTATCATTGACCAATAAAATCAAACCGCTCGTTTGTACGAAATCCAGGTAACGGTTATTTATAGCCGCGCTAGTCTTGTCACTGTGACATCAGGGTGCCGTGTAAAGAGGTTATCTGTAAAACCTGGACTGGGACCTTGGCAAACAGTGCACACCTAGATCAGACGCCACAGAACGCGGCGTATGATCGATCGGGATCTGTACTGTTTGCTTAAATAAAAGGAAGTTAAGGTTTAAATGAAACAGTCGTAGGTCCCCAGTCAGAACCATTTTCCAAGTCTTCACTCAGGGACAATCTATTCACCAGTGCTGTCAGTGGTTTTTGTCTTTGTTAGGTGCACACGTGTAATAAACACACATTAACAAACATTAAACACATATCCCTGGCGAGAAAGACAATTCTACGAAAATAAGCTGTGATTTTTATTACGAAAACACGCCTATTCAAATACACTGAAAATTTTACCACCAAAAATTGGCAATTTTTCAGATAAAAAATTCTGATATTTTGCATATTTCTGCTCAAAACATAGATTGTGGGTACTCGTTAGAACCGCCTCGTCGAGGCGGTTCTAACGAGTACCACAATCTATGTTTTTAGCAGAAATACCAAAAATAACATATACCCCTATAAACCCCACTTTTACTATATAAAAGTGGGGTTTAAGGGGGTCAAAATTATATAGGTATGTTTTCGTGATGTACACGCCAATTGGTAATGTGAGACTGTTATATTTCTTAGTACGGGCTCCACTATAAGAGAGGAGAACGCTTGTTTTGAAAATTCAACAATATCGTTTTTAATGACACATTTTAAATTTTATCAGACACGTTTAGGACGTTCGTGCTTATGATTTTTCTATTTAATTAATTTGTATACAAATTAATTTTATTCTAATGCAAGTCTTTAAAATGCATGCTGAGGGACTTCTCTGCAAATTTTGTCATGTCCACAATTTTAAAACATTTGTTGACTGACTACGCTCGGTAAGAATGTATGAAAACCAAATACAGTAAGTCAAGTAATTTCCGCAAACAAAATTGTTCATCGATATTCCATAAAGTAAATCTACAAGCCGTTTAACAAAAATGTGACAAGAAATTTAAAGATGCTCATTTATATCTAGACCTCAACTGTACAGACAAATGTATCGCTAAAGGGTGTATTTATCTGTCAGTATGTATATACAGTCGACCCTCCTTATCTCGACTTCGCTTATCTCGAATAACCGCTTATCTCGAAGTGAGAATCTGGTCCTTGTTTTAACATGAAAATCTAACAACAGGTAACAAAATTTTGTGGAAAAGAGGAGAAATTGCTCTTTTTCACAATATTTTCAATATATCTCTAACTTAAGTAGTCAAGTTACATACTCATTTGTAAAATGTAGTTGTTCCATTTATTTTTTTCTCAGTTCTGTAAATCTGATATGTCGAGGAACGGATATCTCGATGTATTCCGGAGAGTCCCATGGACTTCGAGATAACGAGAGTCAATTGTACCTGTTTCTATACACTTAACATAACTAACAGTTGGTGGGCAAAAATCGGAAACAGTATTATGCAAAATGCATGCATTTCGCCAAAATGCAATCAGTTTCAGATTGCTAACCAGTGGTTTTGTATGGTGTAATATCCAGGCTTCATATATGCAAAATATCAGCTGTATATCTTTCCGATAGTAGGGTTGTGTGTGCGTGCGTGCGTGTGTGTGTGTGTGTTTCTTTTGCAAGATACGAGAAATGAGAAGTTATTTAAACAGGTTTGTAGCCATTTCGTACGTTGTGTTTATGAGAGAGAAACACAAAGTCAGTAAGGCCGATACGCGGAAAATCAATATGGAGCCTCTCTGTGATCAATATATATATATTAACAAAAATCGTTATCTTTAACTGTTACCACTCTCTTGGCAAATTCTGGAGACGACAAATTGATGATATTTTATTAGGTTTTCCGTAAGGAGACAATTTTTTGCTGATTTTTTTTTATCCAGCATGCATAGAGTTAATGTAGGCGGTTTTTGATTGCGTTGGGGTTTAGCGACCTTGTGGGTCATTTTGTGTCGTCTCCCAGAGAAAGGGAGAAAAGAGATAGAAGAGATAGTTGGTGAGATGTAAAAGAGGGAAGGGAAGAAACAGGAACAGGAATGAAGTGAAGAAACAGAAGAAATAAAAACATTCCCCCTCTACCCTTACCTGCTATAAGGATAGCTGGCCTAGCCAAACTGTAAGCCAATATCGGTTGGACTACCCGGTGACGCAAGATAAACGACACCTTCGCCACACCGAGCACCCCCTTAATGCAGACGGACGTTAAAAACCTTTTGTACGACAAATACGAACTATTCTCTGAGGTATGTCTAGAAAAGGGTGAAAATACGAAATATAAATAAAGGAGATGTGGAATCTAGTCTTCATTTAAAATCCACTGCGAGTTGTTGTTTTTTTTTTGTTTTTTTTTTTCAGATAATGTCTGATCCTGTGTACCACTGAAGCACGATGACAAACGTCGTCTACTTCACATCACGTGCAATATCTGCCAAAAGCTGTACCTGTTCGTCGACGAAATCATGTAGATTTATTCCTGACACACCAATTTACTGGAACTGGAGAGTTAAATAAGCTGCCACAACATATAGCAAATACGATTACGATGTTCACAAATGGCACTAAGGAAAAATAAGTTTCTATGGCAAAACCAAAATTAAATAGGTTTTGGCGTATCCATCTTGCCCCGTCCCCAGCTCCTCCCCACCCGACAAGTTTTAATAAAAAATTAAAATGTTGCCTTTAGAAATAAAGAACACACAAAAGAACGAAAATCGGTGACTCGGTTTTATTAGGTCTCTTCATATACAGCACTGTAGAAGTGGGCGGTGCTAACGAGTATCCACAATCTATGTTTTGAGCAGAAATATGAAATATCAAAGATTTTTATCTGAAAAATTTCAGTTTTTGAAGGTGAACAATTCTATATATCTGAATAGGCATGTTTTCGTAAAGAGGGAGGTAAAACAATTTTGACAGAGCTGAAAGTGTATCCATTCCCCTGTGGGCATTCTTTCGCCAGAAACTGACAGCTGTCGTTTTTCGGAATCAGCGGAAGGGAGAGAATGACGGTAGAAAATATTATACTCTGTTAACATTGTTTTATCCCTTCTGAAAAGGCGTCTGATCTAGGTCTAGGCCATTTGCACAGGTCAGACTCTTAATGCTTAGAATAGATATATATATATGGGCCGCATCAAGCGAAAACCTGTCTTCGAACATGCGCGAATATTCACATCGTCCTGCACTTGCGCAATGTATCATCCGGGCCTTTGCTCTCCATTCATACATTCTGTAGTATCCAATGATTCTGTTAGCGGACAGTGAATGCTCTGGTCAGACTGTGCGGATGCGCAGGCTGATCCGGGTCTTCGCTGTCGGCATATACCTAAAGACACGTTTTCTCATGGCAAGGCCCATATTAGAATTCGAAGAATAATTCTAAGCTACTTTGCTTACTATTAATAATTGGACTCACGTTCCTGAACAAACAGCGTAGATCAAGACCAAACTGCTCTGAAAAGCATAGTTTGATTAGGTGTCCTTTAAGATTTTCATACACATGACTTGGTAGTTCATATTTTAGGATAATTTACGGTCTCCAAATATACAGGGTACTTTTATAATAGAGGACATGGGTTTGCTTAAAAAACATAACTTATATTTGAAAAAGCAAAGCCAGCTGACCCTTTCTTTATTGCCACCTTATTTGCCATAATTATTGAGACAGACAGCCATATGCAAAAAGTGTAGACCCCGATCAGACGCCGCAGAACGCGGCGTCTGATCACGGTCTACACTGTTTGGAACTCATCCTAAGATATTAGGCGCATCAACAGGTAATAAAGAGAACGTGTTCAAATTTGAGAACAAATATGGTAAGGAGTTAAGATGTCCAAATATTTAGGGGAAATGCGGTTTTTGTTTGATATATATACCTATTATTAACTGATTGAAATTTAGAAATCATATTTTATCTAGAACAAGATGGGTGATAACACACATCCAAAGCCACATTGCTTACGTGATAAACCCAAGGTATCTGCGAATATAAAAATGAGGACTTCGGCCAACAAGTACAGCGGCTACATGCACCTCATCGATATCAGAGAAAATGCATGTTAAAAAAAATAATAAATAATTAAACAGGCAAAATGCTTAACCGTTTAGAGCCCAGTGTCCCAGAAACGGGACTTGGGATGACTGGAGACCAGGACGTCGCGGGTTCAACCCCCGCCGAGGCCGGCATCATTCTTTCGTGGAGATTGATCATGAACTATTTTCTACAGTCATTCTCTCCCTACCGCTGATTCAAGAAGGGCAGTTGTCAGTTTCTGGCGAAAGAATGTGCACAAAACTGGTTTACCGCTTAGAGGACTAAGCCTGCCCAGTAAACGTGTGGTTAGGTAAACTGACCGCGCTCGACATGACCCCATTGGGTTGACTGGGCCGTAAAACCTCAACACAAACAAACAAACATAATAGCCACAGATCAGACGCCACAAAATGCATCTAATGGACCTGTGCAGTGTGGCGTAGAATAGTCCACTAGGCATGAACCCATTTTAGTATGGAGACCCCCAAAAGGGTAATTGGCAAACAATGCAGCCACAGAACGGGGCGTCTGATCGGGGTCTACACTGTTTGCATTAAATTCAAGAAATTCTATAAAACATAGTAATAATAAAATCTAACCAGACGCCCTGCTTTTGAAAATAGACTGGCCAAAAGAGTTGTAGTAGAAGATTCTACTCGATGTAAATGGGTTAAACCTTTAATTTCTGCGCTGCCGTATTTAAACTAAGCCTTCGGACAGAAAAATATGAGCAAACAATTTAAAAACCAGATCAGGCGCCGCAGTCTGCGGCGTCTGATCTTGGTTTAAACTGTTTGCCACTCATGTAGCAGTTTTAGACACATCAACATGTAGTATAAAGGTTATTTTAACATTTTAGGACAAATATGGTACCTGAAGGTTTACAATAATAGATTTATTGTATAGGATATTTGCAACCAGTGTTTTGCTTGAGTTATAGGGTAAGGATACACTTTCAAGGGAGGCAACTCCTGAAATGGGAAGCTATACGGAAAGGAAAGAATTGGCTCCCCTTGGGTATTTTGATAGACGCACGTTTACATGTTGTTTTCTAACATCTTAACTCACTACTTGTTCTCAACTTTGGGCACCGTCCATTTGCCTTCCTGTTCATGTGGTTGAAAAATGCTGCATAATAATATAGACCTAGACCGGACGCCGCATTCTGCTACGTCTGATCTGGGTCTAATCTGTATACCCATGCCATGCCTATCTATCCGAATAAAAGTAGGGGTCATACGAAAATTTCTCACCTGTAACCTGCCTGAGCCCAGTTTTACAGTCGTTCTTTTATGTTGACCTTAACTTTAACCCTTGCCTCACAGATTAAGATGCTACGCCCACTTTTTATTTCCAGCCAATCAGATTACTTGATCCGGGTGTTTGATAGAAATTCACATATTTAATGACAAACAGTGCAGATCCAGATCAGTTGGCTTCTGAAAAGGGCATGTCGTGTCCAGCAAAAGAAGGGTTAAGGACTAAGATTTGCAAGGCATGAAACCTGATTTTTCAAAGATGAAACTTCAGTCGTTTCGACTGGACTACCACAGAAGTATCCATTTTCTTTGACAATAACCCTTTTTAGCCCTGAGTTCCTAAAGTGGTCTCGCCCATCTTTGAATTTGGACAGGTACATCGTTGAAAATAGGAGTTTCTGTCTTAACCGAAAAACAGAATGACAAACAGTGTAGATCCTGATGAGACGGCTCGTTATGAGCCGTCTCATCTTGATGTACACTGTTTGCATGGGCATCTGTGCTTGTCTGCTGGTTGAAAAGATTAAGCATCTCATTTTATTATGTTCAAATTTCGGACCTAAAGTTAAGGTAAGGCATAACTGAAGTAATGACTGAAACTGGTGATTTGTCTACAAAGTACTGACCGGGCAACAAATAATACAGACCCTAGGTAATCACATTTTTGGAGCAGTTTCACCTCGTCTGTACTGTTCACAGAGATTTTCTGTCCTATTCATTGGAGTAAATTTGGTACAAGTACCAGACTAGGTTATATCTGGTCTATGCTGTTACTGAGATTTTTCTGTCCTAAGGTTTACAGTTAATTTGGTACAACATGTACCAGGCCAGGTTAAATTTGTTTGATAAATGATCAAAATGCAAACACTAGATAAAAGTATTTCCTTCATTACTTTGATAAAAACGTTGGCTATACCGTTTTTATCCGAGGTATTCGGAGAAAGAAGTCTGACATACAGTGTAGACCGAGATCAGACGCCGCGAAACGCAACGAAACACGTCAAAAGGGACATTTTCTTACGCTATGTGTCATATGACCTAACGAATTTTGCAAACGGGTAAAGTGCTAGTTTTACTAAATTGCCATGCTGTGTAATATAAATCCATCCATTACCACATGCCGTACCTACTCGGACAGACAGTCCTGAGCAAACAGTGTAGACCCAGATCAGACGCCGCGTCTGATCTGAGTCTATTCTGTTTGGCTTTCAGCCTCTAATATTTAGTTGTCACCAGATGGCTGAATTTTCTTATTCAAATTTTAGGAAAGAGTGGTAAGGCGTTTCGTCGTCTAAATATTTAGGGTAACGATGGTACCATGCTTTGTCGTTGAAAGTTTACATTTAGCGGATCACGTCAATGAAAAACTTGTCCTCAGGACAGATGCCTAGCGAAGGGCTAGATAGTCTGCGCATCCAAGCTTTCTCTAGGAACAGGGCCGTCGCTGCCCGTTGACATATTCTAGAATATCCAACAATTCGCAGGCTGATCTGGACCTGCGCTGTCCACATGTGCCTTGAACGGTCATTTTCACAAGACGCGTACATGTATGTGAGTTCACAGGCTGTATGTCAAGGTGACCTGGGTACAAGAAGCCCTGTTAAATAACATGTGCCTCTGCTCAACACACATATACACTTGATATTTCAGTTTGTTGAGTCGAAGGAAAAGTAGCAGCGAATCCCTAGCTGACACAATGCTACTGCCTAAACCGGACTTTACCGATGCGCTCCAGCTTGGATTTTATGCGCAACCTTAAAACCGCGGGCATCAAAGGCCCAAATCAGTTGGCGCATTCAGTTGTCTGACAGGGCCTTTGTTGCCCGCTTGTCGAACCAATGTCCATTATAGATCAGACCTACGTAGATGTACATGCTGATTTAGACTTCCGCTGTTCGCTTAAGAGTTAAGAACTCTTTTACCCGCGCTACGTATCATTTAAGGAGATTGGATACATTTGGTACATGTCCCGCCATTTTGCAAGAGCGACAACTCTTGTGACTTTAAAATTGCTTTCCTGCACACCAAGCACCGGGTATACTCTGCAAGAAAAGAATTTGCTTCCAAAGGGAGCAAAGAATAAAGGGGTCTATTCTACAAGGAAAGAATTTGCTTCCAAGGGGAGCAAAGAATAAAGAGGTCTTCTCTACAAGGAAAGAATTTGCTGCCCAAGGGGAGCAAATTCTTTCCTTGTAGAGTGGACCCTTTTTCGCAAGAGAGTCAAAACAGAGTTAAACCCCCTGAAAGTGTTTACATTAAACTATTTCCCAAGGATCGAGTGATTCAACTCTAAACGGAAGTTCAAGTGTCCCCTTGGGAGCTATTCCTTTCCTTGTAGAGTAGACCCATTTTCACAATGAAGGTTTAAATCCCCTGAAAGTGTATACATTCCCATTAAAACTATTTCCCAAGGATCGAGTGATTCAACACGAAACGGAAGTTCAAGTGTTCCCTTGGGAGCAAATCCTTTCCTTGTAGAGCAGACCCCTTTTCAAATGAAGGCAAAATAGAGTTAAATTCCCTGAAAGTGTATACATTCCCCTTAAAACTGTTTTCCGAGGAGCGAGTTTTTGTTTGTGTTGAGGTTTTACGGCCCAGTCAACCCAATGGGGTCATGTCGAGCGCGGTCAGTTTACCTAACCACACGTTTACTGGGCAGGCTTAGTCCTCTAAGCGGTTAACCAGTATTGTGCATATTCTTTCGCCAGAAACTGACAACTGCCCTTCTTGAATCAGCGGAAGGGAGAGAATGACCGTAGAAAATATTTCATGATCAGTCTCCACGAAAGAATATTGCCGACCTCGGCGGGGGTTGAACCCGCGACCTCCTGGTCTCCAGTCGGACGGCGCATCCAACTGAGCCACCGAGGCCGGCCCGAGGATCGAGTGATTCAGTACTAAACGGAAGTTAAAGTGTCAATATAAATTGACCTATTGACCTGTCGCTTTGACCTTTGCATTTAATATTCATAAGGTTAGGTCCACTGTACACTTTCGGCATTGCAGTAAGCAAGTCTTGCATTCCACGTGAAACAAAAAGTCGCTCACCTATAAAGGTATTACCTGTTGCTATAATAGTAAACCTACAAACATTTTAATCAGAAGGTCAAAGCCACAGGTCACTTTGGTCGGCCTATATTATTTGGTATTCGAAAAACTTTAAAATTGGACAGTGAGTCTCTGTTCGTATATTGGTTCTTTCTTCATAAACGAACAAAGACCCCGGTATTTGTTCATATATGAACAAAACCCCGGATCAGATTGGAAAGATGCAAAAGCTAATGAGCCTTTACAGTTCGCCAACATAAGACAATATCCTATAAAACGTATTAGTTAAAAGCAAAGGTTCAGAAACGACTGCTTGAATACGCAGCTAAGTCTGGACCTTTCTGGATTAATTACGAGTCGTTACGAGTTCTTTTAATTATATACTTAATAAGTCGGCTCTGATAACATCACGAAAACACGCCTATATAATTTTGACCCCCTTCAACCCCACTTTTATATAGTAAAACTGGGGTTTACAGGGGTATACATTATTTTTCTTATTTCTGCTCAAAAATATAGATTATGGGTACTCGTTAGAACCGCCTCAGCGAGGCGGTTCTAACGAGTACACACAATCTATATTTTGAGCAGAAATATGAAAAATATCAGAATTTTTTATCTGAAAATTTTCCTTTTATTTGGTTGTAAAGTTTTCAATATATTTGAATAGGCGTGTTTTCGTAATGAGAATCCTGGTTGTCTTCCTGAAAGAAAAAAAAAAAAAAAAAAAAAAAACATCGCTGTGGAGTTATTCAAGGGGTGCACACGGAAGACTAATCAGACTGTATAGATACAGTCTGAAGGTGCATTATCTCACACTGTGGAACAATACTACAGTTTTAGCCCAGTAAAGAGCTGTACCTGTAGGCTTCGTTCCGCTTGTACCTGAGTAATAAAACGCCGACGGTTTTGTCCGGCCTAAGCCCATTGTATAACTACAGTCGAACTTCAATGACTCGAATATCTTTGGGACCATAGAAATTTGTTCTTGACATTGGTAGTTCGAGCCACTCAGGGTAGCGCCAGATCAGTTGGGGGATAATTTTGGGATGCCTGTTCGATCTTCTATAAAATAATGGTATGTTTGGTGTACCCATTAGAATCGCCTCGACGGGGCGATTCTCATGATTACATACAACATATATCTATATGACAAACTTAGAAAGTGTTTCTAAAATATCCCTAATTGTTTGTTTTCTTGCGCTATCGAAATGTTTTCCTAAGGACTCAAAAACGAGTTCGAATCAGCCTCAGATAAACTGTAGTTTCCTGTGGTGAGAAATTCATAGTAGCGCCTAGTTCTTTAAGACATAAAAACGGGATATGTCTGGGTCATTAGTTCTATCACTGATAAGAGTCTGGGCACAATAAAACCTAGTATACTGTCAGTCTCTGTCAATAAATCCTGAACAGGAAAAGGGCCAATCTGGGAGTTTGGTACTGGTTTATTTATCTGTTCCCTAGGAAATATCATATGAGCCGGTGACACAGCAGTAGTCCTACAAAATTTATTGCCATTCACATCACGAAAACATGCCTATATAATTTTGACCCCCTTACACCCCACTTTTATATAGTAAAACTGGGGTTTACAGGGGTATACATTATTTTTCTTATTACTGCATAAAACATAGATTGTGGGTACTTGTTAGAACCGCCTCGCCGAGGCGGTTCTAACGAGTACCCACAATCTATGTTTTGAGCAGAAATATGAAAAATATCAGAGTTTTTTATCTGAAAAAAATTCAGTTTTTTGGAGGTGAAATTTTCCATATATTTGAATAGGCGTGTTTTCGTAATGGAACGCCTTTTTACAGTCACCTGCTGTTATCTCATAATCACTTCTATATGACATGCCTTTGATCTCGCTTGTACAGGGGCAATAAAATCTTAGTGAGTGGTACCTTTTTTGGTCTCATTTTAGCTATTGATCAAAACTGTTTATTGTTGCTTATCGAAATCTTCTGTACATGTATAAGATTGTCAAGTTAAATGAGACCTGAAGGTTACCATTGCTATTTGGCGCAATACAAGAGGGACTTCGTGGCTTCATTTGATCGGACAGGGTTAGATTTCGTACCTTACTTGCGGTCCTGTTTTCAAGAGTACATTGGTTGCATAACGGTAAATGACTGTCACTAATATTGAACCCATCAGTAGATTTGAACCAGACCTATTGCAGTGTATTAATTATGTCAACATTGACCTCAGATAATCTTATTATGTTATTAGGATTACGGTCACCTAGTTCACAGCGAGGTTCAAAATCTAAGTCTAAACACCAATACTGATTGAACTTAATGCAACCTTACGCTCTGCACATTATCGATGATTATTGCATAAAAAGCAGTGTCGCATGTTATTAACAGCCGTGCATCAACCGGCGAGAAGCCGTGTACTAACAATTCAATTCAGACTCTGTTAATGCACGGCAACGCAACTTTCAATATGATCGTACCGGGGCCACGGATTTGCTGCCATTACGAGATGTGGACTGCCCGGCCCTAAAACGAGCATAGTCAGTGGAAATTACGTTGGCGAAACATCGGTGAAAAGGCGAAACAAAATAGTGCAAGAAATAGCGCAAAATGAAGCACATGTTTTCAGTTTTTATGCAATAATGGCGATCGAATATGTTTTTTCAATGCATTAACATTCGCCAGGTCCCTTGGGACCTGGCGAATATTAATGCATGAAAAACCATGTTTGATCCCTATAGTGATGATTTTCTTTCTTTGATGTCTTCAGTGTTCCAAGGGCAACTTTTTTTTTAAATACAGAATTTACTTTCTAGCTGTATTTTGTCCAATTCCTTTATTCATTTATTTGCACTGATATTGGTGAATATTGTCCCGAGATGGGACATCGAAGGATACGAGCTTGCGAGTGTCCGTAGATATCCCAACTCGGGACAATATTCACCTATATCAGTGCAATAACCCTATAGTATCAAATACCAGAACCACACCTGATAAAAAGGAGTATGATTCTGTTACAACTCATGATGCATGGTTCGGGTTTCAAAACATTTATTGGCATAATTTATTACAAATGAATTAGTATGTGTATGAGGTGAACCTAGTAGCTTCTAAAGATAATGTCTCTTTTTTTTTTCTTTTTTTTACGTCTGTTTGTATGTGTTCTCAGCTAGAAAATTATGTACATTTGTAAGTATTCCTTTTTACAATATCTATAGTCTCTCACAGCGCTTACAGAACATCTCTTTTAAATATTCTACCAAATGTAAATTTATTATTTTTTTTTCAATTATGATTGTATGATACAACGGAGGGAGTTGATACTTAAAAAGAATATTTGAATAAAATATCTGAATTGAACTGAATCAAATTTAATAACTTTAGTAATGTCATCAAACAACACTTCTCACTTTTCTATCATCATATTTATCACAAACACATATAAAATGAAATATTCATCTTCAGTTTCTAATGAATTCACAAATATTACAAGTCCTTATATGGTCGGGTATCTTTGCATACACCCTAGTTCAATATTTAATCTATGATTCGAAATTTTTAGCTTATTGCTGGAAGTTTCTTGGTAAAAAGTGCCCTTTATTGAAGAAGCAAAAAAGAGTTGTTTATATCTGTTACGCATTACTTTTGTCAAAGCATGCGATAACTTTGGAACGGACATTGCTGTTTTATTTTCTCAAACATGATTAAAACTAAAGTATTTTAACAAATAACAATTTTGGTTACTAAAGATTGAAACAGCACCCCTGTCCTTATGGACATTTTCTAATGGTACATTGTTAAAAAAATCTATATATTTTTAATAATGTACAGCTTTTGTTGACAATAATAATAGTCTTCTCTGCATATATATCTTTAAATGTCATAAGTCACAGTAATCTTAACGACTAGAGGACCGATTTTGTAGTCCTTTGACTCTGATAATATTTTTATGATATTTGCATACATAAGGCAATCAACGTACAGATCACCAAAAGTAATAGGAACACATTTTTGCAAATCGTATAAGGTGATTTTCAACTGTTTTCCACATTGCATTGTTCTTGGTGTGTGAGTGAATACAAATCAGATCTATTGTAATTTAATTACGCAACAAAACAGGTTTTAAGTTATTATTAGTGGTAGTTTTCTGTCTTGGTACGTCAGTTACCAATTATAACCGTAATTTTCGAAAATTACTGCCAATATTTCTTTGCTTTTATTCAGCCCTGTTGAGCCGGCTTATGGCTAGATCGTTATCTTTCTCTATTTTCTGGTGCTAATCAAGTAGTAAAAAGTAAATACATATTTCTTTTGTCACGGGTAATACCCTTGACTGATTACGACATTTTTTATGTGTGTTGAGGTTTTATGGCCCAGTCAACCCATTGGGGTCATGTGTAGCGCGGTCAGTTTACACTTTTACTGGGCAGGCTTAGTCCTCTTAGCGGTTATCCAGTATTGTGCACATTCTTTCGTCAGAAACTAATAACAAAATTCTTTACTTTCGAATATCTTGTATTGGTTGCCTTACATCATGCTTGCGATATAATAATTTCTGCCAGTTTGTAATTCTTCTCTTGCAATCTCTGATCTTTATTGGTGTGTGTTGTTTTTTTTTTTGTTGTTTTTTTTTTTTTTTTTTTTTTTTTTTTTTTTTGTTTTTGTGGGGGTGGGGGCGGGGGGGGGGGGGGGTTAGCGTTTTTATTTCCTTGACCGCCAATGGTGCCAAATTAAAATGACCGCCAAATAAAATAAGTGTTTTACAGTAATAATGAAAACTAACCAGACTCTCATTATATAAGAAATGGACCTATCCAAGAGGTGAGATAGACGAGTCAACTCGGCATAAATGTGTTAAGCAACTAAAAGGATGCTCTAACATTGATCTTGATAAGCGGAAGATCTAAAAAGAATTATCAGACTAAATAAGAATCTCTAAATGGTTGACATTTATCAGAAAAAAAGAAAGAAAAGAAAAGGCGAGTGAAAGCCAACGAATTTGGCAAGGGGATCAATGAAGAGAGAAAAGACTCAAACTATTCAGGGAATTCCACACAATTTCCTCTCAACTCCAATTTTAATAGCACACTTAAACTGTTAAAAGTAGTTGCGGTCATGGTACCAAAGCCGTAATCCAAACTCATAAATCCATAAACGAATGACGAATCAGAATGTTCAGACCAACAGACATGGACCCCAGAACAAAGGGTGTAATCAGGCGTCCGCGGATAGTAAGCATTACTTGGTAAGCAAGCTTCGCCCACCATGCCTATAGGCCTGAACGAAGGAAATATCGGTAGAAGCGTATGTCCGGGATTTGGGAAGTCTACTTATGGCGCGTCACTGGCAAAAACATCAGAAACAATTCTGGAAACTGCCACATTGTAGGGATTGACTAGATCATGATGTCTCCCATAGAACTTCTTAAGTGTTGCTACCAGTTTGGTTTTTTGATACCCCTGGCCCAACAACTTTGTTGTGAGCACTTTCCCACGCTCCATGAAGTCCTGATAATTTGAACAGGTTCTGGCATAACGGATTAACTGTGAAACGTAAACGCCGTATGCTGGTGCAGAAGGGATATTACTGCTCAGGTATGGAAAGTTAACAATGGGAAAATTGAAGTCATCCCGTTTGTCGTAAGCCCTAGTAGTAAGCTTTCCATTGTCTATGTAGAGATAACAATCCAAGTATGAAATAATAAAATGAAATAATTCGCAATAAAATGACGCATTGCTGATGCCGGTATACAAACTGGGCATTTTAATTACTTTCGTCTACGTCCTTGTACAAAATTAGAACAGCCGGTGTAAGTGACATGTATTGTTATCATTCTTATCATTTTTTGTGTATACGTGTTTGTTAGGACATACTTAGCGGCTGAACTGACTCACTTGTTCCTAATTGTAACCTCCTGTATGTATCTGAATATGTCTGCATTATCCCGATCACTAAGTGCATGCGAATCAATCGTAACATATTTTGGCTAAGTTCACTAAAATAGAAATAAAAGCTAAATCGTCCCCCGACGTCATGGCTTTGTTAGTAAAGGGTTGTGAGTTTTAAATCCGTATAATGGAAGGAACCCCCAAAGCCACACGCAAATCTTCTGACTTTGTAGAACAAGCATGCATAGTTTCAAAATGATCGGTGGAAAACTCTAGGAGGAATTGTGCCTACAAGGTATCTATTCTAACAGGAATCGAACCTGAAAAAAAAACTAAATCGAAAAAGTAGAAAAAGTTGATAACAAATAACGGGTGGATAACCCCAAAATTCCATGCACATCTACAGACCATGTAGAACAAGTATGCATAGTTTCAAAATGATCGGTGGAAAACTTTAGGAAGAGTCTCGCCCACAAGGTATCTATTCTAAAAGTAATCTGACCTGGAAAAACATAGTCGAAAATGTGGAAAGAAATGATAAAAAAATAATGGGAGGATAACCCAAAAATGACATGCACATCTTAAAACCATGACAACAACACCTACAAGGTTTCCATATGATCGGTTAAAACTGTAAGAGGAATTGCGTCCACAAGCTACCTATCTGACAGGTCCACAGACGGAATCTCGGACGGACGGACGAACCCATTTTAATAGTCCCCTTCGACTAGGTCGGGGGACAAATATTTCGTAGTTTCTACTGCTCCACACGTGCAGTTGGGGTCCGCAGTTATGCCCTTTCGACATCGTGTTCATTTAACGAGCTACATCGAATTCGAAGACTCGAATAATGTTTTTGACGTTTTTTTCACCCGTAAAATAGCAACATGTTTTTGTTTGAAGGTATTTATTTCAAGGAAGTTTTTCAACGACCCATGTGTTCTTGCATTTCCGTTTGATTCCGGTTAAGATTCCATTCTGTCACCAATGATGGCAGAAGTGAATTGCAATATTACTGAGTGCGAACTGTAAGATAATTTTTAGTTTCGAAAGTTATAAGAAGAAGCTTGACTAGCATGAGTCGGTATTAACTGGTAATGATGATTTGGCCTAACTATTAACATTTATCAAATCAATATTGATTATATAAGCTGTGTTAGAGGAGTATCGACAATGCTATAAATATTTCTGTAAAAATGCTTTAAATATGTTCTATGTTCTGTAAAAAAAAACAAAAAAAAAAACATATCAACGAATCGACAATAGCAGGCCCGGTTTAACGATTCTTTGTTTTAAAACAGTAACGTAAAAGTCAACACTGCTCAAGCCCTCAAGCCATGTGTTAGGCATTTTTATATTTTTACAATACCACAAAACGGTTTAAGTGATCACCAGAACCGATATATATTTACACTGTGATGGAGTACCGGGAGAAGTTTTACGGCCACCACACGGCACTTAACACTAGGTGTCGTGATGTATGATCTATTATCAAAAATAGGGATCCTTTCGAAGTAATGTACCCATCAACACAAAACTAACAGACATTGTATTTAAAGGCTGGTCTTCTTTATCTTAATCTTCATCTTCGGTTCCTTAACCTTGTCGGTCATTTGGGCACCACTGATAGCTTGGAGATTGTTCTCTCCATTTTGATCTGTCTTCAGTTACCCTCTGCAAACTTGCGAAGCTAAGACTTGTTCAATCCTTGATGTTACCTCCTACCCTTCTTCTGTCTGCCACTTCTTCTTCTGTTAACCGTTCCTTGCAGACTTGACTTAGTCATGCCAGAATAACGAGAGAATTGACCGTATAATCAGGGTTTTCGTTTCTTGACCATAGTGGGGTTTCTGTTTCTTGACTATGGTGAGGTCATGATGGACTTCAGTGGCATCTCGGATTAGCTTTCTGACTTCCTCATTGGCGATGTGGTCTAAGTATGAGATGTTCAGTACTTTGCGATAGCATATCATTCGCAAGTCCTGGATTCTTTTTTGATATCTACTATCAATGTCCAAGTCTCACAAACGTACAAGAAGGAGGATGTAATCAGGGAGTGAATCGGCTTGATTTTTGAAGGCAGTGTGCTGTTTTTGTCCTAGTAACGCTTGCGCCGTAGTTGTTTCAGCTATCCTAGACGGAAATTCTGGTTTGAAGCCGTCATCAGATAGGATGGGTTCTTGGACATTAGCAACTCTTTTTGTCAGATTCCATTCACTGTGATATCAAGCGCGGATTCATATGAGTTGCTCGTTGGCATTTTCTCTTGTCTGTCCAGATTTCCATTTTTTAAGTCTTGTTGAGACGATCAACCAGTCCATTAAATTCATTCATCTCTCCAGCAAATCGAGCATTATCATCTGAAAATCGGATGTTGACAATTACTTTGCCTTCAATACTTCAATTTCCTTCATGCATAGGTCATTATCCTTTCGAGAAAGATATTGAAGACCGCTTGCGATCCCACTGTAGTCCTGAACCACTTGCCTCCGGTGTCACTAAACAGGGCTGCACTAGTGGCTTAAATATGTAGTCGCTCAATGACACGGACCAGGCTGTCACTAATGTTATATTTACGCATACCTGTCCATACAGTTTTATGCTGCATTTATTTGAAGGCTCTCTTAAAGTCTATGAAAATGTGATAGAGATCTTGTTTCAACAGTACTTTGCTTGGGTGCCTAATGAAACTGACGGTTCGACAATTCTGACACTGCTGTAAATTTCCTATCTTAGGGAGTGTAACCATCAATGAATGAGTCCATGGGGTAGAACATTCGCCTAGTTTCCATATCTTGTAATAGATTGGCGGCATGTCGTCGATTAGGGTTCCTCGGTTCGTTTGAACTAATTCTGCTAGTATGTTGTCAACTCCCGATGACGACTTTGCCTTCTTCGGTGCCTTGACTTCAACTGCTTCGCGAACAGGAAGTAGTCCTCCTCTGTACTTGTTTGATACTGTATTACTGCCAGATTTCCATCAGTTTTTGGTTATAAAGCTCAGAACAGTACTCAGTCCGTCTATCGAGAATGACTTTATCTTCAATGAGACATTCTCCTGCTTTGTCTTGGATAGTGGTAGACCTTCCTTGTTATTTTTCCTTGATATGTATTTCACCAGTATTTATGGTGTTGTTCCTTCTTAGGCACATTTCGATATCTTGACACTAACTGTCTACCCCGTTCTGTCACCATCTTCTTTTGCATCTTTCTGTTTATCGCTCAGTGTTTTCGGTCCTTCTGGATTATTTTTTTCTATTTCTTGAGATCATTTCTCTTTCGTCAGAGAGGCCATGAGTGTCATTTGTTACATGTTGCTGTTTTTTGTTTTTTTTTTGTTTTTTTTTTTGTGTTTTTGTTGGTTTTTTTTTATGTTGTTGTTTTCTTGTGTGTGTGTGTGTGTGTGTGTGTGTGTGTGTGTGTGTGTGTGTGTGTGTGTTTTCTTGCTTCTTGGTTGTTGTTGTTTTTTTTTGTTTTTTTTTTTGTTTTTTTTGTTTGTTGTTGTTGTTATTGTTGTTTGTTTTATTGTTATATTTTTATTATTGGTGATGCTGCTTTTCACTTACCTCTTTGTCTGGTTCAGTCACTGCTGGATTGAAGTTTGCAATCGTAGAGCCGAGATTAGTGATTTCGCCATCAAGCATTATGAGCGGTACAAATCTTCTACCTATTGTTTCTTGGAAAGCGTCTCCGGGTCAAATCTAAATCGAGTTGGGGTTGCCTTATTGATTTTTTCTTAAGCTGGGTTCTGGAAGTCAATCTGACTGCTAACGTCAGCCCATAATCGAAAAATAGTGTGTATATGTTTTAACCAGCCGAAATTGAGGACCTGTTAACACGTTCCGGAACGCAATACAGGTTTCCTATTTGATGAGAAGTCGAAAAACTGGTTCAACATGGATCTGGTTATGCTACAAAATTCAATTTCAGTTAGAGACTCTTATGCCAAACACGGTTCGCATGTTTTATGCCATAGAAAACGGATTGAGGCATATTCCTTACCCTCGCCCAAAGCTTTTCTAAAGGATTAAGGTAAAACTGTTGAACGAAACGCGGGCATCTTGAAACATTCAGATATCCCCGCATACTGAACTGAAACGCAGTTCTGAACTTCTAAAAGGAAATTACTTCCCGTTCTCGCTTTTGTACACAAGTTCCATTTGTTTGTTGTTTTTTTTTTTATTTGTTTTTTTTTTTTTTTTTTTTTTGTTAAGGCGGGGGAGATGTTATTGTTGTTGTTGTTGTTGTAGGAAGGTCCGGCATGTATTACATTGAAAGTCGCTTTGATATTTTATTTCATTTTTTACGATCTTTTGGATTTTTTTTTCAAAAACAAGTATACGGCGCACATTATGTCAGTAGATGGTGCGTCGAAAGCCGGCCAATTTTTTTTGCGATCTTCTTTGTTCGCATAATGCGCTATGGCCAGTATTTTTTACGATGCGATTCATTATTAATGACCTAACATTTATCAGTTGAGTTTTATACAGGTTATCTTGTAGCAGATTTAACAGCAATGCATATGTTCACGATATAGCCAACATTCCTGGCTAAATTTAGCGTCTGAATGAAATTAAGGTCAGTGTTATGTCTAAAGGGCAAAAAGGTCCGTCAAGGGAAAACACGATGGAACATTGGAAACTACGGAGTAGGTGAAGCGATATGTCATAAATCTTATATGATAGTTCGAATAAATGATTCGTTATTACAAATTATTATTTCGTTTAAATGAATTGTTCGCACTGAAAGCAATATTTTGCCTATGTCTTCGGCAACTATACCATGGCGCACCGTATCCTTCCAGTAACTCAGTCTGGTCCAATCACTGTGTATTATCATTATGATGTCAATAGTTAATGTTATAATATTAATATGACGTTTCTAGTTAAATCTGCAGTATTATTATGACATCACTAACTATATAACGAGGCCCATTGACGTTTTTACAATTTTATATAACCCCACCTATGTATTAAAATGGGATTTTTATTGCCACATGTGAAAAAACTGTCATATTCCTCCTGCTTCTGTCCAAAAACACAGATCCCAGGCACCCACTAGAGCCGCCTCGAGAGGTGGCTTCAACGCGTGCCTACAATCCATGCCTCAGAGCAAAAATCAGAAGAGTAATGTATATCCCTGAATACCCCAGTTTTACTATATAAAATGGGGAATCAAGGGGTCTATATAACATAGGCATGACCGTACGATGCATAATATATTATACCTTGAAATATGTGAATTAAATGGCAATATCAAGGACAGTGCATAAAGAGACAAAATCATTTTTAACTAATAAAAAAGCATCAGAGGTCCAGACACTGCTTCCAGCATTGCTCTGCATTTGTGGCAATACAGCAGTAATGTTTCAGCTGCCAGTGATGATTTCAAATCTCAACCATCTCCAGCCTCTGGCATGTGTCTAACATCCTAAACGTATGGTATGTTTGCTGTATTACATTAAAATTCAAGAGGCTAATTTCAGCCTGGCAACAAAGGACAAGTGAGAAGGGGGAAGGGGAAGAGATTTCTGCTCAGCATGATAGAACTATATCATGTAATACAGTTCTTAGGTAGTATAGAATTAGCTCTAGCTTACCCATTATATTATATTGTTTTATTCTCTAAATTAAATATTTATGTTGTTCAGTAATGGTTGGTATGGGTTGCATTCCTTTAGGAAAGCTTCTATGGTGTCGTTTTCGCATTCTGTTTGAAGTTTATACATAAAGTAAAGCATTTTCTGAAATACTTCAATCATTGGTGGCTGTTTGTTACACCTTAAACAATAAATGTAAGTATTTTCCTCTTGCTGTGTACAAAACTTACAGTGTGAGTATTCCATAATTTTCATATAGTGTAACAGTTTATTTGTGACTATGTTATGATTTATACTAACCTGGAACCAACGCAAGTGGGAATATTTTGTAGTTTTAAAAGGGAACGTATACTTGTTTTTTTTTTTAATCTTTCTCTTTTATTCCATGTTTGTTTTCCAGTTGGAATTTCATCATTTGCATTTAGAATATCATACATTTTCCTTGCTCCCTGCTTATTTTGTATTATAGGCAATATATGGCTGGGTATAATGGGTTTTGTTTTATGGGTTAAGGTAATCTTAGTACTCGTACGTTTTAATTGCATTTATTGTTCTCTAATATTAGAGACAGTTCGCTTTGATTTAGAATATGTCTTAGAATTCTTGAAAACTGTAAGGTAAGTCATTAACAAATCTCACACCTTTTTATACATTTTATCATTATATATAGCATCTCTTCCAATCTTAATGTATTTGTTGTGAAAAAGGGGGCTTTTTAATACAGTTTCTTTATCTGTTATGATAATGTCATCGAATTTCAGCCAGCTGTTTAGCACATCAACCCAAAACTCATTTTTATATTATCTATTTTCTTCTTAATGTACTGTACGCTACATCCTTTTAATTTTGAACATTCAATATTAATTAATGAATATTAATAAAGTCCTGTCATTTGCTGTCAGTGTTTAAAGTTCTTCTTAATCATGTTAATTTTAAAGCCCCAATGAAAGCATTTTACTATTTTTAATCCTCCTTCCAAATATTCTTTAATGACTATCTCCCTTTTATTTTAACTTTATTACTCCATAAAAACTTAAAAAAGAGTTTCTCAATAATATTGTCTAGTAAGCCTTGATCTGGATTGGTACAGTACTGAATATAGGGATCAAACATGGTTTTTCAATGCATTAACATTCGGCCTCGGTTTTCAACACCTCCCACGGGACCTGGCGAATGTTAATGCATTGAAAACCCATGTTCGATCGCTATTATTGCATAAAAACTGAGAACATTTGCTACATTTCGCGTTATTTCTTGCACTATTTTGTTTCGCCTTTTCACCGACGTCTCGCGAACGTAATTTCCACTGACTATGCTCGTTCTAGGGCCGGGCAGCACACATCTCGTAACGGCAGCAAATCTGTGGGCCCCGGTACGATCATATTGAAAGTTGCGTAGCCGTGCATTAACAGCGCGTGATTTACCTTGTTAATACACGGCTTTTCGCCGGTTAATGCATGGCTGTTAATAACGTGCGACACTGCTTTTTATGCAGTAATAAATAATTAAATGTTGGTATCATTAATACTTTTATGGCTGTTATTTTTCCCATTTTCTAGATCTTGGATTTTGGGTGTGTAGTTTTCCTTGATTATTTTTGTGAGGTCTGTACTGAAATTGATATCCAACAGCTTAAAAGTTTGTTTACTCCATTTTGTTTTAATAGAGCGACTGTCAAATTTCACAGAGCCAATCCATACTAGTTGTGCATTGTCAAAATTAACCTTAAGGCCTGATATTACTGACAAAAATATCTAATTCTTTTTAGAGTGCATTCAACGATTTTTCTGAATCATAAAGTAATATGGACGTGTCATCTGCATATTGTGAAAATTTGTGTTCTGAATTTCAAATCTCAATTCTTTTGAGAACTTTATTATGTCTTATTTTGTTAGCCAAATATTCAGCACAAATCATGAATATGTATAGAGAAAGAGGATCTTCTTGGCGATAGTTACGACTAACTTGGAAAAAGGGTGATAAGAGCCCATTTTGTATGACCGCCGATGTATCCACCTTCTTACTGATCCTCCAAAGTTTACATTACGGAAACACACCTATTCAAATATATAGAAAATTTCACCTCCAAAATCTGAAAAATTTTCAGATGAAAAACTGATATTTTTTCATATTTCTGCTCAAAGCATAGATTGTGCGTACTCTTTAGAACCGCCTCGATGAGGCGGTTCTAACGAGTACCCACAATCTATGGTTTTGAGCAGAAATAAGAAAAATAATGTTGACCCCTGTATACCCCAGTTTTACTATATAAAAGTGGGGTTTAAGGGGGTCAAAATAACATAGGTATGTTTTCGTGATGGAAACTTAAGGGCTTTATGAATAAAAGACCAAGACAGGGAGTCAAAGGCTTTATCGAAATCTTTCAGTAGTAACATGCCTGGTATGTCATTTTGTTCAGTATACAGTAACGTATCATACACTAAGCCAGTATTCTCACCTATAAATATACCTTTTAGAAAGCCTATTCGGTCCTTTGAAATAAGATTGTCAGTTACCGATTTCAACCTGTTTGCCATTTTGTATACAGTGTCCAGAAGTGTTAGAAGTCGCCAATTTTCAGAAATTGTTTTGATTTATTTTCTTTCGGTATGCATGTTATTATGTCCTGTCTTTGGGATATTGCAAGTTTTCCTGATTTATAGCCATAAGTTATGGATCTCAAGACATACTGACTACGTATTTGCTTCCAAAACACTCTAAAACACTCTGCAGAACCCCACTTAACCCTGGACTTTTGTTATTTTTCATGGAAAGTTACTCGCAACGATACTTTTATTTGACTTGCAATGAAAATGTGTGTGTACGTTTATTTTATTTCAAGACCTACCACATCGACGTTGATGCGACGTTGCGTCGACATTGTGTATAATGGCATTGCATCGTTTCTTGTTCTTTGTTTTTCATGACAATCCATCTCCGCTGATACGACTACCAACGGGCATATGACGTTTCTACAACGTCGCGTCAACGCCATCTAGGTTTATGCGATTACACGGGCGTTTATGCGACGTTGTCTAAACGTTTTGTGCCCGCTGGGTTGTTTCAACGTTTCCATGACTACTTCGATATTGATTCGAAGTTCTTTTAACGTTCTCGTGCAGTTTTATCTGCGTTGGTATGACGTTGTTTCAACGAAGTGTATCATTACAATCCATCTACATTGATACGAAGATACCTCAACAGACTGGTTCAAGGCACTGCATCAACGTTAATACGGCATTCCCATGTTCTCTGTCATGACGATCCATCTACGCTGAGACGACGCTGATCCGATCTTGTATTTAATGATATTGAATCGACGTTACTATGACGTTTCAGTTTTGTGTGTCATGACATTCCATCTACGTTCATGCGGCGTTTTTTTCAACGTTTTGTGTTATTAAGTTCAATGTACGTTGATAATACGATGTATTAACGTTCTGCATCATCAATTTCCACCTACGTTGCTGCGGTGTTGCCTTATTGTGTGTGTCATGTTCCGTTTTCATTGATATACGTCGAGTTTCCCTACTTTCATCAACGTTGCTGCGGAGTTGTTTCAACGTTGTGTGTCTTAACGTTCTAAATACGTTGATACGAAGATGTTCCAACGCTTTGATCGAGTCATAACGTCCATTTATTCTAAAATAAAACAATAACGTTTATTTATTCTAAAATAAAAAAAAAGAGGATTTATTCTATCGACCCCACCCCTCCCCCCCCCCCTCTCTCTCTCTCTCTCTCTCTCTCTCTCTCTCTCTCTCTCTCTCTCTCTTTGTTTGCGTGGTAGATATAATGTATAAATGCACGTTGCATTTGTATCAAAATCATATAATCGTAACGATATTTATAATTACCAGATCTATATAATTATATAGGCATGCCATGTATACTGGTCCAATCCAAGGGCCTAATATTATTGAATAAGTTAATTATCTCATCTTGGCACAACTCCATTGAAGTGACATTGTTATACCCATTTTTTATAAATCTACAGGGGACGTTATCGGTCCGTCAGCTACCCTGACGGGTCGATAACAGCCCGCTATAGATTTATGTAGAATGCTTTCTGTGTAACTATGTGTACCTCTGGTAAGATTCAGACCAGCCTGTTCATCTGCCCCAGATGTCGCCAGGATCTTCGCTGCTCGCTTTGATAACGAGTCACTCAGCTACACCGCTGTTATTCCCTTGTCCGATGCATAACAGTTATACCCAGTGAAATCGATAACAACCTTTCCTCTGCTGATCCTCTTACGCGGTGACGTCACAAAGGGCGGTTAATATGTGAGTCAGTTATCGTCTAACATTCTTTCAGTGTATATCTTGGTGTATCGGCGTATTTTTTCGATTATTTTTCGGCTTTCGTTCAGGAAGAAAATAAACTAATGTTATAGCGATACAAAAAAAGGGTGTGCAGGTATGACTTTCGATTTTTACGATTTCGTAACAAGCGTTATTAAGCTAACTAGCATAAGCACTTTACTGGAAGACTTGGTACAGTCTAATACATGGACCGATGCGAATGTTACTGATTCAGACGCCGATATACCATGGCAAAATCGCAGAATCCTGCAGCCAATTTGGAATCTTCGCATCGGACGGGAGGACTTTTTCGCTTCGCCATTATTTCCCGTCTTTCTTTCAGTGACATTTTATTTTAGTCTCTGCACACCCTTTATGATCTTCGATCTCTGGGGCAAGAAATGGCACTGGATTCAGAAGTACAAGTTACAGCCAGAACTGGAAGTAACAGTTCCTCAAATCTGGGACACATTATCACTAACTTTCTGGAACCACGTGCTTTATGTTCTTCCGGCGGCTGTGGCACAATGGGTATGGACGCCACCTACCCCACTACCAGATTTGGCACCAACTCTTTTCGAATTCGTCTGGCATCAGTTAGCAGGCCTGCTCGTGTTTGATTTCCAGTATTACGTATGGCACTGGTCTCATCACTATTTTCGTATTCTGTACAGAAATATCCACGCTGTGCACCACCGCTACCACAGTCCCTTCTGCTGGGTAACACAGTACCTCCACCCCTGGGAGCTCATCACAGTGGGATTCCTTACTACAACGAACACCTGGTTTTTCAACTGCCATCCTCTAACAACCTGGAGTTACATGCTATTATCAATAGTGATCAGTGTCGAAGCTCATATTGGCTTTGACCTTCCGTTCATGATGAACAACTGGGATCCACTGGGTGTCATAGGCGGGGCGCCCAAACACGACATGCACCACCTGAAGCCACTCACTAATTTCGCACCGTTTTTCAATACTTGGGATAAAGTGTTTGGAAGCTTTTGTCCGGCGATGAAAGCTGGCGGAGTCAAACCAGCTGATTTAGTGGAATACGAACGAAAGGCAAAAGAAACAAAGAGAATGCGATGAGTTAGGAGCAGGTCTGATCGGTATATTCTCTATTGATCTCATGTGCCAAAGTTTGATTATTTAATATTCATTTTCGTTTGAGCCCGTGAGAAAACGTACCTTTTAACATGCACGCTCAATGAACTCAAATCAGCCTGCACATCCACTCAGTCTTATTATAGTCTTCTTTGTCCGCATGAAGAAACTTTGCATCATTAGCGAACCAAAATGCGCCCAGTGAAGATTTTGATCAGACTGCGCGAATGCAAAGGTACGTTTTCTAACGGAGTGGCTCATTTTGTCTACACTCACAAACCGTATTTATTGCCTCGCTTGCGGAAAAGGGTGACATAGGTGTTGCTTTCAGTTGGGATCGGGTCATATAAACTATAGACTGGCTCCAGTCTCCAGTGACTAAATATTTTTTTCTTATAATCCTGTTTGATAATCCACTTAAATAAAACGAAAAATAATAGGCTGGTCATTATATCAGTGACCAGCCTTTATAGACATGATACTATTTTGGTTAGTGGCCATGCTTTATAGTCATGATATTGCTATGGTTTTATTTTAGTAGATTATAAAACAAGATAATAAGGGAAAAAAATGTTACTGGAGACTGGAGCCAGTAAGCAAAACTGTTGCCATTATAATGTATTCTTCCGCTGTTTTAAGGGGAATGGTACATTTTCCGAGGAGGCAGTTCTGTCAGAGTTGTTTGCCTCTATGCCGAGAAATGTCTTGTCTAAAAGAAAATAAACTGTCTCCCTTGGGAAAATTCCTTCCATTGTAGAGTAGACCCTTTTCAGAAAGGGATTGCTGTGCAGGAAAGCAAATAATGTCAAAAATTATGCCTCCATTATGAAACTATCACGGTATCCAGTCCATTTAAAAAATGATGGCGATCAGGATTATTTCTCATCATCGTTTGACAATCCATGTGTTCGGTTTAACCCTTTCATCCCTACAGACCAATACAGAAACCTTTGCAAACAATGCACATCCAGATGACGGCTCGTGACGAGCCGTCTCATCAGGATCTACACTGTGCCATTCTGTAATTGATTTCGGCTGAAACCCCTATTTGCAACAATGGATGTGTCCAAATATAGCGATGGAAAAGTCGATGTCAGAAACTCGGGGGTGAAAGGGTTAATGCTAAAAAAAAATTTAAGCGGTACAGTACATATGTAATTTCGGTTGTCGTTTTTTGTTGTTTTTTTATGCGGTTTTTTTTTTTCGTTTTTTTTTTTTTTTTTTTTTTGTGCGTTTTTTTTTTTTGTTTTTTTTTTTTTTAATTTGGAAGTAGATAGAAAATGGTATTGGTTTTTAGATCTGGGAATGAATGAAATGGATTGTACAAATTTAACTCAGAATGGCTTTGTCAAACAATGCCAAAAAAATGTGTGTCATTTTATAAATAATAATAGATCTAATAATAATAATAATAACAAGACAAATGTCTGTTAGATATAAGATAAACATGATTACAGCAACAAGTTGTATTTTTGCTTTTCGTTGGATCGGTTAAGATTACTATTTTACTATTTAAAGATTTTACGTAGTGTTCAAACAGAGGGATCGAAAGATGAGATTTATGTGGTTTAAGTATTTTGTTGATATGGTGCAATGTCACCGCTAGCCTAGATTGCGGACCTACCAGCAGATTTATATCGTGGGCCAAAAACTAAATTTAGCTTAATTGAAGTATCCGTCCTACCCACCAACTTCTAACCCACTGGAAGTATTTTTTTTTTTTTTTTTTGCCATTTCAGAGCTTTTTTTTTTTTCTTCTTGAAAAAAAGAAATGTTTGCAAAGTGTTTAATAGAACTGATCTTTTGGATTTTTGACAAACAGTAAAGACCTTGATCAGACTACACAGATGCGCCGATTGATCTAGACCTACGCTTTCGCTATTCATGAGCGGATTTAGAAAGGGTTTGGGTTTCCGTCACTACCTCCCACCCCCTCCCTCCCCTCATAACCTCAAAATTTCATTTTTGGACACGTTTCCTTATACTTCTCTTCAAAAAGTCCCTTTTACTACCTGTGAATGTGTAAAATTGCTGTATGAATGGCAAACAGTGTAGACCCTGATCAGACGCCGCGTTCTGCGGCGTCTGATCTGGGTCTACACTGTTTGCTCAGGCCTTTCCGAATATGTAAAGTACGGTAATAAGATTAAATCGAACTCTCAGAAATCATCCTAGATCCGCTCCTGCTATTCGCATATAGCATCAGGGCCCAATTCCAATGTAATTCATCAATTACATACGCATATGTATCTTCTTTGTATCCGGTGATAATTTTCGAAAATCGGCCGGGGTTCTCTGCATTTTGTTGTCTTACAAATTTCGAAATCATAAAGTACAGATTTTAATGGTCAGTCCCATTGTGAGAGCCCACGAGATAGACGGTCTGTCTGATGCCGCTGCGGGTAGTACTGCTAGTATTTCGATGGGTGTTTTATGTGTTTTTTGTTGTTGTTGTTTTTTTGTTGTTTTTTTTTTGTTGTTGTTGTTGTTTTTTTTTGTTTTTTTTGTTTTTTTTTGCTTAATTTTTTCGCCCCGTTTACAGGTTTCTGTTCCAAGCAGAAATTCCACAATAAAATGATTAACCTTTTAATCCAATAAAACACCAACGTCTGGACTTGGTCAGGGGTGGGGATGTGGGAGGGGGGGTGGGGGGTACAGGGATGAAAGGAAGAAATGATTTTCTTTTATTAATTTGTTTATTGTGAAGGGGCGTGGCCGATCAGGCGGGCGGCCGGTGGGGTATGTTGTTGTTTTCGATTTAACATTTTTTCTGTTGGATCTTTGAGCACCTTGACACTCCACATTATTTTTTCTTCTTTCTTCGATATCATAGTAACAGTAAAATGGTTCCAGAAAATGTTATTCCAAACTACTTTATCTGCAGTTTATTTAGTTTTGGCAAGATCGTAAGCCTAACTCTGAAGTGCGAATTTTACCTCACAGTACCTTCATCACGAAAACATGCCTATATAATGTTGGCCCCCTTAAACCCCACTTTAATATCGTAAAACTGGGGTTTACAAGGGTATACATTATTTTTCTTATTTCTGCTCAAAAACATAGACTGTGGGTACGCGTTAGAACCACCTCGCCGAGGCGGTTCTAAATAGTACCCACAATCTATGTTTTGAGCAGAAATATGAAAAATGTCAGATTTTTTTTTTCTGATTATTTTCGTGTTTTTTTTTTTTTTTTTTTTTTTTTTTTTTTGGTAGTAAAATTTTCAGTATATTTAATAGGCTTGTTTTCGTAATGTAACGCTTAGCATGCAGGGTAAAACTTTCAGCAAACACATTCTGAAATATTTTCTAATTTTTCCCAGATAATAGGATTTGGCATAGCATTGTCTCCCCATCACGAAAACATACCTATATAATTTTGACCACCTTAAACCCCACTTTTATATAGAAAAACTGGGGTTTACAGGGGTAGTTATTATTTTTCTTATTTCTGCTCAAAACATAGGTTTAGGGTACTCGTTAGAACGCCTAATTGAGGCGATTCTAACGAGTACCCAGAATCTATGTTTTGATTAGAAATGTGAAAAATATCAGAATTTTTTATCTGAAAATATTCATTTTTTGGTGGTAAAATTTTCAGTATATTTGAATAGGCATGTTTTTGTAAAGTACGGAAACAATTTGTATGGAATATCAAATTCTATTTTACTGGAAAAATATCGTCATCAAGTCGTCTTCTGACTCTGCCCATTGCAAACTAAGTGTTAAAGTGGTTTATACTGTCAACTTAGTGCCCGGTTATATTGTTGTTGTTCCACCGACTGTTAATTATTTTTATTGCCAGTTAATATATTCTGCATGCGTATACATGTCTCTTTCGTCGAGATTGATCATAAAATATTTATTTCAATCATTCCATTACGCAAATTCAAGAAGGGCAGTTGTCAGTTTCTGACAAAATAATAAGCCTGTCTGAAAAGTATGGTTAGGTAAACTCCCAGCTAGCATTCTACGTAAATCTACATCGGGCCGTCATCGGCCCGTCAGCTACCCTGACGGGCCGATGACGGCCCGATATAGATTTACGTAGAATGCTGACTGGGACTGACCGGCTCGACTTGACCTTCATTGTGTTGACCGGGCCGTATAACTCCAAATCAGTCATGTCTCTTACATGTACCTCTAGTCAAAACCTGCTTCTTGGGCAAAATCAGCTGAGACAAATTCATGGTAAGTTTCTTATTTCTCAGGAAATAGATTTGGCATTTTTGTGTACATTATCTCTTTAGTATGCTATTTGTATGGAGTATGGCATGCTATTTTAAGTTAAAAAAAGAGAAGCTAATTAATTCAAAATATAATCAACTGAATTTTTACTCGGGATGCTTGGCGTTAACTCTTTCACTGCCATAGGCGGTAATAATAGGCTTTTGCAAACTGCATAGATCCAAATGAGCCATCTCATCTGGATCTACGCTGTTTGACACAAAACAGACGACAAATGTCGTCTGACTATAGATTGATTCAGAAATGAAACTTACACAAACTATAGGGGCTATAGTTATCCTTAACCCTTGTCCTGCTGAATAATTTAATTTAGTGTGTGTGTCACACCCTTTTCTGACTATCAACTAATCCAATTACTTGATATAATGTCTTCGTTCAGTTCTTAAACTACATGACAAACAGTGTAGATCCAGATCAGATGGCTTCTTCAGACAGACCCTATCTGATCTGAATACACACTGTTTGCAAAGGTAGAGGTTGTCGTGATCAGCAGGATATGGGTTGAACATTAAAATAATCGTTTACCATATCTGTTTCTGCACGCCGGTATAAATATACTAAATCAACTATTGTCATAATTGAATAACGTCATAGTTCACTTGTGACGTCCTCAACGTTGGGCTAACTTGACGTCTTTAAAAAAACAAAATGGCGTCCTGCACCACTGAAAAATCCACTCAAAAATTGCATAGTGATTTTCTGACCGTCGCCAGAAAATTTTGAAAAAAAAAAAAATAGAGGTAAATTCATTTTTTTTTTTTTTTTTTTTTTTTTTCGTTTTGTTTTTAAATTGTAAATTAAGAGACTGGCAACATACTTTATATATCTTTTGCGCAGGAAACTGGAACGCATGTCCACAAAAATGGTGATATTAGACTATACAGTCGAACCTCAATGGCTCGCACATCTTTGGGACCATGGAAATTCGTTCGAAACATGGGTAGTTCAAGCCACTGAGGGTTAATCATGGCACCAGTTTTCAGGAAGCAAATAGCGATAATTTAGGGAAATCTTTTCGATTTTCTACACAATGATTGTACTTGGAGAGTACTCATTAGAATCGCCTCATCGAGGCGATTCTAATGAGTACACACAACATACAATTCCATGATACAATAAGAAAAACATCTCTAAATATTTGTTTTCGTGAGCTATCGGAAGAATTTTGTAGGCACTGAAAAAAGAGTTCGAATCATCCACAGTAAACGAGCCGTCCTTGTTCGAGCCATTGAGGTTATACTGTAGTTATTTTTTTCAGGGTTTATTCATTCCCTTAACATCATTTTACGTGTCTTACATTCCAAATGAAGAACTGGCAGAATATGATTATATGTACTATATAAATTATGTAGAGATGGTAGAAAATCAGAAATATAAGGCCTTTACTCTTAGTAAGCTGTGGTAAAATTCAGCAGATGACAAATTGATGATATTTTTCTTATTTGTTTTTTCCTCAGAAAATTGGATTTGATATTTCATGCAAATTGTTGGAGACACTTTGCATGAAATGTTTAATACTCCTTTTTGGGGAAAAGTAAGAAAAATATATTTAAGAAAGTCTTCCGTTGAATTTTTCACCCAGCATGCTAAACGTTAAAATGTGTTTTTCATTATATGTAGGTTAATTTGTATTTTATCAGTGCACATGATTATAATGCAGTCATGACGTTCTGCTAAATGTGTACATATCTTTTTACTCTATTAACACAAGCAAACAGTGTAGACCCTGATCAGACGCCGCACTTGTGCGGCGTCTGATCAGGGTCTACACTATTTGCCACCCATCCAGCAGTTTTAAAAACATCAGCAGTTAGTAAATTTTACTTGTCTAAGTTTTTTCAGGCCAAGTGTGGTAAGAAATTAAGTTGACCTAGTATTTAGGATGAATAGGTACCTTGGCCTTAATTGTTCTCTGGCTTATTTTTGCTTTGTTTAACTGTCATTATGAAAACATGCCTATTCAAATATATTGAAAATTTTACAATTTTACAACCAAAAAAGGAAAATTTTCAGATAAAAATTCTGATAGTTTTCATATTTCTGCTCAAAACAAAGATTGTGGGTACTCACAATCTATATTTTTTAGCAAAATAAGAAAAATAATATATACCCTTTTAAACCCAGTTTTACTATATAAAAGTGGGGTATAAGGGGGTCAAAGTAATATAGACGTGCAATTTAACTGAATTTAATTGACGTCTTTTCCTGATGTCAATAGTGCATACGCACTTATATTGCATGACTTCACAGCTATACTGTCAAGTAGTTTGTGTATTAATAGTTAATACAGTAGAATCATTTGGACCTCACCATGAGAAAATGTGTGTTAGGGTCATATGCGAACACTAAAGATCCAGATCAGCCAACGGACAAACTTCTTTGTGTGTACCCTTGTGTATTCTACAGTATCCCTGGATGATGTAAGCTGGCAGCGAGGGCCCTTATCAGACTGACCAAAATGACCCGATTCTGTTCACTTCGCAACTATTCGACGAATCATTTTCGTTAGACTGTCACTCGTATCCGCACCATTACGAAAACATGCCTATTCAAATATATTGAAAATTTTACAACCAAAAGAAGGAAAATTTTCAGATAAAAAATTCTGATAATTTTCATATTTCTGCTCAAAACATAGATTGTGGGTAGTCATTAGAACCGCATCGGCGAGGCGGTCCTAACGAGTACCCACAATCTTTGTTTTTGAGCAGAAATAAGAAACCCACTGTTAACCCCAGTTCTGCTGTATAAAAGTGGGGTTTAAGAGGGTCAAAACTATAAAGGCTTTTTTTCGTGATGCAGTCTGATCAATTCCTTCATTCCTTCATTGCCCGATAACAAAATCCTTGGCTACTGAAGAATATATTGGTGTGTAGTAAAGACCCTTACAATATCAGCTTGTGCAGCCTCACTCACTATTAATCTTGTTCTTTACTGTGGCGCACCAATAACATCTTTTCTCATGGTGCTGCTCATATTTTATTCATGTTTTGACTGGTGGTATATGAATTAACCGGGCCACAGCAAAACCAACGCATTGCCCCGGGGGTGAAATTATGTACGTCTACAGCTCTAAATCAGGTGCTTTTCTGACATAAAAGTGTAGGTGTTTGTTTTATTTCTGTACGAAAACATATGTTGAGGCCTGTGTAATGAGTACCAACAATCTACGTTTTCCTGAAAAAATAAGAAAAAAAAAATACCTTGTTACATCGCTTATGCAGAGCTTTGTCTACCATGATAACTTGAGCCGGGCACTAACATTTCCTACAATGCATGTGCGTCCAACGAAGACTCGGATTAGCCTATGCATCCCCGAAGTCTGATCAGTCTTCCAACATCCTTTGGTTAGCGAATGCTCCAAAGCGTCTTCATTGAAGGTGGACAGCAAAGATGCATCCGCGCAGTCTGATCTATGTCTTTGCTGGGCGCACATGCAGTCTTTACAAATTTATTGAATACACTCAGTACATGACAAACATGTAATGAGGTAGAAAATACAAAAGTACAAATTAATTTGTAGGAACACGGAAGTAATGTGCCCCGGCTCAATTGAACGAACTCACGGTGTAGTTTTTAATAGAAGTTATGAAGCAGTCTAGGCACCAGGCGTTCCACATAAATTCACCCCGCAGGCAATAATGTAAACTGGCTCCAGTCTCCAGTGACTAAATATTTTTCTCATAATCCTGTTTGATAATCCACTAAGATAAAGCCCAAAAATATGATGACTATAAAGCCTTTATAGTCACGATATTACTTTGGTTTTATTTTAGTGGATTATTAAACAGATTATAAGAAAAATTATTTTGTCACTAGAGACTGCAGCCAGTCTAACAATAATGTTGATCTGGGCTTTCGCTTGTCACATATAAAAGCTTCCATTCGCAAAAAAATCGGGCGGCGGAGGCCCAGATCAACATAAACCAGCGCAGTATAAGCAGGACCGCCATTTGCGAACACCACCTGTAGTCGAGATACAGAAAAGATTCTATTGAGACTGCGAATATACGCCTTTTGTTGTTTGTATATGTTCAGTAGACTCCCTAATTTAATCATGTTGTTGATTAGTTTTTGTGATATGCCTCTGCTCACGTACTCATCCATAGCACCAGATAAGTTTTCATTAGTATTGATATTGTTTTTTTTATTTCTCCACGAAAATATATGTTGTGGTACTCATTAGAAGCGCCTCGTCGAGGCGCTTCTAATGAGTACCCACAACATATGTTTTCATGGTAAAATAAAGAAAAATAATTACTTTGATAACCCTCTTACCTAGAGCTATGATTCTTACATGTACATTATACATGACACTTGAAAATCAGTGATATACTGTTATTGATCCATGTGATTTTAACCTTTAAAGTGTTAATCGCAGCTGCAGCAGACAACATTTTATTCTTTATTTTTTATTTATTTATTTATTTATGTTTTGTTTTGTTTTATTTCATTTCATTTTATTCTGTTTATTTTGTTTTGTTTTGTTTTGTATTTTTCAGCGAAAATAAGACTTGATATTTCACGTGAAAGCAATCGATTCACATAAAATGCCAGATCTTATTTTCTCTGAAAAATACATATCAAAACGAGGCAGACGACTCACGTGAAATGTCATCTACTCTTATATTCTCAGCAAAACACAAAACAAAAACAAAATCAAATGTCGCCTGCTGCAATATTACTTAGTTCTTTAAGGGTTCACCATATGGCCGCACTTGTCATCGATTTTCTTCCATTTTCAATATGACTAAAACATGACAACGAATTTATAACCGCTTGCAAAGTAGTCTGACAAAAAACGAATTTTAAAAGAAATTTAGATATATATGGATGAAATATTTTTTCTTTATGCTGTGATTAAGATGTTACCTTCATAATTTGACCAATCTATGATTGTATGATTTTTTATATTTATATGAGTAGCCATCCCCGCCCCTGGTCGATCTTTCTTTTCAAGGAATGCCAAGTCGGATAACTGACATGAAAAAGTCCCCCCCCCCCCTTCCCTCCCCCACACCCCTCGCCCCGCCCCTCCATCCACCCGTTCAAAATGTGCCCTAATATTGTGGGTAGCTATACAGCATTACAGTATCCATTGACTTTATAACTGAGCATCGAAGGCCATGATCGGCCTCCGTGAATGATCAAAATGTGCGAATGCGAAGGCTGATTTGGGGCTGTGTTGCCCGCAGATGAGTAAGAGACACTTTTCTCAGGATGCTCAACATTTTACGTATTTGTTTTGTGTTTTTTGTTTTGTTTTGTTTTTTTTTGTTTTTTTTTGTGTGTGTGTTTTTTTTGTGTTTTTTTTTTTTTTTTTTGTGTGTGTGTGTTTTGTGTGTGTGTGTGTGTGTGTGTGTGTGTGTGTGTGTGTGTGTGTGTGTGTGTGTGTGTGTGTGTGTGTGTGTGTGTGTGTGTGTGTGTGTGTGTGTGTGTGTGTGATGGATTACAATCCCGGTGTCGAATGGTGTTACAGAGAAAATAACTCAATTTCTCACAACTTGCCAAAATCAAATTTGTGAGCATTTAAAAATTAATATGTCAATTATTATTATTATTATTATTATTATTATTAGTTCATGGTTTGAGTAACTATAGCATTATTGTGTTTGTTTTTTCTTTAGTCTGCATGTGTGCGTGCGTGCGCGTGTGTATTTTTTATCTTAATGATTTCGATTGACATTGTTATATTTTGGTTGGTTGTTATACTATTGATGTTGTTGTTAATTCGAATTGACATAATTGAGACAAAGCGTTAGAGAAGACCGGGTCTCCGGAGCATATATATACGAACAGCAGAGTCCTAGATAATGTGCGCATGCGCACAGTGATCCAGAACATCGCTGATCGTCTGTATGTTCATCAGAATCAATAAAATGATTCTGAAAGGGAATGACGAAAGCTCTGGTCCGAAGACCCCGCTTCTCATCTTAGCGTACATACAGTGCAGACCCAGATCAGACGCCGCAGAATATGGCGTATGATCAGGGTCTACACTGTTTGCCATTCACTCAGTAGTTTTTAGACACCTTAACAGGTAATAAACTGGACTTGTTCAAAATTTAGAATAAATTGTTAATTCGAATTGCGCGTATAGCGCGGTTCAACTGAACCGCATATTCATTTTTTTGTTGGACACAATCAGGCTAACTTTCAAAACAGAAAATCAAAATTTTAGTGTATATAGACTATTGAAATTCATGTGCACTGTACTTTCCGTCTGTCAGAAAATCATAGCATGGTTTCACAATACTTGCAACCCAGCTTGCAACAGAATTTCTTGTCTACAGAGGCTGATAAATATAGATGTCATTTTGCGTGCAGTGTTGCAAAAAGCTACCTATATGCAGTTTTTTTCCTGGCGGTTCTGTTTTCTAAGAAAAAAAAACACTTATTTATTTAGTCTCAAGCTACTAGATTTGTATATTCAATTTAGTAATGTTTTTTTTAATTATTAGATGTTTACTGGTACGCTGTTCCATTGCACATGGCATTTAGTATGCCATAGTCCTCTACTGACTGCAGTGCCGTTGATGGGACATTAAAATAGGAAACGGCCATATATGTTGCTCTTCTCCAGAAACATATGACACGAGCTCGTTCTGTGCAAACTGACGCAAGATTCCGGTTAACATTTTCAAATATTTTTCTGTGCAAACTGACGCAAGATTCCGGTTAACATTTTCAATTATTAAAAAAGTGTTTTACTTTTTTTTTTATAAATTCAAAGAAACATTGAATCTGTTAAAGCAGGTTCACACAATATGTACAAATATAGAGAAAAAAAATCACTTTAATGTGAACGGATACACCTGACTCCGAGGTTATAAAACTTTGAAAAGCCAGTATTTTTCCCATGACATTTGTCCCGTTAGTAAATCTCAAATTACTAACAATTGCTAATTCTTTCTTGCTAAAAAAGAGCTGAGGATGAAACTTTCTCTTCTTATAAATATGAAAATGCCAACAATTGTTGGTATTTTCATATTTATTAGCCGGGAAAATTTCATGCTTAGCTAAGTTGAGCATTTAGAAAGTTTTATAACCTCGGTATGGCCGTGGTACTTTTTTCTGTCATTTTACAAGGGAGATACAAGGGAGATAACTTTTGTTAATTTGTTGCTTTCCTGCATATAAATCCCCTTCTGAAAAGGGGTATACCCCAAAAGGAAAGAATTTTCTTCCAAAGGGAGCAGATTGTTCCTTTCTTTTAGGGTAGTCCGCGCTTTCAGAAGGGAAGTTAAACATGACTGACGTAGTTACCTCCCCTGAAAGTACTCCATTCCGCTTAAGTTCTCTATTGGCGTTATTAAAATGGCACTTTTTCATTCGGGTAGCCCCATAGATCGAAGCTTTTAATTATAATTAATTGATCTCTGTGGTAAAACCAGCATATTCCCGTGTGCATATATGTACAAGGAAGATCTACACCAGCCTCTGCATCACTCCTGTCTGGATCTTGGGGTACGGAATTTTTTAGCCTCTGGGACAAAGATTTTGCTTAATGAAGGTGGTCTATAAGACAGGTTTGACTGTATTTCCACTCATTCGACACGTCTTCACAAATCCCCTTGGGAGTTGAACCTTAACCCTTGTCCTGCTGAACCCAGATAAACACTGCCTTTGCAAACAGTGTAGATCCAGATCAGTTGGCTTCTAAGAAGCCAACTGATCTGGATCTGCACTGCTTGTCATCAAGTATTCAAATTTGTATCAGCACCCTAAATCAAGTAATCTGATGGGCTGAAAATCAGAAGTTGGCTGGTATCTTAATTTATTCAGGAGGACAAGAGTTAACTTTTCGTCTACGGGTGTTGTTGTTGTTGTTGTTGTTGTCTTTTTTTTTCAAAATTTAGAGACCAGCTGGATGCATAGGCTGACATGAGTGTTTGCTGGGAAAATGTTAATTTTACCACAAAGATGCCACATATACTGTGATGTGATATATTTATAATCTGAGGGAGATCGGTGTAGTTTGATGTTGTCCATGTTTTAGATCTTGAGAAACCAGGCATGTTGTGTCCACCGTTTCTGTCTGGGGTTTGACTTGGTAATGACGCGTCGTCTCCACAAGACGCCGATGGCCACATCACCTTTAGATAGACATGATGGACGGAAGATGCAGGCTTTCTTTGATCTATGTGGTGCAGTAGGCAATGCAATTTTCTAATTTGTACATTGCCCTTTTTTCATTTTTGGTTTGTTTTTGTTTTCGCTTTAATATGAAATATTGTGTTTTTTGATACATAATAGTTGTCAGATGCATATTTGAGCCGCAACGTAAGAAAGTATACCTTCCGGATTGTGCGCAAAACAAGGACTCAAATCAGCCTGCGCATCCGCACAGTCTGATCGGAGTCTTTATTTTCCGCTTGACGATACTTTGCAGCCTTTGCTATCTAAAATGCGCGCAGTGAAGATTCTGATCAGACTGCGCGAACGCGCAGTCTGATCTGAATCTTCGCTGGGCGCACATATCCAAAGGATAATTGCAGTGATTTCCTCTTTTTCCTCTGAAAATATGAAGTGATTTCATTAAAACCAGTTTCTACAGAAATGTGACTGGCGAGAAAGAAGGGATCTTATATCATATGCAGGCAAAGAAGATTCAAAACAACCTGCACAATCGCTGAGTCTGATCAGGGCATTCATCGTCAGCGTACAGGATCATTGGATTCTGTAGAATATATCGGCGAACTGAGATGTCCCTAGTCAGACTGCGCGCATGCGCAGCTTAACTGATTTAATTTACGCTTCTGATCGCATATGAAATAAGGATCCTTTTCTCACGTCAAGTACCAAATACTAAGCTTGATTTTTCAGAGAGCCAGTTGTCTCCAATAGCGAAGAAATGTTAATGGCTATTGTACAAATTGTGAACTTTTTATTTTGTCTATACTTTTGTTAGCAATAAATTCAATTATACAAATTACTCTACTGAACAAATTACCAAATTACTGAACAAATTATATGACATATTAGTACTCAAAGTGTGAAAAATGTTTGCTAAACATTGTTTTATGATTTGCGAAAACTACAACTTTATGTGTGAATTCGGACAAAAATTACTAGTATTTATTCGGTGCTTTATTTTTGTTAAAAAATTGAATGTCATCTGAACAGCGGACAGTGTAGACTTATCTTGCTGGCATATGTGCAGGTCAGTCTGGGTCTGCGCTGTCCGCATGTGAAGTTTTGCAGAATTTTTCTAAGTCATCTGTCTCCTTGATCGTGTATTTTTCTGATGTCTGTACTGCATGGAACTATTCCCCACAATGCAACGAATCTTGAACACGTTTACTCTGACGGTCAGTTTCTCCACAGGCGCTGAAGTCAGTCGACCTTCAGCAATCCTGGGGTATCAATTTTGTTTTCAATTTATGCTACACGTATTGTAAAAGGCGGCACCGTCTTCTTCGCCTTTGATGAGACTGACCATTTAGTTTAGAATAATCTGCAGCTTAACCCATTAAGTTCCAAGCAAAATCGTAGCAGATGACATTCTAGTTTTTCTTAAGTATTTTTCAGAGAAAATAAGGCTTGCCATTTCATGTGAATTGTCTGTCTAGTAATTATGTAGATATTTTTATACAGTGACACGAATTTGGTGTTATTATGACGCGTAATCGCGCACGTTGTGCAATTATGCTGATGTGACATCAGCCGTGTCCTTTATTATGACCAAGAGACCTTTTTGAACCGGGCCGCTGGAAAATGCAAACTACTGTATGACCCTCGGAGATGACCTTTATGTCACACGAAGGCCCACTTATATTCTACAGTATGCAATGCCAATTCCAATATTCGATCCATTCTTTAGTGATTCTGTCAGCGAGCAACGAGGCCCTTGCGCAGGCTGATCTGGGCCTTTGTTGCCCGAATATGCGGGAAGGGCTCTTTTCTCGTGTAAAGACCCGTATATAATAATCGGATATTCTCGAGTAATGCATTTACAGACTGGACGACAATTTGTATGCACGGTGTCTGTGTCTGGGCGAGGTGACCTAGTTATGAATTATAACTAGACACCGTTTCAAAGCCAAACCAGTAGTCCAGTAAAACTAATCCAGATTTATCTGGCGCTGCCTCAATGTGACTCAGTTGCCTGGCAGCGTTAAAAATCTGTAAAACTGAGTAATGCATTTGTAATGATTAATTAGTATGATAATGGCCAGAACAAGCCTGCGCATTTTGACATACGCAGGTCATACGAGGGTGTAAAAAACGCTATAAAAATATTGTGAAGCAGTTTCAAGTTCACCAGCGCTCCGGCTCAAGTTTTAATTAAATGTTTTATGTTGATACGTGGATTTCTAATCGGTTAATGAGTCCATTTTTATGTTCTATTTTATCTCAAGTAAAACCTATATGATTATGTGTATACATGTGTGCTTGCATTTTTTGTTTTTAACTTAGAAAATATGTCACAATTTAGAACATTATAGATGGTTTCGCCTTTATCTAAATGTCCTATTAATAAAGGCATTAGGTTCGGGTTTTATTTTGCAAAGGAGCCGGGGCACAGCATTCCCCACAAGATTGCATTGCGCCGAGCGAAGACTCAGATCAGCTTGCGCATCCGCGCAGTCAGGCCTGTCTACAAAGGGCACTGTGTGGGTAGCCAAGGGTCTTCAGGGGGATAGCGAAGACTGAACAGCCGGCGCGGATGCGCAAGGTGATCTGAGTCTTCGCTGGACGTACATAGTCTGGTAGGAAGTGCTGTGCCCCGGTTCAAATTATTCTAACGGCGTCTGAGATTGGTATACGCTTCTGTTCTTTGAGATGGAACAAGGCTTGAGTCCTGTTGGTTTTATAATGACGTGTTATACATAACGCTGAGGTAAAACCAAGATTCAAGAGACCGTGAACATTTCCTTCTTACAATGTACAATAATAGCTTTGAACATACAGACAGTAGTAGTATCAACATTTTATGCAAATGATGATTGGGGTCAGTTGCCAAACCGCCACTACATTTAACATACCACATTCCGACTTTACTACCAACCTAATAACTACCTAACAAAAAGTTCCCTGCTAACGCTGATAACGCTAAATTCTGCATTCAAACATATTAGCATTATACACTCTGATGTTTGTAAATATAGAATAAATCAACAAAATAAAAAAAACAACTTCAGCTGTTTGAAGACAGATAAGCGCGCCAAATGTACAGCGTTGGGTAAAAAGTATAACTCGAGCCGCGGTCCTATTAAAGACCGAAAAGGACCGACAACGGGCTCAAGCCTATTAGCACTCATCAGTCCCCATCATCACTCTCAATATTTTGGTTCACTAAGGGACAAGTAACTGCGTACCTCCATATTCCATCGTGTGATTTGACTTATTGTTTCTGGTTATGTTCAGTCAAACGTCTGGTTGAAAAATTAAGCTTGAAGAAAAAAGTAAAACGTAAACAAGGATATAAACGATTCTGCAGATGCGCTGAATCCATAAAGTTCACGGAAGCCTGTACTCAAAGTGTCAAAATTAAATGTTAGCAGACGACATTACAAAACGTATTTCTTATTTTTCGGAGAATCAAGGAATTAGCATTTCATGTAAACCATGAAATTTCAAGTCTATTGTCTCTGAAAGACAATTTTGTCATCTGCTATGTCATGATAAGCGTTCCGCGCTTGCGCAGTTCGATATGAGTACGCTTTTCGCACCATCTCTGGCACTCACAGAACATAAATAGTATACGGTGCAGACCCAGACTGGGTCCTGCAAATGCACAGTACGATCTAAGACTTCTCTTTTCACATGTGAATTTGAAGACACTTTTGCGGCGATTATCAGTACTTGACTAGTTGGCAACCTAAGGGGTAATCGGTTCACGGTCTCTGTATGTTTTACGTTAGAGTAACCCATTGGTTTTTATAATGACGAATTGCTTGAATTTTGATGTAAAAACCAAGTAATGAATTTCTGGTACATGTGCAAGGGAAGTATCTCCAGGTAGCCTGGCATGACGTAGACTTTTAATATTAAGAGTAAATGCACAATGTTATTAGTAATCGTAATAAAACTCTATAATATATGTTGCCTTTGGAAAAAAGAACGCACAAAAAAAAAACGAAAATCGAGGTCACGGTTTCATTGAGCCTCTTCATAACCCTAGCTGTTGGGACAGACTGGCCCGGGCAAACAGTGTAGATCCAGATCAGACGCCGCAGAATGCGGCGGCGTCTGATTAGGGTCTTCACTGTTTACCACTCATTCAGCATCATCTTAAATACATCAGCAGGTGGTATGAACTTGGTCAAATTTTAGGACAAGTATGGTAAGAAATTGAGATGTCCCAATATTTAGGTTAAATAAGATGTGAGAGTTGATACAAAACTGGACTGTTCGGCACATGCACATCGATTTTAAAAACGCAAGTGCAGTTTGAAAATAAATTCATCATCTTTCTTCCTTTTGGGAAATATTTGAATAATTTCTTCCTCTGTTTCTGTTTTAATGGAAATACATTCCTTGTCGTGTACAAGATTAAGTGTGAGTTGCAAGTTTCCGGTTTCTGTGTCACGTGGTACAACGCTGGCTGACTTGGCAGAAAGCGTTTTCTAACGATTTATGCATCTGCAAACACACAAGATTGCAGCAACGTCGTTTCAGCTCGACGTTGCGACGGTGTGAGTTTGACCTATTCTGAGCTGCAGATTTTTTTCATTTCGAAAGCGCAATATATCTACAACCATTTAAAGCCGAATAGTGCACAACCGTTCAAAGCCAAGTTAGCGTGTTATGTTACTTAGTGAAGAAACTAGAAATTATAGACGTTTTAACACATGTACATAGATCATTTTCTTTCCATTATTTACATGTCTTACATGAGTTTTTTGTGCAGTATAGAATGATAAAAAAATAACAATATTAATATATCATTAATTGTTTTTATTTTTCTCGTTTCGTAATTTGTATTAATGCTTGTGAAATTTTGAAATAGCAGGCAGTACAGTAAAATTCCGCTATTAACCCTTTCATCCCCGAGCTTATGAAGTGGGCTCTTCCATCTTTGTATCTGGTCAGAACCATTGTTCCAAATAGGGGTCTCAGTCATAAATAAAAACAGAATGGCAAACAGTGTAGATCCTGATGAGACGGCTCATTATGAGCCGTCTCATCAGGATCCACACCGTTTGCAAAACCTTTGTTTTGGTCTGCTGGGCTGAAAAGGTTAAGAGTTAAAGAACACATTTGGGACTACATGAAGTGGTCTTACTAGTGAGGTGGTCTTAATATTGAAAATGAAATAATAAGAAAGAAGCCATTTTGGACTGCTTAATTGCGGAGTGGTCTTAATTTGAAGTAGTCTTAATAGCTGAATTTTACTGTATTGTTAATGGCTCTTTATTTCATACATTCCGGCCTTTGGTGGCTCAGTTGGATGCGCGTCCGACTGGTGGTCAGGAGATTTCGGGTTCGACCCCCGCCGGACCGGCAATATTCCTTCGTGGAGATTGTTCATGAAATATTTTCAGCGGTCATTCTCTTCCTTCCGCTGATTCAAGAAGGGCACTTGTCGGTTTCCGGCGAAAGAATGTGCGCAATACTGGTTAACAGCTTGGAGGACTAAGTCTGCCCTGTAAAAGCGTGGTTGGATAAGACGACATGACCCCACTGGGTTGACTGGGCTGTAAAACCTCAACACAAACAAACACAAAATTATTTCATACATTTGAAAGAAATGTGTTAGCAGAAACAGAAAAAAGGATGCAATAATAAACTTTGTGCTGACATTGACTTTGTTTCGATGTGTACTCAGAGGATAAATAATATTTTAACAATGTATCAATGTCGATTAAACATGGGAGGCGAACCGTTGCAAATGTTTATATTTCTGTGGAAAATCTTTACTCTCAATAAAGTCAGTCTCTGTAGGGGGATGTATCTTTTCAGAAAAGATTCTCTGCGCGTTGTCACAAACTGACTTCCAAAAGGAATGATGAATTATAACGAGCAGCAGCAAGGAACATAGGGACTTAACGCATATTTGCGAGCAGTGAATGCTCTGATCAACCTGTCCACTACGCAGACTGATCTGTTCGGCGCTTTTTATGTCAGAGAGAATGGATTCATTTTCAGGGGAGGCAGCCTATGAGATTGTTTTCATTCCCTTCTTAACAAGGGTCTATACGAATAGAAAAGAATTAGCTCCCAAGGGGAACAACTTAGTTCCCAAGGGGAGCAAATTCTTTCTTTTTTAGAGTAGATCCCTTTTCAGAGGGGACTTGGTTTGTCGAAACGCTAACAGGAAGTTACAAATGTTGTCTCCCTTTTTAAACATTACAGAAAAACTACCAAGTGTATCCAGCCCCCTTAAAGATATACCGTAATTACCCTAAGTATTGGGACAGATAGGCCTTTGCAAACAGTGTAGATCCAGATCAGACGCCGCGGAAAGCGGCGTCTGATCTGGGTCTACACTGTTTGCCATACATACAGCAATATTTTAGGACACATCAAGAGGTCTATTTCTGGACTGTTTCAAATTTTAGGACAAGTATGGTAAGTAGATAAGGTGTCCAAATACTTAGGATAAATACTGTATTTTAGGACAAGTATGGGAAGTAGGTAAGGTGTCCGAATACTTAGGGTAAATACTGTATTTTAGGACAGGTATGGGAAGTAGGTAAGGTGTCCCAATACTTAGGGTAAATACTGTATTATAGGACGAGGATGGTAAGTAGATAAGGTGTCCCAATACTTAGGGTTATTACGGTAATGCACTGACAGAAAGAGAAGGTGCGGATGTTAAAGCTGGACTTTTCGCCATTCGCCTATCTGTTAAACCTATTTCTTGTCTGACGTAGATCTCTTCAAACGCATGCACTGGTAATAACATGGGAATTGACACATGAAAAATGCGATTTCACCAATCAAATCATTTGAATTTTCTGTTACATATTACCGTCTTTATCCAAATCGCTGGAACACATTAACTCATTACCATACTTGTCCTAAGTATTTGGACACCTTAAGTCATTTCCACACTTGTCCTAAGTATTTGGACACCTTATCTCATTTCCGTACTTGTCTAAGTATTTGGACACCTTAACTCATATCCATACTTGTCCTACGTATTTGGAACACCTTAACTCATCATTACTATACTTGTCCTAGGTATTTGGAACACCCTAACGCATTACCATAATTGCCCTATGCATTTTGAACCTCTTAACTCATTACCATACTTGTCTTAGTATTTGGACACATTAACTCATTGCCACACTTGTCCTAGGTATTTGAACACCTTAACTCATTACCTTTCTTGTCTTAGTAATTGGAATACCTTAACTCCTAATCACACTTGTCTTAGTATTTGGACACCTTAACTTATTACCATACTTATCCTAAGTATTTGGACACCTTAACTCCTCACTTTACCTGTCTGGGGTATTTTGAACACCTTAACTCATTAACATACTTGTCTTAGTATTTGGACATCTTAACTCATTACCATATTTGTCTTAGTATTTGGACACCTTACCTGATTACCATACTTGTCTCAGTATTTGGACACCTTAACTCATTACCATACTTGTCTCGGTATTTGGACACCTTAACTCATTACCATACTTGTCTAATAATTTGGACATTAACTCATTACCGTACGTGTCCTAAATATTTGGAACACCTTAACTCATTACAATACTTATCCTAGGTATTGGGATACGTTAACTTCTAACCATACTTATTTTAGGAATTTGGACACCTTAACTCCTTACCATACTTGTCCTAAGTATTTGGAACATCTTAACTAATTATCATATTTATCCTAGGTATTGGGACACGTTTATTTCTAACCATACTTGTCTTAAGAATTTGGTCAGCTTAACTCGTAACCATACCTGTCCTAAGTATTCGGGCACGTTAGCTTCTAACCATCATAGTCCTAAGAATTAGGACACCTAAACTCATTACCGTATTTGTCTTAGTATTTGGAACACCTGAACTCATAACCATACCTGTCCTAAATATTCGGACACGTTAACTTCTAACCACCACTGACGTAGATATTTGAACACCTTAACTCATTACCAAACTTGTCTTAGCATTTGGAACATCTTAAATCCTAACCATACTTGTCTTAGTATTTGGACACCTTAACTTATTATTATACTTGTCCTAAGCATTTGGACACCTTAACTCACCACCGTACTTGTCTAGGATATTTGGAATACCTTAACTCATAACCGTACTTGTCTTGGTATTTGGACATCTTAATTTATTACCATATATGTCCTACTTGTCCCAAGAATTTTGACACCTCAACTCCTTACCACACTTGTCCTAAATATTTGGAACACATAACTCACTATTATACTTATCCTAGATATTGGGTACACGTTATCTCCTAACCAATTTGGACCCCTTAACTCCTTACCATACTTGTCCTAAGTATTTGGAACAATTAACTCAGTACTATACTTATCCTAGGTACTGAGACACGTTTATTTCTTACCATACTTGTCTTAAGAATTTGGTCAGATTCACTCAAAACCAAACCTGTCCTAAGTATTGAGACACGTTAAGTCCTAATCATCATTGTTCAAAGAATTTACTCATTACCATACTTGTCCTAAGAATTTGGACACCTTAACTCATTACCATACTTGCCCTATTTTTTTTTTTTTTTTTTTTTTTTTTTTTAACTTAACTCATTACCATACTTCTGAGAATTTGGATACCTTACCATACTTGTCCAAAATTGTTTGGACACGTTAACTGCTCACAAGTATGTGGACACCTTAACGCCTTACCATACTTCTGTTATGTATCTGAACATCTTGACTCATTACCATACTTGACCTAAGTATTGGGACACGTTAACTCATAACCATACTTGTCCTTATAATTTGGACACCTTAGAATCTTTGGCTATTATGGAATGCGCTGACTGAAAAGGTCCTGATCCTTTTACGCGGATATTCAAGCCACTGTGGACTTTCGTATTTGCATATCTGTTGAACTTATCTCTTGTCTTACGTGTTTCTTTTAAAACACTGTGAAATCATGGGAATAGACATATAAAATGTGACACCTAAACTCATTACCATACTTCTCCTAAGTATTGGGACACGTTAACTCCTAACTATAATTTTCTTAAGTATTTGGACATCTTAACGCCTTACCGCACTCGTCATAAGGATTTTAACATCTTAACTCCGTACCATACTTGTCCTAAGTATTTGGACTTCTTCACTTCTTACCATACTTGTCATAAGTATTGAGATATTTTAACGCCTTACCATACTTGTCCTAAGTATTTGAACACCTTAACTCCTTACCATACTTGTCCCTAGTATTGAGACACCTTAACTCTTTATCATACTTGTCTAAGCATTGCGATACCTTAATTCCTTACCATACTTATCATAAGTATTTGGACACTTTAATTCCTTACCATAGTTGTCTTAGGTATTGGGACACCTTAAATACTTTCTATGCTTGTCTATGTGTTGTATTTGGGCATCTTAATTCCTTACCATACTTGTTCTAAGAATTTAAACAACTTAACTCCTTGCCAAACTTGTCTTAAGTATTGAGACACCTTTACTCTTTATCATACTTGTCCTAAGTATCTTGACACCTTAACTCCTTATCATACTTGTTCTAAGTATTTAGATAACCTAACTCCTTATCATAGTTGTCCTAAGTAATATGACTACTGAACTCCTTACCATTCTTGTCCTAAGTATTGAGACACCTTAACTCCTTATCATACTTGTCCTAAGTATCTTGACACCTTAACTCCTTATCATTCTTGTTCTAAGTATTCAGATAACCTAACTCCTTGTCATAGTTGTCCTAAGTAATATGACTAATAAAGTCCTTACCATTCTTGTCCTAAGTATTGAGACACCTTTACTCCTTATCATACTTGTCCTAAGTATTGAGACACCTTAACTCCTTACCATACTTGTCCTAAGTATTGAGACACCTTAACTCCTTACCATACTTGTCCTAAGTATCTTGACACCTTAATTCCTTATCATACTTGTTCTAAGTATTTAGATAACCTAACTCCTTATCATAGTTGTCCTAAGTTATATGACTACTAAACGCCTTACCATTCTTGTCCTAAGTATTGAGACACCTTAACTCCTTATCATACTTGACCTAAGTATTTAACATACTTGTCCTAAGTATTGGAACAACTCAAAATCCTTGCCATACTTGTGCTAAATAATGCGACACGTTACCGCCTTAATATATTTGTCCTAAGTATTGAGACACCTTAGCTCCTTACCATACTTGTCCTAAGTACCTTTACACCTTAACTCCTTACCATACTTGTCATACGTATTGAAATACCTAAACTCCATATCATACTTGCCTTAAGTATTTGGACACCTTAACTCCTTACCATACTTGTCCTACGTATTGAGACACTTTAACTCCTTACCATACTTGTTTTAAGTATTGAGGCACCTTATCTCCTTACCATACGTGTCCTTAGTATTGGAATAACTTAATGCTTTATCATACTTGTCCTAAGTAATGAGACACCTTAACTCTTTACCATACTTGCTCTTAGTATTGGGACAACTTAACTCCTTACCACACTTTTCCTGAGTATTTGGACATCTAAACTCCATACCTATAGACCTAAGCATGTGGACACCTTAACGCCTTACCATACTTGTCCTGCGTATTTGGACACCTTAAGTCCATACCTATAGTCCTAAGTATGTGGACACCTTAATTCCGCACTTTACTTGTCCTGTGCATTTGGTCACATTATCTCCCTACCTATCTTCCTAAGCCTGTGGACACCTTAACTCCTTACTATACTAGTCCTGCGTATTTGGGCACCCTTACTCCATATCTATAGTCCTAAGTATGTGGACACCTTCACGCCTTACCATACTTGCCCTGAGTATTTGGACACCTTAAATCCATACCTGTAGTCCTAAGTGTGTGGACACCTAAACTTCTTACCATACTTGTCCTTAACAGTCAACAAATTCATTCTTTTATCAGTTGATGTCCAAAATGTTCCTGAATGAGTGGCAAACTGTGTAGACCTTTCTTGATCTGGGTTTACACTGTTTGCCAGGGTCTGTCTGTCTGTTCCATTACTTAGAGTTATATTACCGTATCAGTGGCTGACCTTTTTCAGGTAGTAACGCGTCCCTTTCAAGATTTTACTTTGAAATCTGGAGATCCTGATTGGTTAAACAGCAAAAATTATTTTATTGAATCATGCGCAGCTTCTAGTGGTGTGTGTGTCATAGCAGTCCGTTCCCCGAGTGCATGTGAAAGAGTATTGACTTGATTTGAATTTATTGATGTAAAATCCAGGGAAAAATATCTTCTTGCCAGTAGTGTCTTCGTGCATTAGAATTAAAACACAAGCGTTGCTTAGCAACACCACATGGAGCAGGTGTTGTATTAAATATGCCGCGTCAGGAGAAAAGGAATCTTTGAGTATATGTGATTTGAGCAGTGGATTCAGGTAATCCTGACATTCCACACTATTTTATCAGGACCTTTAGACCTAAAGTAATACGTTACATGTATGCAGTAGTTTCAATCCATTTATAGAAACGCCACTGATTAGACTGTGCGGATTTGCTGCGATCAAGGAACCGTTTAACCGTTTAGCATTTTCAGGACAAACTAGTCAGTCAACAAACTAATGATATTTTGTCTTATTTTCTAGGAAAAACAGAAAATAAATTAAATTGTCGCCTGCTGAAATACTTATCTATCGTGCTGTTCGTATAATCCGCATCGCATCTGCTAAAGAATGGGAAACTGATAATACCGGCACTCTGAGAATATAAGAATCCATCATGAGTGTCCATGCAGAATAGGGAAATTTCCCCCAAGGGGTAGGAATTTCAACCAGGGACGAGACTTGTCGAGTCCCTGGTTGAAATTCTTACCCCGAGCGTGAGATTTCCCTATCCTGCATACTGGATCTTGGTGGATTCTTTTTCTCCCACCTTTAGGTGGATTGTTTTTCTTTTTCTCCCACCTTTAAGTGGCTTGCTCCTATGTCATGTGAGACAGAAGTGTCTCTCTCATATGGGCAAAAAGCCTATCTCATATAGGCAAAGGTGTGAGAAAAAGATATGTTCGGGGGCATGTGCGGACATTAGATCAAATGAGTATATGCACCATAGCTGTATGTCTGTCTAAAGATCCATTGAATATGAAGACCACTGGATATGGTTGACAAAACGCAGGAGGACTTCAGTGGCTCGAACACTTTTAGGACTATAACAAATTGTTCTAGACATGGGTAGTTCGAGCCACTGAGGGTTAGTCATAGCGCCCGGTCAGGGGGCAGAGATGTCTTTTCGATCTCCTAAAAAATGATGTTATGTTGAATGTACTCATTAGAATCGGCTCGATGAGCCGATTCTAATGACTACATACAACATACATTCGCATAATTAAATAAGAAAAAATCCCACAATATATCCCTAAATATTTGTTTTGTTGAGCTATCGGAAGAATTTCATAGGAACTCAAAAACGGATCAACCACAATAAACGAGCTATTGGTGTTTGAGTCATTAAGTTTTATTGTATAATGATCCCGATAGGTCTGTATCATTCGCGTAAACTGGTCTGTTCGTATATTCACTGAAGGCGTTTTATTCGTGACAAGGCTTATAACGTGAGTACGGCAAACGGAAAGGGACTGAATACACCTGGTAGATTAGCCGCCATTTTGTACAAGGGAGATAACTTTTGTGGCTTTCTGTTTGCATTTCTGCACACCAACCCCCTTCTGAAACTGGGTCTACTCAAAATTCTTTCCTTTTAGAGTAGACCCCTTTCCGGAATGGCCAGAACCTATTTTGTCAGCTTTTAACACTGCAAGTGTATCCCCCCCCCCCCCCTGCCCTCCCCGCCGCCACCCCCCCCCCCCCACGCATCCCCGCCCCACTTCTAAATACGAAAAGAATAAGCACAACTTCCAACTCTATTAGGCATTAAAGGGTTTGCCTGGCTCACCAGGACCTTCATTTTCTGTTTCAGGGCCTTCATTTCCTATTTCAGGGCCTTCATTTTCGATTCCGTAGTATCCTGGTTTCTTTTAAGGGTACTGTGAAAACATTGATCAGTACGTGCGGACGCATATGCTGACATTGGATTTTATTACTTCGCGTGTGTGTAACGGTCCCTTTTACGTGACACTGAAATATGCCTACTTACTAAACATATGTATGCATGCATGTGTGTGTGTGCGTGTGTGCGTGCGTGTGTGCAAACATCGTTTGCCACAATCTGACCAGGGTCTCTAGTACTCGATGACAATACTTTGGTTAGATCAGCTTGTGTGGATGCATCTCTGAGGGATGCACAACTGAATATGTAGTTCTCTGAGGTATGGTTGGTTTTCTATCTGATTTATTCAACAATGCTTTGTTGTTCCACATTGTTAAATGGCTTGAATAGAATATGACCTTATCCGCTAAATCTAGGGTAACCTTGTTACGAATATAAAGCTACTAAAACTAGCATGTCACCTTAACCTCTGAATATGAACCATTTAAAAGATCAATACACGTAATTTACTCTAAAGGCGCAAGTTTCTTTTTCTAATCTGTCTGTCGAAATTCAACGTTTTGTTTGTTTTATTTTTATTTTTTTTAATTTTTTTTTTATTTACAGTCGAACCTCGTTATCTCGAATTTGCTTATTTCGAATTAGCGCTTATCTCGAAGTGAAAATGTGGTCCCCGTTTTAACATGAAACTATGACAAAACGTGACAAAATAATGTGGAAATTTCTCCTCTTTTCCATATTATTATATATATATATATTTCTAACTTCAGGGGTCAAATAACATATTCATTTGTTAAATGTGGTTGTTCAATTTATTGTTTTCCTCACTCTCTCAACCCTGATATGTCGAGGTACGGATATCTCGAAGTATTGTAGTGAGTCCCTTGGACTTCGAGATAACGAGAGTCGACTGTATTTATTTATTTAATTATTTATTTACTTATTTATTTATTTTTTGCATTTACGAACAGTAAATCTCCAGATCGGCCTGCGCATAAGAGCGGCCTGGTCAGGGTTGTTGCTGTTTACAGGATGACTTATATTGTCAAGAATTAAAATTCCTTTTCAGACTACTCAGGTACCATGAACAATGAGCGCAAGCGGGTCAGGGTTTGCGCTGTTTACAAATACAGTCAGTCCTCTTTATTTCGACACTGGATGCAACGACAAAATTCGTTATAATGATAATTTCACTGGCACGAAACCTTTGCTCCAGAGGTGACAGTGAATCAGAATTGTGTTTAAAACTTCCAAGGAGCACGTTTCTGATATTTGTTAGAATTGCCTCACTGATGTGATTCTTACAAATATCTAAACTATATGTTCTATGAGGAAATAAGAATAAAAACAAAAAAGACCTTTATTGCATATTCTGCTCATTAAGGATACTTAAACAGCAAATTCATTTTAATCAATAATAACATCATTGGGAACAAATGCTATTGCAACCGAGAGGTCACTGTTCAGTCAGGTACATTTTAACATGAGACTACAAATTGATTTTTCTCTGCTACGAATGAGTGTTACCGTGGAAAACCGGCCGGCATTCATGCTACGAATGAGTGTTACCGTGGAAAACCGGCTGTGCAGACTGGTCAATGCTGCCAACATTAATTCAGAGATACGATAAAAAATCATTTCATTTTTGATCCAGTCCAAGAACGAGACACTAACTGAAATTTATAGGCTGTCTGATCATAATTTATTCAATATAATGTCTATTTTGAGGAATAAAGTGTTACTTAGTTTGTAGCGCTTATTTAACACCTCTCGCGGTAAAAAACAACAACAAAAAAAAAAAAAAAAAAAAAAAACAGCAGACAACAATTTGAAATGTTTTCCTTATTTTTCCCAGAAAACAATGTTTGACATTTCACGCATTTTGTCACATGAAATGTCAAATCCTGTTTTCTGGAAAAAATAAGGAAAATGTTATCAAGTTGTCGCTGCATTTGCCCAGAGAATGGTAAAGGTTAATTGCTGTGAGGTTATATTGTAGGACTCCATATTACAGATAATTATCTATTGTTTACCTGTTTCACCCTGGTAATACCAGAATGGGTAAAATGGTCTTCCGCCGAGATGATGCCGTTAAACTCAATCAAGTTGCAGTTTCCAAGAAGCGTCAGTGTGGCCTAGTGGTTTAAGTTAGCGCTCCTGACTTTAGATCAAGACTTGCCTGGTCCAAATCCCATTAATTGCGAAATTTGCTTATGGCTGTACGATACTTCCCAGCAGGCACACAACGTCAAAATGACGTCGTATCAACGTCGATGGTTGTTCGATTTTTGGCGTGCACAAATTACACATACCCAAACACGGTTAAATGTTAATGCGGAAGTAGTAATAACTGTAGCCATTACTACAATGGCTCGAACATCTTTGGGACCATGGAAATTTGTTCGATATATGGGTCGTTCGAGCTACTGAGGGTTAATTATGGCGCCAGGTCAGGAAGCAAATGACGATAATTTAGGGAAATCTTTTCGATCTGCTACACAATAATGGTATGTTGAGTGCACTCATTAGAATCGCCTCTATGAGGTGATTCTAATGATTACACACTACATACAATTTCGTGATAAAATAAACAAAAATAATGGTATGTTGAGTGTTCTCATTAAAATCTTTAAATATTTGTTTTCTGGAGCTATCGGAAGAATTTCATAGGGACACAAAAACGAGGTCGAATTAGCTATGGTAAACGAGCCATCCGGGTTCGAATCATTGAGGTTCGACTGTATTTATGGGAATAGGCAAAAGGCAATGTACGGTCACATGATACATAACAGAAAGACCGCGTTCTGTATTTATGCCCCCTTTTAGAAGAAATCAGAGGGCCATATTGCTTTTACGTCGTTCGTCCGTCCGTTCATTCGTCAAACTTTATCTTGTCAGCAAGATAGTCTCGAAAAGTGCTTCAGATAGTGCCTTGAAATATGGTTTACTGATTCGGCATGATTATACCTTTTGAACTTATTCCAAACATTTGCCGGTTTTATGCCTTTGTGTAGGGACAGTCATAGAGTTGGGGCATATTGTTTTACAAACACGTACAGTAAAACCTCGATGACTCGTTTACCTTGGATGATTCGAACTCATTTTTGAGTCCCTACGAAATTCTTCCGACAGCTCAAGAAAACAGATATTTAAAGATTTTAATGAGAACATACCATTATTGTATAGAAAGTCGAAAAGACTTCCCTAAATTATCGCCATTTGCTTCCTGATCTAGCACCATGATTAACCCTCAGTGGTTCGAACTACCCATGTCTCGAACAACTTTCAATGGTCCCGAAGATGTTCCGTCTGTATTTCTAGTTACTCTAATTAGTGTAACACCTTAACTGCTTACCATACTTTTCCTAAAATTTGAACAACTATATTTTACTACTTGTTCTTTAATCTAAAATTGCTGGATGAGAGGCAAACCGTATAGATCCTGATCAGACACCGCGTTTTGTGGTATCTGATCTGGGTCTACACTGTTTGCTCAGCCCTGCATCCCAGTACTTAGGATCAATACGGTATATTCAGGGGTGGATTCAGTAGGGGTTCTGGAGGTTCAGCCGACGCCCCTATTGACTCAAAATTTCATGAGAAGTTTTTGAAAATTTAATAAAATCGGGATACCATATTTACCCTACATATTCACACCCATTTCTCTTTCCCGTATATGTCTATTCAGCAAGCCCGTTTTACTACTTATGAATGTTTGTAAAACTGCTGGATGGGTAGGAAACCGTGTAGACCCTGATCAGACGCCGCGTTCTGCTCAGGCATGTCTTTCCGAATACATAGAGTAAGCACGGTAATTTGATTAAATCGAACCCCCTCAGAAATCTTCCTGGCTTCACGAAAACATACCTATATAATTCTGACCCCCTTAAACCCCACTTTTATATAGTAAAACCGAGTTTTACAGGGGTATACATTATTTTTCTTATTTCTGCTCAAAAACATAGATTGTGGGTACTCGTTAGAACCGCCTCGCCGAGGCGGTTCTAACGGGTACCCACAATCTATGTTTTGAACAAAAATATGAAAAATATCAGTATTTTTCATCGGATAATTTTCATTTTTGGTAGTCAGATTTTCAGTATATTTGAATAGGCATGTTTTCGTAATGATTCGCCCCTCTACATTATATTGCAAAGGTGTAATAAACCTGACAGGATTGCGGAAATGTGGAGGAGTGTTGTTCGCATCTAGAATGTGCGTTAATTTCTCTTAGCGAGTCACATGTTGTATGACAGACTGTTATAACCCCCTTTACCACTCTCTGGACTTATTCAACAGACGACAAACTGGTGGTATTTTTCCCCGAAAAACACGATTTGACATTTTAGACAAACCCTGTTTTCTGGGAAGCTTGTTTTGTGGTTTTACGGCCCATTCAACCCATTAGAGTCATGTCGAGCGCGGTCAGTTTACCTAACCACACTTTTCCTGGGCAGGCAGTCCTCTAAGCGGTTAACTAATACTTGTGCATATTCTTTCGCCAGAAACTGACTACTGTCCTTCTTGAATCAGCGGAAGGGAGAGAACGTTCGACCGTAGAAAATATTTCATGATCATTCTCTACGAAAGAATGTTGCCGGACCGGCGGGGATCGAACCAGCGACCTCCTGATCACCAGTCGTACGCGCATCCCACTAAGCCACCGAGTGTGTCTGTTTTCTGGAAAGAATAAGAAAAATATTTCAAAATTACTTCTGCTGAAAATTTTTCCCGGAGTCCTGAGCGTTAAATTGAATGGCTGAAAACTTTGTATGTTGTCTCCGAGGTAGGAAGTCTCGGGGACGGGTGGGAACTAACTGGGAAGGGGGTGGGGTTAACTGGATGGTAACTTTGATACAACGACGCGGCTGGAAAATTTAAAACCATATCTGTTAATTTACATGGGCACAAAAGACATACATAATCATATAATCATGCGTTCTTCCATTTTAATATTTCCACATACAGTCGACTCTCGTTATCTCGAACTCGCTTATCTCGAATAACCACTTATCTCGAAGTGAAAATCTTGTCCCTGCCTAAAGATATAAATCTAACAAGTAAAACATATTGTGGAAAAGATGAGAAATTGCTCCTGAGGAGCAATTTCTCCTCTTTTCCACAATATTTTCGATATACTCGTTCGTATCTCCAACTTCAAGAGTCCAATTATATACATAAATTTGTTAAATGCGGTTGTTCGAATTACCTTTCCTTCAATTCTGAAAATCTGATATGTCGAGGTACGGATATCTCGAAGTGTCTCAGAGAGTCCCTTGGAATTCGAGATAACGAGAGTTGATTGTGTATCTAATTTAGTGTACAAATATATAATTATTACGTGCTTTTGTAAACAGCAATACATTTTTTTGTATATACATAATTTAGTCTTTTTCTCATATGCCACCTATGCGTGGCCCAAGATGTATTTCTAAATAAAAACAAGAGGTCCATGGGCCACTATGCTCGCAAGAGCTCAATTATTGACGACGACGACACCAACAATGACGGAATATGGACCACTGACTATCCTATAAGCTCCCCGGAGCCTTTCTGCTCTAGTGAGCTAAATATCAACTATTTTGCTTGACCGTGTTGTAAAATATGCCAAAGTTAACCAAGGTTCATAATTTGAATAAATAAGGTAAAGCTGGTCCCCTAACCGTCATGCCAAGTTTCAAGGTCATCGACCTTTCAGTTCCTGAGATGAGGAATTTTAACCCTTAAAACGCCAAAAAAAAAACCTGCATCTGAAAATGTCGTCTGTTTATGTCGTCTGCTGAATAGTCTTGCCAATTTTTCAAACCTATTTTTTTTTTTTTTTTTTTTTTTTTTTTTTGCATACAGGCAAACAGTGTGGACCCAGATCAGACTGTCCAGTCTGATCTGGGTCCACACTGTTTGCAAAAATGACTTTAAAATCACAAGCAGACGACAAGGCAGACGACAATTGTTGTGATTGGCAGTTTAAGGGTTAAATCTTTTTACCACGGTGGGCTTGATGGTCATCTTGGCCATGTCACACGGAGTCAGTGAACAAACTTTGAGCCCTCAACCCCATTTAGGCTATATGTAACTTGGTTTCAATTAGCAGAGCGGTTTTAGAGAATATTTTAGGATCAAGGTAGTAAATGACCTTGACCGTTGGTATTTATAGAAGTTCGTTTAGCTGATTGCATAAATCAGCTTTCATGGCATTAAGCTACAATACTAAGCTTCAGAAAGACCCTTGCTTTTGTCTTTTTCCCATACAGAGAGTCTGCCTAAGTGACTCAATTCGACCTTAACTTAAGGTAGGTCAACACGATCAATCAATGACCATCATTTGGATACATTTGGTAGGGCCTGAGTCCCCAATAATGCACACCAGGTTTCAATGTCATCGGCGTTTCAGTCCTGAGAAGAAGATCTTTAAAGGGTTTTTTACCATATACGGGCATGGTGGCTTAGATCCGATGCACAAACTTTCATTCCCCGATCCCACAGAGGCTCCATATGTAATTTGGTTTCAATAAACCCATCAGTTTTAGAGGAGTTAAAAATACTGAACCTGAGACATCTAGGACGAAGGCCAGTAAATGACCTTGACCTTTGGTATTTATAATAATTGTTCATTTGGCTGATTGAATAAAACAACTTTCATGATGTCGCAGGCTACAACAGAAGCAGAAAAATCCAGTTCGCTTCTTTTATCCAAAAAAAGCTTAAGTGATCGAATTTGATCTTGCCGTAAAATAGGTCAAGGTCAATCAAGGATCATCACTTGAACAAATTAGATAGGGCCCAAGCTGCATACAAACTTTCAAGGTCATCGGCCATTCGGTTCCTGAGAAAGCGTATGCGGCCTCGCAAACTTCATTATTGCATAAAAAGCAGTGCCACAAGTTATTAACAGCCGTGCATTAACCGGCGAAAAGCCGTGTATTAACAAGGCAATTCACGCGCTGTTAATGCACGGCTATGCAACTTTTACTATGCATGTGCCGGGGCCACATAATTGCTGCCGTCACGCGATGTGTAGTGCCCGGCCCTAGAACGAGCAAAGTCCATGGAAATTGCGTTCGCGAGACATCGGTAAAAAGGCGAAACAAAATAGTGCAAGAAGTAACGCGAAATGTAGCAAATGTTTCCAGTTTTTAAACAATAATAGCGATCGTACATGGTTTTACAATGCATTAACATTCGCCAGGTCCCTAGGGAGGTGTTGAAAACCGCGGCCTCCGGCCTCGGTTTTCAACACCTCCCTCGGGATCTGGCGAATGTTAATGCATGAAAAACCATGTTTGATTCCTTTATTGATGTACATGAAGAAACTTAATAAAACCGAGTCTCCGATTTTCGACCTTTTGTGTGTGTTCTTTGTTTCCAAAGGCAACATTTAGGTTTTTTTATTATTCAAACGTTAACAAAGGAATGGCAAGTTTAGGCGTCCGATGATCACGATGTATGGAAATAACGCTGTTTTCATGTGCTCCATTCAGATCGTTAACCTTGGTGTAACTATGTGTTTGGCAGCAGATTGGAGGGTGGGCTGCGAGAAATGGGACCTTCGGGGGATAAGCGAAATGCGATGACACAGATCTATATGCGCATTAATACTCAGAGTCTCCGGCATCTTATTAATTTTGTAAGCGGACAGCGAATCTACTGGACTGCGCCGGCGCGCAGACTGACCTGGGCATTTCCTGTCCGCATATGCACCGAGGGCTTTTTTTTCTCTTTTCTTACGGACCATTAAGTTAAAAAATGTGAAATAAGTCTGTATAGGTTATCTCAGGCATACATGCAAACAAAAACGCAGGAAAAACTATGTTTGACAAAATACAATCTACAGCATTTATCCTTAGTATTGGGACAGACAAACCTGAGCAAACAGTGTAGACCCAGAGCAGACGCCGCAGAACGCGGCGTCTGCTCTGGGTCTACACTGTTTGCCCCTCATCCAACATGTTTTAGGTACATCGACAGGCAGTAACAAAGACATGATCATGTTTAAGGACAAGAACGGTAAAAAGTTAAGGTGTCTTAATATTTAGGTTAAATACGGAATGATAAGCTATATCGGTTACATAGTCGTTATATTTTTTGCTACCATCACAAAGGTGTGGGCGTCAACGTAAGAAAATGTAACTTGTGTCCAATGCGCCAAACTCTAGGCGCCCAACAATGACTCAGTGCAGCCTCGCTCGCGCGCATCCAGAGTATTTACTGGGCTCTCTGTTGATAGTAAAGAGCCGCTCGAGTGCTTCAGCGTAGACGGGTCAGACAGCGCGGACACGAAGGCTGATCCGAGACTTCCCTGGGTGTATGTCATAAGGGACGTTCACTTACGGTTTACAGTGCACTGGTAAGCGCACTAGCATTTAGTGCAAGAGTACGCGAAGGGATATTATGTGTATTGATCGATTTGGGAGCCTTCGACTAACAGGGCCGTGATCGCCTTTTTCTTCACTAACAACTACAGTTGATTGTGTTGGGATTTAACGACACGTCAACCCTTCTGGGTCATTTTGTGTCGTCTCCCAGAAAAAGGGAGAAAAGAGATAGAAGAGATAGTAGAGGAGAGGAAAGAGAGGAACAGAGACGAAAGAGTAATAGGAATGAAAGTGAAGAAACAGAAGAAATATAAACATTCCCCCTCTACTCTTACCTGCTACCAGGATAGCAGGCCTTGCCCAATTGTAAGCCAATATCTGTTGGACGCCCCGGTGACGTAAGATACACGACACCTTCGCGCCACCCGGGCCATCCCCAAACAACTACAGTAAAACTTCAATGACTCGAACACCGATGACTCGTTTACCATGGCTGATTCAAACTCGTCCCTAGGCAATTCTTCCGATAGCTCAAGAAAAGAAATTTAGAGATATCTAAGGGAAACTGTATGTTGTTTGTACAGGGTCGTACATTTAGGATTGACGAAAATTCCTTGACATTTTCCTTACATTTCACTGAATTTCCCTGACAATATTGGAACAGGAAATTTGATAATTTAGCAAGAAAGCAACATCGGGACTGAAATATCCTAGCTTCATCAGGCTGAAATTATTCTGACATTTTTGCAAAATTTCTTTTTTCCCCGACATATTACAGAATCCCCTGACCTTGAAAAAAAAATGAATTTCTCTACATTTCCCTGACGTGTATGAGCCATTTTGTACTCATAAGAATCCTCTTATCGAGGCGTTTCTACTATGTACACTCAACATCTGTTATTTTATAGACGCTCCAAAAGACATCCCCGTAAATTACCATATTTGCCTACTGACCTGGCGTAATGATTAACCCTCAGTGGCCCGAACTACCCATGTCTCGAACAAATTTCCAGGGTCCAAAAGATGTTTGAGCCATTGAAGTTCGACTGTATTTTGCATCTTTTAAACTTAAACCTGTCTCATGCCCTGATGACTTCGAATTAGAAAGAAGCATCGACTTGATCATATTAAATCAAATAATTTATAACAATATTTATCAATTTTAAGAAAATGATGCATAACGCACGAAAAGGGGCCCTTATGCAATTCCACGTTGAAACAACGTCAATTCACGTGAATCGACGTTGTACATAACGTTGAAACGTCGATTCAACGTCAATACATTTAGTCAACGTTGTTTCAACGTTGTGTGCCACTGGTATATTTTATTTCTTCATAAAACATGTTGCGGTACTCAATAACCTCGTCAAGGCATTGCTAAAGAGTACATAAAACAGGTTTTAGGGAAGAAAGAAAAATATTTAACTTGGTATGCATCTTAGCTAGCGCTCTGGGCCCAGTTGTTCAAAGCGTCGTTAGCTTAACGAGCTCGTTAGTGGTCAAAATGATAACTGCTCGTGTAAGTACAATATTTAATTCACAGGTACAATGTATTTTTGCTGAAAAAATGTGAGTACCTTTTGCAAATGCAAAAGCTACTCAACATTTTTTCAACAAAAATATTAGCGTATATCCCATATTTAATAATCAACGTTTTAACGATACGTTATCACATAGTGGCCTAAATTCCCAGCATTCAGCATGAAATATCTCGCGATGTAGATGATCTACATGCATGCAAATGTGATAAATGGTTCTGCACATGTACGTGCGATAATGCACTCGCTCACGCTCGTGCATTATCGCATCGTACATGCGCACGAACCATGGTATAACTAAGACTTAACTAACGACATCGTTATTTTTGAACAACTTGGCCTTGATTTATTTTCGGTATGTACTTTGTTGAGAAAACAGAGAAAAATCAATAAGTGCAGCTTCTAAGTGTTCTTTAAAGTATTCATTATTCAAGGAAAAAAGTCTGAACCATAGATAAACAAGCGGCCCATGGTCCACGATTCGCTCACCTAAGTAAAACAGCTATTGCATATCTGCAGATGCCATGCAATATTCATCCAATATTGCCACAGCAACTTGGACAGAAATTTGACCCTGCCGTAAAAAAAGTCAAAGGTCATCCTAGGATCATCATTTGAACAAACTTGGTAGACCTTGCCTCCCGGATGCAATATATAAAGATTCAGCCTCAAAGCTTTCTTGGTTCTAAAGAAGAATAGTTTAAGTGTTTTTACCATATATGGGCATGATGACCATCTTGTTCAGTAGTGAAGAACCACTGAACAAATTGAGGAACATCCCTTTGACAGAAGGTCCATTGAAATATCTGGTAAAATTTGGTAAAAACTGTCACTTCTTCAGCAGAAAAGATACACATTCAGGGGGAGGTAACTGTCAAAACTATTTTGCCATTTTTTTGAAAAGGCATCTCTGAAAGGAAAGAATTTGCTCCAGAAGATACCTTTCCAGAAGAGGTTGGTTGTGTTGAGGTTTTACGGCCCAGTCAACCCAATGGGGTCATGTCGAGCGCGGTCAGTTTACCTAACCTAACGTTTACTGGACAGGCTTAGTCCTCTAAGCGGTTAACCAGTATTGTGCACATTCTTTCGCCAGAAACTGACAACTGCCCTTCTTGAATCAGCGGAAGGGAAAGAATGACCGTAGAAAATATTTCAAGACCAATCTCCACGAAAGAATGTTGCCGACCTCGGCGGGGGTTGAACCCGCGACCTCCTGGTCTCCAGTCGGACGGCGCATCCAAGTGAGCCATCGAGGCCGGATTCCAGAAGAGGCTTGATATATATATAAAGTCCTCTTAAGCAAGCTAAATCTGAATACCAACGGAAACACTTTAGAGGATTTTTCCTTACTTTTTCCCAAACATAAATGTTGACTTCAAATCGTTAACACTTGAGTCTCATTCAATATTAATTAACCCTTGTTCTGCTGAACCCGGATATAGCCTGCTTTTGCAAACAGTGTAGATCCAGATCAGTAGGCTTCTGAAGATGCCAACTGATCTGGATCTGCACTGTTTGTCATTCAGTACGTGAATTTATATCAACAACCTGGATCAAGTAATCTGACTGGCTGAAAATTAAGTGGGCGTGGCATCTTAATTTATTCAGCATGGCAAGGGTTAACAGCTTATTTTTAGGATGTTTATGTTCAGGTGAATGGATATACTTGGTAGATTTTCTGCAATTTTTGACAAAGGGAGACAACTTTTGTCACTTCCTGTTTGCTTTCCCACAGACCTAGTCCCTTCTGAAAAGGTGTCTACTCTAAAAAGAAAGTATTCGCCCCCATAGGGAGCAAATTCTTTCCTTTTAGAGAAGACCCCTTTTCTGTCGGGAAGCAGAACAATTCTGAAAGTGTTGCCTCCCTTGAAAATGTATCCAATCCCCTTAAGTTACTGACAAGGTAAAAAATAACAAAAGTGGTTTTAAGGTATAGGTGCAAATTTAATGCATAAAAGTAATCTGAAGTATAGATCACAGAGATTCAAGCATTAAGACAAAAATGCGGCAAATCAGAACAAAGAAAATTTCATATGCTGACAGCTGAAAGGACACCTCTCCTATCTAGAGCAATGTAAGCCATGATATTCTTACTATATAATATGGAGAATCAGTGTAATTTATGGTTATTAACCCTAGTCCTGCTGAACCCATATATGCCCTGCCTTTGCAAACAGTGTAGATCCAGATCAGTTGGCTTTTGAAGAAGCCAACTGATCTGGATCTGGATGGTTTGCCATTAAGTATGTCAGTTTGTATTTACAAGCTTGATCAAGTGATCCAATTGGCTGAAAACTGGAAATGGGTGTGACATCTTAATTTATTCAGCATGACCAGGGTTAAGTAAATTAAGCTAGTCAGGCCTAGAAAACAACATTTCAACTGTTTTCAGCATAGTGAGCATGTTCAGTTATCAAGGGACATCCCTTTCAGAATCTATTCAAGACATATTAATAATAGAAATAAACAAATTTAAATCATGTTTAAGTATAGATATGATAATGATGATGATGAGTTCAGGTTTAATGATGCATCAATCACTGAGGGTCATTTGCTTCAAAATGGTATATAAACTTGGTTTGGTATTGAAACGGCTATAATGGTAAGTCATATAGGCATAAAAATATAAAAATAGAACTAAATAGGTATAGAAAGAAATCTGAAAATTTGTGTCATAACACATACCCCTATCTGCCCTCCTTTTCACCATATATTATGGCGGAGGAGCTGGCTATAAAATATATACCAATTTCATCTTCACATGAACTGCAACATGTTATTTTGTATGTTTTTGTTGTACACATTATATTTAATAAACTATTGTTTGAACCAACATGATAAAATGTACCCTAAGATGTGTACCCAGTCCAGTGAAGACGATTCAGACTCAGACTAGGCATTCACACAGTCTTTGATGGTTGCTCTTCGGATAGCCAATCAAATGAATGTGCATGCTGACCAGAGTCCTCTCTAAATGCACCTGTCCAAAGGAACATTTTCTCACACTAACTCATATGAGCGTTTTATAAACAAATGGGGCATATTATGTAAGCAGACTGCAAAGGTTCAGAGAAGCCTTTGGATCCATGCAGTCTAACCAGATTATTCATTTTTTGCCTGCAGACTCTATATATAGTAACTACTAGCACTTAAAATGGCAATGACATCAGCTGCTGAAGACAATCTTTTTTTTTCACCCATGAACATGAGGCTTTACAATTCACATGAAATATCAATCCTAATTTTCATGGAAAAAAAAACATAAAACATTTTTTAGTATGTTATGTCATCTGCTACAAGTTCTAATGGTACTTATATTGTTTTGGTTCTTGTTTAACACTTACCGTGCCCTGGGCTAATTCAGCAGACGACAAACTGATGATATTTTTCCCACAAAATAGGCATTGACATTGCATACAAATTGTCTCCTCACCATTTTTCCCATAAAACAGGCTTTGACATTTCATACAAATTGTTTCCTGAGGAGACAATTTGTATGAAATGTCAAAGCCTATTTTGTTGGAAAACTACAAAAATATATTTCAGAATGTCATCTGCTGAAACTATTACCAGCATGCTAAGGGTTAATGATACACAAACCTTGTGGGTCATTTTCTGTCATCTGCCTGAGAAAGGGAGAAAATGGGAAGAAACGCAGTTAGATGAGAGGAAAGAGTGTAATAGAGAAGGATGAGGAAAAAAAAACAAAAAAACAAACAACAGTGCAGAAACAGAAGAAATAATAACATACCTCCTGACCCCTCCTGACTTAATGGACCTTTACCATCACCCTTCCACCCAGAATTATCATAAGGAATTAACTAAGTAAACAAATAGAGAATCAAAAATGCTCTTATCAGACTGGACACAATACAATGGGGAATATAATGTAAGCAGACTGCAAACGTTCAGAGAAGCCTTTGGATCCATGCAGTCTAACCAGATTATTCATTTTTTTGCCTGCAGACTCTATATATAGTAACTAATAGCACTTAAAATGGCAATGACATCAGCTGCTGAAGACAATTTTTTTTTTTGCTGACCATGGATTTGACAGTCCCATCCTTATTTAAATCATTGTAGTCTTAATGAACTCCCTCACACTATATATCCAATTTTGATTTTAGATATATATGAAAGGCTAAGTGATTTAGATATTCCAAGAGAAAAATGGTTGAACTATTTGCAAACAGAGCAGACCCTGATCAGATGCCGCATTCTGTGGGATCTGATCTGGGTCTGCACTATTGTCCAATTACTCCTTTAAAGGTCTCTAGACGAAAATGAGTTAAATAAGGCCCTAATTTCCATCTAAATTTCAGTCCTGAAATTGAAATACTTTCCCCAAGCAGGCCTGAGAAACTAGTATAAAATAAGTTATTATTATTTTTTAAAATAAATTAAGGCATGTAGTAACCAAAATAACTACTTTTGACACCAAAGGATGGGTTTGCGAACACATCTTAGAGTGAAATTTCATGTTTAACATGAAAGTTCTCAATCCTGAAATCAGGATTAATCCTGAAGTTTCTCCTCCCTGAAATTTAACACATTTAAGCCTAGCCTCCCATAAAAGGGACACTGGCAACAAGTGTAGACCCAGATCAGACACCACAGAATGCAGTGCTGATCAGGGTCTATACTGTTTGCATTAAGTTCAGAAATTTCAACAAAACATGACAATAATAAAATCTAACCACACTCTTTACATATGAAATGGACCTGTCCAAAGAGTTATGGTAGAAGAGTCCACACGGCATAAATGGGTTAATGTGAATGAACACTTTCAGGGGCAACTCTGTCAAAATTATTTTATCACCTTCTGAAAGGGGTCTATCGTAAATGGAAAGACTGTTTACTTTTAGAGTAGATCCCTCTTAAAAGGGATTTGGCATGCAGGAAAGCAAACAGGAAGTAATAAATGTTGTCTCCATTGGCAGAAAATCTAAATATATCAAGTTCCCTCTTCACCAAACTGACTTAAAAATCATGATCCACACCTTGTGGAAAAGGAGTTTATGCCATATACAAAGGACAAAGACCCAGATTAGCCTGCTCACCCTCATTAGTGTTCTACCTCTATTTATATTTCCCAGTGTCCACTGGTTCTGTAAGCTGGCAACAAAGGCTCTGATTAGATTGCAAATCAGCACAAAGATTTGGGCTTACAACACCTGCTTATAGCATAAAGGCTTTTTTAGCAAACTGTGAGTGCATATGTTTGTGACACCTTCCTTTGATATGGTAATACTGTAAAATGGATTTCGCTTGTGTGGTTTGTTTTCAAATACTTTCACAAGGTCTCCAACTGAATCACTATGCCCTTTGTTTGCATTCTAGAGTTGGGGTTAATCTCATAACTGCACACTGCCTTAATACCACAGCTTTTCATTATCAACTTTTAATCATGTCAATGTAACTAACTGCTGCTGAAAGAGGCATAAAACTTTAATATTTCATCCCTCTAAACTATAAACTAGAATATGAGCAACATGCATAGCAACAGATAAGGCACTTTTTTTCATCCGAAAAATGCTGATATCTTTATTATTTCTCAATAAAAAACATATGTTGTGGGTACTCATTAGCGAGGCGCTTCTAATGAGTACCCACAACATATGTTTTCCTGGAGAAATAAGAAAAATATTATGTGGATACCCCATCTTATCTATAGCTATGAACATGCCAAATATCCTAAACAGCAGCTCAGCTGCTGTCCTTGGCTATTTTGTCAAATGAAAAACAAGACATGTAATAGCTGTTTGTAGAAAATATTTACTGCGATTTCTCAGGATTATCTGAATACACCAATCATGAAAATATTCAAAATATTCATGGTATTGCACATTAATTAACTTAATGATATTTGAAGTCTACTGATGAAATTATCTGTGCCATACCATATTTACCCTAATGTAGGGGCTGAGTTGGAGCTGTGCTCTCTCTACAAATATGCTATTAAAGGCATATATATGCCTTTATATATATATATATATATATATATATATATATATATATATATATATATATATATATATATATATATATATATATATATATATATAATGAATCTACTATCTATTTGCAAAAGTAAGACAGCTCTTGCAGACTGGAAGTTACTTCCTTAGTACTTAGTATTTGAAATCTTTCAAAAATAAGGATTAGTCATAAAGGGAAGAAATTGCCTGACAGGAACCAAATTCTTTCTTTTCAGAATAGCTCCCAGTCAGAAGAAAGACAAATGAGCCTTGTCTGAGAAAACGAATCTTCTCACGTGCAGCCAACAAGGCCTCAAATCAGCCTGCACATCCATGCAGTCTGATCACAGTCTATGTTGTCCTCATGAAGAAACTTTTCATCCTTGGCTATTCAAAATGTACCCAAAGAAGATTCTGATCAGACTGAGCAGGCTGATCTGAATCTTGGCTGGGCACAGGTGTCCGAAGATATGTTTTCTGACATTGCGGCTCAAATCCATTCCCAGTAATAGAAAATCTATAATCACATGTATGATAAACTAAAATGTCCAGCAATAAATAAGGTGAAACTGTTATGACAATTTCATGGTCTACATCTTTCCACGAATCTTGGGTAGAGACAGACTTCTCTTATGTGATATCTGTTGAGGATCCAACATAAAAACCTCTCCAATCCGAGACCATAGCCTCCGTGAGGACATGAGCCATACTTGCGCTGAAAAAGGAAAAAACAGAAAGTCAGTTCAGTCTGAATTAAGCTTTTTTCAGAATCAGGAATGTGGACAGGAACACTTTACCCTTTATAATAATAAAGTGCCATTCAAAATTGCAGCAGATGATATTTAGGGCCCAGTTATTCAAAGCATCATTAGCTTAACTAGCTCATTAGTTTTCAAAATGTTAACTGTTCTAGTAAATACAATATCTAATTCACAGGTATTTTTGCTGAAAACAAGTGCAAAAGCTACTCACATTTTTTTTCAGCAAATATGCCATAATTAATAATCAAAAATTTAACGATACATTTACTAACAACATCGTTACTTTTGAACAACTGGGCCCTGTTTTTTATATATATTTACTTTTCAAACTTTCTACTCAATTATTGCAGCAATTATAAAAGCAATAACAGTGATTAATGATGACGATTTGGCATTTCAAGTCTCTTTCAACATTATTTAAGTCATGACGATGAAGGGATAACAACGAAGGCTCTATGTAATGCAGAGCCTTACAGTCAAAAGTTGACCTCCACATCTAACAGGACTTTCACCTAAGACCTTGTGACCCAAAATCGGGACTGCTAACCGCTCTGCCACCCGGACGCTTCTCAACAACAGTGGAGTTTTATTGTATTCAACCCATTAAATTGTCTGGTTCTTGTATATGGTCATTAGCAATGCAATATTGAAAATTAGAACAAGCTGAGACAGAATATTTTAATAAGATAGCTGCAGTATAAGAAATAAGAAAATACCATTTTGAGGGGTCAAGAAAAAGGCCTTATCTTAAACAAGTATTTGGCGTACTATACAGGTATTTATGTAACTCTGGAATATTTTTGGGGTTCTCCATAAAAAATATTTATTGCAGGGACTCATTAGAAGCACATCATATGAGTACCTAAAACATACATTTTTATGGAGAAATTAGAAAAATTATCCCAGTATTATCATCTAATACTCTTCCTTAGCAAGTCCTTTGAATCAGGAATCCTGAAAGCATCTCCACTGAAAATCAAACCTTTCATACAGTATACAGGTTAAATAGTTGGCCGAGATGTAAAGACACCACCGTAAAATAATGATATACATGAAAACAGAGAGGAAACAATGTTCTGTTTTTGTTGTTTTTTGTTGGTTTTTTTTTCAAAGTATTTCTATTAACCATTAGCACTCCCTGGACAAATTCATCAGACCCCATTTTGGCCTTATTTTTTTACTTTTTCCCAGAACAAAGGGTCTGTCAATTAATGCAATTTATCTCCTTTGGAAACAATTAGCAGGAAATGTCAAACCCCATTTTCTGGACATACAAATATTTCAGTTGTCTGCTTTAATACTAAGAACTAAAAAAAAAACAGTAAGGGAGATAAACCTTGCTAGCTAAATGTTATTTATTCTAACAGAGTAGTCTTACCTGATCTGTATACCAATAGTAGTTTGTTGTGTCAATTCCCTCTCTCTTGAAACCTGCCATTAACTCATCATATTTCCAGATCCTCATAGACCCACCAATTATCTCCCCTACATTAGGCATCAGTAAGTCAACCTGAAATTGAAATGTGTCTAAACATGATACAATGAACCTTCAGACGTGCCTCCAACGAAGACTACAGCTGATCCATGTCTTTACTGGGTACTCTCTGGATAACCACACAGCCAGAGCTTCTTTGGACAGACCTTGAATACTCGTCTGACTGCATGAATGTGCAGTCTCATCTAATATTTGCAGGATGTATGTGATAAGGTATATTCTGTAGCTCAAATTATGTTATGTACAGTTGACTTGTTATCTCAAAGTCCATGCCTTGACAAATTGGTAGAATCGAGGAAAAAATAAACCAAACAACCACATTTAACAAATGAATATGTGATTTGAATCCTAAATTTCTCCTCTTTTCTGCAATATTTTGTTGCTGTTGTTAGATTTCCATGTTAAAACATGGACCAGATTTTCATTTCAAATAAACGGTTATATGAGAAAAGCAAAGTCAAAATAAGGAGAGTCGACTGTACTTATAGCAAAAAGCTTTTAAGACAACTTGGTACACATGGTACATTTCCCACCATTTTTTCCCAGGGAGACAACTTTTGTGACTTCCTGTTTGCTTTCCTGCACATCAAGCCCCTTCTAGAAAGGGTCTACTCTAACAGGAAAGAATTTGCTCCCAAGGGCAGCAAGTTCTTTCCCTTTAAAATAGAAACCTTTCAAGTAGGGAGGAGAACAAAATTGGACAGAGTTGCCTTCCTTGAAAGTATACATTCCACTTAAACCTCCAAACATATGGCAAATGTGATTAACACACACTCAGATCAGATCTACCCTGTTAGCCCACTGAATTGTTGTCTCAACACAGTGTGTTAGTGAATGCTGAAACTGGATGCTCAAACTGCACTGACATGAAAGTTGATCTTTGCCTATCCAAGTCACTCATAAGATCACTGAGGGGCTCAGTATGATTATACCATTTTGTGTCCATTTAAGGAATGTTACTGTGACACAGCATTATGCATTATTTATGAATGATTAACAGAACTATGCCATGTGAAGACGTGCCTTAGGGTTTATATGGACTTACTGTCCATATAAACCCTAAGGCACGTCTTCACATGGCATAGTATCAGCCTATATCAGCCTCTACATCCATGGAGTCTGATCAGAGCCTTTGCTGCCTGCTTACAAAATTGTGTGATACTGAAAATTATATTGGCGAGTATTTAACCATTACCACTCTCTAGGCTTATTCAGCAGACAACAAATTGATGATTTTTTTCTTACTTTTACCAGAGAATCCGGATCTGACATTTCATGCGAAATGTCAAAACCTGTTTTCTGGGGAAAATAAGAAAAATATTTCAATATGTCATCTGCTAAAAATCTTACCCAGAGTGCTAAACACTAAGGAACTGAGCAGAGAGGGTGGATGGGCAGGCTGATTCGTTTGTATATGCCCTTAAGATCTTTGTTTTTTCTCTTTGTGTAACTCCTTGTTTTAGGTCATAACCCAAGTTTATTACTTAACCCTTAAAACGCCAAGAAAATCTGCATCTGAAAATGTTGTCTGTTTATGTCACCTGCTGAATATTCTTGCAAACTTTTCAAACCTATTTTTGCATACAGGCAAACAGTGTGGACCCAGATCAGACTGCTCCTAAAGGAGCAGTCTGATCTGGGTCCACACTGTTTGCAGAAATGACTTTTAAAATCACAAGCAGATGAAAAAGCAGATGACAATTGTTGTGATTGGCAGTTTAAGGGTTAACCCTTTTCTCCTACACCTTATAGTCAACTCGTTATCTCAAAGTCTAAGGGACTCTCTGAAGCACTCTGAGATACCCGTACCTCGACATCAGATTTGCAGAATTCAGGAAAAAATAAATCAAACAACCACATTTAACAAATGAATATGTGATTTACAACCTGAAGTGAGAGATATACTGAAAATATTGTGGAAAAGAGGAAAAATTGCTTCTTAAGTGCAATTTCTCCTCTTTTCCACAACATTTTCTTACCTTTTGTTAGATTTCGATTGTAAAACAGGGACCAGATTTTCATTTCGAGATAAGCGGGTTATTCGAGATAAATGAAGTGGAGATAAAAAAGAGTTGCCTATATGTGTAACCATTCTCAAATTAAAACTTACAGACTCTGTGATTCTGTTATCTTCAGCACACCTGGGCATGTAGAAAGACTTAATTTCTGCAGGAAATTTACACAACATTATTGGTACATTGATCATATCTGTCATCTTTCTCTCAGGAGCCTCAGGTATATCCTACAATGTACAAAACAACAGTTCATCACATTGCAGCTTCTGTAATCTGTGACTGAATATTTATGGAAAATATATTTCGAGCTGGCTGATGTGGAAAAATGTATCTTTGTCACACATGTTGCATGTGAACTTATGAATCAGAAACATTTCTAGTTAAAATCTGGGCCCAGTTGTTCAAAGCGTCGTTAGCTTAACAAGCTCGTTAAGGGTCATTTCGTTAACTGATTTAGCGGATTCAATATACAATATTCTGATATTTTTGCTGAAACAATGTGAGTAGCTTTTGCACTACAAAAGCTACTCACATTTTTCAGCAAAATAGTTCAGCATATTTGCGTATTACTCGATGTAAATTTTAACGAATCGTTAACTAACGACATCGTTAGCTTTGAACAACTGGGCCCTGGTGTCAGAAAGATTATACTACCAGAAATGTAATCCAATCTAACCCATGATTTAATGATAATTTGTTGTTCCTTTCAACATTATTTAAGTCGTATCAAGATAATTAACCCATGATGTAAAACATTCTCATATGTTAAGGCGAAAACATACACTTCGGTAAGGTCAAAAAATGTCACTATTATGAGTACTATCACTGAACAGTGACAGTATTCATTATAATGAAATCATGTGACCTTACCAAAGTTTCAGGTCACATGTTCAGATCTAATTTTTTCTTACTATAGTATGATCTATAGATCGAAGTGAAGTCCTTCACAGTAATTTCACAAGTGGAGAAACATAACTTACATCCCCAAACTCGTAGAAACTGCCATCTTCCTTTGTAATGTTGTTTTCTTTCAAAAACACAATAGCATCAGTATAAGCCATCCTTTTAAATGGTTTCTTTGGTGGCTTGAAGTCCTGTCAATAAGTATACAAAAAATGCAATTACGGTAACTGGCTAAACTTGGTAAATTTATTGCCATTTTTGCCAAGGGATACAACTTTACTTGCTTCCTGTTTTCTTTACTGCATACCAGTCTCCTTCTGAGAGAGATCTACTCTACAAGGAGAGAATTTGCTCCCAAGGGGAGCAATTTTTTTTCTTTTTAGAGTAGATCCCTTTACAAAAGGGAGGCAAAAACCATAAGGACACAGTTACAGCCTCTGAATGTGTTTCCATTTTTCTTAAATCCTTAGCAAGGTAAATCTGAGTATAAGATCTCAATAAATCGTCATGCTTAGCATACTTTGTAAAAAATTTCCATAAACATTTTGGAAATTGGAAATGTCAAAGCCTATTTCCTGGGAGAAATATGAAAATAAGAAACATATCACCAATATGTTGTCTGCACAATTTGCCCAGAGAGTGCTAAAGATTCAATTGGTGTTTTTAAATTAAAATTATTTTATAATGCTCTCAGCTATTATTATAGACGGTGCTTAAGGGTCCAGTAAACAGCTTAAACAAAAAACAAAAAAAAAACGAAACAAAAAAAAAAAACAAGTGTCAATAAGCAGTGCTTATTAGATACTTCTGCAAGGTTATGACTTCCTTCTGATAAATTGTTTAGAAGGATGAGAAGTAGAAACCAAAATGCAATGCATGGATAGACATCGTGAAAACAAAATACCCCCTTTCCCAAACCCCATCCCCACCCCCCACAACACACACACAAACACAACTAGTCTGCAGGGAATGGGGGACTGGGTGGGAAGGCTGGGTAATAATGATAATGGATTATAGTCATGAACACTGAAAATCCAGTATACCTTCCTTTTCATAGCTCTAGATAAGAGGGGTATCAGATTAATATTTTTCTCATTTCTCCACAAAAATGCTGTGGTACTCATTAGAAGTGCCTTGGTGAGGCACATTAGAGCCTTGGTGAGGAAATTCTAATGAGTACCCAGAACATGTTTTAGAGAAGACGTAAGAAAACTATCAACAGCTTTTGGTTCACAAAAAATGCCTTTTCTGGAGCTATGACTTCTTCAAAGCATGGGTATACTTATTAAGCTATACAGATGACTACTTTCATTATCTAAACACTGAAAACTTAACCCTTAAGATGCCAAACACAACAATTGTCATCTGCTTTGCCTTCTGCCAGTTACTTTAAAAGTCATTGTTGCAAACATTGTGGACCCAGATCAGACTGCTCCTCTAGGAGCTGTCTGATCTGGGTCCATACTGTTTGCCTATATGCAAAAAGTATGTTTGAAAAGTTTGCAAGAAGATGCAGCAGACAACATAAACAGATGAACATTTTCAGATGTGGTTTTTCTCGGCATCTTCAGGGTTAAACTACTGCTTAAATGAAACTGAATAAAAGACAATACTGGTTTGTCTTGCTATATTTTTCTTACATTTCAACTCCTTTTAACTCAAACTATTGTTACCTGAAACCAAGAATCTGGTCCCTTGGAGTTTGAGATAATAATAGTCAACTATATTTTCTAGTAAATATAAAATATATAAAATGTTCTCTACTAGTACATTGTGTATTGTCACAAGTACACAACTGATTAATATAAAAAGACTGTAGAACAAACTTTTCACTTTGTTTTCATATCAATTATGAAGTATGACTGAGACTTGACTACTTACAGGGTGTAGTTCATAGACAACTGATCCTAAAGGTGATTTCAACACCCTGTCTACGACATCACAGACAAGGTCCTCAATCCTGTCTAGAAGGTCCTCAAAGGTTATGAATGGACACTCAGCTTCTACATGTGTGTATCTGAAAATAAGGTCATCTAAACACTCAAGACAGAAATAGTGTATTTACCCTAAACATTGGGATGTCTTAACTCCTTACCATACATGTATTTCTAAAATTTGAACAGTTGAGTTTACTTACAGTTACTGGATGTGTCTAAAAACTGCTGAATGAGTGGCAAATAGTGTAAATCCTAATCAGATGCTGCAGCTGATCTAAATCCATGCCGTTTGCTCAGGCATGTCTGCCCCAATGAAAGATGCGATCCAAAATATGTTCAGTCGACTCGTTATCTCGAAGTCTATGCGTCTCTCCGAAATACTTCGAGCTATCCGTACCTCGACATATCAGATTTGTTAAATTGAGGAAAAAGATAAAACAAATGTGCACATTTCACAAATGAGCATGTAATTTGACTCCAGAAGTTAGAGATATATTCTTTTCAAATATTTTGTTAACTGCTGTTAGATTTTCATGTTTGAACAGGGACCAGATTTCACTTCGAGATAAGCAGTTATTCGAGGTAAGCGAAGTCAAGACTGTATAAATATTGTGTTGAAAAGGGTAAACATAAGAGGAAATTCTGTCAATAATAAATATCAATACATTGGGTCTGCACTCGTCACTCTTGTTCCAATTTCATTCTCTTGTTCCTGTTTCAGGTTTCATGAATTTCACTTTAGAACTTTTAAGTAAAGCTCCTGAGAAGTGGATGAGCATCTTATAGTTTAACAACAAACCTATCAGTCATCCTTAATTAACGTTTTGAATGATGGGTAAAAAATTCAGCAGATGAGTCTGTAACATTGTTTTCTTATTTTACCCAGAAAATAGGCATTGACATTTCATGCAAATTGTCTCTTAGTTCCCAAACACTGCTATGTCAGAAAAGTATCTTCAGACATGCATACATTTTGGATAGCCAAGGATGCAAAGTTTCTTCAGGCAGACAACTAAGACTCTAATCAGACTGTGCAAATGTGCACACTGACTTGAGTCTTTCATCATGAAAACATGCCTATATAATTTTCACCCCATTACATCCCACTTTTATATAGTAAAACTGGGGTTTACAAGGGTATACATTATTTTCATATTTTGCTTAAAAACATAGATTGTGGGTACTCATTAGAACTGCCTTGCTGAGGTAATTCTAATGTGTACCCACAATCAATATTTTGAGCAGAAATATGAAAATATGAAAAATATCAGAATTTTTTATCCGAAAATATCCCTTTTTTGGTTGTAAAAATTTCAATATATTTAAATAGGCATGTTTTCGTAATGGTTGGATACACTTCCGAAGGTATGTTTCCTCAACTGCGGCTCAATTGTTAAACTTATTACACCAATACACTCACTCTGCTAAATGTCTCCTGGTCCTTGACATTTCAGCCCTGTATGAGCTCACTATAGAAAATACATCACCCATGGATGGTAAACATGTCTCCAGGTACAGTTGTGATGATTGTGTAAGAAAAGCCTGTAAAAAGTGAAATTATAGATATGCTGTTCGGTAATAAGTGCAACTACATATGAACTGTAAAGAACATAATTCTTTTAGTATAAATTACACTTTATGCTGCAGTTTTCAAGTACCTTAAATCTTCACAATTCCGTTTTCATAAGTCTAATTTCTGACAGTTAATGCTTAAAATTATCATAGGCCCAGATAAGAGTGGATATCGGGTTAATATTTTTCTTATTTCTCCACAAAAACCTATGTTGTGGGTACTCATTAGAAGCGCCTCGGTGAGGCGCTTCTAATGAGTACCCACAACATAGATTTGCGTGGAGAAATAAGAAAAATGTCATTACTTTTGGATTGAAAAATGCGCCTTAATTACAACTATGAATTATATTTTAATTCTTCATATTTGTAATCTGACATATTTTTACTACTGTGTATTTTTTTATAAATATAAATCAATCAATCAAAAAAAAATGTGGTGATAAACAAGACAAAGCAGAAAACCTGTTTACCTCATCTCCAAAGTAGTCAAGTTTAAATAATGTTGCTCCTCCTTCCACTTGTGTTTGTACCAGAGTGGGTGGGGTAACCTGCCAATTATGAAAGAAATATGTACAACTACAAATACTTGAGAGAGAGAGAGATTCTATCACTGGAGCCCAGTGGAAATAGGGCAGTCGCAACCTGAAGGGCACCATTCAAGTTAGAAATGAGACTTTGGGATTTCCCTATTTCCACTGGATGCCAATGACTGATTATTGTTTCCTGCCCAAAGCAGAAGAAATGTGATACATGAGTGATGCCTGGAAAACTAGAAGTTTGGCCAGTGGTCAAAGACAACTTTTGGATACACACAGTTTTTGAGCATCAAAAACATACAAGGTAGGACTCAAAGATGGAGTAGGCTTCTACAGGGGCTGACAGATACTGATGTATTTCTTTTATCTCCACAAAAAACTTATATTGCAGATGGACTTCCAATGAATACCCATAATATAGTTTACCTGAAGAAATAAGAAACATATTTACCTGATTACCCCTCTTTATCAAGAGCTATGTATGTAGGTTCTTACAGTAACTTTATCCAAGCCATGCTACTGCATGCTACAATGGTAGGTGTCTGTGATCAGCCACCTACATTGTATTTAGGGGATTGGATACACTTTCCAATTTTCTTCCATACTTTGCCAGGGAGACAACTTTTTTAGCTTCCTGTTTGCTATCCTTTTGAAAGGGGGTCTACTCTACAAGAAAAGAATTTGCTCCCTATGGGACAGTATCAGAAGGGAGGCAAAACATTCTGACACAGCTGCCTTCCTTGCAATGCATTAATTCCCCTTAAATCATAAAAAGTGCTTGGTCAGAATTGGGCTAAACCCTATTTTTTTTCATAGTAGCATCAAACAATCAGGGCCCAGTTGTTCAACGCATCGTTAGCTTAACGAGCTTGTTAAGGGTCATTTTGTTAACTGTTTTAGCAGATTTCATATACAATATTCTGATATTTTTTGCTGAAAAAATGTGAGTAGCTTTTGCACTGCAAAAGCTACTCACATTTTTTCAGCAAAAAATTTCAGCATATTTGTGTATCACTCAATGTAAATTTTAATGAATCGTTAACTAACAACATCGTTAGCTTTGAACAACTGGGCCCAGATTTTTTTTTTTAAATCTGATTTGGAGTATTAAAAAACACTGTTAAGGCTATGTTGAGCAGGTCAGTTAATCTACTTGTATTTTTTTCCTGGGCACGCTAAGCGCTCTCAGCAGTTAACCTGTACTTGTGTGCGCATTTGCACATGCCCTTCTTGGGTCAGTGGAATGAGGACAATGACCATAGAAACTATTTCATGAACAATCTCTGTGAAAGTAAAGTGACCAAGCTGGGATTCGAACTTGCAACCCCTGGATCTGAAATCAGATGCACTATTGACTGAGCTATGAAGCCCAGCCAAGCAATCAGACGTGGAGCAAATAAAATTGTATATAAGTACCTCAAAATAGCCTCTACTTATATAATGGTCTCTGAAACACTGCATCACCACAGATCTCATCTTTAGCACTTTAGCCGTCTGAAAGATATAGGAAGATTTAACACTTTGCATGCTGGTTAAAATTTTCAGCAGACAACAAATTGAATTTTTTTTTTTTTTTTTTTTTTTTTTCCCACAGAATGGAGACAATTTGCATGACATGTCAAATCCTATTTTCCTTGGGAAATAAGAAAAATATCAATTTATCGTCTGCTGAACCTGTGTAGAGAGTGGTACTAGGTTAAATAAAAATAGATAAATAACCCTTCATATTGCTTTATATTGCATGCATTCAAAATAGTCAAGTGTTTGCTTTTAATATATGATGTACAACATACAAAAAGGGCCCTTATGCACTCTGCAGACAATGCAAGCCCAGATCAGCCTGCACATATGTGCAGGCTGATCAGGGCCTGCATTGCCCGCTTATAGATTCAATGGATACTGTGACGGTTTACTGTTGTACATGTCAATGACCAGAGAATTCCCAAATCAGCCTGCATGGATGCACAGGCCCATCTGGACCTTTGCTTATGGCACAGTAAGGGCCTTTTTCAGCATGTTGGGAATCACATGAAACAAAATCTTTCTGTATTTTTTTTATGGTGTAAGGGGAGCAAAGCAACAACTCATGAAGCTCACTTTATGAACACAGAGACATACAAGAAGACCTCACATATAACTTAGGACAAGGATTTCCTACAAGACTGCATGTGAGCCTAGCAAAGGCACAGGCTGGTCAGTCTTCTCTGTTCACCTGAAGAATCTTTGCATCCTTGGCTACCCACAGAGTGCTCTGCAAAGACTGCATGAATGCACAAGCTGATCTGAGACTTCGCTGGGCACACATGCAATCTTGCAGGAAATGCTGTGCCCAGCTCATATAAGTCGATTAATAAAGTCAATATAATGGGGTTTATTTAACACACATGAAGCCCTCTTATATACAGGTCAATTAGTACAGTCAACATGTGTGAAGTTAATTCTTTTCAAAACCTATTTTACTGTTAACAGTCTTTGAACTCTTCAATCTAATATTTGAAACCAGTGCAAACCTGAAGCGAACACTACTGTAAATCTGAATCCTTCATCTTAAGTGTAACATATATGTATATCAAAAAACACATATCTCATCTTACGTTTTCTCCCCTTATCATCATATGCCTGTTGTCTAACTGTACATCAACATGAGCTTCTTCGTTGAGTAGGTTATCTGCCCCTCCCGCTGGTGATGGACCAATAAGCTCCCAGTAATCAACAGTCATTTCATGGTTACCTGGTGCCTGAAATAGCAACATCACTGTTCTTGTAGATATTGTACACCACAACCACTTTATAACACTATTGTTGGGGTCCAAAGCATAAACCGTGTTAGTTATACAACTGTGTTATATCCAAACAAAAATGTAAAGATTATATAGAAAAATGACCATTTATGGTCATTTTTCTATATAATCTATACATTTTTTGGGATCCATCTCTGAACCGTGTTGTATCCAAAACTGTGTTATAATGAACTGTGTTATAAAGAGGTTAATGTGTATTTGCCAACATTCAGAGATAGATAAAAAATCATTTCATTTCAAAAAGCCGAGACTATCTGAAATTTTACAAGCTGTCAGATGCCACATTTTATGATCATATTAATACCATATATCAATTTATAAATCTTTCTTGGATAAAAAATGTCTTTTTTTTTTTAGGAATATGGAGCCTTTAACCTGCAGAATTTGTGGAACTTTTCCTGCTCAGTGGGGGTTGCAGGGGAGGGGTGGGGGTGAAATAAAATTGGGAAAACCCTTCCATGGTAGTCAGAAGAAGCAATACAAGGACACCCTTAAAACCTCCCTTCACTTCAACATACCAACAGAGTCGTGGGAACAGATTGCACAGGATCGAGCGTGGCCTCATAAGAAGGGGTGCTGGTGAATAAGTAGCAAAACAATCAGCGATGCCCAGCAGAAATAATTTATCTTGTTACCCAATGCATCTTGTTTGTTTGTGTTGAGGTTTTACGGCCCAGTCAACCCAATGGGGTCATGTCGAGCGCGGTCAGTTTACCTAACCACACGTTTACTGGGCAGGCTTAGTCCTCTAAGCGGTTAACCAGTACTGTGCACATTCTTTCGCCAGAAACTGACAACTGCCCTTCTTGAATCAGCGGAAGGGAGAGAATGACCGTAGAAAATATTTCATGATCAATCTCCACGAAAGAATGTTGCCGACCTCGGCGGGGGTTGAACCCACGACCTCCTGGTCTCCAGTCGGACGGCGCATCCAACTGAGCCACCGAGGCCGGCCAATGCATCTTGACCCACACCTTAATTTATTCAGCATGGCAAGTTTTAATACAGATATTAATTTCTAGAATCTTTCACCTGTCTTGAGCCTCACGTGGGTGGTGAGGAGATATGGGCAAGAAGATTTGACTTACTGTTTTTCCATCTGGCAACTCCTTGATCTCACCGTATACACAAACTGCAGCTTCTGTTGCTAACGTCAGGGCTTCATATGTATGGCACTGTGAAAACAGACACATACAAACTGCATCATTTTGAAAATATATACTTTCATATACCGATAGCTCTAGATATGATTTTTTTTACCAACAGCACTGATATTTTTCTTATTTCTCCATGAAAACCTGTGTTATGAGTACTCATTGGAATCGCCTCAGCGAGGCGATTACAATGAGTATCCAAAATGTAGGTTTTCAAGGAGAAATAAGAAAAACAATCATATGGCTACTCATCTTTCTACAGCTATGAACTTATTAAACCACAACCTCTTTATAACACTATTGTTGGGGTCCATAGCATAAACTGTGTTAGTTAAACAACCATATTATATCCAAACATAAAATGTGTAGATTATATTGAAAAATGACCATTTATGGTCATTTTTCAATATAATCTATACATTTTTTTGATCCATCTTTGAACCGTGTTATATCCCAAACCGTGTTATAACGAACCGTGTTATAAAGAGGTTGAAGTGTACTATAGTCATATAGGAACAACAAAGCAGAACCATCCTATACATTAAGGGGAACTTAACACTTTCATGGGAGGTAACTCTTTCAAAACTGTTTTGTCCCCTTCTGAAAAGGGGTCTTCTCTACAAGGAAATAATTTGCTCCCTTGGGAAAAAGGGGTCTACTCTAGAAAGAAAGAATTTCCTCCCCTTGGGAAAAGGGGTCTACTCTAAATGAAAGAATTTGCTTTCATTGGGAGCAAATTCTTTTCATTTAGAGTAGCCCCTTTCAGAAGGGGTTTGTTGTGCAGGAACACATTTAGGAAATTACAAAAGTTGTCTTCCTTGTACAAAATGGCAGGAAAACTAACAAGTGTATCCAATTCCTTTAATTCAGATTCTTAGCTGTATTTTTTTTTTTTTTTTTTCAGTTATTGCAATGATGACGATGATGAGCAAGTTAAATGATGTGTCAACCTGTGAGAGCCATAGCTCGATCAGAGTGGGTATCTGGTAAATATTTTTCTTATTTCTCCATGAAAACATACATTGTGGGTAGTACTTGTTAGAAGTGCTTCACTGAGGCACTTCTAACGAGTACCCACAACATGTTTTGTGGAGAAATAAGAAAACTATCAATACTTTTGGATTGAAAAAAAAAGCATCTTATGTTGAGTTATGGGGGTCATTTGCATCAAAATGGTCTATTAACTTGGCTAAATAGTGAAACAGTGGAGAGTGGAGGGGGTGGGGGGCTTTCTTTCAATATGTGTGTATTACCCAAATACTTTGTGATTATAAATATTTGTCTATAAATGATCCAAAAACTGCACCAAATTCATTCAGAAGCCTATTATGAGAAATAAATTAGTTGTTCCAACTACAAAATACATCTTCCATATGAATAATGTCTGCTAGGTTGACTTTATACACATGTAGGAGGCACCTGCCATTTCCAGAGTTTAACTATATAAAGTATAGAAATGTGGGGTACTTTTTTACCTTTAGAAATAACAAAAAGACACAACTTCTTTCTAGCACTTTTGCTGGGATCCAATGCAAAAAAAAAAATATTGTGTCAATAATATATATAGATTATATAGAAAAAATGACTGTACAAAAATAATCATTTTTCTTTAATTAATACAATTTAGTTTGGATGTAAAAATTTTGGGATCTATCTTTTAACCGTTATGTCTTAAACTGTGCTATAAACAGGTTCCTGTGTATCATTATTTGAAATAATGATACATTTATTTCAGAGAGTTGATAAGACAGAGTATCTGGTGATAATTTTAGGATATTTTTTTCAAATTTCTCCATAAAAAAATAAACATATAGTCGACTCTCATTATCTCAAAGTCCGACTGAATCTCTGAAACTTACTTCAAGACATCCGTACCCTGACATATCAGATTTGCAAAATTGAGGAAAAAATAAATCGAACAAGCACATTTCACGAATGAATATGTAAATTGAATCCTGATGATAGAGGTACATTTAGAATATTGTGGAAAAGAGGAGAAATTATTTTATCACCTGTTGTTAGCTTTCAATTTCCATGTTAAAACAGGGACCAGATTTTCATTTCCAGATAAGCAGTTATTTGAGATAAGCAAAGTCGAGATAACAAGTGGACATGTTGTAAGAACCCCATAGAAGTGCCTTATTGAGATGCCTCCAGTGGCTACTCACTACATATGATTTAACTGATAACAGGAGAAAATATTAACCCTTGTCCTGCTGAATAAATTAAAATGCCATGCCCACTTTTAATTTTCAGTCAATCAGATCACTTGATCCAGATTGTTGCTATTAATTCACATACTTATTGGCAAACAGTGCAGATCCAGATCAGTTGGCTTCTTCAGAAGCCAACTGATCTGGATCTACACTGTTTGCAAAGGCAGGGTATATCCAGGCTCAGCAGGACAAGGGTTAAAAATTAATACAGAATCATCAACAACTATTCCTCTATATCAATTCCTGTTATCTTTATCTCCAAAATATAAACTTTTCTTAAGTCTTACCAATTTGTCTGTCAGAACACACTGTAGAAAATCAGTTCCATCTCTCAAGATAATGAAGATCAGGTTCTTCCCCTGCTGTCTCAGTCGGTGTACCCATCCAAAGATCTTCACCCGCATGTTGCGCTTTTCTTTAGCCTCACAAATCTTAATCTGTAAGGATATTTTTAATGTGTTTACCATAAGTTCTTAGCATGACAGTTCACTGCAGCAAAATTATCAATTTCAGCTATTATCTTAATAGCTTAAGTATTGTTATAGACAAGTCTGAGCAAAATGTGGCATCTGATCAGGGTCTACACTGTTTGACACCTAGAAAAACAATTTTCAGACATATTAACTGGTAGTCAAATTGACTTTACCGATATTAGGGCAAGTATGGTAAGAGATAAGGGCCCAGTTGTTCAAAGCATCGTTAGCTTAATGAGCTCATTAAGGCTCATTTCGTTAACTGTTTCAGCAGCTTCAATATACAATATTCTGATATTTTTTGCTGGAAAAATGCGAGTAGTTTTTGCACTGCAAAAGCTACTCACATTTTTTCAGCAAAAAATTTCAGCACATTTGCGTATCACTTGATGTAAATTTTAACAAATTAACTAACGGCGTCGTTAGCTTTGAACAACTGGGCCCAGGTGTCCCAATATTCAAGGGAAAACAGTGTTTAGAAATACTTTGTACTTCAATATATTTCATTTCCCACTCAGCCATTTATTTCTATTTTATCTGCAATAATATATAGGGCAGATAAATAATTTTGAGTGACATGATCATGCTTGTAAGCAGTTTTCTCAAAATGTACCTTATTTACAATATATCTTGGGAACCTCAACTCCTTACTATACTTGTCCTAAACATTGCCCTTTCTACTACCTGCTGATGTTTCTAAAGACTGCCAGATGTTTGGCAAATACAGTCGAATCTCTTTATCTCGAATTCCAAAGGACTCACTGAAACACTTCGAGATATCCGTACCTCGACATATCAGAGTTGAGAGAGGGAGGAAAACAATAAATTGAACAACCACATTTAACAAATGAATATGTAGTTTGACTCCTGAAGTTAGAAATATATATATAAAATAATGTGGAAAAGAGGAGAAATTGCTGAGGGGCAATTTCTCCTCTTTTCCACATTATTTTGTTACCTGTTGTCATAGTTTCATGTTAAAACAGGGACCAGATTTTCACTTCGAGATAAGCGGTAATTCGAAATAAGCGAGTTCGAGATAATGAGGTTCGACTGTAGTGCAGACCCTTATAAGAGGCTGCATTCTGCAGCATCTGATCTGAGTCTACACTGTTTGCTCAGACCTGTGTATCCCAATACTTAGGGTTATCATGGTATTTATAATTATTTGAACATGTTTTTGTCTATGCATTTTGTGTCTTTTCTGCCTACAATGAACGTGCAAAGCCAAAAGATATTTTTCTTTGTCTTTAGACTGTACACATGATTAACTTGCATGACATGCCATTATTTGATTTTGTGTTTACATCTCTTTCAATATAGGGATCAAACATGGTTTTTCATGCATTTACATTCGCCAGGTCCCATGGGAGGTGTTGAAAACCGAGGCCAGAGGCCGCGGTTTTCAACACATCCCAAGGGACCTATCGAATGTTAATGCATTGAAAAATCATGTTCGATCGCGATTATTGCATATAAACTATAAACATTTGTCACATTTCGTGTTATTCCTTGCACTATTTTGATTCGCCTTTTCACCGATGTCTCGTGAACATAATGCTCGTTCTAGGGCCGGGCAGTACACATCTCGTGACGGCAGAAATCCTATGGCCCTGGTACAATCATACTGAAAGTTGCCTAGCTGTGCATTAACAGTGCGTGAATTGCCTTGTAATAACATGTTTTTTTCGCTGGTTAATGCACGGATGTTAATAATGTGCCACACTGCTTTTTATGCAATAATAGTATTTAAGTCATATCAAGACAACTGAAAAGGTCTACATAATGAAGTGCCACACAGTCAGGAGAAAATTCTGCCATTAGCAGGATTCAAAACAGAACTCATATCTGCAGTAGGAAGTGCTGACTACTGTGTGGATGTACTCCATCATAAAGACACATCTGTTTAGCATATAATATGGTACAGTATGCCCATTTCATTCTAACTTCCAATAAAAATCAAAATCATGCAAACATGCAGAAAATTATTTCAATTAAAGAATACACAGTTCAGGGGTCAAGCTGGCCCAGACATTTAGGGAGAAGTGACTTGTCCCTCCAGACAAAACAGGGAGAAGTTTATAGGATGAGGGAGAAGTTAAGACTCGATCACCTTACTGAAAGCATGACACTTAAGGACTTTCGACTCACTTTACTGCATTGTCTTGGAAATTAATAAAAAAGGAAGCAATTTTTACTGTAGACCTGTTCATTCTCAACTTCTAAACCAATTAAATGATTCACAGAAACACAGACATGAGTAGGGCAAATGCATCATATCTGGACTCATAGCTTTTTGGAAACTGATCTTCTCAGTGGATCCAGTCAAAACATCAAGATCTGTGGCTTGATAGGCTATAAACATAATGATAAAAAGAAATTTCTTAACTAAAATGTCTGTCAACTTTTAAACTTAGTTTTTAGCATTTTTAATGCTGTTTCTGACCCATTTTCAGTTCGTAAATAGTTCATGTTTGAAAAAAACGGACACCCACGAAAACTAATAACATTGACGAAAACGCTCTTTTGGTCACTTAGCAGGCGAACAGTTTTCCTCCAAAACATGTTAAACCACATCAGACCTTTATTCTGAGGCATTTCTGATACATCTTACAACTTTTTTCAAAAGAATTTTACCTTTGTCTGTTTGCTCAATTTTTACTGGATTTCTCCTAATAAAAAGTTCGTTTTGCACAAGTACTAGCTTTTTCAAAAGTTGCAAAAATCGAGGGCGAAGTTTTTGTCGCCCTCAGGGCTTCCCAGGGCGACTTAGAGCCCTCAGGGGCGACTATTTCGCCCCAGTCGCCCTGTAGCTTGATCCCTGACAGTATATAAGTCTTTTTTATTATTAAAACAAAAAAAATCTAAGTAATTGTTTTTTTTTTATTATTATTATTATTATTTAACCATTTTAGTCTGGAGACCCCCAAAAGATAATTGGCAAACAGTGCAGACCCAGATCAGATGCCACAGAATGTGGCATCTGATCAGGGTCTCCACTGTTTGCAAACAGTTTAGCCATTTTTTTCGAATATTAAATCACATAGCCAGACATACCTAAAATTGAAATTGGACCTTCCAATATATAGTGTATGGGGAGGGAGTTTAGTCAGTCTAAAATGGGTTTAAATGAAAGATAAAGTCTTACTCGTATAGGTTTTGGCAAGCTGGCATCTTCTTCTATTGTAATCTTCTTAGCCTCTTCTAAGTTCTTTTCTCTTCTCTCTGCATCTTCAGCCTGCAAACACATAGCTCCAAATTAGAGATAGTACCCAGATAATATTTTTCTTACCATATTGATCCTAAATACTGGGACACCTTAACTGCTCGCTACACTTATCCTAAACTTTTAACACATCCAATTTACTACCTGTCATTCTGTCTAAAAAAGCTAAATGAGTGCAAAACAGTAGAGACCCTGATCAGATGCTGCATTCTGCAGCATCTGATCTGGGTCTATACTGTTTGCTCAGGTCTTTCTGTCCCAATATTAGGGTTATTACAGTTTCCCTTCAAAAGCATATATTGTGGACGCTCATTAGAAGTGCCTTGCTTGGCTTGCCAGTTTTAAAGTTTAGCAAGTCTATATTGCTTACCAATTCCTCTGGTTTGAATGAACATTTTGTCAGAAGGATTTTGTCTGACATGTTTTCTTTGAAGCAATGAAGTTTAAATCTTACATATACTTTTATTTAATTATCATATTCCAATTTCCCCAATCTGACAGGCATAACTCCAGATAAAGCAAAGTTTCAACCAAAATTGATTTATCTTATGTCTCCAAGAAAACGTATGCAGCTGGAACTCATTAGAAGCGCCTCACCAAGGCACTTTTAATGAGTACTCACAACACATTTTCATTTGATATTTTTCTTATTTCTCAAGAAAAACCTACGCTGTGGGTACTCATTAGAAGCACCTCACCAAGGCGCTTCTAATGAGTACCCACAACACAATTTTGTTTGACATTTTTTCTTATTTCTCCAGGAAAACATACATGTATACTGCAGGTGCTCATTAGAAGTGCCTCGCCAAGGCACTTCTAATGAGTACCAACTACAATTTTTCATGGAAAAATAAGAAAAAACAATTTACATAGTAACCTCTCTTATCTGGACCTATGCTGACAAGATTTACCGACCAGTTTTTCCCAGTATCACAGGCCTTTGGCCACAACAAAATATGAGTAGGAAAATCTTTGTATGCAGGTTAGGAATGATCAGGGCCCAGTTGTTCAAAGCGTTGTTAGCTTAACGAGCTAGTTAACTGTTTTAGCGGGTTCAATACACAATATTCTGATATTTTTTGCTGAAAATGTGAGTAGCTTTTGCACTGCAAAAGCTACTCACATTTTTTCAGCAAAAACTTTCAGCATATTTGCGTATCACTCAATGTAAATTTTAACGAATCATTAACTAACGACGTCGTTAGCTTTGAACAACTGGGCCCAGATCATTACGTATATCTGCATATCTTTATACTGCGGGTGCTCATTAGAAGTGCCTCGCCAAGGAACTTCTAATGAGTACCAACAACAATTTTTCGTGGAAAAATAAGAAAAAACAATTTACATAGTAACCTCTCTTATCTGGACCTATGCTGACAAAATTTACAGACCAGTTTTTCCCAGTATCACAGGCCTTTGGCCACAACAAAATATGAGTAGGAAAATCTTTGTATGCAGGTTAGGAATGATCAGGGCCCAGTTGTTCAAAGCGTTGTTAGCTTAACGAGCTAGTTAAGGGTCAGTAACCTCTTATCTGGACCTATGCTGACAAGATTTACGGACCAGTTTTTCCCAGTATCACAGGCCTTTGGCCACAACAAAATATGAGTAGGAAAATCTTTGTATGCAGGTTAGGAATGATCAGGGCCCAGTTGTTCAAAGCGTTGTTAGCTTAACGAGCTAGTTAAGGGTCATTTCGTTAACTGTTATAGTGGATTCAATATACAATATTCTGATATTTTTCCTGAAAAAAAGTGAGTAGCTTTTGCACGGCAAAAGCTACTCACATTTTTTCAGCAAAAAATTTCAGCATATTTGCGTATCACTCAATGTAAATTTTAACGAATCATTAACTAACGACGTCGTTAGCTTTGAACAACTGGGCCCAGATCATTATGTATATCTGCATAGCTGATCAGGGTCTTCATTGTCTGCTTACATCATTAACTACTGTTGTTTATACCAATGAACAAAGAAGGCCCCGATCAGACTGTCTAGATATAGAGGCTGAACTGGGCCTTAGTATTAGCTCCAGATAAGATGCTTTTTTTTTGTCTGGGAAGTACTGATGTTTTTTCTTATTTTTCCACAAAGAAAATGTTATGGATACTCATTCCAAATGTCTCTACAAGGTGCTTCTAATGAGTACCCACAACATGTTTTCGTGGAGAAATAAGAAAAACATTATGTGGATACAATACGCATGAAATGTCAAACTATATTTTCTGGGAAAATTCAAGATCACAAACATTAGTATATTGTCTGCATATTTTGAGTGAATATGGAAAATTAAAAGCTGTAAACAGGGCCCAGTTGTTCAAAGCGTCGTTAAGGGTCATTTCGTTAACTGTTTTAGCAGATTCAATACACAATATGCTGAAATCTTTTGCTAAAAAAATGTGAGTAGCTTTTGCACTGCTGCAAAAGCTACTCACATTTTTTCAGCAAAAAATTTCAGCATATTTGCGTATCACTTGATTAAAATTTTAACGAATCGTTAACTAACGACATCGTAAGCTTTGAACAACTGGGCCCAGGTAAACAGGAAAAGAAATCAGTGGAAAAGGTTTAACCCATTGTAGTAGGGAGACCCCTAAAAGGTTAACTGGCAAACAGTGCAGATGCTGCATTCTGCGCCTCGGCGAGGCACTTCTAATGAGTACCTACAACATATGTTTTCGTCGAGAGATAAGAAAAATATAGATAATTTTTGGTTGAAAAAAAGCGCCTTATCAAGAGCTATGTCAGACTGATGGCTGCTCCCTCCTCAATCTGTTTCAAATGGTTGGTGCTTGACTATAAAATGTCTGTGGTCGGGCACATCGTGGTCCTGTCTGTGGCTTTCTTATGTTCTGGCTTCAGATCACTACTGAGCCCTTTGCGGACCAAACACATATTTGTAATTTGGTTCTGCGTCAGGATTAAGGGTGAGGTTTCACGTGAATTTGTTTGTTTGTGTTGAGGTTTTACGGCCCAGTCAACCCAATGGGGTCATGTCGAGCGCGGTCAGTTTACCTAACCACACGTTTACTGGGCAGGCTTAGTCCTCTAAGCGGTTAACAGTATTGTGCACATTCTTTCGCCAGAAACTGACAACTGCCCTTCTTGAATCAGCGGAAGGGAGAGAATGACTGTAGAAAATATTTCATGATCAATCTCCACGAAAGAATGTTGCCGACCTCGGCGGGAGTTGAACCCGCGACATCCTGGTCTCCAGTCGGATGTGAATAAAACTGATTTAAATCCCCTACTGACCATTCCAAGGCATTTTTCCTGTTGCAGTTCTTCTTTGTTTGTGCGTCCATGGTTTCATATGTGCCGTCTGTATTGTCCTTATTTGTTTCTCATCTCTCCTTTGGAGCCTCGGAAGGGCTGTGCTTCATGATTGTTGCATTTCCTGAGTATCTTCATTTATATATACAGTCGAACCTCGTTATCTCGAACTCGCTTATTTCGTATTACCGTTTATCTCGAAGTGAAAATCTGGTCCCTGTTTTAACATGAAACTATGACAACAGGTAACAAAAATTAATGTGGAGAAGAGGAGAAATTGCTCCTAAGGAGCAATTTCTCCTCTTTTCCACATTATTTTATATACATACATATATATATATATATATATATATATATATATATATATATATATATATATATATATATATATATATATATATATATATATATATATATATATATATATATATATATATATATATATATTATATATATATATATATATATATATATATATATATATATATATATATATTTCTAACTTCAGGAGTCAAATTACATATTCATTTGTTAAATGTCGTTGTTCAATTTATTGTTTAATCACTATCTCAGCTCTGATATGTCGAGGTACGGATATCTCGAAGTGTTTCAGTGAATCCCTTGGAATTCGAGACAACGAGAGTCGACTGTATATATATATAGAAATATATATATATGTATATATTTTTTTTTTTTTTTTTTTTTCAAAAAATTACTTACATCTTTCTTAGCTTTATCTGCTGCTTTGCTCACTTCTCTCTGCCAGATTTTCTGCCATTTCTTTAGCTGTGACTTGGCGGCTGGCTCAAACTTCTGTAATGATAAGTACTGTATTTACCCTAAGTATTCGGACACCTCAACTCCTTACCATATGTTCTAAAATTTGAACCATTACAATTCACTACCCGATGTTGTGTCTAAAAACTGCTGGATGAGTGGCAAACAGTGTAGACCCAGATGAGACGCCGCGTTTTGCGGCGTCTCATCTGGGTCTATACTGTTTGCTCAGGCCTGTCTGTCCGAATACATATGGTAAATACGGTAGTAAGTATTTAAAGGCTGGTGATATTTCTAACTCTAAGCGCCAAGCAATATTTCTAACAGACGACATTCTAATAATTTTTTTTTTATTTTTCATAGAAAATAAGTCTGCTTGGCAGAACGCCTCATACTGACCAAGCTTTTTCATGCCAGAAAGGCCTGCTTTTGCAGCCTTACATAGTCCTTTTAAACAGAATATACATGGAAAAATCAAAATCTTAAAGCCTGAAATCAAGAAAAAGTCAAGCTCTAAAAGAAATCCTGCAAATGTCTGAAAAAATATGAGGCATTGGCAGATGATTCACATGAATACTAAAGACTTATTTTATATATATAAAAAAAAAATGTTGTCTGCTGCAGTCTATGATTGGGTTTTTTTCAAGGGTTAGGGTGCAGGAAACATTTGGTAGATTTTCCACGATGCTGATAATTCTTGAAGGGAGGCAACTTTTGTGACTTTCTGTTTGCTTTCCCGCACACAAAGTCCCATCTAAAAGGGGTCTATTTAAAAAAGAAAAAAGGAGAAAATTTTCTCCCAGGTACCAATTCTTTCTTTTATGTGTACACCCTTTTCCGTAAGGGAGGCAAAATTCATTTTGACAGTTATGTCCCTTGAAAATGCATCCATTCCCCTTCATTGATAGTAACACATATGCATTAATGACTAGACTTTTCCAAATTTGTAAAAAGAAACAACAAAGCTGGGGTCTACCCTAAAGAGAAAGAATTTGCTCCCAATGGACTCACTTAGAAGACAGATTTTTTAAAAACATTTTTTGGCAGTTTCCCTTAAAATATCTTTAATTTTCCTTTGGAACAGGGAATGACATTTCATCTGAAATGTTTTCTGGGAGAAAAAAAGAAACAATAAAAATACAAATATCACTCTATATCATCTAATAAGATTTCCCACTCCACCAAGGTATACTATTACTAGCAACAACATACAGGGAATTTTCTACACAGCCTGGTAGTTTGGAAATCTCCAGCTCGCTTTTACTGCTTTTTCCCATTCACCAAAATATATGTACAGTAAATGCATACATGCCAAGTCTCACGCCGTGAGGAAAAACCTCACGTAATTCTGACGTTTCTCACGGGCTCACGCCGTGAGCGGTAAAACTCACGGAATCGAAAAACCCCATTGAAAAAAAATCTTAAGGCACCATTTTTGTAGACAGTCACTGTAGTATTGGTTTCCAGATCAATAGAAGTGTATTCCATTACGTTGAATCGAAAGCCGATAACAAGTGTCAAAATAAGTGCAAAGGTATCCGCATGACCTGTGATGGTGGACGGTGTTGATTCCGCAATAAACATGATAAACAATAGTAATTAAATGATTAAGAAGGTGTTAAATGACAGATTGGTCAATCGGACACGCTTTCTGGGTCAACTAAAGATGATCAGTTACGCTAGTGGACGAAATAATGGCATGCGCCAATGATCTGGCTGGAAGAAAAATGGGGTTGGCGTATTGTGTCTGGTCTTAGGGTAAGTATTTGTGATAATTAGCGGCCCCTTTTATGTTGTATATTTTTTTGTTTTGTTTGCAGTAATTGTCACATAAAGAATAGAATTAGGGTTGCTCAAGCAGATGTTGATATCTTTATATAAAATGCAGATAATTTTAGTCATAAATCATTCTTAAATTTGAAGTACTGCCAGTATCATGCCCAAAGCACTGCTTCTCCTGATGCAAAAGCATCTCTAGCATCCAAGAAAAAGGCCTATATATCTTTTTGGAAATTAAAGATATTTATTTTGATTTTAAAGACATGAATGCTGCAAGAGGGATAAAGTTTGCTGGCCCTCATTATTTAAACACTTTAAAGACTCCTGCAGAAGTCATGCCTTTCAAATAAATAAATAAGCTTTAAATTTCGAAAATTACTTCGTATGCAAAATACAGCGCCGAGAAAAAATCTCACAGAATTTTTTGAAATCTCACTTAAATTTTTCTCAGATCTCACAGATTGACCAACTGAGGTTATGGCATGTATGTAAATGTCATAAAATGTCAAACATTTTAATCCATAGTTTTTGTTCCTAACTTTTTATGCTGTTGTTTCTTAACCCTTCTCTTGCTGAGCATGACAGGCCCTATCTTAGCAAACAGTGTAGAAGAATCCAACTGATCTGGATCTGCACTGTTTGTCATTAAATATGTGAATTTCTATCAAAAATCTGGATCAAATAATCTAATTGGCTGGAAATTAGAAGTGGGCGTGGTATCTTAATTTATTCAGCATGACAAGGGTTAAAATACTTAGTGGAACAGCAAATAGTGTAGACCATGATCTGGAGCAGTCTGATCTGGGCCTTTACTGTTTGCACATCATGCAATTTAGTCAGAAATTTTGATGTACGAAATTTTAGGACATTTACCATACCCCTGATACTCTAAGCTAGAAACTAATCATGTAATTTCTATATAAGTAAGAATTACATGTAGTCTGAAAAATAGACTATGCATATAGGAAAATAAATTTGCAAAAATTTACTAAGAAGAGAAAATTATGTTACAAATTATGGCTTACCTTTCCTTCTTCTTTTCCATCCATATAGATGGTAGGAAATGGTTCCTTCCCTGCATGACGCATTGCCTGCAATGAATTTAGTGATAAACAAGAGTGGGAAACAGGCAAATATATCTTAACCCTTGCCATGCTGAATAAATTAAGATGCCAGGTTCACTTCTGATTTTTCAATTAGAAGTGGGCATGGCATCTTAATTTATTCAGCATACCAAGGGTAAATACTTCCAGTGTTTGAATACTTCTGATAAACAGGTATACATACAATATGATGATGAGTTCAGATTTAACGACACATCAGCCCTTGAGGGTCATTAGCATCTAAATGGTGTTCTTTTTTTTTTTTTTTTTTTTTTTTTGATTTGGGTTTTACGGCCCTTTCAAGAATATTTCACTTATATCGAGCCGATCGTTCATCGAAGGTGGGCGAAAACCGGAGAACCCGGAGAAAAACCACCTGACCATCCGTAAGCAGAACTTGGCTTTCCCACATATGACCCGAGCGAGGCTCGAACCACAGCGGTGAGAAACCTAATGGATTAAGAGTCAACTCTCTTATCCACTAGGCTACGGGGGCCCGTAAATGGTGTTCTAACTTGGTTTTGAAATGTATCTGTTATAATGATAAGTCATACATGCCTAAAATGTAAAACTAGAACGAAGTTAAAAAGAAATTAAAATTGTTATATTTTGTTAAAAAGACTGATGTGTTTTAAAAACGTAAGTGTGTTATCAGCAGGCACATCTTCAAATAAGTATCTTATACATACAATATGAATACTTAGGATAAATATGTTATGAACATACACAAATTCTAAATATTAAGCATAAGTATGTTCCCAACCAAACAAAAAATATTGAAGCCAAATATACACATGCATCGTATCTTAACAAGGCACTTTTTTCACCAAAAATTATTGATATTTTTCTTATTGCTAAATTAGTCCACAAAAACATATACATGTACTCATTAAAAAACCACCACCAAGCAGCTGATAACGATTACCACAATGCTTCTAATGAGTACCACAACAATAAAAACATATTTATAGGAAACAATATTTATCTGGAAACCCTTTTTATCCAGGAAGTAGTGATATTTCTGGCTCAAAATTAGTATGGGCCCTTAAAATGGGCCGATGGCCCATGTCTTATTAATTTCTATGCATTTATCAAAATTTTGACAGGCCATTAGAAAATTTGATGGGCCCTTTGGAAAAATGGATGGGCCCAAAAATCCTAAATGCCCATGCTAGAACAAAATAAACACCAGATTTGGATTGCTTATGACAGGGGCCCAGCTAAAAATATAATCAGATTGATTCTGTCACTGATAGTTCTCTCACAAAATAGATTGGGTCCATCCAGACATATCCCTGAGTAATTAGGCAGTTATGTACAGTATTACCTGCAGAACACTCTTGAATGGTTTGTCTGCAGTTCCATCTCCAGTTTCATCAGAGCCTGTGCTCTCTGAGGTATATAGTTCTCCTGAAAGACAGCAACATGAGAAAATTCAATTAGGCATTATCAATGGTTTACACTAGGATCTTAAATATTGCAAAACTAGAGGAAGAGCCCATAAGGGGCACATATTCCCTGGCCAGTGCTACCACCTCTACTTAAAAAGGCTAAGTCTGAAAAGGCTTTAACGCAAAAACTTCAACATGAATATTCTAAGTCCCTGACCTTGATCTATAGGGCACTGGCATGAGTGAGGATGGTGCTGATTCAAAGTTAGAATAAGCATCTATTATCGTACTAAATATTAACTAAATCCATCAAGGCTTGGAGAATATGAGGTCTTAAAAACTTTAACACCGGTGTGGACGCTGACACTAATGGCAATGCTGGGGGTAGTAGAACAGCTATACGGGAGACTATCTGAACTTAGTTAAGGCAAGCTAAAAAAGCAACTCTATCTTAGAGATCTTAAAATCTTTGGCACAAAACCTGCACAAAAATTTCTGTCCGTGACCTTAACCTCTAGGTCATAAGCATAGGTATGGAAAATTTTGGACCAATATCTATAATCATGCCAAATATAAAGTAAATCCATGCTAGGATCTAGCAATGAAGAGAGCTTAAAAACTTTGATGCAACACTTTAACATAAATTTCTAAGTCTAAGACCTTGACCTCTAGGTCATAAGCAGGGGTATGGATAGTGGCCAAAAACATTCTGGACCAAATTCTATAACCATGCCAAATACATGTATATAGTAAATCCATGCAAGGATTTAGAAATTAAGAGATCTTAAAAATTTTGAGGCAAAACTATTAACATACATGTAAATTTCTATATCTGTGACCTTGACCTCTCGGTCATGAGCAGGGGTGTGGAAATTGCCAAACAAAATTTTTGACCAACATCTAAAATCATACCAATTATAAACAAAATCCATCTCAGGATTTAGAAAATATAAGATCTTAATAACTTTGATACAAAACTTTAACATAAATTTCTAAGTCTGTGACCTTGACCTCTAGCAGGGGCGGGGATAGTGCCGAATAAAATTTCTGACCAATATCTAAAATCAAACCTAATATTAAGTAAACCCATGCAAGGATTTACATGTAGAAATGAAGAGATCTTAAAAACTTTAATGCAAAACTTTAACATATATTTCTAGGTCATAAGCTGGGGTGGGGATAGAGTTGAATAAAATTTCCAACCAGTATCTATAATCATGCCAAATATAAAGTAAATCCATGCAAGGATTTAGAAATGAAAAGATCTAAAAAACTTTGAGGAAAAACTTTAACATAAATTTCTGAGTCTGTGACCTTGACCTCTATGTCATAAGCAGGGATGGGGATAGTGCTGAATTAAATTTTGGACCAACATCTATAACCATGCTAAATATAAAGTACATTGTAAATCCATACAAGGATTTAGAAATTAAGAGACATTAAAAACTTTGATGCAAAACTTTAACATGAAATTTGCAAGTCTGTGACCTTGACCTCTAGGTCATAAGCAGGGGTATGATTGATTGTGTTGAGGTTTTACGGCCCAGTCAACCCAATGGGGTCATGTCGAGCGCGGTCAGTTTACCTAACCACACGTTTACTGGGCAGGCTTAATCCTCTAAGCGGTTAACCAGTATTGTGCACATTCTTTCGCCAGAAACTGACAACTGCCCTTCTTGAATCAGCGGAAGGGAGAGAATGACCGCATTTCATGATCAATCTCCACGTAAGAATGTTGCCGACCTCGGTGGGGGTTGAACCTGCGACCTCCTGGTCTCCAGTCGGACGACGCATCCAACTGAGCCACCGAGGCCGGATAGCAGGGGTATGAATAGTGTTCAATAAAACTTTGGACCAACATATATAATCATAACATATAAAAACAAAATCCATCTCAGGATTTAAAAAATATAAGGTCTTAAAAACTTAATACTTTAACATTTTTTGTTAACGCTACGCCGGGGTAGTGCAATAGCTCTTCCTGTACTTTGTACAGGCGAGCTAAAAAACAATTTAATTTGAAAACTGACATGGTTGAGGATGGTGCTTATGAAAATTTTGGATCAGCATCTATCATCATGTCAAATATGAACAAATTCATCAGAAGGTAAGAAAGAAATAAGCTGTTAATAACGTTCACCCGAAACTTAAAACTGAAAATTCTAAGTCTGTGACCTAGACTTCAAGGTCATGGGCATGGGTGAGGATGGTGCTGATGAAAACTATGGACCAATACATGTATCTACCATCATACCAAACAGACTAAATCATAAGATTGTGTGATTTCTTTCTGAAGCACTTAGAATGTTATGTATTTTTACTTCAATATAAAGGCCAATTGATTTTAATCAGAATCCAACATAGAGTTGGAAATAAAGAGGTAATATACACATTAATGCAAATTTTAACATAGAAACTCTAAGTCAGTCACCTTGATCTTAAGGTTATATGGGGCTAGGATGGTATCATGCAAAATTTTGGACTGACATTTATCACCATACAAAACCTAAACCACTTGCATTAAAAGGTTTGGAAACAATGAGTTCCTGAAAGTTTTCAAATAAAAATTCTTTAAAATTCAAAGTCTGTGATCTTGACTTTGAGGTCATGTAGTGGGATAGGGATGGCACTACATAAAATGTTGGACCAATGTTTATCATCATACTAAAGATGAACAATATCCATCAAAAAAAAAGATTTTGAAACAATGTGGTCCTAAAAACTTTAACGAAAACCTTAAACATAAAAGTTACGTCTGTGACCTTGACATTGAGGTCAAGTAGGGGGTGGGGATGGTACTGCATAAAACCTTAAACATAAAAGTTGTCTGTGACCTTGACACTGAGATCAAGTAGGGGGGTGGGGAAGGGGTAGAGGATTTTAGCAGAGATTGCTCCAATAAATTTTCCTGCAGTGCATGGTATAAACTAGGACTTTGCAGATTGATAAATCATTCTCCCGCTATTTCCCAGCATTGGGTGGGGGGTCAGTATTTTTAAATGGCTTATGTATAAAATGTGACTTTGTTTACCACTCATTATTATTATTATAAGTCACTTATATTCTACACAAGTTTTCTCATGGGATTTTTTTTGTAAATGTTGCACACAAATAAATCTAAAGTGACCCAGACGATTTTCCCGAGAAGAACTGTGGATTGTCTTAAATCTAAATCTATCACATTAGACATGCCTATAGATATTGAGATTATGGTGTAATAAACGTGGTTCCCAGCTTAATATCCATTTGCTGCTGTTGATAATGTGGAAAATCGGTGTAGTACTTCATGTATGACAGAGTCTTCAATGTATCAATGTCATAGCATCACCGAATGAATGGTTTTTAGATGTATACATAGCTGTCAAGGGTTTCCAAAGGCCAGGTGTGTGATGGGGATTAAAGAGGTGGTCACTCATTTATTGGGCATCTGAAGCCGGAGGCTCTCTCTGATTAAATGTTGACTTCTCTAAGTACAAAGAGACTTTGACAGACACTAAGTATTCCTCCAAATTGCTTTCAATCTTTGGTAAAAAATAAATGTAGATGAATCAGTGTTTGTCATTATTTGCCTATTCTGCTTGATTTACTTATTCCTCACAAACTGCCTTTAATCATGTTAATGCAGACAGGACTTTATGACAGAAAACTCTCCATATACATGTATAGTTAAAATTTTTACCAGACAGGGCCATAGGAAGTTTTGTATACAGCTGCCCCAGCAAGTTTACATGATTTTGCTTTGTTTCGTACCAGTGACCCCAAAAGGCCTGAAGGGCAAGCTTTTGAATTTTCTCTGTCCATGATCCATCATAAGTTTATTTATATATTCACCTGTCGCTGTATTGTGCAATTCTTGGCTGATAAATTAATATCCAACTGCAATAAAGAGTGTATATTTTAACCGATAACATACACTGTCGGTGCATATAAACAAATCGATGACAGTATAACAATGTATTCTGTGTGGAAATGAGCCAATAACAGACTTCTACACTTCCGTATCTTTTTTTTTTTTTTATTATTTTTTCTTTTCATTCAAAATGCATGTGACTCGGAATCAGGGCTAGAGAAACGGAAAATTGCCAATCGGTCCAGTCACTTTTGGTCACATTCATAGTATCTGCAGAGTCATTTTCAGCCACATTTACAGAGTTTGCCTAGTCTGGTATTTTCCATAACCACTGTTAAACAAATGTAGATGCTGGTTTACTACATGTATTAACATTACGAATGACATATCAACATTGCTTACACTAGCTGAACTTACTTGTGCATAAGTATCCCGATTATAAACAGCAATATAGCTCAATAATATTTATAAGGCATGCGCAATTTAATGTACTTTCACTTTAAAAACAACCACGTTGTGCTGCAGCTAGCCATTACATTTCTTTTTTCTATGGACCAGTAAAAAAATATTAATGTACTGCTTCACCCTAGTGCTGCATCAAGGCCCAGCACATCCAGCAGGTTGAACACATTAAATTAACAATGAAGCACATTAAACAGATATTTTAAAATTAAACAAATTTACAACAGCGAGAAAAACATCTTTTATTGTTGTAATGCATGACCAAGCAGGTGCAGACTCAGACTGTATGAAGTGTTGTCCCTTTTACACTTACTGCAATAACCCCAAGTGTTGGGACAGCCAGGCCTGAGCAAACACTGTAAACCCAGATCAGACATGGCAAAACATGTGGTTTCTGACACAGATTTATACTGTTATCACTCATCCAGCAATATTACCGTTTACCACTCATCCAGCAATAGGACCGGGATGATAAGCTCCTTGGATAGCCATAGATCCAGGATAATCCAGCAATATAAAAGATGCACAAAGATGTAGTAAAACAGACTTGTTCAAGTTTTAGGACCAGAATGTTAAGGCATTCGAATACTAAATACGGAAACAGCTGGTATTGTTTTTTCACACTTCAATCAAATGGGCAGTTACTTAATTTTTGACATGCTGATAAAGCGGCATAGCGATAATGAGCAGATCTTTCAAGGTGTTTTCCGGTACACAGCTAGAATTTGTGATGATAAAAGGTTTGTTTGTTTGTATAGCTCCAGATAGGGTGTAAATATATAAGTCATATTAGAGAAAACATTAAATTATCATGCACCAAATTTTTGATGTCCTTCTGAAGTGAAAATCAGACTAGCTCTTCAAAAACCTGTTTCTGACTGAAGAACTGACATTTTCTCGAGCTCTGCTCAGAACTATAGGCGTGTCAGTGAGATTTCGGTCTGAAATGCATCTGACACACAATGTGTGACTCCACAGGTAATCTGAATCTGCCAGATATAGAGGATCTTACATGAGTGGTCATTCAATATGAAATTTATGAAACGAGATTTGGTAATTTCTGGATATTTTGCTAGCCTTGGTGAGCAAAATACCGAAATTACCCAACAAGGTTCATAAATTTCATATTAAATGACCACTCATGTAAGATTCTGTTTATCACATGGCCCTTCCGATGACAAAAAAATGCACAAAATTTATTAAGATAACAGCTTTCCATAGCTAAGCGGAACAACTCATTACCAAGGATTCAATAGTACTAGGCAACAAAAATAGTTAGCATATTATTTGATAAGTACCGAAAATAACTAGAAACAAGATAAATATGTCATTTATTACTTCAATAAACTGTAGGAATTAATGATGATTTTTATTTGAGCTAATACATATTTCATTTGAATAAATGAATTTAAAAATAAATATTCCCTTCAACGTCATTCAGCGAGTCAATACGTCACTGAGAATCAGTGGGGAAATCCCCAAAGACAGCTGTCGTATTTAAAGGTCATTGACCTAGATCAATACAGTTTATACGGTGGTTGATACACCCAAGTTAAATGACAGATTTCAAGAACATAAAACATTTTAACTGTAGTTTGGATTTTAATTTCACACATTTATTGTCTGTCGGAGTCAGGTTATCCTCCAATGCTTTTTTGGAGGAGGTGATTTTTGTTTTCAATGACTGGTTGACAAGGTCCCGGGTCAACTCGGCCTGTAACCAACTCGGCCCCCGAGTCAACTCGGCCTCGGGTCAACTCGGCCGGGTCAACTCGGCCTGTTTTGTAGGTTACACAAACACATTATCGCAACGCACTTATTTGTTCAGTTATTCATATACTTTATGCTGTTTGTTGGTCTTTCGGATGCTATTTATAACAAAATTCATTTTCTATTATCCCCTGATTGCACTAATTAGTGATCGGTCAAGCTGAGCATTGATTAGTGATAAGTGACGTTATTTGCATATTTAATATGTTTTTTAGGCAATTATGTTGTGTCCTTTTCAGGATACCAAACACTCTTGAAAAATCCGGTAAATAAAACAGAATAAATAAATAAACTTACAGTGTTCAGGTGGTGTTGTCTTCTTCTTCCGGACGACGGGTTGTCTTTAAAGAGCTGTAAAAAATAGCTTCATCATGTCGACCTGTCATGTTAGCCTATGGATGAGAAAAGGTTTTTATGCTTTAAAAAAACTGTTCTCATCCATAGTTTCCAGCCAGCACCAAAACGGGGAGGTATGACTAGGTCTTGCTGCAAAACAACTGAGGAAAAATTTCTCAAGAAATTTTCCGAAGTAATTTTGCAACCATTTACCGGCCATGTTTTTTTTTCTTTTCCCTTCTTCTTTTTCTTATTTTTGTTTCTTTTAAATAGGTTCAGAGCGTGAGACATTGAGATATTAGCGTTCAAGGAAATAAGAGAATAAATACCTCTATTTCAAAATTGGTCTTAGACCTGATCCTATGTTTCTTTTTTTTTCTTTTTTTTTTAAAACCAAACTTCTTTTTTTTATTTATTTATTTATTTCACTTTGCTTTCTTTCTTTTTTTTTTCCCCTTTTTTTTCTCTTTTTGTTCTTTTCTTTTCTTTTATCCGATTTTCTATTTTTTTTTTTCTCTTTTTTTTTTTTCTTCTTTGTTTTACATGTGAAACATATAATGTGAAATGATATTACCCGCCATTACAATGTGGAGGTCACATTATTATTCTTACAAATTAAAGATTAGCAATCTGAAACCAGATCTCAAAATATGAATGTGCATACCAAGTCAAAATCCATTGACATTTCAATTCATCAACATGAAATCAATTACTTACGGACGTGAAACAGACTGATGGCCACAAAGACGCCTATCATGAAACCAATTACACCGCCACTTTTGTATGGCAGGTTGTGAAAACAGAATCATCAGTAAGACAATGTGATTATATTTTACAGTTTAGCTCCAGACAATGTCCTTTTTTTTAAACCAAAAAGTACCGACATTTCTGCAAAAGCATTTGTTATGGGTACTCATTAGAATCGCCTCAGTAAGGCACTTCTAATGCGTAACACAACACAATTCGGAGCTCATACATGTACCTGTACTCAACCGACAATTTGCATGAACTTTTGCTGGAAAGTAAGTACACTAAAATCTGTAGACCCGGATCAGACGCATCCAAACTCGGCGTCTGATCTAGGACTACATTATAAGAGTTCATCTGGCTCAAATAGATTAACATCTGTAAGTATGTGGCACACATGATTGAATAACGCACAGAATCTGAATCAACCCTCCCTTTGTTGGGATGGGCCGTTACTAGTCAGTGCGTGTACACATATCATGCGCCGAAATTTATATAAAAGGGTCATCTAATTTTTTCCAAAGAAAATTCACAATAATTGCACTTCTATGATAAGAAAACACACATAAATAAATATAATTAAATATCATTGGGATGAACATCGTAATTGTAAGTCCATGAATTTCACTCAGTCTCCTCAGTGTCTCGAACAGTCGGCCTAACACCATACAACGACCCGCACGCTTTCAGGAAGGCTGTTGTCGTGATCTCGTGCTCCAAGTACTGCGACCATAACTGTTCAAGTCGTACCTCTAGCCGCCGCGTTGTCCCTCGACGATCTCGCTGTAGGTCACCGCTCCTCAGTGCCAACTCCATCAGCGTTGCCTCACGTCTCAGCAGCGGAACCAGCCTGTAGAAGCCAAGTCCACCCATACCCGCCTTGCTGTTGAGCCGATGATGCCAGCCTGGAAAAATTAAAAACATTTCATAAAATTCCAACAATAAAACTCCGAAATTAAGAGTGCCTAGAAGTAGGGCATAAACCTTTAAAATGATACCTTTTGAGATTTATGAGAATGGTAGTATTCATTTGGAATGTAGCCGAGGGTAGCATGTTCCAAGAAATCTTCTTTGAGGCCATTGACCTAGTATTGTATCAAAGATAACAAATCATGCAGACTGCATGATTTTAACCGGGAGTTTCTATCTGTCGATTCGTTTAGAGAGACTGAGGACAAAACATTCTTTTCCGTGTTTAAACGTTTGCCAAGCCCAAGTGTTGTTATGTCCTGCATCCCGAACAGCAAAACATTGAGGAGAGGTACATGTATATAACAATATGCAATGTAATGGTAAATTGGTTACCTTCGACATCGTTGTTAGTTCGGACTGCCTGTCGGAAGACGCACCACGACGAGACATCGAACACAGCGTGCTGAAACCACTGTCTGTCCATGTAGTCGACCAGCTGCTGGAGTGGTGGTGTGTTGGCCTTGGTCTTCAGATGATCGAAGGTCTGGCGAATGTGTCTGGCGGGAAGAAAGGGAAGCGCCATCAGCTGTCGTATGTAATCGTACATCCCCTGTCGTAGCTGGTAGGTCGCTGCCAAGCCAAACTGCTGCACATGTCGCCACACAGCCTGGTTCCAGTGGAACACACAGCCCTTGATCGTCGTTCCTGGAAAAACATCTCGAAGGGCTCTCCAAGCAGCTGAAAATAAATTAATAGTCAAAAATCTATTGTCCGAAACAAGTGACAACAATTTAAAATATATATGACTTTCGGCGTAGATTAAGCTTTTTCCTGACGAACAAATGAACAAACAAACGAAAGAAAGGAAATTTGGCTTCAGCAACGTTTGCAGTAAGTAACTTTCATTTATTATTTATTATTATTATTATTATTATTATTATAGTAGTAGTAGTAGTAGTAGTAGTAGTATTTTCTCACCTGCTTCAAAATCGACGACGAAACCTTCTACTGCGACGTGGCCGAGTTTATCAACAAGGAGCCGGAAAACCTGAAGGGAAATAAAACGATATGGATTACATTATATTATTTATGCTATAAATTAATATACAAAACTAGCATCAACATACTATAATTTTCTACCCTTTGACACCCCAAAGCACTTTGCATGCTCCGTTATGTCATTCTTCAAATGCGCATAAGAACAAAATGGCTAATTCGAGGTCCCAGAACATTCATCCAGTTCCATATTTCATGAGTTCGAACAACAAAGGCTCTGGCGTGACCGCGCGGATGCGCAGCCGCCTATGATCCTTGTTGGTCGCATATGCTATTAGTACCATATGTCATGTGCTGGCTTTAATAGTGCCTAATATTACAACGTATTAACATTAAAAGCTTATATCGTACGTAGTACTCTACGATAATATTCATAATAAATAATTGTAGCGTAGTTATTACCTCACTATAGTCGGCGATGGTCTTCCGAGACATGATGCAGAAAGCCAGGGGAAACTGCTGCGTCTGACCATCCTTCTCGACGAAAGCATGGATCGAGAACAACTGGCCTTGTCTCTTCCAGGGGTCGCTGAGAACCTGTTCAAACAATAGACTTGTGTCATTTTATATAAAGACCTACGTGGTTTTCTATGCATTAACATTTGTTAGGTCCCAATGTATGAGGTGCCTTTTACTTAATTGATTTTGTGATATCACTAATTCGATTTTGTGATATCACTAAGTCGGTTTAGTGATATCACTAAATAGACATGATTAAGTGATATCGCAAAATCGAATTAGTGATTTCAAAATTCGAATTAGTGCTATCACTAAATATGAAGAATTAGTGATATCACTACATCGCATTAGTGATGTCACTAAATATATTACATACGAAAACAATACAATGTTTACTCCCTAGTAAATTTGTTTCCGCTCACCATACTGGATAAAAATTTCAGCAGACGTCATTTTGCAATATTCCGATTATTTTTCCCAGAAAATAGGCTATGCAAAATTGTAGCAGACAACATCTTTTTTTTTTTGTTGTTATTATTTTTCCATAAAAAAATTTGAGGATTGAACAAAATTTAGTGATATCATATACTAGGGGATTTATAGTAAAACGGACTTGGCTGATGTTATTGTTTTGAAAAATCATGTGAGGTCGCTATTACGCGACTTTCTCGATTAAAAAATAGATTGCTTCCGTTAATACATGGCTGTTAATACCGTAAAACAAAAACTGCTCGAGTTTGAAATTCTAAATATCCACATCAGTTTTATGGTACAATAAAAGGTAATGTGAAAAAAAAATACAAGATAAAAAACATAATGAAACAAACTAACTAACGTTACCTTGAACGTCCCGTCCATGTACCATCGTTTAGCTGACCGCAGGAGGCTGAGTTGCTTCTCGGTAGCAAAAAGAAAATGGCGCTGCGTATCCACACGAATGTCGCCTACTAGAAAATCTTCACATTTAAGAAAGTCTTGATTCACCTGCAATATAAAAATACTGAAAGCATGCTACGATAATGTTTCATTTATTACTGCTATTAAAGCTGGACGGTAGAACGCTTAATTGTCTGCATGTGGCCTTACCCATTTGTTTCTAAGTTTAACTTTGTCATAAAGTCAAAATGAAAAATTGAAACTTAATTTTAACAAGAGGCCCACGGGCCACACGTCGCTCACCTGAGTGACATAGCCACTGCAGATATGCAGACGTTATGCAACATTTTTCCAATCCTTTCATTGCAACTAATGAAAAGATCATCATTTAAGCAGTTCTTAATTGAAACATATGAAATTTGAGTAAAATTGGCTCAGCTGCTTCAGAGGAGAAGACGTTTGAAAATGTTAACGGACGGACGCACGGACGGACGACGGAAGAAAAGTGATCACAATAGCTCATTCTGAGCATAGCTCAGGTGAGCTAATAACTGACTTATATGATAACTCTATGCAAACCAGAATTTACCTCGAATTCCAAGTCTGTAGGCTCCTGTGGTCTCTTCTTGGCACGGAATCTGTTGGCAACCCTCTTCAAAAGTGGCTTCTTCGGGAGTATGAAGTCGTCTTCTCTCACGGTCTCTATCATGACGTCATCAACTATGTCCATAGCGGGGCGGAATACGTTCACTCCGGCGTGTTGTTTAACCTGTTAATAAAGGTACATGTACAAGTCCGCTGATTTAAGAAGGGTAGTTGTCAGTTTCTAGCGAAAGAATGTGCACAATACTGGTTAACCGCTTAGAGGACTAAGCCTGCCCAGTAAACGTGTGATTAGGTAAATTGACCGCGCTCGACATGACCCCATTGGGTTGACTGGGCCGTAAAACCTCAACACAAACAAAACAAACAAGTTTTCATTGTTTAACCCATTTAAGCCGAAAGGATTATTCCATTCTTATCATTTGGACGAGTACACTGTTCATTGCGGATGTCAGTTGATTTTATCTTTATCTTAACATAAATTAGTGTGGCCATTAAGGAAACAGGTAGACCCTGATGAGACGTTAATAACAAGTATACATTTCGTGTGATTACTACTAAGCATTCACACGACGTAATATCGACGCTTTTTCCTGTCATAGTCACAGTTTGTCCTCTGCGAATCTGATGTACTTATTGTTGTTTGAAGACATCAGTACAAAGGTTAATTTCAAGAGATTCGCATTACGAAAACACACCTATTCAAATATATATAAAATTTCACCACCAAAAACTGAAATTTCAGATAAAAATTCTCATATTTTTCATATTACTACTCAAAACATAGACTTTGGGTACTCGTTAGAACCGCCTCGGCGAATCGGTTCTAACGAGTACCTATAATCTATGTTTTTGAGTGGGGTTTAAGGGGGTCGAAATTATATAGGCATGTTTTCATGATGGCAACAAAACCGGTACAAGTTAGTCGGTGAAACTATTGTTTATAACAATATATTTTGTTACCGTGGACGTAACCTCTGCTTTCAGTCGTCTGCCGGGATCAGCTGGATGGATATGCTCCGCATTTCTCGCCTCGAATCTGTCTCCTATCTGTCTGACGGTAGCTGGACACCTCGTCGATCTGTTCCTGACACTGCATCGCCATAGGACGGAGTTCTTGTAGTTAGTCTGAAACAACAACAAAATAAAAAAAAAACCTGTAACGAAAACCCTGCTTAACTGATGATGCACATGTTCTTTTCAATGGAAATCATATACGGTTTTTACTCGTCACAGCTAATTGAACATGGTTTGTGTGTATCCATTAGAGCCTCGTCACTGAGCAGATTATTTGTCGGATCTGTGTTTAGAACGGAAAGGATGGATTAGATCTGTATAATAATGTGCCTGTATGTATTTAATTTACCTTAACGCCGTAGGAATAGCCCAGACTGTCCACCAACAACTTCTGTCCACGTTGACTTCCCTTCTGTACGATCTGGTACCGAATTGGGATCTCTTCCACGATGGTCTCTGTTAGAATGGATTCTTCCTCTACTGGTCTGAAAAAGTAACATTTTACAAAAATGATCATAAGCTGAGCCAGAACATGAGATTTTGGTACTTTTTGTCTTCATTGCGTTTGCATGCTGACCCATGAAGTGAGGTAAGCTGTCTGAGTATTCTATCTCAGGGGTTCATCTATTTCTAGTTCTGTGTGAGTAGTGAAGGCTCTGGCGAGATTGCGCTTGTCGCATATGCGATAAATACCAACATATAGGTGTGTCCGCTATATTTTTCCGGTCATTACAATTACGGTGACTGTCATTTTAATACACAACAAACAAAATAAATAAAATCTTACTGTTCCTCTATCGGTTCGGTGTCATCGACGTCTCTGTGGGATATGTCGAAAGACGTGCCCGACGTAGTAGCGTCACCGTTCTCCTGGTCCCCATGGTCGCTCATATCTCTGGACACGACGTAGGTCTGGTTCATCACCACAGTCTCATCGATCACGGTATCCTGTAAAACAAGCGAGTAAGTAAGTAATTTCTTTAAGAGGGTGGCTCGTTTTGTATAACCAATCTTCCCAAGCCCTCTAATTAAAACACAATACAGAACATTTAACAAACAGTACATTGGTATTTACAAATATTTAAATATGATACACAATCCACAATGTACCCACAATTTATGTCTTAGAGCAGAAATAACTTAACTATGTACACCAAATTCCCCTAAATAAGGTGATGCTTACTGGCTTCTACGTTGCATATTCATGTTAAAAATATATTAACTTACACTTCTATAGGCCGATTCATCCAAAATGTCTCTGTCATCTTGGACTGGAGCGCTAACTTCCAAAATTGGTGGCTCTTCAATAGCATCCCAACGAACCTGTAGAAAACATAGATAAACACGGATAAACATTTAAATGACCGCACAGACTATGCGAACATATATAAAATCGGGTTTACTGGGTGTTCAGCGCATAAGTCTGTTACCTCGGTGTTACGATCGTTATGAACACATATAATGTAAAAAACGGCAGAAAGTGTTAACTTACACTTCGTTGCAATATCGGAGGTTCCATATCACCATCAGGCAGCGGCACACTTCGCTCAAGAACGGGCGGTTGTATGTCGTCGTCGTCGTTAGTGGTATCCATCTCTTCGACTGGAATCTGTGTAATAAAAAAGTTGTTAAGAACAAAAACATAAGTATACGGTTCGTGATGGGCGTTTCTTAAGCGGTTTGCCTTTGAATTTATGCATGCATTGTACTTAGATGCAAGGAAGAACCCGTATAAACTGGAATCTGTGTAATGAAAAAGTTAAGAACAAAAAACTTAAGTATACGGTTCGTGATAGCTATCCAATGTTTACCCCTGCAAACTCACTTTTACATATATAAAATGGGGTTTACCGGGTCTTCCGCGCATAAGTCTGTTACCTCGGTGTTACGATCGTTATGAACACATATAATGTAAAAACGGCAGAAAGTGTTAACTTACACTTCGTTGCAATATCGGAGGTTCTATATCACCATCAGGCAGCAGCACACTTCGCTCAAGAACGGGCGGTTGTATGTCGTCGTCGTCGTTAGTGGTTTCCATTTCTTCGACTGTAATCTGTGTAATAAAAAAGATGTTAAGAACAAAAACATAACTATACGGTTCGTGATGGATGTTTCTTAAGCGGTTTGCCTTTGTATTTTTGCATGCATTGTACCTAGATGCAAGGAAGAACCCGTATAAACTGGAATCTGTGTAATGAAAATTGTTGTGAAGAACAAAAACGTAAGTATACGGTTCGTGATGGCATAGCTACAGATAAGAGAAAGTACCCACATAATACTTTTCTTATTTCTCCACGAAAACATATGTTGTGGGTACTCATTAGAAGCGCCTCCATTACGAAAACACGCCTATTCAAATATATAGAAAATTTAACCTCCATAAACTGAAAATTTTCAGATAAAAAAACTGATATTTTTCATATTGCTGCTCAAATTATAGATTGTGGGTACTTGTTTGAACCGCCTCGGCAAGGCGGTTCTAACGAGTACCCACAATGTTTTTTGAGCAAAAATAAGAAAAATAATGTACACCCCTGTAAACCCCAGTTTTACTATATAAAAGTGGGGTTAAAGGGGGTCAAAATTATATAGGCATGTTTTCGTGATGTCGCTGAGGCGCTTCTAATGAGTACCCATAACATATGTTTTCAGGGAATAATAAGAAAGATATCAGCATTTTTCGGATGAAAAAAAAGTGCCTTATCTGTTGCTATGTGCAATCTGAGCAATAAAAAAAGTTGTTAAGAACAAAACATACGTATACAGTTCGTGATGTGTGTTTCTTAAGCTGTTTGTCTTTTAATTCTTTATGCATGCATTGTACTTAGATGCAAGGAAGAACCCGTATAAACAAAATGATGTAAAACAGGGTTTGCCAGTATCTCTGTTTCAGAGCAGAAATACACTGTGATCTTACGTTTTAGAGCAGAAACAAGAACAATACCCTCGCCGTAATAAAGCATTATTTTGAAAGGCGTCATTTTTTTTTTTTTTTTTTTTTTCAGAATAACTTACACTTCTCTGTAGAACAGGTGGTCGATCGTCGTAGACAACGGTAGACTCTGCGATAGGCAAACCAATACTACGGTCAGGCTCATCAATCTTCTCAATCTGTTTAAACAAAGAATTATCTAGATACAATAAATAAATAAATAAATAAACAAAAAATAAATATTCGGACATATCTTATTATTCCCTGAAAACAGTCCGCAATATCAAAGTTTCAGTACTCAGCCCTTTCGCTTGTCTAGAACAGATTCTTTAGCTGTGTTCTCCATGACCTACAGCTTATATGAGCGAATTGCGGAGGTTCTGGCGAGACTGTGCAAATACACAGTCTTATCTGACGCCTTGCTTTTCGCCTAAAAATAATGGCAACTTTTCTGTTACGCGGCTCAGAGAGAGAGAGAGAGAGAGAGAGAGCAAGAAAGAAAGAGATAGCTTACCTCAACATCTTCAGGCTCTAGTCTCGGGATGTCGTTGCAACAGTCGAAGCAAAGGAAATGGAGCTCTCTTTCCCCTTTCACAGCAGCTCTGTAGTCGGCGAGAGAAATTCCTGCAAACCAGAAAAGTACAATATTTGCCCCTGGAACGTAACAAAGTAGCTTAAAACAATAAATGCATTGATTATTAATCGTATTATCAGCATAAACAATTATTTTCGGTCATCTTTTCCATAGAACTCGATTCCCAGAAAATACATAAATTCTGAAAAACAAAATACAATAATTCTAATAAACAAAATACAATAACTCTGGCAATATTAGGCGTTGAATTCATAACGTATGTAAACTACACGTAAATATACATGTTAAAGTTTCCAATGGTCATTTGCTTGTCTTCTGATTCCTGAGAATGTGAAAAATGAATTGTAATATTTAAATCAATCATTCTAATGGAAAAAAAGCTAATTTACCTGTCCCGCACAGACGATGCTGCCAGCGTTCGCAAGCATCACAAGAGACTGCATGCTTACGCCCGGTGACAAACACCTTACACACAATACACAAAGCTGACATGGCGGTTATAAAATGCAAGTAACTATGACGATTCCAAATTAGGATCTGACACTGAATCCATTTACTCGGGTATTTTATACAGACTATGTCGGCGAATTAAAGAAAGTTTTTCAACAAAAGATTGTTTTCGTGCGCTTTTGATTTAAGTTATTTTTAGGGACTAATTAAAGGAGTTACCAACTTAATTAGGGATGTAAGCAAATTGTAAGAAAACAAACGTCTTTAATTATAACACATCAAAAGTAATTTGTTTTCCACCAAATTAATTGTTCTAATCAGTAATTTCACACTTACGGATTTGTTTGCACAACAGCTAAGGCATTAAAGATCTGAATTTTAATTGGTTGGTTAAGCACATGATTGGAAGACCTTTGACAAGCCATTAATGATTCACGGTTGGATACTTCTAAGGTTGCTGAAAAAATCAGGTATGTAGTCAGTCCATCAAATTGACAGACAGACAGATAAAACATACAGATACCCCACCATCTAGCCTAACCACCTTTCCCCCATACCTGGAACCCCATACAGGCCGAGGCCGAGTTGACCTGGCCGAGTTGACCCGGGCCGACTTGACTCGGGGCCGACTTGACCCGGATTCGTTGACAACATCGATGTTGAAAGTGCCTCTAAATATGTTGCCGGAAAACATCGATTTTTAACCTCCATGAACATTTCTGGTAGCTGTGTTATTCGCACTGTGATTGTATTGTGTCTTCCCCTTCCATCAGTCTGACATTTATCTTTCATCTCAAAATTGAAGGCAGGCTCTGTTTCAAAAGTGAAAGTTGTATCGGCAAACACGGACACCATCTTGGTTGCTATCAACAGGCGGAGTAATACAAATATAATGAGGGTAATTAGGCTAACTAATGGGAAGTCTTGCAGGGGTGTTATAACGTGTGGTTATATTATTTTTATGACATGACGGTCATGTGATATTCCAATACACCTCAAGATGAGTAGATCTAATACTATTACATGGAGGCACCAGAACTGATTGTGCCACGTAAAAGCAAATTATGTTCTGAATCAATTCTGACACATATACTCAAATACATCTTTTTCCTCGATGCGACCATTATGTGGATTCCAGGAAATATTGCAAAAATAGTAACAGTATGCCATACGTCAAATAAGCTTTACCTAAACTCATGTCTTTTACAGCTTCTGTAACTTCTGACATCCTCCTTTACAAGTAAAAATCTTTCTGTATACGTCTACTTCAGATGAAACTTGACTTTATGATCTATTACAACAGAAAACGCCTTAAATATGTTCCTGTTGAGTAAAAGTTGCATCAGCACATGCCGGGTCTGTCAGAAACAAGTCGTAAAATGTATGTCGTAAAATGGAGAAAGAAGCTCGAGAAACCAAAAGATGATCAAAATGTTTAAAATGTAGCAATTGATTAATATTTGCTTTCCTAAAGACCAAAGAAATCAATAATTTGTAAAAAATTTGTAATGTCTTTCACGACATCATATCCAATTTATGATAATGTTAGGTCGAAAGCAAGAAAATATCCCCAGAATTAATTAGCAAATTTACCCTCTTTGAATGCATTCTATAGCTTAGTATATGCACATTTTGATAAATCAAGATTATTTTAAAACTCGAAAAGCATAATTGTTGGATTCTGTGCAAGAAAAAGACAGTTTTGTTAGAAAATAGTGTGGAATGACGGAAAATATGGCGGCATAAAACCGGAAGTTGTTGCTAAATTTAGAAACAGAAAAATGTCAACATGAAGAAGGCCTACATGTGTTTGAAAGATGTAAAACCATAAAGTAATCAAGAAGAACTGACAACTTTTTTTCATGACATTAGGCATGGATGGAACTAAAGGAGGACTCACTGTGTCCTCTGTTATAGAGCCAAAAGATGAACTAGAAGAGGTTTTTGTGATTTTTATTCTCTTTATCCATAGGAACCAAGTATAATTGAAGTAAACTGCAGAATCTCTGAACATGGTAGAGGATAAATCCATTGTTGTATTGGCGTGTATTAATCAACAACAACAACACAGTTACTGCAGTTATTTTATTTTGCCAATTATGCATCAGTCATTTCTTAACATGGCACACTTTCAGCTCTCCCAGGCACATGATATGGTGCTTAGCAATCACCAGTAAAAAAAAAAATCTGAAAAGGTGGTTTTTAGCTCACCTGAGCTATGCTCATGATGAGCTATAGTGATCACTTCTTGTCCTTCATTTCTGCGTCCATCCGTCTGTTAACACTTTCAAAAGACAACTCCTCCAAAGCCACTGATGCTATTTGTCCCTATTGGGTAAGAATGTTGCTTTGGTGGGGTGGGGTTGTGGGGGGGGGGGGGGAGTGTGTGTGTAAAAATAGCTAAATTTATGGGGAGCTGGCTCTTGGTTCGGTTGCCATGGCAACAGAAAGCTCCCATAGACTTATAATGGGAAAATTGGTTAAATTGCATTTTCTCCATAACCACTAAAGTGTTGTGAACCATATGAGGCAGTTATGATTTTCTGATAATTGTCTATCCAGTTTATATGTTTTATGTCGGGTGGCCATTTTGTTTGGTTACCATGGCAACATTCAGTTTTGAAAAGGGAATTTTTTAAATGACAATTCCTTCAAAACCGCTGAAGCAGTATGATTCTAATTTGGTACAAATGTTGCTTGGGTAAGGGCAATCCAAAATAAGTAAAATTATGGTGATCTGCCTCTTGGTTTAGTTGCTATGGCAACAGAAGCTCCCATAGACTTATAATGGGAAAATGGTTAAATTGCATTTTCTCCATAACCACTGAAGTGAGGTAACCATATTTGGCAGTTATGATCATCTGATAAACCCAGTTTATGTATTTGACCAGTGCCCATTTTGTTTGGTTGCCATAGCAACTTTAAATGTCAGAAAAGGATTTTTTTAAATGACAACTCCTTTAAAACCATTGAAGCAGTATGACTCTAATATGGTTCTAGTCAAAATAGCTAAAATTATGGTGATATGCCTCTTGGTTTGGTTGCCATGGCACAGAAAGCTCACATAGACTTATAATGGGAAATGGGTTAATTGTATTTTCTCCATAACCAGTGATGTGATGTGAACCATATTTGGCATTTATGATCATTTGATGATTGTCTACCCAGTTTATGTGTTTTTTGACCAGCGGCCATTTTGTTTGGTTGCCATGGCAACATTAAATTTTAAAAAAGAAATTTTTTAAACCACTGAAGCAGTATGATTCTAATTTGGTACAAATGTTGCTTGGGTAAGGGCAATTAAAAATAGGTAAAATTGTGGTGATCTGTCTCTTGGTTTGGTTGCCATGGCAACTGAAAGCTCCCATAGACTTATAATGGGAAAATGATTTAATTGCATTTTCTCCATAACAGATGAAGTGATGTGAACCATATTTGGCAGTTATGATCATAAGATGATTGTCTACCCAGTTTGTGTGCTTGATGACCAGTGGCCATTTTGTTTGGTTGCCATTAAATATTCAAAACAGACAAAAGTTTCGCGGTCTGCCTCTTGGTTTGGTTGCCATGGCAACAGAAAACTCCCATAGACTTATGTTGGAAAAATGGTTAAAATTGCACTTTCTCCATAACCAGTGAAGTGATATGAGCCATATTTGGCAGTTATGATCATCTGATGATTGTGTACCCAATTTATATGTTTTATGACTGGTGGCCATGTTGTTTGGTTGCCACGGCAACATTCAATTTTGAAAAAGGACATTTTCAAATGACAGCTTCGAAACCACTGAAGCAGTATGACTCTAAAAGTTGCTTTGGTAAGGGTAATTCAAAATAGCTATAATTATGGTGGTCTGCCTCTTGGTTTGGTTGCCATGGCAACAGCTCCCAAAATAGCTATAATTATGGTGGTCTGCCTCTTGGTTTGGTTGCCATGGCAACAGCTCCCATGACCCCATTGGGTTGACTGGGCCGTAAAACCTCAACACAAACAAACTGTCCATCTATCCCGGTGAACATCAAAGGTTTAAGGCCTATTTTGGGGCTATTTTGGACATAATTATGAGGTATTTTGAGGTTTATTCTGTTAAAAAATGCATTAGCAAGCCCATAAACCAAATCCTTTCATTAGTTGCAGTGGCAGAATTGAAAAAAATGTTGCGTAACAAATGCATATCTGCAGTGGCTATTTCAAGGAGGTGAGCGAGCAGTGGCCTGTGGGCCTCTTGTTAAATACTCTGATTGGACTGTGCAAATGTGCAGGCTTATTTGAGTTTGTCGAATGCATGCGTCCATTTAGGAGCATTTTCTTATAACTCCTCTAATGTCTCTGCAGCAACCACAGAAGGAAGCCAACCATTTCAAAGCCTTTAAGGGGAATGTCCAAAAGGGGATGGTGGGGGGAGTGGAAATGATATTTCAGAGCATCAGTATACAACATATATAGCAGTCACATCTATTTTCTACCCTTTCTATTTTTTAGAAGGAAATGGTTGGAGGTCCGGTACTGGATCCCTAGCCCTCGAGGCTAGAGATCTAGTATCAGACCATTAACCAATCTATTACTAATTAGATAAGGCTAGGGATCTTGTTTGATTGAGTTGAGGCTTTACAGCACAGACAACCCATTAGGCTCCTGTAGAGTGCGGTCAGTTAACGTACTTGCACTGTTCCTGGGCATGCTTAGTCCTCTAAGGGGTTAACAAATAAGTGCACATAATTGTTCCAGTAACTGACAGCTGCCTTTATTGTATCAGAAGAAGCAGGAAAATGATCATAGAAATTATTTCATTCATGATCAATCTCCATGAAAGTTATGTAGCCAAGTTGGGATTCAAACTCAGGGTCCCTGGGTCTGCTGTCAGATGTGCTACTGATTGTGGCTGTGCTGTGGAGCCCGACCAAGGGGAGGAGGACATACTGTTTTGGTGCTGATTGTGTTGGCGCCTGCATTGGTGTCGGCATCACACTTTCTTGTCTGCACGATGTGAGTCAGTAATATAAGCGGAATCTTACAAAATTTACATAAACATATCATTGGGATGAGGTGATGAACTGATTAGGTTTTGGTGACTGTGACATGATTTTCAAGGTCATGTTGGACTAAAACTGTCAAATTTAAACATTTTTCTTGCCTGCAATAACTCTTGAACCTGGTTCAGCCAGTAAGCAGATACTCATCAGATTTACATAAAGATATATCATTGGGACTAGATGATTAACTGATTAGGTTGTGGTACCTTGACCTATTTTTTCAAGGTCACTGCTGGCCTAAAACTGGTCTTAATGATGTCCAATGAAAGAGCAGACTTACTAAATTTTACTTTGCATAGTTGTAGCATTGAGACTAGAGGATGAAATGACAGAGTTCTCACTAGGATTTTGAAAATTGGAGTAAAATGCTGTCATCCAGAAAAAGTTGGAGTTTTACCATACTTTTCTATTGGGACTTTCCAAAAAGTTGGAGTCAGAAATGAAAAGTTGGAGTAACTTACTCCAAATCTGGAGTTAATGAGAACTCTGAATGATAAGGTTTATGTGACCCTGACCCAATTATCAATGAGTAAATGTAATGTATAAATGGGATCCTCTTAATTGCCAATTATTTGGGTGACCTTCTCATTTTCAAGGTCACCATTGGACACACTATTGAAATAAAGCTCATCTCCATAGCCACTTGATGGATTCTAGTCAGACTTGGTTTAAATTATAACAGAGATGCATCTTGATGCTTAGAGTTTGGTGACCTTGCCCCAGTTTTTAAGGTCAACTTGGGATGTACATGACACAGTTAAAAAAAAATCAACCTTCTGGCAGAAATATTTCTGGAAGGGGCCCTGTGTTAAAAGGAGCGAGGGAGAGGGGGGGTGTAGCAGGGATATTTCTGGAAGGGGCCCTGTGCTAAAAGGCCCATAATTCTTCCAAAAGGCCCCTGCTTCTTGACTTGAAACTATGGGCCTTTTTATAATGTAAAGTTATAGGGAAGTGTTATTGTATACCTAATTATGCCCCTGCCTATTCAAAGAATAGCGGAAGGGCATTAAGTGTTACCCCTGTGCATCCCGTACATACTTCTGTCCGTCCCAATTCGTGTCCTAGCCATAACTCCTAAACTGTATGGAATATATTTATGAAACTTTACAGGTGCATACATGACATTGAGACGATGTGTCATGAACAAGGAAGACGACTCTTGCTTGTTTGGTTTTTGAATTATCTGCCCTTGACTGAGTTCCATATAGTAAACCGTGGTGGGCCATAACTCCTAAACCGTATGGAATATATTTATGAAACTTTACAGTTGCGTGCATGACATTGAAACGATGTGTCATGAACAAGGAAGACAACTCTTGCTTGTTTGGTTTTTTAATTACCTGCCCTTGACTTACATGTAGTTCCATATAGTAAACAGTGTCCTACCCATAACTCCTAAACTGTATGGAATATATTTATGAAACTTTACAGGTGCATGCATGACATTGAGACGATGTGTCATGAACAAGGAAGACAACTCTTGCTTGTTTGGTTTTTGAATTATCTGCCCTTGACTTAGTTCCATATAGTAAACTGTGTCCGGGCCATAACTCCTAAACCGTATGAAATATATTTATGAAAATTTACAGGTGCATGCATGACATTGAGACGATGTGTCATGAACAAGAAAGACAACTCTTGCTTGTTTGGTTTTTGAATTATCTGCCCTTGACTTCCATATAGTAAACCATGTCTGGGCCATAACTCCTAAACCATATGGAATATATTTATGAAACTTTACAGGTGCATGCATGGCATTGAGACGATGTGCCATATACAAGGAATACAACTCTTGCTAGTTTGGTTTTTGAATTATCTGCCCTTGACTGAGTTCCATATAGTAAACTGTGTCCGGGCCATAACTCCTAAACCGTATGGAATATATTTATGGAACTTCACAGTTGCGTGTATGACATTGAGACGATGTGCCATGAACAAGGAAGACAACTCTTGCTTGTTTGGTTTTTTAATTATCTGCCCTTGACTTAGTTCCATATAGTAAACCGTGTCCGGGCCATAACTCCTTAACCGTATGGAATATATTTATGAAACTTTACAGGATCATGCATGACATTGAGATGATGTGTCATGAAAAAGGAAGACAAATCTTGCTTGTTTGGTTTTTGAATTATCTGCCCTTGACTTAGTTCCATATAGTAAAGTGTGTGTGGGCCATAACTCCTAAACCATATGGAATATATTTATGAAAATTTACAGATGCATGCATGACATTGAGGCGATGTGTAATGAACATGGAAGACAACTCTTGCTTATTTGGTTTATAAATTATCTGCCCTTGACTAAGTTCCATATAGTAAACCCTGTGTGGGCTATATCAACCTTAATAATAACTTCATGCTGTACCTGTCACAATTACATATGTAACCTTTTTCTGAATGGCATTTTGTGGGGGGGGGGGGGTGGAGCATCTGTGTCCTGTGGACACTTTTCTAGTTTTTACAAGAATTTCCTTCAAAGGGCCCATGATGTCTATTGGCTAGAAATATCCCTGTGTAGGGAGGGGTCGGGAGGATGGGGCTCTGTGTTACTTAAACCTTGTGTGCACAACTCCTCCAAGAATTGTTGACTGATTGATTTGAAACTTTGCAGAGACTTTAGATGATTGATTTGAGACTTTGCAGAGGCTTTAGACATGGTCTATGACTTTGGTATTATCAGATTTTCAGGGTTTTTAACTTGGTCACTTTTGGAGGAGTTTTTGAAAGGGGAGAGACATAAATTCTCTGAATTTGCTTGTTTATTTATTTATTTTTGTTTTAAGAAATTAAGTCAAATTCATATCTGAGTCACTGGAACTAATCATCATCACATGAGATACATGTAAGGTTATTGTGCTAGGTTACAAATGTGTATCCATGACAGTGATACTGTGACCTACTTTTTAGAAATTAGGTCTCTTTCATATCATGGTCCCCAGACCTAATTATATGATTCTTAAGCATTCAGAACTTATCATCATCACTCAAGTCATGGTCATTATAAAAGAGTATAGGTTGCTGTGACCTATTTTTTGAAAATTAGAGCTTGCTCAATTTGTGTCAAGTCCCAGTTAATTCTTGGAATTAGATGTTTCACATGAGACAAAGTCATTCTGCAAAGCCATATGCTGATCATCATGACCTACTTTGCTGGGATTTCAATAAGAGGCGGGGCGGGGGATTTTCCCCTTCTACTTTGCCAAAGTTGAGCATTATTTTGATAAAGTTGTATGTGGCTAATAGAGGAAACTTAGAAAATCCCCCACCTACTTTGCTTTGACTTCTGGATGTCAAAAAGTTAATGAGGCCCCTGCATTTGTGCAGAAAATTATATTGTATTTATATGTCAGTTCTAAGATAATGTATTAACCCTTGTCCTGCTGAATAAATTAAGATGCCACACCCACTTCTAATTTTCAGCCAATTACTTGATCCAGATTGTGGCTATAAATTCACATACTTAATGGCAAACAGTGCAGATCCAGATCAGTTGGCTTCTTCAGAAGCCAACTGATCGGGATCTACACTGTTTGCAAAGGTAGGGTATATCCGGGTTCAGCAGGACAAGGGTTAAGTTCCTACAGTTTTGTACTTTCAAATTATTGTCATACATGACACAAGTTTTCAGGTCCATAGGATGTTGTGACCTAGTTTTATAGAAATTTGGCCACATGCATTTATACTCAGACTCCAAACATACATAATACTGTGGCATTTACATTTGTACCGTATCAGTCTTACATTTTCTCTTGACTTTCAACAATATATTACAACTCATGTCTTTGTGGAACATGTAAGTTGGTGTGGCCTACATGTACATTGTTTCAAGCTTGTAAATGAAATTCGCATGGGCATTTACAGATGTATGTGCTGTGGACACATTTTGTGTCTAGAGTTGTACGTCTTTTTACTCATGAAACTTTTTTTTTTTTTTTCTAGATTTTTAAATGAAATTCCTTATGTTATTTTTAGAAACTGGAAAGAAGTTTCACCATTTTGGCAAAGTTGACAACTGGACTGTCAGAACGAGAAGCAAATGATGTACTGAATGCACATGTAAGTATCTGATACAAGCCATATCAATTCAGAGCTCTAGATAAGAGAGGTATCCAGATCAATAGTTTTCTTATTTCTCCAACGGGCCCCCGTAGCCTAGTGGATAAGAGAGTTGACTCTTAATCCATTAGGTTTCTCACCGCTGTGGTTCGAGCCTGGCTCGGGTCATATGTGGGAAAGCCAAGTTCTGCTTACGGATGGTCAGGTGGTTTTTCTCCGGGTTCTCCGGTTTTCGCCCACCTTCGATGAACGATCGGCTCGATATAAGTGAAATATTCTTGAAAGGGCCGTAAAACCCAAATCAAAAAAAAAAAAAAATCTTATTTCTCCACAAAGACATGCGTTGTGGTTACTCTTTAGAAATGCTTCAGTGAGGTGCTTCTAATGAGTACACATAATGTATGTGTGAGGCACCTTTAATGAGCACCCACTATGTATGTTTTTATGAAAAAATAAGAAAAATATTAATACGGTAAATATCCTAAAATTTCGAACACTCTAAAATTTCGAACACCTGATATTTTTGCCCAAGATAATTTCTTGAAATGTCCTAAAATCTCGAACAGTAACAGTTTTGCAAAAACGGGATTTCTAAAATTTCGAACATGAGCTCTCTTCAATTAATTTCTTATCAGCACGTTCTAATTTCGGTAACGTTTTTTTTTTTTTTTTCGTTACAGAACCAGAAACTAAAGTAGTAGTGTTGAAAGCCACCGCAAAACGTGAATGCTCACAGCAGTGTCATAACAAATTTTATGTACATAAATGGCGTGGGAACCGTATTTTAATTTTATACAAGCCCAGGAGATAGTGACTGAAAATTCACAAGAAAAAAACAACAACAACAAAAAAATAATAATAATAAATAAATAAATAAATAAAAAAATAAGAAACTTCCATCACAATGTTAGCCATTTCCACGCGACAGTCACTTGGATGGCCGCGTGATAAGGGTTAGATTATGCGCAGGCGATCTAGAACTGTTGTTACCATGTGACAGAAAACCTAAGACCAGGATAACTATGCATCCGAGCTGTACGATCTAATTATTTGCTGTTTGTTTGTGTATCTTGGGTAAATTGGGAATTCTTATAAAAAACATTCCTTTAACAGTCAAGAGCACAACTTCTACAAGTTAAAAAAATAACTTGTATAGTTATTATAGCAAGTGATTAATTTTGTATGAAAGATCTATTATGTATATTAAATATGATAAAGCAATAAAATTTTGTACGCATCTCTAGAAATGCGTACACAGGGTCTTTGAAGTTAATGAAAAAATTCACTTTCTTATTTATTTAGGTTATTTATTTTCAAAATATTTACAGATTTGAGAAATAACCTAAATAAGTTAAAACCTTCATCCAAAGGAAGGTTAACTCTTACACTCTTGAAGGGAGGATACTTTATAGTTGAATTTTAATTTTACCAAGTTAAATGTATAAATCTTCTCAAAATCTTAACTTTTAGAAGTTATGCTCCTGACTGTTTATGTGACTTACTAATTTTCACCTTGGTCTTAAGAAATAACGAGTCATACATGCCATACCTCACACTGTGAGACAAAATCTCACAGAATTTTGGCCCTTCTAGACCCCATTTCCCATAAGATTTTCAAATCTCACAGAATTTTCATATCATTTAATAAGCTACTTTTTGAAGAATCAGAAATAAATCACACATTAGCATGGCTATCCCAAGCTTTACTCATTAAAATAATGGCTTTTAACTTACTTCTGTAAGCTTGAAAGTGATTTTCATAAAAATCTCACAGAATTTCATCAAATCTCCCCTAAAAATTTGCAAAATCTCACAGATTTCTGTCAACAGCTAATGGCATGTATGACGAGTCATGAACTAAATACATGTAAGTTATCTTCTTTAGCCTCAATTTAAATTACTGGAAATAACTTTATAACTCCTGACTGTTTAAATGTTTTGCTGCTTTAGTGTTTTATTCCAGCTAGAGTATGTAAAAAAAATTTGGGATAATGATGGATGATGACTTTGACCCAATTCTTTCAGGGAGGTAACTCTTGTCAAAATTGTTTTACCTCCATTATGAAAAGTGAAATAAATTGTTTCTGAGGTGTAGACCCCTTTTCAGCAGGGATTTAATGTGCAGGAAAACAAACAGGAATTAAGTCTAAAAAATGCCTTCCCTGTAAATAATGACAGAAAATCTATCAAGGGTATTCAGTGGACTTAACCCTTGTCCTCCTGAACCCGGATATTGCCTTTGCAAACAGTGTAGATCCAGATCAGTTGGCTTCTGAAGAAGCCAACTGATCTGGATCTGCACTGTTTGCCATTTAATAAGTGAATTTGTATTAATAAACTGGATCAAGTAATCTGATTGGCTGAAAATTAGAAGTTGGTGGTCATTAGATGCCTGACAAATACAAGTTTCAGCCACTTGCCCGGCATTCCACAGCATCTTGAAAATGGATTGGAATTACGATATTCCCTATATATTCTATACATTTTTCTGGGCAAGTGAAATAAAAATTCACTTGCCCAGCCAAAATTTGCACTTGTCCCGGGCAGCTGGGCAATGGATTTGTCAGGCCCTGATAATTTATTTTATCATGATCTTAATTTATTCAGCATGACAAGGGTTAATTAAAGCTCTGCAAGTGAATACAGTTATATCATGAGAAGAGTTATTCTTAGAGTTCCAGGGATAACTTTTGAAGGGGTCATGGGCAAAATTGCCCTTTCAGTTTTCAAAATGGCCCTTTCTTTTTGAAAAAGAGGGCCCTTTCTATAATGTAAAGGTATAGGAAGCTAGGATTCTAATTAAATTTTTCTAATAAGATTTGAAAAAATGGCCCTTCTCATCTGTGAGCCAATATAATCCACGAGTTCTGCTGAAGTGAATTTGATCTGGATAGACATGTCCAAAGACACATTTTCACAGTATTTATATAATTGTAGGTATGTAAAGGAGGGCCACAACATGAAGAGATTCAACAAGGCCTGTTATATTCTATCTTGGTGGATTCTTCCTCTGCACCACAGGTAAGTTATCCATTTCATAGCTCCAGACAAGGCGCTTTTTTTTTTTTTTCAACCAAAAAGTATTGATGCTTGTCTTATTTCTCCAAATACTTTAAGTGAAAGTACACAGGAATTGCCACAATCAAGAAGCCCAGCCCTCTCAAGGCACTATGTTATGCAGGGGTCAAGCTGGCTCAGACATTTAGGGAGAAGTGACTTCTCCCTCCAGACAAAACAGGGAGAAGTTTTATAGGATGAGGGAGAAGACAAGACTTAGTTAGCATATCACCTTACTGAAACCATAACACTTAAGGACACTCAACTCACTTTACCACATTGTCTTGGGAATTAACAAAAAAGGAAACAATATTTTACTGAAGACCTGTTCATTCTTACTTCTAAACAAATTAAATGATTCACAGAAACACAGACTTGAGTAGGGCAAATGCATCGTATCTGGACCCATATCTTTTTGGAAATTGATCTTCTCAAAACATCAAGATCTGTGGCTTGATAAGCTATAAACATAAATTAATGATAAAAAGAAATTTGTTAGCTAAAATGTCTTTCAACTTTTAAACTTAGTTTTTAGCATTTTCAATGCTGTTTCTGACCCATTTTCAGCTCGTAAATGGTTCATTTATGAAAAAACGGACCCACGAAAACTAATGACATTGACGAAAACGATCTTTTGGTCACTTAGTAGGCAAACAGTTTTCCTCCAGAACTTGTTAAACAACATCAGACTTTTATTCTCTGGCATTTCTGATACATCTTACAATTTTTTTTCAAAGGAATTTTACCTTTGTATGTTTGCACAATTTTTACTGGATTTCTCCTAACAAAAAGTTCGTTTTGCACAAGTACTAGCTTTTTCAAAAGTTTCAAAAATCAAGGGCGAAGTTTTTGTCGCCCTCAGGGCTTCCCAGGGGGACTTAGAGCCCTCAGAGGCGACTATTTCGCCACAGTCGCCCTGTAGCCTGACCCCTGGTTATGGGTACTCATTAGATGTGCCTCGCCTTGGTGCCTCAGTCAGACGTGTGTCCAACTAGTGATCAAGAGGTAGCGGGTTCGATCCCCACCCAGTCTGACAACATTCTAATTCTTTTGTGGAGATCACAAAATATTTTCTGTGGTCATTCTCTCCCTTCTTCTGATTAGAGAAGGGCGATCGTCAGTTTGTAGCGAAAGAATGTGCTCAAGTACTGGTCAATGGCTTCAGAGGACTAAGTCTACCCAGAAAAAGTGTGGTAAGAGAAACTGACCAGCTCAACTTGACTTTAATAGTGTTGACTGGGCCATTCAAGTACTGTCATGATTGAGTGTGAAAACTTTGTAAACTGTCAGTATAAAATTAGTTGTATTTTAATCATTTGCAGTCTGTATTAAGTAAGAAAATAGGAAGTGACATTGCCCATTGTAACAATAGATGTGCCAACCTCGGTGGCTCAGTTGGATGCGCATCCGACTGGTGATCAGGAGATTGTGGGTTTGAACCCTGCGGGGTCAGCAACATTCTTTCGTGGAGATTGATCATGAAATGTTTTCTACGGTCATTCTCTCCCTTCCGCTGATTCAAAAAGGGCAGTTGTCAGTTTCTGGCTAAATAATGTGGACCATACTGGTTAACCGCTTTGAGGTCTAAGCCTGCCCAGTAAAAGTGTGGTTAGGTAAACTGACTGTGCTCGACATGACTCCAGTGAGTTAACAGGGCCGTAAAACCTCAGCACAAACAAAAACAATAGATGTAAATTATGCAGACTTGAAATAAAGTAGATAGTTTGGAATGTAGAGGTATTTCTAAATGAGTACCCACAACATATTTTCACGAAAAAATAAGAAAAATAATTATCAGGATACTAGAGTTTTGCATGGAATAAAGGAAGTTTTTAGCATTGCGATTCATATGCTTTTTGTAGGACTCATACAACTGTATATTGTGTACGGTAAATGCCCATAAATTTCGCATGCCAAAATTTCTTGCAAAATGAACTGTGCAAACAGTGTAGAACCTGACCAGACTGCTTCTGAAGGAGCAGTCTAGTCACGGTCTACACTGTTTGCCATTCCACTAAGTACCGGTAGTTTAAAACCAACAGCATAAAAATCCAAATCTAGGCCAAGAAGGTATGGAAAAAAGTGTTCGAAATTTTAGGGCATTTATCATATGTATGCCCCTGATCAGATTGTATGAATGTACATGTATAAGCTGATCTTGCTGGTACCATTTTGCTTGTAAAGATTCAGATTTTTTTTACGATACAGTAATTTACTATTACCCTTTATATTCAGATAGCTTAACTCCTTATTATACTTAAAAAATTTGAATAAGTCCATTTTGCTATCTGTAGACAAATGTAAAAACTGCTCATAGGTCGCGAGAAGAGTGGGTCTCCTTATTTCTCAACGAAAACATATATTGTAGGTACTCATTAGAAGCGCCTGACTGAGGCGCTTCTAATGAGTACCCACAACATATGTTTTTGTGGAGAAATACTCAATACTTCTGGGTTGGAAAATGCATCTTATCAAGAGCTATGACTGTTGGATGAGTGGCAAACTGAGTGTATCTTGATCAGACACATTGAGGCATCTGAGAAGTGTTTGGGTGGCCAAGTAGTTAGTGCTCAGGACTTCAGATCATGAGGTCACAGGTTCAAATCCTGCTGGAGGCAGAATTGAACTCATGACTCTACGGCACTTCCTTGCACAGAGCCTTTCATTATCACCCTTCTATTTCTCCAAATCATCATTTTAGGCATCCAGTCTGGGTCAAAATGTTTTACTCAGGCTTGTTTGTTCAAATAGTTAGGGTAAATATGATTCTCGCTATATGTTTCAGAGTTACCGTGATATGAACCTGGTGTGTAGAGATGGATTCACCATTGTTCTCACTCGAGTAAACCAAATCATATTTGAAAAATGGCTGAAGTTGAGAGATTTGACAAGGTCACAGGTATGTTTGAAATGATTTACGAAACCACATAATTTATTATGAACATGTCTTATAAGGTTCCTTTTTAGCTCAAAAGATGTCATTCGGAGAACTTAGTGAACCTTTACTCTTGCAATGCTGAATAAATTAAGATGCCACACCCACTTCTAACTGTCAGACAATCAGATTGCTTGATCCACGGCAGGTTGTTGATACAAATTCACATACCTGTGTGACAAATAGTGCAGATCCAGATCAGTTGGCTTCTTCAGAAGCCAACTGATCTGGATCTACACTGTTTGCAAAGGCAGGGCATATCCGGGACTGTGAGAGTTTGAATATGATACCAAATATAACCTTTGATATCAGATCTAATGTAGGTCATAGCTTCATGGAAAATTCAGGGTACTTGCTACACTTGGTAGATTTTGACTGTTTTTAAAAAGGACACAATGTTCGTGACTCTGTTTGCTTTCCTGCACACCAAGCCTCTTCTGGAAAGGGGTCTACTCTGAAAGGAAAGAATTCACGGAGCAAATTCTTTCCTTTTAGAATAGACCCCTTTTCAGAAGGGAGGCAAAAACAGTTTTTAAAAAGTTTTTCAAAATGAATCCTGTTAGATATTAATTTTCCTTTGGCTTTGTAGATCTTGTGGTTGTGTCGAGAGTTTGTGAAGAATTCTGTCATAGGTGCAGATAGTGTTGTAAACAGCTTGATGAGACAAATAGCAGGTAAGTTTTATGATTGAAGAGAATTGCAAGTGATAACAATGTTTCTGAGCAATTGATACACGCATTCTTGAACAAGAAGCTTTTGTATTGCCGTTAGTCTGCAGTTTTAATCCATCTCCTGTGCTACATGCTACCAGAAGAATTGTTAAGGAGGAGTATTTGGTGATAATTTTGAGATAATATTTCTTATTTCTCCATAAAAACTTACATTGTAGGTACTCATTAGAAGTGCCTTGGCAAGGCTTTGGCGTTTCTAATGTGTATCCACAACATATGTTTTTATGGAGAACTGGAGAAAATTATCCCATAATTTTCACCAAATATGCCAATTCCTCTGCAGGGGTCATCCTAGAGGGCGATTTGGGAGAAAAAGTCCCTAAGCTGGCTGACTTTTCCCTATCTTGAGCTGAGGGAGAAGTGAAAATGTATAGAATGGACAGGGAAATCCAAAATTTGGACCATAACTTCTCCCTGAAATCCTGAACTCGTCTCAAAACTTATCCCTCTCTGAAAGCTCTAGGATGACCCCTGCTCTGTATTACATAGATTTGTCTTCTACAAAAGGCACTGTACCTTACTTAACCCTTTTAGCATTGGACTTGCAGAAGTTAAGTACATAGCAGAGCTCCAGGTAAAGGGGATAATATTTACATAGCTCTTGATAAGATACTTTTTTCAGTCCAAAAGTATTCATATTTTTCTAATTTCTCCAAAAAACATATGTTGTTGGTACTCATTAGAAGTGCCTCATTGAGGCGCTTCTAATGAGTACCCACAACATAAAACGTTGTTGGTACTCATTAGTAGCACCTCATTGAGGCACTTCTAATGAGTACCACAACATATGTTTTCATGGAGAAGTAAGAAAAATATTTACTGATACCCACGCTTATCTTGACCTGTAGGTATTAAAATAAATATTCTCTGTGTATTATGGGCACTTGTTAGACATGCTTCTAAATGAATATCTACAGCATATGTTTAAAAAAAACAACAAAAAAAACCCCTCACTTTCTAGATTGATTAAAACTACAAACTACAGTTACTGTCTGAGTGGTTAGTGCTCCAGAATTCGGATCACACAGTCCCCAAGTTTTAATCCCCCCTGGAAGCAAAATATAGCTCATTACTTTATGGTACTTCTTTGCACAGAGCCTTTCATTATCATCCTTCCATCATCTCGATATGGCTTAAATAATGTTGAAAGGGATGTAAAACACCAAATCATCATCATCATAACACTACAGTACACTAAAATTACCAGTTGGAGCCTGCTTCACTTGAACTAGGTATTAGCCGGCCTCGGTGGCTCAGTTGGATGCGCCGTCCGACTGGAGACCAGGAGGTCGCGGGTTCAACCCCCGCCGAGGTCGGCAACATTCTTTCGTGGAGATTGATCATGAAATATTTTCTATGGTCATTCTCTCCCTTCCGCTGATTCAAGAAGGGCAGTTGTCAGTTTCTGGCGAAAGAATGTGCACAATACTGGTTAACCGCTTAGAGGACAAAGCCTGCCCAGTAAACGTGTGGTTAGGTAAACTGACCGCGCTCGACATGACCCCATTGGGTTGACTGGGCCGTAAAACCTCAACACAAACAATGAACTAGGTATCTCTGATATGATCAGTGAACAAACTGCCATGGGTATTTTCCAGTTTTATGTATCAGCTATGTAAAGTGAAAATTGTGTTTGTAAAATGTACAGACTAGGATCACCCTGCCTGTCCACAGTCTGTCAAGCATTTTACCTCTGTTGTTGTATTCTGCATTATCCAGTGATTCCAGGGCCCAGTTGTTCAAAGCGTCGTTAGCTTAACGAGCTCGTTAAGGATCATTTTGTTAACTGTTTTAGCAGATTCAATATACAATATTCTGATATTTTTTGCTGAAAAAATGTGAGTAGCTTTTGCACTGCAAAAGCTACTCACATTTTTTTCGCAAAAAATTTCAGCATATTTGCGTATCACTCGATGTAAATTTTAATGAATCGTTAACTAACGACATCGTTAGCTTTGAACAGCTGGGCCCAGGAGTTGTTAAGAAGAGGTATATTTTGGGTTAATTTTCTCTAGTTCTTCATTATAACATGTTATGGGTATTCCTTAGAAGCGTCTCAATGAGGTGCTCCTGATGTGTACCCACAACATACACTTATGTTTTCCTGGTGATATAAGAAAACTATTTTGTGGATACCCTCTATGTTTATGCATTCTTTGTTTTACAGGTGGGGACATAACTCCAAAAAATATCTGGTTGACAGAAAGTCTGCTTGACATTCTCAGTGAAAACAGGCAAGAAATAGTATTTACATTTCTAATTCTCTATTTTGACCTTCTACAGTACCAAAAAGCCAGTGGACTCAAAACTTAGTAGAAGTATCAGGTGACTTGTAGATAAAAATAAAAAAAGCTAAAATCGTTCCATTCAGAAATCCAAGATGACACTACGGCCACCATTTTGAAAATCTTTTTTCAATTTCTTCTCCTGAATGGAAAGGCCAACTGACTTGAAACTTAATAGGAAGTTTTGGGTGACTTGTAGATCAAAAATAGCTAATATATTTTCAGTCTGAAATCCAAGATAGCCGCCAGTGTCGCCATTTTGAAAATCTATTTTGAACTTCTCTTGAATGGAAAGGCCAGTCGACTAGAAACTTGATAGGAAGTATCAGAGCTGCCATCATAAAAATCGATTTTGAATTTCTTCTACTGAACTGAAAGGCCAATTGATCTGAAACTTGATAGGAAGTATCGGGGTGATCTATAGATCAAAAGTAGTTTAAATCATTCTGATCAGAAATCCAAGATGACCACCAGCTTGAAAGTATGTTTTGAACTTCTTAACAGAAAGGCCAGTTGACTCCAAATTTGGTATGAAGTATCAGAGTGACTTGTAAATCAAAAATAGCTAAAATTGTTTCCATTAAAAATCGAAGATGGCCGCCACAGCCGCCATCTTGAAAATCTATTCTAAACTTATTCTCCTGAACCAAAATGCCAATTACTCAAAGCTTGGTAGTAAGTATCGGTGTGACTTGTAGATAAAAAATAGCGAACATCATTCTGATCGGAAATCCAAGATGGCCGTCATGGCTGCCATTTTTAAAATCTATTTTGAACTTCCTCTCCTAAACTGAAAGCCCAACTGACTCAAAACTTGATAGAAGGTATTGGTGTGACTTGTACATCAAAAATAACATCATTCTGATCAGAAATCTAAGATGGCGGCCACTGCCACCATTTTTAGCTCGCCTGTACGAAGTACAAGGAGAGCTATTGTAGTCACCCCGGTCGTCCACGTTTGCGTTCCCGTTCCCGTCACACTGCGTTAAAGTTTTTCAAATGCTTATATCTCAACAGTCACTCCTCACAGAGGCATCAAATTTGGAACTTAGGTACCTTGGAGGGTCTTCTGAGATTCCAAGAGAATAAACCCCTGGGTTCATGCCCCTGGGTGGGGCTAGGGGTCAGAATCTAGGACACCTTTGTAATACTGTGTTAAAATTTTTCAAATTCTTATATCTTGACTTTCACTCCTCATAGAGCATTCATATTTAGAATTTGGGTACCTGGACGAGTCTTCTGAGATTCCAAAAGAACATACCCCTGGGTTCATACCTCAGGGTGGGCCTTGGGGTGGGGCTAGGGGTCAAAATCTAGGACACATTTGTAAAATCTTATATGCCTACAGGTTATAGACACAACTGGTTATACATCAGCTAACTATGTGACATCAGTTTAAGTGTAAGAGAGTGAAGGTCATGGTGACCTACATTTTACGGTCCAGGTCACCTAGATTTCACGGTCCAGTGATTTTGCCTTATATCTTGAATACTATTTGTTGGATAAATGTCACACCTGGGATATTACTTCCATGTGACCCAATGAATGACCACTTACTATATCTAGGTCATTGTGACCTATATTTCATGGTTCAGTGATTTTGCCTTATATCTTGAATACTATTTGTTGGTTAAATGTCACACCTGGGATATTACTTCCATGTGACCCAATGAATGACCACTTACTATATCTAGGTCATTGTGACCTATATTTCATGGTTCAGTGATTTTGCCTTATATCTTGAATACTATTTGTTGGATAAATGTCACACCTGGGATATTAGTTCCATGTGACCCAATGAATGACCACTTACTATATCTAGGTCATTGTGACCTATATTTCATGGTTCAGTGATTTTGCCTTAAATCTTGAATACTATTTGTTGGATAAATGTCACACCTGGGATATTAGTTCCTTGTGACCCGATTATTGACGTCAAAATATATCTCTGTTGGTGTGATGTATATTTCATGGTTCAGTGATTTTGCCTTATATCTAGAATACTATTTGTTGGATAAATGTCACACCTGGGATATTACTTCCATGTGACCCAATGAATGACCACTTTCTATATCTAGGTCATTGTGACCTATATTTCATGGTTCAGTGATTTTGCCTTATATCTTGAATACTATTTGTTGGATAAATGTCACACCTGGGATATTAGTTCCTTGTGACCCGATTATTGACGTCAAAATATATCTCTGTTGGTGTGACCTATATTTCATGGTTCAGTGATTTGCCTTATATCTTGAATACTATTTGTTGGATAAATGTCACACCTGGGATATTAGTTCCTTGTGACCCAATTATTGACGTCAAAATATATCTCTGTTGGTGTGACCTATATTTCATGGTTCAGTGATTTTGCCTTATATCTTGAATACTGTTTGTTGGATAAATGTCACACCTGGGATATTACTTCCATGTGACCCAATGAATGACCACTTACTATATCTAGGTCATTGTGACCTATATTTCATGGTTCAGTGATTTTGCCTTATATCTTGAATACTATTTGTTGGATAAATGTCACACCTGGGATATTGGTTCCTTGTGACCCGATTATTGACGTCAAAATATATCTCTGTTGATGTGACCTATATTTCATGGTTCAGTGATTTTGCCTTATATCTTGAATACTATTTGTTGGATAAATGTCACACCTGGGATATTAGTTCCTTGTGACCCGATTATTGACGTCAAAATATATCTCTGTTGGTGTGACCTATATTTCATGGTTCAGTGATTTTGCCTTATATCTTGAATACTATTTGTTGGATAAATGTCACACCTGGGATATTACTTCCATGTGACCCAATGAATGACCACTTACTATATCTAGGTCATTGTGACCTATATTTCATGGTTCAGTGATTTTGCCTTATATCTTGAATACTATTTGTTGGATAAATGTCACACCTGGGATATTAGTTCCTTGTGACCCTATTATTGACGTCAAAATATATCTCTGTTGGTGTGACCTATATTTCATGGTTCAGTGATTTTGCCTTATATCTTGAATATTTGTTGGATAAATGTCACACCTGGGATATTAGTTCCATGTGACCCAATGAATGACCACTTACTATATCTAGGTCATTGTGACCTATATTTCAAGCTTCAGTGATTTTGCCTTTTATATTTATTACTATTTCATGGAGAATTGTCATACCTGGATTATTATATCTATGTGACAAAATGATTTACATACAAATACATCTAGGTCAGTGTGACCTATATTATATGGCTTAATGATAAAAATGTTACAATATAAAATGTACCCAGCAGGCGAGCTCGCTGTCCTCCGACAGCTCTTGTTGAAAATCTATTTTGAACTTCTTCTGAACCAAAAAGCCAAATGACTAGAAACTTTATAGTAAGTATCGGACGTACATTGCGGAGGAAAAGTGTGGTTAGGTTAACTGACCAACTTAACATGACCATAACTCTTTCAAACAGCGTAGAGCCATTTCATGAGGATCCACGCTGTTTGACATTCAGTCTTTCAACTTTACATATAAACTTCTTTCCAGTTGATAGTTTGTCAAAAAAAAAACAAAAAAAAAAAAACAGACGACAAATATCATCTGAGATTTGGTGCAGATAGAGTTAATAGTAATCACTGGGTATTTAAACTCCAGCCATCCAACCCAGTTTTGGATCACAAGGTTCCAGGTTGGATTCCTGGAATCCTGCTGGAGGCTGAGTTCAGCTCATGAATGTATGGTGCTTCATTGCACAGAACTTTTATTATCATCCTTCCATTGTTGCAATAATTTAAAATAATGTGGATAGGGATGTAAGACACCAAATTATCGTCAATATGATCATTAAATTTTTTCACAGACCGTGGTTAGACAAGAATCCCCAGTTGTTGTCGATGGCTGTGTACACCTACCTGAGGGTGATAGTAGACCATAACAGTCAGATGTTTCACAGTCTCAGACAAAGAGAGGCAGAGTTTACTGCAACAATACTGAGAGAAAAGGTAAGTTATGGTTTTTGTGTTAAGAACTATTCCAGGAAAAAGAACCTCCCATGGCAGGACCTGAACTTTTTTCCAAGGGTTCACCAAGGAACTTTAACTCAATGAAGGCAATTAAGGTTTCCTTGGTGGTGCAGTTTAACTGCACCACCAAGGAAACCTTAATTGCCTTCATACTCATGTGTGTAAAGAATTTATAAATATCAAGACTTCACAAGCAAAACTTTAACCCTTATCCTGTTGTTATGTCTATTTACGCTTTTAGTGGTAGTAGGCCTATTCGAGTGCCGCTCCGTAACTTTTGATAATAGGGGGTATCCAGATATATATTTTTTTCTCACTTCTGCATAAAAGAACTATATACAGTCAACTCTCGCTATCTCGAAGTCCAAGGGACTCTCTGAAATACTTCGAGATATCTCCACCTCGACATATCAGATTTGTAAAATTGAAGAAAAAATAAATGGAACAGCCACATTTCACAAAAGTATATGTAATTTGACTCCTGTATATAGAGGTATCTTGAAAATATTGTGGGAAAGGGGAGAAATTGAGGAGCAATTTCTCTTTTTTTTTTTCACAATATTTTGTTACCTGTTGTTAGATTTTCATGTTAAACAGGGACTAGATTTTCGCTTTGAGATATTCGAGATAAGCAATATTGAGATAACGAGATTCAACTGTATATGTAGAAGTGCCATGGTGATGCACTTCTTGTGAGTACCCATAGGTTCAGATAAGGCAATTTTTGCTACAGAAAAGTTGTTATATTTTTTCTTATTTCTCCATGCAAATAGTTGTGGGTACTCATTTGAAGTGCCTCACCAAGGTACTTCTTATTAGTACACACAATATATATGGTTTAATGGAGAAATAAGAAAAATATTGTGTGGCTACCCCCTCTTATCTAGAGCTATGGTACCACAATTTTTATGCCCCCGCATCAGATGATGCTGGGGGCATATAGTTTTTAGGTTTTACATACATGGGTACATGCGTACGAATGTACGTCCTTCTGTACGAATGTGTGTACGTACATACGAGACATACGTACATACGTGATCCTGTTAGACTCAGGTTAAGGCATTTGTACCAGGTAGAATTTTGCAGTTTTATAGTCAGGTACCCCACAGCGGGACACATTTCTAGCTTTTTTGTTTTTTTTAATGAAGATCATAGAGGCGGTTAAGACTTTGGTAAAGATGTGATTATTGACAACTATATCTAAATTCTTTAATTAAGCAAAACCAGAGATCTAAATGTGTTTTTGTTTTTCGTTTTTTTTTTCAAGGGTGACAAAAGGATTCAAATATATAATGCAGTAGTTCATAACAGATTGATACTTTGATAAAAGATTTCCCATATTAAAACATGTTACTGAACAATGTCTAAAAGAGAGTTGGTAAGTTTCATGTGTTTTGAAGTATTTTTCTTTTATTTCAGTGGAGTGAGTGTATGGTGTTGGGTCGTGACCTAGTCAGGTTGCTACAGAATGTTGCTAAGCTACCAGAGTTTGAGAGTTTGTGGAGAGACATAATGACAAACCCTAGTGTTCTTAGTGCACAGTTTACTGGTAAGTGTTCAATCTTTAGCCTAGTCATGCAGAAAGTAACAGCTTTGCCTCCATGTCTTTGCCAATTAACTGAATTAAGACCTTGCTATCTGCTTGGTTTACTGTAGAACCTACTCAGAGAAATTGTTAAGGAAGAGTATTTAGTGATAATTATAGGATAATTTTCTCCAGTTCTCCATAAAAACATATGTTGTGGGTACTCATTAGAGGCCCTTCTAATATGTACCCACAACATACATTTTTATGGAGAAATAAGACAAATTATCCCATAATTATCACCAAATACTCCTCCTCAACAATCCTCAGCTACTATTAAACATAAGTATCCAGAAAATGGAGGAACACACTGCACTTATGACTCAGTTATTTTTAACATCACCAGAAATGACTGGCAGTCAGTGTAGAGTCAGATCAAAAGCAGCAAAATACAGCATCTGATCAGGATTTACACTGTTTGCCATACATTAGCAACTTGCAATAATTGAAGCGATTAAGGTAATTTCTGTATTACATTTCTGATTTTTATGCCTCTGCCATTGGAAGAATGGTGGAAAGGGCAAAGACTGTTCCCCCTGTCAGTCCAATCATCTGTCAGTCCTTCCATGTCTGAGATGGCGTTAGCAATTCGCATATAAGATTTTCATGCGTTAGCAATTTGCGTTTAAGTTTTTCAGGTGGGGGCATCCGTGTCCTTTGGACACATTTCTAGTTTCCAGAATAGTGTCTGCTGCCTCTGTGACTGCTACTTTAAAGATTAAAATGTCTTCCAACACATGTGATTTTAAAATCAGTTTGTTAATCTTAAAGCACAGCAGATGAAATTTTTATTTTTTTAAATTATTATTTTTAGAGAAAACAATAATATCTCTGAATAATGATAATAATAATAAAAAAAAATAGAATGCCGTCTACTACAATAAAGGATTATGAGTTATAATTGATTAGTTAAATTATTGATGCCTTATTTTGCAGGGCTGGCCCAGTTGTTACAAATGAGAACTTCCAGAAAATTCCTGGTCTCAAGGCTTACTCCAGATATGGAAAATAAAATTGTGTTTCTTACTACAAAGGTATAAACAATACAATACGTCTTTGAGAATATTATAATATCTTTGCAAAATAGCTGTACCCAACTGAATATGAAATGTCCTTCCTTTACATGTATTTCATCATTTTTAGGTCAGTTGTTTACAATAGAGCCATAGTATAATATACAAGCGCCAAGAATTTCTTAAGATGGTGAAATCCAGGTAACAGTTATTTATAGCCATGCTATTCTTGTCACTGTGGCATCAGAGTGCTGTTAATAAAGGGTTATCTGTAAAACTTGGCCTGGAACATTTTAGACATTGGCAAACAGTGGAGACCCAGATCAGATGCCGCAGAACACGACATCTGATCAGGGTCTGCACTGTTTGCTTAAATAACAAAAAGTTAAGGGTGAAATATAACAGTCTTAATCATTTTCCCAGCCTACACTTGGAGACATTTGACCCACCAGTCTTGTCAGTGTTTTGATTTTCTGACTTGCACAACTCATGTTTTGATTTTATGACTTGCACAACTCATGTATCTGAAACTGAATTTTCATAGATAATATTATAGGGATCAAACATGGTTTTTCATGCATTAACATTCGCCAGGTCCCATGGGAGGTGTTGAAAACCGAGACTGAAGGCCGCGGTTTTCAACACCTCCCAAGGGACCTGCGAATGTTAATGCATTGAAAAACCATGTTTGATTGCTATTATTGCATAAAAACTGAAAACATTTGCTACATTTCGCATTATTTCTTGCACTATTTTGTTTTGCCTTTTCCCAGATGTCGCGCGAACGCTATTTGCACGGACTATGCCCTTTCTAGGGCAGGGCAGTACACATCTCGTGACGGCAGCAATTCTGTGGCCCTGGTACGAACATATTGAAAGTTATGTAGCCATGCATTAACAGTGCATGAATTGCCTTGTTAATACACGGCTTTTCGCTGGTTTATGCACGGCTGTTAATAATGTGCGACACTGCTTTTTATGCAATAATAATGGGATAAAATTTCTTATTTCTCCTAGAATATTTTATTGTGGAAAAGTTGTCCTTTGGCTTGACATTTTATAGGTTGACAGTTTGCATAGCTCCAGATAATATGGATTTTTTTAAATAAGAAAATATGTACAGTCGACTCTCGTTATCTCGAATTCCAAGGGACTCTCTGAAATACTTCGAGATATCCGTACTTCGACATATCAGATTTGCAGAATTGAGGAAAAACTAATTCGATTAACCACATTTAACAAATATATGTGTAATTGGACTCTTGAAGTTAGAGAGATATTGAAAATATTGTGGAAAAGAGGAGAAATTGCTCCTTAGGAGCAATTTCTCCTCTTTTCTACAATATTTTCCATCTGTTGTTAGGTTTTCATGTATAGGCAGGGACCAGATTTTCACTTCGAGATAAGCGGTTATTCGAGATAAGCGAGGTCGAGATAACGAGAGTCAACTGTATATATTTTTACCCTTGTATTATGTGCTGGCTCATTTGTTGTTGCACCTGCGTTAGCACGCAGGTGTGATAGAGGCGTGCCGTGACCCGTCTGTTCGTACGTTCATCCGTTTGTCCATTCGTCAACAATTGACTTTTGAGCGCAACTCCTCCTACAGTCTTTATGCCCCGCCATCCAAAAAGTGGCGGGGAATTATGTTATACCCTCTGAAATTTTGAGTGTCCGTCCGTCCGTCAGCGCCCCCACCATTCTTTTGCCCGCAACTCCTCCTACAGTTTTAGGCCAATCCTTTTCAAACTTTACAGGCGCTTTTAGGATGGTCTGAAGATATGCATATTGTTTTTTCAGAATCCTGAAATTATTTTTTATTACCTTTTTTGCATTTTTAACTTAGACTTTTTTCGAGCCCTAATACTACAGAAATGTATAGGGAGTATGTACCTTGTACACACAACTCCTCCTACATTTTCAGGCTGATCCTTTTGAAACTTTACACACGCTTTTAGGATGGTCTGAAGATATGCATATTGTTTTTTTCAGAATCTTGAAATTATTTTTTATCACTTTTTATTGCTTTTTTAACTTAGACTTTTTTGTGTGTGTTTTTTTTTTTTTAAGAGTTATGAAATAAATGTTTATTGCTTCTCTTCATGTTTAACTTCTCTTCATGTTTAACTTAGATTGTTTTCAACCCTTATACTACAGAAGTGCATAGGGAATATGTCGCTGTGGCGGGGCATGGTGCATGGCTTGCAGTTTTATTGGCCATGGTGTGTAGATGCGCATATTGTTTGCTCATAATTCTGAGAATTTTTTTTTCAACTTTTTCCGCTTTGTTAACTTAGTCAGTGGGTGTCTCGTGAGCGCAACTCCTCCTACAGTTTTTGGCCAATCATTTTGAAACTTCACAGATGTTTGGCCATGGTGTGTAGATGTACATATTGTTTACTCATAATTCTCAGATTTTTTTTTTTTTTTCAACTTTTTCCACTTTGTTAACTTAGTCAGTTTTTACCTAAAACCCTTATTATTAGGTCAGGGTCTGAAGATTTGCATATTGTTTGCACATAAATCTCAGATTTTTTTTTTTTCAACATTTTCCGCTTTGTTAACTTAGTCAGTTTTTACCTAAAACCCTTATAATCAGTGGGTGTTTCGTGAGCGCAACTCCTCCTGCAGTTTTAGGCCAATAGTTTTGAAACTTCACAGATGATTAGGTCATGGTCTGAAGATGTGCATATTATTTGCACATAAATCTCAGATTCATTTCAGTAGAGTTAGGGGCCCTTGATTTATGCGCAAAATTGGTTTCCGCGCAATATCTTGTGAAAGAATTGATGGATTAGGATCATATTTTGCATACATATTGTTGTTAACAATACCTAGCTTGGGATTATCACATGACATTTTTCGTCAATTTTCAGCTGAGTTACTGGCCTTGATTAATGGGCAGAAATGATATTCGCTCAGTATCAGTATCTTGTGAAATAATGGACAGGTTTAGATCAAATTTTGCAAGCCAGTATTCCAAATTTTTTACTTTGTCCATTTTTCTTACAAACTAACCCATCAGTTTCTTGAATACTGCAAAATAGATTTTTTTTTCAATACAAATAGGAACTTGTATGACTTAACCCCCGCAGGTGCAACATCGCTTTCTGCGGATTTCTTGTTTCACATGTCTTTGAATTGACAGGTTTTGATTTTGGTTAAGCTTTTTCAAGCTAGCTTAAATGGTAAGGTCTTGTCAGGAATATCTGGATTTTGTTGCCCGTTTTCAACAACTACACACATGTATCTTTATCGTATGTTTGTTGTTTTTTTTTATTTCCAGGTCAAGTTTGGCCAACATAAAAGATACCAAGACTGGTTTCAGAAGCTGGTAAGTTTCAATTTAGGGCTATGATATATTTAATCAGTAAAAGCCCAGTTTGGCACTCAAATTTATGGTACATGATGATTTGTGTTTTTCAGATATTTAATAATGAAAAATACAATACTAAGTAATTTTTCATGTCCAACTAATTAAGGACTGGTATCATTTGCCTATCTCAAGTGACTGGAAGGTTCTGAAGTCAGTCATATAATGTGGTCAATCAGAGAATTTGACTCCTCCACAGAGCATACCATATTTACCCTAAGTATTGGGGCATAATCTTTACCGTACTTGTCCTAAAATTTGAACAAGTTCATTTTACTACCAGGGCCCGGTTGTTCAAAGCTAACGATATTGTTAAAATTTACATCCAGTGATACGCAAATATGAAGAAATTTTGCTGAAAAAATGTGAGTAGCTTTTGCAGTGCAAAAGCTACTCACATTTTTTCAGCAAAAAATATCAGAATATTGTGTATTGAATCCGCCAAAACAGATAATGAAATGACCCTTAACAAGCTCGTTAAGCTAACGACGCTTTGAACAACTGGGTCCTGATTTGTCTAAATAACAGCTTGGTGACTGGCAAAGTGAAAGTGTAGACCCTGATCAGAGGCTGCATTATGCAATGTCTGATCTGGGTCTAAACTGTTTGCTCAGGCGTGTCTGTCCCAATACTTAGGTTAAATATGGTACTCAACCATGCACACATGGATAACGGTTAATTTTGCCTTTGACAAACATTAAAATTTTACCTTTAAAAATACAGGTAAAAATCAGTATGTTTAATTTTCATCTGTACATTCCCTTCCACTGTTGTAAGCCAGTGCTGTAGAGGAGTCACTGCATCTCCTTAGGTCAAGAGGAAAATAGTATTATATGTTTGAGCCCTGGGCCCAGTTGTTCAAAACTTAACGAAGCTAACGTGACATTAAAATTTCTATTTTGAAATGTGGCAAATATATTGATATTTTATGCTGAAAAAGTTTGAGTAGCTTTTGCATTGCAAAAGGAACTCACATTTTTGCAGCTACAACAGTAAACAAGTTTGTCATTAACAAGCTTGTTAAGCTAACGATGCTTTGAGCAACTGGGCCCAGGTAATGATAGGTCAAGATGGTTAGTAATGGGAGAAAAAGATTGATTGTGTTGGGGTTTAACGACACGTCAACCCTTCAGGGTCATTTTGTGTCGTCTCCCAGAGAAAGGGAGAAAAGAGATAGAAGAGAGAGTAGAGGAGATGAAAGAGAGGGACAGGGAAGAAAGAGGAACAGGAATGAAAGTGAAGAAACAGAAGAAATAAAAACATTCCCCCTCTACCTTTACAAGGATAGCAGGCCTTGGCCAACTGTAAGCCAATATCAGTTGGACGCCCCAGTGATGTAAGATACACAGCACCTTCGCACCACCCGACCACACCCAGTGGGAGAAAAAGACAGAGTGCATGTGTGGACAGGGGTAGTGTCAGCCATGCAGTTACCTTTCTTCCTTTGTTACTTTCTTATGTAGCATTAGAAACCAATTTCAATTCAGTTAAAGTAAAATGCCTTCAACTGATGATTGATCGATTATGAAAATTCAACTGGTTCCAGTCTATTTGAAACCATAATTTCTCAACAACAGTGCCATAAATTAAAGCATGATGTATGGATGATAATTTTATAATAAAATATGAGAGGAAAAAATGAGAGCTGGGGGTGGTGTGTGTGTGTGTGTGTGTGTGCGGGGGTGGGGGGGGGTGGTATACTACTGCACTGAGGTGGCAATATAAAAGTTCCCACTGTCACGACAAGACATCATTACAACATGACTAAGAGATTATTGAAAGTGCTGCTAAATCTCAGCTCAAACGGATAAACAAATGGAAGATTGGTGGTGGTGAAAGTTCCACAGAAATAAGAAATATTTTTGAATGATGGGACTACATAATGTTAATTGATTTATGGATACGAATTGAATTTACTTTCTTTCTATTCCAGTACTTAGCAACACCTGAAAGCCAGTCATTACGCTGTGATCTCATTCGTTATATTTGTTGTGTATTTCATCCTTCCAATGAACTTCTGTGTTCTGACATTATACCACGCTGGGCTGTGATTGGCTGGCTACTCCAAACATGTACAGTAAGTGATTTTAAATCTTTTTAGCTCACCTGAGCTTTAAGGCAGGCTACACCATCTGTCCATTGTCTTCCGTCTGTTATCCACACTTTTCAAACATCTCAGAAACCACTAGCATAATAATATTTGAATTCAGCTGCTTTTATAAAGTTGTTTCTTTATATATGTTCTATGCATAACTTGAGAAAAGGACTTTGTCATTAACAAATAGGCCTAGGTCAGCTTGCATATTGGTACAGTTTGATCAGGACCTTCACTGTTTGTCAGTATATTTGGCAGTATCCATTCTAGCTCTTGATAAGATGCTTTTTTCAGTCACAAATGTATTGATATTTTTCTTATTTCTCCATGAAAACATATGTTGTGAGTACTGAATAGAAGCACCTCAGTGAGGCGCTTCTAATGACTACACACAACATATGTTTACTTGAAGCCCACTCTTATCTAGAACTATGATCCGTGCATTTAGTAAGTGGACAGGCAGGTGCTAGTGAAATATGCAGAAGCCACCCATGGTGGCTCAGTTGGATGTGCGTCCGACTGGTGATCAAGAGGTTGTGATTTCGACGGACACGGGGTCTGCAACATTCTTTCACGGAGATTGATCATGAAATATTTTCTATGGTCGTTCTCTCCCTTCTGCTGATTCAAGAAGGGCAGTTGTCAGTTTCTGGCAAAAGAATGTGCTCAATACTGGTTAACTACTGAGAGGTATAATCTTGGGCAGTAAAAGTGTGGTTAGATAAACTGACCGCACTCGACATGACCCATTGGGTTGACTGGGCCTTAACACAAACCTCAACATAAACAAACAATTACACAACAACCTGTTAATAACCAGGTTCATTAGAACACATTTTTGGCTATTACACGGTTCAAAGATGGATCCCAAAAATGTATAGATTATATAGAAAAATGACTATAAATGGTCATTTTTCTATATAATCTTTACATTTCTCTTTGGATATAACACGGTTGTTTAACTAACACGGTTTAAGCTTTGGACCCCAACAATAGTGTTATAAAGAGGTTGTGGTTTATTGCATAATTACCATCTAATACTCCTTAACAAGACCTCTGAATTTCTGTTTTTCTACTCTTTTTCAGTCCAATGTGGCAGCATCAAATGCAAAATTATCGTTATTTTATGACTGGATTTATTTTGATCCAGAAAAAGACAGCATAATGAACATTGGTAAGTTGATTGTTTACTGATTAGCATGTTCCAGGCAAGGCTTCAGATAAGGCACCGAAAAGCACTGATGTCTTTCTTATTTCTCCCTGAAAATATATGTTGTGGTACTCATTAGAAGTGCCTCACTGAGGCACTTCTAATTCATTAGAAGTGCCTCACTGAGGCACTTCTAATGAGGCACACAGGCACTTCTAATGAGTACCCACAACATATGTTTTCATAGAGAAATAAAAAAAATATATATATATTATTTTGTTACCCTCTCTTATCTGGAGCTATGTCTAGGCAAAAAGATGTTGATTTTTTCATCATAAATGTCATAGCTGTAGATATTTTTTTTTCAACCAAAAATATTGATATTTTGTAGATAAGATTTTTTTTTTTTCCAAGCTTTAGTTATGATAGGGTATCACAGTTAGGTAAATAATTTTTTTCTTATTTCTCCACTGTTTGCCACTCATCCAGCAATTTTCAGAGTAAAATGTACTTGTTAAAATTTTAGAACAAGTATGGTAAGGAGTTGAGGTGTCCTAGTATTTAGGGTAAATATGATAAACATACATTGTGGATTCTCAGAAAAAGCACCTCAGTAAGGTACTTCTGAGTACCTACAACATATGTTACGTGGTGAAATAAGAAAAAATGTGCTTTGCTATCTCTCTTATCTAGGGCTGTGTGGCCATAATAATAAGAAATGTGAGCCGGCCTCGGTGGCTCAGTTAGATGCTAGTAGGACTGGTAATCAGGTTGCGGGTTTGATCTCTGCCGGGTCCGCAACATTCTTTCGTGGAGATTCTCATGAAATATTTTCTATGGTCATTCTCTCCCTTCTGCTGATTCAAGAAGGGCAGTTGTCAGTTTCTGGAGCAAGAATGTGCACAATACTGGTTAACCGCTTAGAGGACTAAGCCTGCCCGGTAAAAGTGTGGTTATGTAAACTGAATGTCCTTGACATGACCCCATTGGGTTGACTGGGTGGTAAAACCTCAACACAAACAAACAAGTGATATGAAATGTGCAGATGCATGTTACATGTATATCAAGTAACCACACAACTTAGTCCATGATAGTCATTTACAGCATTGCCACTGTATCAGTGAGATACTTCTAATGAGTACCCACAATATATGCTTTTATGGAGAAATAAGTAAAATACAGTTGACTCTCCATATCTCGAAGTCCAAGGGACTCTCTGAAATACTTTGAGATATCTGTACCTCGACATATCAGATTTACCGGCCTCGGTGGCTCAGTTGGATGCGCTGTCCGACTGGAGACCAGGAGGTCGCGGGTTCAACCCCCGCCGAGGTCGGCAACATTCTTTTTGTAGAGATTGATCATGAAATATTTTCTACGGTCATTCTCTCCCTTCCGCTGATTCAAGAAGGGCAGTTGTCGGTTTCTGGCGAAAGAATGTGCACAATACTGGTTAACCGCTTAGAGGACTAAGCCTGCCCAGTAAACGTGTGGCTAGGTAAACTGACCGCGCTCGACATGACCCCATTGGGTTGACTGGGCCGTAAAACCTCAACACAAAAAAAAACATATCAGATTTGCAGAATTGAGGAAAAAATAAATTGAACAACCACATTTCACAAATAAATATGTAATTTGACTCCTGAAATTAGAGGTAAATTGAAAATATTATGGAAAAGAAGACTCCTTTTTTCCAAAATATTTTGTTACCTATTGTTTGATTTTCATGTTTAAACAGAGGCCAGATTTTCACTTCAAGATAAGCTGTTATTTGAGATAAGCAAAGTCGAGATAACGAGAGTCGACTGTATGAACATTTTTTGTTTGAAAATAGAGCACTTTGCCTGGAGTGTTGTATGAAAATAATCTAGAGCTTTGTGTGAAAATAAAGCACTTTGTCTGGAGCTTTGTGTGAAAATAAAGCACTTTTTCTGGAGCTTTGTGTGTAAATAAAGCACTTTGTCTGGAGCTTTGTGTGAAAATAAAGCACTTTGTCTGGAGCTTTGTGTGAAAATAAAGCACTTTATCTGGAGTTTTGTGTGAAACTAGAGCACTGTCTGGAGCTTTGTGTGAAAATAAAGCATTTTGTCTGGAGCTGTGTGATGATCTGTGTTTTCTAGAAAGCAGAATGAATTTTTCTGGTTGACAACAAATGAGCGACTCTCTTTGCAGATCATTTGAGACAGCTGTGGGAGAAAATCAAACAGATTTTGGTGCAGAAAGCATACAAAAGAGGACTGTGCGTCCGCCAGGACATTGCTGCAGCACACGTCCACATTTGTTGTGCTGCTATCCAGAAATTTGAACTTGAAATTGTTGAATACCCTCTGTGCTCTTTTGATTTTGCACCCACTGACTACTACCTCTTTCCAAATAAGAAAAAGGACCTTGGTGGCCGCCTTTGTGCTTTGGATGATGTGTTAATGTAGGTGGAGAGTATCTTGAAAAATGACTGTTTAATTTTCTAGTACTTACTGTATTTACCATAAATATTGGGACGCCTTACAATACTTGTTCTAAAATTTGAAAAAAAAAAAAAAATTATTTCCTCTTGATGTCTTGAAAATGTTTCTGTCTGAATGGCAATGTAGACCCTGATCAGATGCTGCATTCTGCAGCATCTGATGCATTCTGCAGCATCTGATCTGGGTTTACACTGTTGGGCATGTCTGTCCCAATACTTAGTGTTATTACAGTACTCCTTCTACCTCAGGCCACAAACTTATCAGCATAACTACAGATAAGAGGGTGTATCCACATAATATTTTTCTTATTTCATGACAAAAACATATGTTGTGGGTACTCATTAGAAGCGCCTCACCGAGGCGCTTCTAATGAGTACCCACAAGATATGTTTTTGTTGAGAAATAAGAAAGATATCAGCACTTTTCGGATGAAAAAAGAGCTTATCTGTTGCTATGTTATCAGGCACCCCTTGTAGAAAAGATATAAGATTTTGTATGAACAAAGTAACACAATTTTTATTTCAGAACCAGCAATATTAGTGATGTATTACTCTATGCGTTCTCATCCGGCCATTACAGCAACTTTACTAGATTTTTTATGTAGGGTAAGTAGACAAAAATATTGTATTTAGCTCCATTTCTGCTAAAATGTAATACAGTGGACCCTCTCACAACAACATCAGCATTTGTTCATAAGTATTTTGATGTTTATTTGAATTTGTTGTTTTAAAGAATGTAAATGTAGAGCAGTAAAATGCATTTATAGAAGTCCAAGTAACATTATAAAGAATTTTGCTGTTATGCCGTTAAGAGGATTGGCTGTACCTACAAACATAGAATGTGTACTCCCATACAAGGACTTGAACACTGCAGTGTCTTTTTATGACCCTGACCTTTATTTCATGGTTGAATGAATTTGTTGTTGTCATATCAACCCTAGCATTTAGCTCTTTTCTGATTAACAGTATAACCCGCAGCCATGAAACCTGGCATACACTTCTTCCCCAAGAGAGACTCAAACACTGCAGTATTTTTTCTTGACCCTGACCTACTTATCATGGTTCAGTGATTTGTGATTCTTTACATGAATTTTAAACTCATTTATAAAATTGCAAGTGCTGTAGATGCAACAGTGCATTCCATGGAATCCTTGTATGAGTCATTGGACATTGAGGAAGCATTTATGTCACTGTGCCATGTTTCCTGGCATTGCACTAGATAGGGACATTTGTATACTTTGGACATACAGTCAAACTTCAATGGCTCGAACATCTTTGGGACTGTGGAAAATTGTTCAAGACATGTGTAGTTCGAACCCCTAAGGGTTAATCATGGAGTCAGGTCAAGAAGCAAATGGCGATAATTTAGGGAAGACTTTTCGGTCTTCTAAACAATAATAGTATGTTGAGTGTACTCATTAGAATTGCCTCTATGAGGCAATTCTGATGAGTACGCACAATATTCAATTTCATGATAAAGTAAGAAAATTTCCTTAAATATTTGTTTTCTATGTCTATCAGAAGTATTTCGTAGGGACTCAAAAGCAAGTTCAAATCAGCCATGGTAAACGGGCCATCGGTATTCTGTCTATTGAGATTGGACTATATACCTAGAACTGTATTTTACTCGGAAGTATTGGGACAGACAGTGAACAGTGTAGACTCAGATCAAATAACACAAAACACAGTATCTGATCATGGTCATACTGTTTGCTTCTGGTCCAGCTGTCTTTAGACACATCACTAGGTAATATAATACAAATGTACTAATTTTCAATACTGTAAATATCCCAAAATTTCAAACATTTTATGCATACTATTTTGGCCTAAATTTTGCTTTTTATGTAGCCATTTCTTAAAATACTTAGTGGAATGACATACAGTGTATGCCCAGCTCAGACTGCTCCTTCAGGAGCAGTCTGATCTGGGTCTGCACTGCTTGGCATATGTCATTTTGTCAGACACTTTGGAGTTCGAAATTTTAGGACATTTACTGTAAATCAGATTTTTGGTCCAGGTTGTTGATACAAATTCACATACTAAATGAAAAACAGTGCAGATCCAGATCAGTTTGCTTCTTCAGAAGCCTTCAAGAAGGACAGTTGTCAGTTTCTGGCAAAAGAATGTGCACAAGTACTGGTTAACCACTCAGAGGACTAAGCATGCCTAGGAACAGTGTAGTTAGGTAAAATGACAGGCTCAATATGACCTTAATAGTGTTAACTGGGTCATAAAACACAACTCCAATCAAAATTCTTCAGAAGCCAATGGATCTGGAGCTACACTGTTTGCAAAGGCAGGGCATATCCAGGTTCAGTAGGACTAAGGTTAAAACAGGTATGTTAAGGAATTATTAATTAAAGGTTCCCAGTATTTTGGGTAAATACGGTATTGCCCAGCATTTGTAAACTCACATCTCATTATTGTTCACTGTCGGTATTTTTAGGGTATTTATAGGGGTGTATAATTTTCTTTTTCAGATAATGAACAACTTTTGTCCAATGTTAGGAGAACAAATACAGTCAGGGATTTTTAAGTCTCTTAGAACCATTCTAGATAAAAGAGTCTTACAGTAAGTACAAATAATCAAACCTAAATGGCTCAAACATTTTTTGGACCATAGAAATTTGTTCTAGACATTGATAGTTTGAGCCACTGAGAGTTGATTAAAGCACCAGGGCATGAGGCATGTAGGGATAATTTAGGGGCCTTTTCAATTTTGGTTGTAGTATGGTTAGCACTCCCAACTTCAGATCATGGGGTCCTGTGTTCAAATCCCTCTGTAGGTGGAATTCAGTTCATGACTGTAAGGCACTTTATTTCACACTTCATCACCCTTCCATCATCTAGATATAACATAAATAATGCTGAAAAGGATGTAAAACACCATGGCCCAGTTGTTCAAAACTAAAGATGTCGTTAGTTAACGTATCCTTAAAACTTTGATCATTAATTATGGCATATATGCTAATATTTTTGCTGAAAAAATGTGAGTAGCTTTTGCATTTTCAAAAGCCACTTACATTTTTTTCAGCAAAAATACCTGTAAATTAGATATTGTACTTACTATAACAGTCTAACAAGCTCGTTAAGCTAACGACACTTTGAACAACTGGGCCCAGATCATCATTGATCTTCCATAACATAATATATGGTAAGTGAACTTGTTAGAATCATCTCAGTGAAGTGATTATAATGAGCACACACAGCATACATGTTCATGATAAAGTCAGAAAATTCCCAAAAATGTCCCTAAATATTTGTTTTCTTGAGCTATCAAAAGAATTTCCTAGGGACTCAAAAACGGATTCAAATTAGCCATTTTAAACAAACTGTCAGTGTGACTTAACCCTTGTCATGCTGAATAAATTAAGTTGCCACACCCAGTACTAATTTTCAGCCAGTCAGATTGCTTGATCCAGATTATTGATATAAATTCAAATACTGAATGGCAAACAGTGCAGATCCAGATCAGTTGGCTTCTTCAGAAGCCAACTGATCTGGATCTACACTGTTTGCAAATGCAGGGTATATATGGGTTCAGCAGGACTAGGGTTAAGGTTATACAGAAATTTTCAGTTCATCGAAATTGCCATTCAGCTATTTTCTGGCTCTTATTTTGCTCTGTATTTCCGCCAGGCTGGAGCCCGGCGTATCTGTTTGAGGTTGTTTTTGTAAATGTGTATGCATTTTGGAGAATATCGGTTTTCTTCCAGTTTTATGGGGTTCTTAGTGGGGTTATATATAACTATTCAGCCCCCACTTTTTTTTTATTGTTCAAAGTCACACTTTTGCAGCAGAGAACTGTGCTGTTGGTAACATAGTGAAATAAAAAATGGGAAGTACTGTGTAGAATAAATGTAGCAATGTGGGTTTTGCTCATTTAAAAGAGAAATGAGCAGTTTTCCCGTAGAAGCCTCAATTTGACCATTTGACCTGAAATGTTTTAGTTGATTTATGTTTTTATCATTGAGTATTGCGATAATTTATATAATTACAACCTTTCATAAATTATAACATTTTTTCACTGTACTACAATCTGTAGGGAGCTAAGTAATGCATGACAGATTAGTTTTCCGGCGTATTGATGCTTTGCATCAATGTTTTCTTGTCTCCTTTTGAACTTATTTTATCTGTGAGCACTGTATTTACCCAAAGTATATGGATCCCTTCATTCTTTACCATACTTGTCAGGTGACGTAAAATACACGACACTTTTGCCTCACCAAACCATCCCCAGTACCCAGTGGTGTATCAGCAATAATGGAGGATGAGTGGCAAACGAGTGTGCAAATGATTCTCATGAAATGTCAAGCCTTTCCTCTTAACAAAAAAAAAAAAATATAAAAAAATGAATGTCATCTACAGTTTTGAATGGCTCTTTAAGGGTTAATTTAATTTAAGTAATTTTATTTCATCAAAAATGAGGGCCATTTGAAAGTATTATACGTCAACATGACATGAGATCAATGTAAACAAGCCCTATTTAATTTTTTCGGCACCAAATTTCAAAATGCATTTGTCATCTGCTTTGGTTTATACAAACCATCGATTGGAAAGAATTTTATATGTGAAGTTGAAAGTCAGAATGCTAAACAGCATAGATTCTGATGAGATGGTTCATTATGAGCCATCTCATCTGGATCTACACTATTTGCAAAAGCTGATTCTAACATGATGTTAACATTTTTCCATAGAACATAAAAGAAACAGCAGCGTGTGAAAATATGTGATAAATCAACATAGTGCATGCAAAAGACTGCCCTTGATGGTAAACATTTACTGTTGTTGACGTCCAAGGCCAAATAGTTCTTCAAAAACATCACAAATATGTTGATTTTCTTTTAAGTATCATGTTAGAATCAAAATAATTTCTTCTCTAAATACCGTGAATTATCGTCAAATAACGCATATTGTTATCGGGCAGATGCGAATATTAATTCACTCTGGCTTCGTGAATTAATATATTACGCAATCTGCCCTCTAAAAACATGCATTATTTGAAAATAATTCACAGTAGAGAAGAAAGTATTTCTTAATTATTTTCACCTGTGTCAGTGAAAGAATTAAAAGTTTGTAATATGGATCTGGAAAAATCAAGACTTTCAGCTGATCTGGCTTTTCAATTCAGTCTGTAAAAACTTAACTGTTAGAAAGCAATATCACAATTAAGGTATGTAACAAATGACTTGGGCCTCAGCATTTTCTGTGAGATGGCATGCATGCCCAGCAAAGATCAGCCTGTACATACAGACAGTCTGATCAGTCTTTGCTGTCAGCTTGAAGAAGCTTTGGATCCTTGGCTGCCCACAGAGTTCCTTGTGAAGGCTGTAATCAGACTGTGCAGATGCAGAGGCTGATCTGAGTCTTGGCTGGGCAAGCGTGTAATTTTGTTGGAAATGCTGTGCGCCGAATCAAATTATAATACTGCATTTCAGGTCATTGTCACCATTGTTTGATAATTCCAAGTTAGATAAAGAATTACGCAACCTTATCAAGTCAAACTTCTCAGAGTTCTGTTCCCCAGATGGTAAGTAAAACAGTAACATGGCAATACTTGAGAATACGCTACAACCTTTTTATAACATGGTTCATTATAACACAGTTTTAGATATAACACGGTTTAAAGATGAGTCCCAAAAATGTATAGATTATATTGAGAAATGACCATTTATGGTCATTTTTCAATATAATCTATACATTTTTGTTTGGATATAACTAACACGGTTTATGCTATGGACCCCAACAATAGTGTTATAAAGAGGTTGTGGTGTAGCTTGTCTCATAGCCCCAGCTCAGGCCTTTCTATTAACAATGTATTTTGGATATTTCTCTTATTTCTCCATTAAAACATGTTGTTGGTGCTCATTAGAAGCACCTTGGCTAGACACTTCTTATGAGTAACCACAACATATGTTTTCTTGAAGAAATCGAAAAAATATTTTGCTGATACCCCCTCTTATCTGGTGCTCTGAGGTCTGCTGTACTTGGAGTTCTGTTCAGTTTAACCCTTAAAATGCCAATCACAACAATTGTCGTCTACTTTGTCATCAGCTTGTGATTTTAAAAGTCATTTCTGCAAACAGTGTGGACCCAGATCAGACTGCTCCTTTAGGAGCAGTCTGATCATGGTCCACACTGTTTGCCTGTATGCAAAAATAGGTTTCAAAAGTTTGCAAGAATATTCAGCAGACGACATAAACAGACGACATTTTCAGATGCAGATTTTCTTGGCGTTTTAAGGGTAAAAGTACCAATAAGTTCATGTTATACATGTATGTTGATTTTTATAGTCCTTACTTGTATGTCGTGGGGTATATAGTTTTTGTGTTTTAGTCAAACTTTTTTTAAGACATTACATTATCAAGGCCTGTTGATGGATTTACTTTATTTTTTTGGCATTTGCTGCATGTAGATCTCAAATTTTTTATCAGGGTATACAGCTGTAAATGTTACTTAAATTGGCTGGTCAAGGTCATGAGGGAAAGACTGATACTGTTAGTGATGATGCGGGCTGGGGGAATATGTGACCCATTGGTCATTTTTTCTAGTTTATGCTGCAGAGAAAAATGTTCATACATTCTAGTTTTTGTGTATTTTTAGGCTGGGAAACAGCCATGTTTCCATTAATGATGTTTGTTATACATGTAATAATACTAAAACAAATACAGAAAACAATTAATTTTAAATGTGGTTGTAACAAATAGTGTTTGTGTAAATTTCCCTAAATCAGACCATAGAGCTTAACTGCTTTGGAAAAGGGATGTCTTCTCTTAACCCATTGTATACTGAATAGACTCTCCCAGACAATATATTGGAAGAGTCCAATTTCAATTTTAGATACGTCTGGCCATATTCCTAAAGAAAAATGGCTAAACTATTTGCAAACAGTGGAGACCCCAATCAGCTGCCGTGTTCCGCGGCATGCGGCTGATCTGGGTCTGCACTGTTTGCCAGTTACCCTTTTATGGGTCTCCCGACTATAATGGGTTAATTTATTTCTATGCCAATTTGAATAATTTCAGTGATAAAAGAAGAGCCAAGTAACAACAACAACAAAGATGTGTTAGAACTTGACAACAACCATGTCTCAATAGAAAATAATCTCTCAGATGCAGCATTCTCTGATGACGAAGAGGATGAATTACCCATACGTATGTACAGTATACAGTTTTGGAAAGATAAGGTTGTCTATGTCTCCAGATAAGAATAGTATCCTTGGCCCAGTTGTTCAAAACATCATTAGCTTAACAAGCTCGTTAGTGGTCAAAATGTTAACTCTTCTAGTAAGTACGATATCTAATTATGTCTCCCCCTGACAGGGGTGGAGACTTGTTTTTGCCTTGGTTGTCTGTCCATATGTCTGTCCGACCGCCATGCAGTTGTGTCCGCTCTATAACTTCAAAACCTTTCAAGATCATGAAACTTCATAGAAATATAAAGCATCATCAGACTACGTGCAGAACACAAGAACCGTAACTCTTGTCTACACAGTTTTGTACTTATTCCCTTTTGCAATTTGACAGTGGTCATTTCATGGCTGCTCTGTACTTTGAAAACCTTCCAAGGTATTTTCATGAAATGTCATAGAAATATAAAGCATCATCAGACAACATGCAGATCACAAGAACCATAACTCTTGTCTATACATTTTTGGAGTTATTCCTCTTTGAAATTAGAAATTGGTCATTTCGTGTCCGCTCTATAAGTTGAAAACCATTCAAGATATTAGCATGAAAATTCACAGAAATATAAAGCATCATCAGATTATGTGCAGAACACAAGAACTGTAACTCTTGTCTATACAGTTTTGTATTTATTCCCCTTTGATATTTGACAATGTTTGTTTTGTGTCCGCTCTTTAATTTGAAAACCCTTCAAGATATTTTCATGAAACTTCATAGAAACAAAGCATCATCAGACGACATACGCAACACAAGAACTTCAACTCTTGTCTATAGTTTTGTAGTTATTCCTCTTTGAAATTTGACAAAGGTCATTTCATGTCCACTCTATAACTTGAAAACTCTTCAAGATATTTTCATGAAATTTCATAGAAATATAAAGCATCATCAGACGATGTGCACTACATAAGAACCATAACTCTTGTCTATACATTTTTGGAGAAAATTTTATTTAGAGGCTAAAATTAGGGGTGTAAATTAGATTTCTGGTGAAAAAAGTATGATTTTGAACTAATTTTCCCAGAAAATCGTTCACACCCCCTGTATCCCCTCTGTGTATGAGCTTGCAACAAATAAGTATGGGTAAACTTTCTATATGTGAGTGACAAGGAGCGGGGTAGACATATTTTTTTTTGTTAAAAACAGCTCAGGTATTTTTGCTGAAAAAAAAGCTACACGCATTTTTTCAGTGAAAATATTAATATACATGCCATATTTTGATCAAACTTTTAATGATACATTAAATAACAACATTATTAGTTTTGAACAACTGGGCCCTGGATAAATATGCAATAATGTGAGAAACCTTCTGACATGTGCTCCTAATGAAGACTCAGATCAGCTTAAACAGTCATGCACTCTGATCAGTCTTTATTGTCCACATGAAGAAACATTGCATCCTTGGCTATGCAAAATGTGCTCAGGATTCTGATGAGATTGGGTGCACATGCCAAAAGGTATGTTTTCCAACATTGCAGCTGAAGTATTATTTCTCCATGCGAGTATATGTTGTTGGTACTCATTAGAAGCACCTCAGCAAGGTTCTTTTAATGAGAAGCCACAACATGTTATCATGGAGAAACAATAAAAATATGTATACATTTTGGTTGAAAAATAAAAAAAACAAAACAACAACAACAAAAAAAAAAAACGCCATAACTGGCACTAGACTTTAAAATGTGACCTACATCAAGAGAAATTGGGCAATGGCCTTTATGCAGATTGTGAAGGCTTGGATTAGCTTTCATAATCTAAGCTGTCTGAAAAGGGCCTTTATTGTGAACTTGTCCCTGTGGTCTCTGTGCCCTGTGGCATTTCGGTGTTCCCCATAGAAATTTCTGAATGCATGTCGTATTATCACAGAATCGCTTGTTTGAATTTTTGAAATGCTTATTATATTAAAGCAAACTAAACTACATAGTTTACAAGTCAGTGTTATATCGTTTATATTTGACAAGACAGTGATATATCCTTTGGCATTTGAAGTGAGTTTCTGGTGAAAGAAAGTGCACAATACTGGTAAACCCGCTTAGAGGACTAAGCCTGCCCAGTAAACTCTTCAAGATATTTTCAAATATCCCCTAAGGACACATTTTGTGGTTAGGTAAAGTGACCGCGCTCGACATGACCCCATTGGGTAGACTGGGCCATAAAACCTCAACACAAACAAACAAATTGGCATTTGAAGCAAAAATTGTTGCCCAAGAAGTGAAAAATAGTGCATTTTAAAAATCTTCTTCAAAATTAAGACATGTTGCAAAGGGATTTTGAAGCTAAAGGCATCTTGCCATCAACGTGCTATAACCTTTAGGACTCTCTGGGCACCTTAAGCAAGTGACAAGTTGATATATTTTTCTTATTTTTTCCAGAAAATTGGGTTTGACATTTCAAGCAGATTAGGAACAGTTCACAGAAATTAGGGTTTGAAATTTCTTGCAAAATGTGTCCTTTGGGGATATTTGATTGGGAATAGCAAGTAATCTTTAGGACTTACTGACACAAAGTCAGGCATAAAAACAAGACCACAAGAAAAAACAGCCAAGCTGGTAAAGTTTCATAGTGGGTGGTAGGCTCCCAAATATCATTATACTCACATTGGCATGTGGGAAAGTAAATATCTTGTTCACTTTAGAGCTTATTAACCCATTTATGTCAAGTGGACTCTACCACAACCGCTGCCATAAATGGTCATTTTTCTACAAAATCTATATATTTTTGTTGTTAAAAATGTATAGATATTAGAAAAATTACAATAAATTGTCTTTTCTATAATCTAGACATTCTTGTTTGGCTGCAGCATTTTTGGAGTCCACCTTTAAACCATCTTATATTCGAAACCATCTTGTAATGAATCTTCTTATATTTGAAACCATCTTGTAATGAACCATCTTATATCTGAAACCATCTTGTAAAGAATCATCTTATATCTGAAACCATCTTGCAATGAACCTTCTTAAATCTGAAACCATCTTGTAATGAACCTTCTTATATTTGGAACCATCTTGTAATGAACCGTCTTATATCTGAAACCATCTTGTAATGAACCTTCTTTTATTTGGAACCATCTTGTAATGAACCATCTTATATCTGAAACCATATTAGAATGAACCTTCTGACATTCTTTTTGAGACAAAACAACAACAACTACCAGGTTTGATACTTTCTATTGATTTTCAACAAGCATTTGATTCCGTTTCATGGAAATTTATACACAAAACACTCAAATACTTTAATTTTGGACCATCCTTTCAACGGTGGATCAAATTATTTCAGACTGGTTCTGAGTCATGTATATTACAAAACGGTCATATGTCAGAGTTTTTGGGACTACAAAGAGGCTGTAGACAAGGAGACCCTATCTCCACATACATTTTTCTCCTATGTGCAGAGGTATTAAGCCAAATGATCAGAAAAGACAATCTTATCAAAGGGATAATAATAGAAAATAAAGAATTCAAATTGAGTCAATATGCTGATGACACTCAAATATTCTTAGACGGATCAGAAATATCGCTAAAAAAAACTTTAGATAAATTAAAATTATTTTATTCAATGTCTGGTTTAAAAATAAATGTTGAAAAAACAAGAGCAATATGGATTGGATCAATGAATAGATCAAATCGTAAGTTATGCTTGGAATATAATTTAGACTGGAATCAAGAACCTTTTAAAATCCTAGGAGTGACTTTTACTCCAGAGGTTTTTGACATATGGGATCAAAATGCAACTGATGTCCTTAAAAAAGTGGAAAATATTATCAAGTCTTGGTCAAGAAGAAAAATTACATTGCCTGGAAAGATAACTGTTATTAAATCATTAGCCATATCAAAATTTGTTCATTTATTTCTGGCTCTACCCAACCCACCAGGAAATTTAGTACAAAGCCTAAATAAATTATTTTATAAATTCCTGTGGAATTCTGGGCCTGACAAGATAAAAAGAAAAATTATAATTAAAGATATAACACAAGGGGGTTTAAGAATGATTCAAATAGACAGTTTTGTTACAGCATTAAAAGTTACATGGCTAAGGCGACTAATTTCACAACCCAGTTGCACATGGAGCAGTCTTTCATACATAAATATGGATAGTCTTTTTACTAAAGGAAATAATTATGCAGGCATAAAGGCAAATGAGCTAATAAACCCATTTTGGAAAGATTTACTAATAAGTTGGAATAACTTTTGCAAAGCAGTCAGAATCGAGACACTTGAAGATATTTTATATTGCCCAATATGGTTTAACTCAAATATGAATGGGGGACAAAATTTATATTTTAAAGAATGGCATGATAAAGGTATTAAAAATGTAATAGACTTACTTAATGGAGATGGAAATTTTTATCAATTTGATGAACTGAAAGAAAATTATGGTATACATGGGACTTTTTTAGACTATCAATCAATCTTAAGAAAGTTGCCTACGTACTGGAAAACTAAAATCAACCAAAATAATTTTGTATGTAAGAACAGGAAACAATATGTTGCTCGAAATTGTTATCTTAAATTATTATGTAAAGACAAAAAAGGTAGTAGAACATTATATAATATTATTGTTGGAAACCAGGATTCAAGTCCACCATCTCAAAAGTGGGTTAATATATTAGGAAATATTACACAGGAAGAATGGAATAGTTATAATGATACAATTAAAAATATCAAAGAAGTAAAATTACAAGAGTTTCAGTTTAAAGTAAATAACCATATACTAGTTACAAAATCTTTTCTTCACAAAATAAATAAAGTAGACAATGACAGATGCACTTTTTGCAGCCTGGAAACTGAAACAATAATACATGTGCTTTTCAACTGTAATAAGGTGAAAGAATTTTGGTTGGCTATGAAGAATTGGCTAAGAATTCAAGCTAATGTTATACTTCATTTAACCATAAAGAATGTTATTTTTTCTAAACAAGAAAATAATGAACTACTTAACTACATACTGCTATTAGGTAAGTACTTTATCTACAAAACAAAGTTTTTGGCAAATAGCATTAGGCTGGAAAATTTTATTATCTACCTGAAAAGAAAATATCAGAATGAGAAATACATCTCAAAAATTAATAATAAACAGAATAAATTTCAAGCCAAATGGTCACTTTTAAGTCACATAGTGGAAGGTACAACTTGATACGCCATAGCCAGAAAAAACAAAACAAAAAAAAAAGAACAAAAAAAAAAAACAATATTTTTCCACAAACATCATCTTGAAAAAAGGCAGTTGCAGGAACTATTAAACCATTAAACTTAATATAGATGTAGCCGATACCCAAACTCTTAAACTTAATATTTTTTGTAGCCATAAGCCATACAGCCCTATGTTTATGTTCAGGTAAGCAGACAAGTAATGCAGAGCAGATTAGAATGTTTATGTCTTCATCAAGTTCGGTTAGTATAGTATAATCAACTGCATATATATATATGAACATGATCCTTTTTCAAATCACAAAGACAGTTTTGATAACTCATGGTTCCTATATCAAAATAAGCAGAAAGTATAAACAGTTTTTGTGGTTGCGAAGAGGGACTATAGCCAATGAAAAGTTGTTTCATATACAAAAGCAGACATTATTAATTAAAAGAGTCTCCTTGTATATGAATACTGAAATATTAGTGTACTCTGACAGACAAAACAATAGTTCATATAGCTTAAGAAGGATGAGAGATGGAATGAAAGCTTATCAATATATCATTATCTATTATGTATATGTATTACATGCATAAATTAATAAAACAAAGATGTGGACAAAAAAAAAAAAAAAAAAAACCTCCTTACATTTGGAACCATCTTGTAATGAACTGTCTTATACCTGAAACCATCTTGTAATGAACCTTCTTATCTGAAACCATCTTGTAATGAACCATCTTATATCCGAAACCATCTTGTAATGAACCATCTTATATCTGAAACCATATTAGAATGAACCTTCTTATATCTGAAACCATCTTGTAATGAACCTTCTTACATTTGGAACCATCTTGTAATGAACTGTCTTATACCTGAAACCATCTTGTAATGAGCCATCTTATATCTGAAACCATCTTGTAATGAACCATCTTATATCTGAAACCATCTTGTAATGAACCTTCTTACATTTGGAACCATCTTGTAATGAGCCATCTTATATCTGAAACCATCTTGTAATGAGCCATCTTATATCTGAAACCATCTTATAATGAACTGTCTTATATCTGAAACCATCTTGTAATGAACTTTCTTATATCTGAAACCATCTTGTAATGAACCGTCTTATATCTGAAACCATCTTGTAATGAACCATCTTGTATTGGAAACCATCCTAACAAAGAGGTTCCAGTGTATTATGATATTCTCTCATCTAGAGTTGTGGTATTGGTAATCATACTTTCAGATTCTTTTGTACCCTGTTTCAGGCAAGGAGACATCAGAAATTGGTTTTCAGCCAATCAGCGAAATTCCACGATACCAGCCTGTGGATATAACAGAACACTTACAGCAGTTAGATGGGGATGTCAGAGATTATACTATGCAGCTACAAAGTGAAAAGTGAGAATTGAGTATTTTAGTTTTTTAACCCTTTCCACACTCGCTTTTAGAAGTGGATTCTTCTATCCTTGAATTTGGACATTTCCGCTGATGCAAATAGGGTTTCAGTCAAAAACAACAAATTGAATAGCAAACAAAGTAGATCCTGATGAGACAGCTCGTTATGAGCTGTCTCATCTGGATCTACATTATTTGCACAGGGATATGTTTTGGTCTGTTGGGCTAAAAGAGTTAAGGGGAAATGGTACACTCCCAGGGCCAACCTCAGTGGCTCAGTTTGATGCGCATGACTGGTGATCAGGAGGTTGCACCCCGGGTCGGCAACATTCTTTCATGGAGATTTGATCATGAAATATTTTCTACTGTCATTCTCTCCCTTTAGCTGATTCAAGAAGGGCAGTCGTCAGTTTCTGGCGAAAGAATGTGCACAATACTAGTTAACCACTTAGAGGATGAAGTCTGTCCAGTAAAAGTGTGGGAAGGTAAACTGACTGTGCTTAGCATGACCCTATTGGGTTGACTGGGCAGTAAAACCTCAACACAAACAAACAAACACTCTCAGGGAAAGTAACTCTTGTAAAAATTGGCTTTGCCTCCCTTCTGAAAAGTGGTCTGCTATAAAAGGAAAGAATTTGCTCCCATTTCTGAAAAAAAAAACAAAAAAAAAACAAAAAACAAAGAAAAAAACTACAACAATAAATACGGTTTTACCTTAAGTATTCAGACAGACAGACCTGAACAAACAATATAGACTTAGATCGAATGCCGCAGAATGCCGTATCTAATTAACGTCTAGTAGGTTCTGCATCCAAGCAAAGTCTGTAAAGGCCCAGATCAGAATATGATGAAGAACAGGCTGATCTATGTCTTCACTATCACTAAGGTTCCTCTTTCTATTATGTGACATAACAAAGGATAATGTGATAAATGAGGCGATACTGTAATAACCCTAAGTATTGGGGCACCTTATCTACTTATCATACTTATCCTGAAATATGAAAGAGTTCATTCTACTACCCCTTTATGTGTCTCAAATACTGCTTATGTATGGCAAACAGTGTAGACCCTGATCAGATGCCACATTCTGTGGCATCTGATCTGGCTCAACACTGTTTGTAAAGATCTATCAGTCCCAATACTTAGGGTTATTATGGTACCCACAGACGGTGGTCGGGTGGTGCGAAGGTGCTGTGTATCTTACATCGCCGGGGCGTCCAACTGATATTGGCTTACAGTTGGACAAGGCCTGCTATCCTTGTAGTGGGTAAGGGTAGAGGGGGAATGTTTTTATTTCTTCTGTTTCTTCACTTTTATTCCTGTTCCTCTTTCTTCCCTGTCCCTCTCTTTCATCTCCTCTACTCTCTCTTCTATCTCTTTTCTCCCTTTCTCTGGGAGACGACACAAAATGACCCTCAAGGGTTGACGTGTCGTTAAACCCCAACACAATCAATCAATATGGTACCCACAAGATACAGTATGTTTCGGCACAGAAATGAAAAAAACAGTACAAAAGAATAGCGTATCTTCTGAATAATGTCCATATTTTTTTTAACCAAAACATATTGATATTTCTCATATAGCTCAAGTTGAGCAAGACCCTTTTCTTAACAGAAATATTGATATTTTTCTCATGTCTCAACATAGAGGATCTTACATGAGTGGTCATTTAACATGAAAGAATTTGTGAAACAAGTTTGGGTAATTTAGGTATTTTGCGAGCCTTGGCGAGCAAAATATCGAAATTACAACGAGTTTAATAAATTTCATATTAAATGACCACGAATCTAAGATTCTGTTTATCACATGGCCCTTCCAATGACAAAAAATGCACAAAATATATTAAGATGACGGCTTTCCATAGCTGAATGGAACAACTCACTACCAAGGATTCAGTAGTACTATGCAACAAAAATAGTTCGCATATTATTTGATAACTACCAAAAATAAATAAAAACAAGATAAATATGCCATTTATAACTTTGTTAAACTGCAGGAAATAACGATGATTTTTATTTGAGCTGATAAATATTTCATTTGAATAAATCAATTCAGAACTAAATATTCCATTGAACAACGTCATTCAGCGAGTCAATATATAACTGAGAATCAGTAGGGAAGTCCCCCGCAGTCAGCTGTTGTATTTAAAGGTCATTGACCTTGATCAATACAGTTTATACGGTGGTTTACACACTCAAGTAAATGACAGATTTCAAGACTATAAAACATTTAACTGTAGTTTGGATTTTAATTTGACATGTTTGTTGATTGTCTGAGTCATGTCATCCTTCCATGCTTTTTTGGAGGAGGTGAAAATTTTTTTCATTGACGGTTTGACGATGTAGATGTTGAAAGTGCCTCCAAATATGTTGAAATTTAACCGCTATGAATATTTCTGATAGCCGTGTTTTTCACATCATGATTGTTTTGTGTCTTCCCCCTCCATCGGTCTGACATTTATGGTTCATCTCAAAATTGAAGGCAGGATCTGTTCCAAATGTGAAAGTAGTATCGGCGAATGCCGACACCATCTTGGTTGCTATCAATAAGCGGAGTAATATGTATATTAATGAGGGTAATTAGGCTAACCAATGGGAAGCCTTGCAGGTGTTATTACACGTTTTTTATGACATGGGTTATTTCACTGAATAACTTGATGGTCATGTGATAAAAAAACATATGTTATGGGTACACATAAGAAGTACCTTGCTGGGGCTTTTAATTACCCACAGCATGAGTTTTTGTCAAGAAATTAAAGGAATATTTATCTGGAGGCTTCTCCTTTTATCTGGAGCTATTCCCATTGGCCGACATATACGTATGTTGTGCTTGTTTATTACAGTGATCAAGAGATCCAGTGTGAGATCATGGACAGACTGATGCAAACAGTTGTCAGAGAGGTGAGTTTATTTTCTTTACCTTTTGTAGGCCTAGCATGAAATTTGTAGGCAACAAATTTTAATATGTTATTATTCTACTCAAGTAGGGTATGCAAAAAGTAGACATTTTTCTGAATACTGCTCTTATCTGGAGTATTCGATGAAACAATTTACATTAAGGCTCTGTATGCTCGGTAAAAATTTCAGCAGACGACATGGGGTGGTCGGGTGGTGCGAAGGTGCTGTGTATCTTACATCACTGGGGCGTCCAACTGATATTGGCTTACAGTTGGGCAAGGCCTGCTATCCTTGTAGTGGGTAAGGGTAGAGGGGGAATGTTTTTATTTCTTCTGTTTCTTCACTTTCATTCCTGTTCCTCTTTCTTCCCTGTCCCTCTTTCATCTCCTCTACTCTCTCTTCTATCTCTTTTCTCCCTTTCTCTGGGAGACGACACAAAATGACCCTCAAGGGTTGACGTGTCGTTAAACCCAACACAATCAAAAAAAAAATCAGCAGACGACAATTTGAAGTATCTCCCTTATTTTCCTCGGAAAATAGACTGACATTTCACGCAAATTGTCTCCTCAGGAGACAATTTGCATGAATTGTCAGTCTATTTTCTTGGAAAAATAAGCAAAATATCATCAAGATGTCGACTGCTGAATAAGTCCAGAGAATGGTAAAGGTTGAATGCCTCAGGAGAAATTTCGGGTGGACATTAAATATGCATTCTCTTTTATGAAGACAGTTCAAATGGAATAGCCAATCCATAGAATCATAAATTTTTGCGTGTAGCAGTGAGAGATGGTGAACTTCACAGCCTAATAAGTTGTGAACAGCAGGATAAGGGTTAAACTTTTCATAATTTCACTGTATATTCAAGACTGCTCAATTCATGCACACTGACATGTGGTGTTGAATATTTTTATGCCCTGCCATTTGAAGAATGGTGGAAAGGGCATATAGTGTTACCCTTGTCCATCCATCCATCTCAGTCCATGTTCAAGATGGTGCTAGCAATTTGCTTTTAAATTTTTCAGGCGTTAGCAGTTTGCATTTTTCAGGAAGGGTATCCGTGTCCTTTGGACACATTTCTAGTTGACTTCTGTGATATTGCAGTTGTAATTCTGTTTTACCAAAATATGATCTTTGTTGTGTTAGGATGAGTTTGACGGTGACACGGCGGTGCTGCTGGCAGTGTGTTTGTGTCAGATCCTCATCTCACAGTTCACCACCAACATCTTCCCTCAGGAAATAGATGAAGAGTAAGTTTTGCCACAGGTCACCAGGTTATTTTCAATAACCCTTTCCACTCGTGAGTTTATGAAGTGGACTCTGTCATCGTTTAAGTTGGATGCATCCATTTTATCAAATAGAGGTGCCAGTCATAAATCAAGAACAGAATGGCAAGCTGTGTAAATCCTGAAGAGACAGCTCATAACAAGCCATCTACACTGTTTGCAAAAGTATCTGTCCTGGTCTACAGGGCTGACAGGATTCACACAACTATAAATATGTATCTCATTTCTCCACAAATATTTTTCTGTTGCTTGGACTCAGTAGAAGTGATGTGTGTAGGTCTATAATGTGATTGATCATAGTATCATTTCAGTGTGGTTGGGATGTGATACTACAGTGTGGCGGTTCTATAAAGGGTATCAGTTTCCATCATCACATCTAAGCATGGCATGAAAGATTCTTGTCAGTATCAATAAACTTAAACAAACAAATGTTTTTTTGTTTGTTTGTTTGCTTTTTTTGTGGAAATATGTCAGTTTATGGAGAATTAAGAGTGACTTTCAGAATTTTTATTTCGAGAATCTTAACCCATGGAAAACTGATATTTTATGACTACTGTATGCTACATGTATTTTATTTACATGGATGTAAGAAAAAACTTTTAATGGTATGTGAGTGGCCAATAGTTTATACTCTGATCAGATGCTACATTCTGTGCGCTGCTTGCATGGGCTTGTCTGTCCCAGTACCTAGGGTTGTTATGGTACTTTTGCGAAAATCATCACCTGGTTTTAGGGTCAACATACAATTATAGATTCCAAAAGCCCAAGTCACTTCAAACTTAATTTAAATCTATTGATGGCCTTCTGTATAACTTACCACATTTACCCTTAATATTTGGACATCTTAACTCTCTCCTTACCATACGGTTGATTCTCAGTAACTCAAACATTGTTGGGACGATGTAAATTTGTTTGAGATTTGGGTAGATGAGCCTCTAATGATTGATAATAGGACCAGGTCATGAGGCAAATGGATACATATTAGGGATAACTTTTCGCTCTTCTGTATAATACTGGTATGTTGAGTGTACTCATTAGAATTACCTCAATGAGGCAATTCTAATGAGTACACTCAACATACATTCCATGATAAAATAAGAAAATTTCCCTAAAATGTCCATAAATATTTGCTTTCTCGGGCTATCAAAAGAATTTCCTAGGGACTCAAAAACGAGTTCGAATTAACTACAGTAAAGGAGTCACTGGTGTTTAAGTCAATGAGGTTTTACTATAGTTAACCTAATATTTGGTGAAGTTCATGTCACAACCTTTGATTTATCTAAAAATTGCTGGATGAGTGGCGAATAGTTTAAACCAGGATCAAATGCCACACCCTGCTCCATCTGATCTGGAGACACACTATTTGCTGAGGTCCAGCTGTCAGAATACTTAGGGTAAATACTGTAATTATCACTTCCTTTTATTTCAGAACACTGGAAGATTCTATAGGTACACCATTATTTGTGATGTTGCGGTACGTACATATATAATTATGATTTATTTTGTTGGCCCATATTGATAAAAAGCCCACTGGATAATCGTGACTTAAGAGGACTTGATACACATGGTAGAGTTTTTGCTATTTTTTACAAGGGAAAACAACTTTGTGAGTTCTTGTTTGCTTCCATGCACGATTTGTTCTGTCTGAAAAGGAGTCTGCACTAAAAAGAAAGAATTTGCTTCCTTTTAGGGTAGACCCCTTTTCAGAAAGGAACCAAAGAAGTTTGAAGGTGTTGTCTCCCTTGACAGTGTGTTCATTCCCCTTATCTTTCCTGTTAATTGTAGACGTGTAAGTAAAATGAAAGTCACTTTCCTCCTAGAATTTATGTCCATGTAAGTAAGTGGGCCAAAAATGTTTTATAATAGTACAGGTAAATTTCGTTGGTCTGTCGAAAAAAGTGTTCTTTAACCTGCTGAATTTAAATATCGTTTTTTTTGGGGTTTTTTTTTTGTCTTTTTTGTTGCACCTGTTTTAGCAATGATCTAGTCAGTTATACTGTATCAGCTATTCCTTGACACAAGCTGTCTTCAGAGTAGGTACTGCAAGCTAGTACCCTGCTGCAGCTGATCAAGGTATTTGCTGTTCACCTCCGGTCACTGGATACACTTTCAGGAGTGGGGGAGGGGGGTGGGGCAGCTGCCAGAATTGTTTTTTTGCTCCCTTCTGAAAAGGGATCTACTCTTAAAGGAAAGAATTTGCTCCTTTTAGGAGCAAACTCTTTCCTTTTAGAGTAGACCCCTTGCAGAAGGGAATTGGGGTACCAGAAGGCAAACAGAACAGTCCCTGTTGGTAGAATTCTTTGATACTGCAGTAGATATTCCTATATAACAAAGACCTAGACCAGACTGCAGGTCCACAGGCTAATGTGGTGCTTTGCTTTTTACATAAAACTGCAAAACAACTGTTTACATGACATGACTGCAGAAATACCATGCTCGACTTGTCCAACTTGTCCCATTTCTCTGAGGACAAATAAGAACTTTCAATTTACTTGTCCTGGAACAAGGATTTCATAGCTCTAGCTAAGCAGAGTGTTCAGATTATGAGATATATATTTTTCTTATTTCTTGAAGAAAACATATGTTATAGGTACTCATTAGAGGCACCTCACTGAGGCACTTCTAATGAATACCCACAACATATGTTTCTTTGAGAAAAAAGATAGAAAAATGTCAGTTTTTGGGCAAGTAGAACTTGGTTAGACAAGTGGATTTTGACCATTGTCTGTAGACAAGTGATAAAATTTGATAATTCCATAACTCTGGTGACATATGTGTTAGAAGTTGTGAAAATCATTTTTTTTTTCAGGTTTCTAAGTTCTACTCCAGAAGAGGATCCATCTCGTATGCCGCTACTCCAGCTTTTGAGTGAAATGTATCAGAGACAGCCACGGATAGGCTACCATTTGTTGTACTTCCTCAAAGTTAGGTCAGTTTACCAAATAGATTTTAATTTAACCATTAGCAGTTTGTTTTCAAAATAAAAAAAAAATGTGGCAAACCATATTTCTGCAAAATAAGGAACTTAAAGTAAATGAAATGTCCAACTAAATCTTTTCTGGCAAAACTTAAAAGTGAGAAACTTTGCTCTTTGTTCCATTCTACAGTTTCATCCCTCTAGAAAAGTTTCTTTTTCAACCCTGAACTCAGGTTATTGATATTTCTGCTTATTACATAGATCATGATGTGAATTAAATGTGCCTCACTTTCTTAATATAAAATTACATTGATTCCCCTCTTACCTATAAGTTTTGTATGAGTTTATAAGCAGGCAGTGAAAATACTGATCAGACTACATAACTCTCATTATCTTGAAGCCCAAGGGACTATCTGGGATACTTTGAGATACCCGTACCTCGACATATCAGATTTGCAGAATTTAAGGTAAAAATAAATTGAACAACCACAGTTCACAAATGAATATGTAATTTGACTCCTGAAGTTAATGATATATTGAAAATATTGTAGAAAAGAGGAGAAATTGCTCCTTTACAATATTTTGTTACCTGTTGTTAGATTCCCATGTTGAAAACGTGGACCAGATTTTCAGTTTGAGATAAGCGGTTATTTGAGATAAGTGACGTTTAGGTAACGAGAGTCGAAGAGTATTTGGATTGTCAGACAGATCTAGCTCCTTGCAGTTCACATCTAACGCAATTACCTTTGTTCTCGTGATGTACTCTGTTAAGTTTATATGACCAGGGGCAACGAACAACTAACAAATTGCCTTGTATAGACAAAGAGGCCAGGGCCAGTGTGTGCAACCATCTAGTTTTACCGAAATCTTTGAGTTTTTTGGGTTTTTTTAAATCAGTAGGATTTAAAATTGTGCGTGTGTGTGTGTTGTAGTACGATTGCATACTTTTCGTCAATTCAGTTTGCTTTGAAATTTATTGTCAGAGATGTATGATTATTTCAGTAAATTAAATGAGGAGAAGATGGCAACATACAAGGACTTCGTGAAAAGTCTGGAGGATAGGTCACTGGAGTCATGTTTGATGGCTGATCTCAAACTGTGTCAGGAAGATGATGTGAGATTGTTCACTTACCTCATGCCGGACATATATTCTCATGTGAGTAGATAAATCCCATCAGAAAATTAGAGGAAAATGCTTATTTCATTATAAAGATATGTAAATTATATAAAATCTGTAAAGGTTGCCCTTGGAAACAAAGAAAATGGAATGAAGACACCAGTTATCAGATGACAGTTTATTTTTTTCACAAAGCAGTGTTTGTCATTTCTTTTGTATTGTATATTGAAATGTAATGGCAGTCCCCTCTTACAGGGAAAAGGAATAAATGAATGAATAAGCAAACAAATAAATAAATGAATAGATAAATAAATAAATAATTGTGTGCTGCTTTACTTGCATCAGATTCAAGATTGAATAAAGGGGTTCAAAGAAATTTCTGTTTTGGAGCTAAGACTGTAAAGATTGCAGGATAATGTGTATGTATTAAATTCAGAGCCCAGGACCCAGTTGTTCAAAGCGTCGTTAGCTTAACGAGCTCGTTAAGGGTTATTTCGTTAAGTGTTTTAGCAAATTCAATATACAATATTCTGATATTTTTTTTCTGAAAAAATGTGAGTAGCTTTTGCAAAAGCTACTCACATTTTTTCAGCAAAAAATTTCAGCATATTTGCGTATCACTCAATATAAATTTTAACGTATCGTTAACTAACGATGTCGCTACTTTGAACAACTGGGCCCAGTTTTTCGATTTTAACGATGTCATTAATGTATCATTAAAACTTTGATTATCAGATATGGCATACATATTAATATTTTCGGTGAAAAAATGTGAGAAGCATTTGCAAAAGCTACTCATATTTTTTTTTCAGCAAAACTACCTGTGAATTAGATATTGAACTTACTTGAACAGTTAACATTTTGACCACTAACAAACTCATTAAGCTAATAATGCTTTGAACAACTGGGCCCAGGCCTCCAGATAGGATTTGATTCACCACAGAATATTGTTATCTTTCTTTGCCACAAAAACCTACATAAATGGTGTTCCCACTTTGAAAAAATAGTGTGTGTACTGGGTTTTCCTCAGCTGACATTTTCATCACTCCCATAAGTCAATCATTCTTAAATAATTAAATAAATGAGGTCCTCTGTCAGTCCTCGTTATAAACCAGACTTGAAGGAGAATGAATATACTTGATAGAGTTTTCACCATTTGCAACTTCCTGTTTACTTTTTATAAAATCATGCCCCATCAGAAAAAGGTTCTGCTCTAAAAACGTAAATATCCAAGGAAGTGCAAATTCTTCCATTTAATGGTAAACCAGCCGGCCTCGGTGACTCAGTTGGATGCGCGTCCGACCGGTGATCAGGAGGTTGTGGGTTCGACCCCGCCAGGTCGGCAACATTTTTCTGTGGAGACTTGATCATGAAATATTTTCTACGGTCATTCTCTCCCTTCCACTGATTCAAGAAGGGCAATTGTCAGTTGCTGACGAAAGAATGTGCACAATACTGTTTAATTGCTTAGAGGACTAAGCCTGTCAAGTAAAAGTGTGGCTAAGTAAACTGACCGCACTCGACATGACCCCATTGTGTTGACTGGGCTGTAAAACTTCAACACAAAACAAATTATGGTAAACCCCTTTTCAGAAAGAAGACAAGAGTTTTGACAGTTGCCTCTCCCGAAGGGTATCAGTTCTCCTTAATCTCCTTAAATGCATTTATACAGCTGGCATGTTATATTGTTCATACTTTTCACATTGTATAGTGTACTGTACTTTCTATATGGTTATGCTTCAATTTTAGTTTCCTGGTGTGTGTATAGGCAACTCAGATTTGCTGCATTTGATTGTGTCTTCTATAGATGGAACACAGGTAAAAATATACAGATAGAATTCTTTTAATTGTTTTCTCAATTAGAGAGTAAATTAACCCTTGTCCTGCTGAATAAATTAAGAAACCACACCCATTTCTAATTTTCAGCCAATCAGATTACTTGATCCAGATTGTTGCTATAAATTCACATACTTAATGGCAAACAGTGCAGATTCAGAAGCCAACTGACCTGGATCTACACTGTTTGCAAAGGCAGGGTATATCTGGGTCCAGCAGAACAAGGGTTAAATTATCTACACAGTCTTTGAACAGAAAGAATTCCATGAACTATTCAGCCTCAATGAGCTAACCATTTTATACTAAATAACGTAGGAAAGAAATGGCTCGCACCATATTAATTAATGCTTGGTATGCTGGGTAAAATCTTAGCAAGACATTTTGAAATATTTTTATTTTCCCAGAATAGGGGACAGTTTGATGGAAATGTCAGACCCTGTTTTTCTGGGAACAATAAGAAAAAAATAAAAATATCATATCTGTTGAATTTGCCTAGAGAGTGGTAAAGGTTATATATATATATATATATATATATATATATATATATATATATATATATATATATATATATATATAAACTGAATTGTTGGGTCTAAATGAGGTTTATTCCATAATTGTTAGGTCTTCAAGTCGACTGTTGGGTCCTTATATATATAAAAGGTAAATGAATCCCTCATATTGATAAACTGAACAGAATTTAGAACAGCATACATGAATTTGCAGACATCAAACATTGTTAATCACTTGAATGCAGATCTGTAATTACACATATTTTGATTTAGTTAACTAAATAAGGGGCCAGATGCTTGCTTGTTTTGACAAGGGTATTAGATTTTATGAATTTATGTATATAGGAGACCGGCTACAGTTAGTGAATTTTTCCCATTTTTCACAAGGGGACAACTTTCATGACATCCTGTTTGTTTTCCTGTGCATGAAGCCCCTTCTCTAAAAGGATCTGTTCTAAAAGAAAGAAATTCTTATCTTTAGTAGTAGATTCTTTTCAGAAGGGGACAAAACCAATTTTGACAGAGTTGCCTCCCCTGTAAGTGTATCATTTCCCTTTATTAATAGCCACCAAAAATCCCTTGAATGGAGAAGGAATTGAGTTAGAGTTAGACATCCTATGGCAGTAAGATTTGATACATGTACTTTTATTTTTCAGCTTCAGGACCTGGTTTGTCAGATTTTACAAGGACACCTGGTCATGTTTAGAAAAGATTCATTTTTGTCCATACTGAGTAAGTAGCATCCCTGTCCATCATGTTAACCCTAGTCCTGCTGATCTGGATCTGCACTGTTTGCCATCAAGTCAACAAACTGGATCAAATAATCTGATTGGCTGAAAATTGGAAGTGGGCGTGGCATCTTAATTTATTCAGCAGGACAAGGGTTAAGAAAATGTAATCTGGGCCACCATGTTCTTCTGTAATAGCTGGCCTCAGTGGCTCAGTTGGATGCTTGTCTGACTGGTGATCAGGAGGTTGTGGGTTTGATCCCTGCCAGGTCCAACAATATTCTTTCGTGGAGATTGATCATGAAATGTTTTCTACAGTCATTGTCTACCTTCTACTGATTCAAGAAGGGCACATGTCAGTTTATGGCAAAAGAATGTACACAAGTACTGATTAAAGCTTAGAGGACTAAGTCTGCCCAGGAAGAGTGTTGTTAGATAAACTAATGTTCACTTCTGATGGGTACCCACAACTTAATTTTTGTGGAGAAATGAAAAAAACATATGAATACCTGCTCTTTTACCTGGAGCTATTGTGTGTGTAAAAACACAAAGCATTCATATGTCTTGTGTTTTAAGGTTATTCCTTGGAATACTTATTGTTAAGGGGATTCTAATGGATAACCACAACATGTTTTGGTGCAAAGACTATCTTAAAATACCAACCAAATTATTATTACCTTGTCATATATATATGTATATGAACCATAGATCTTCAGCATATGAAAGGAGTCCTTTACAATAGCTAAGCATGCGTCCAACTGGTGATCAGGAGGTTGCAGGTTCGACCCCCACTGGCTCGGCAACATTCTTTCATGGAGATTGATTATGAAATGTTTAATGGTCATTCTCTCTCCTGCTGATTCAAGAAGGGCAGTTTAAGTTTCAGGCCAAAGAATGTGCACAATTCTGGTTAACCATGTAGAGGACTAAGCCTGCCCAGTAAAAGTGTGGTTAGGTAAACTGACACACTTGACATGACCTCACTGGGTTGACTGGGCAGTAAAACCTCAACACAAACACAATTATTCCCCAACTTTGAAAAACTTGAGGGACCATATTGCCTTTGCTTTATTGGTCCGTTCATTTGTTCATCACACTTTACTTATGTACAAGATAATTCAGAATGTGTTTGAGCTAGGGCTTTCATGTTTTGCAGACTTTATATGGTCAAGAAGATCACCTGATTACCTTTTGAAAAAATCAGGGCCCAGTTGTTCAAAGCGTCGTTAGCTTAACGAGCTCGTTAAGGGTCATTTCGTTAACTGTTTTAGCGGTTTCAATATACAATATTCTGATATTTTTTGCTGGAAAAATGTGAGTAGCTTTTGCACTGCAAAAGCTACTCACATTTTTTCAGCAAAAAATTTCAGCATATTTGCGTATCACTCGATGTAAATTTTAACGAATCGTTAACTAACGACGTCGTTAGCTTTGAACAACTGGGCCCAGATTTATTTTATGAGAGTTGTGCCCCTTTTCACGTTTGGCATTTTGTAGAGATATACATTTAGTTGGGGGGCACAGTGCTTTACAGACACACATTTCTAATTTCAGCTTTTAGGACAGGTTTGATTAGGAGTGAAGGTGTCCAATATTTAGTGTAAATAAGGGTATACTTATTTTCCCAAACACTCATGTCTAGTTGATGTTTCAGACAACCTTTTTGAAAAGTTCAGAAATTTTGACCAGGTGGAACTTGTTTAACATATGCTTTCAATTAACCTAGTCTACAAATATTTGAATTTTACTTTTTCCTATATATTATATATTTCAGATGCAAGTTTAGAGTGGGAAACTTTAGAACAGTATTTCCTCTGGCAGCTTATTACTGCACATAACATACCGGTAGAACATATCATGCCCATATTGCCAAAGTTAGATTTTCACAGTAAGATATTTATTCTATTTCTCACTAAATGTATATACATATTTGACACCTAAAGGGGACAGGATACACCTGGGAGATTTTCCGACATTTCCATCAAGGGGAACAACTTTTGTGACTTCATGTTTGCTTTACTGTGCACAAAACCCCTTCTGAAAGGGGTCAACTCTAAAAGGAAAGAATTTGCTCCCCTTGGGAGCGAATTCTCCCCTTTCAGAGTTGACCCCATTTCTGACAAAAGGGGAGGGGAACAATTTTGAGTAATCTCCCTTGAAAGTATCCATTCCCCTTAAGTATGTTTCTCTATGATTTTTAAAATTTTTAATTTTTTCATAAAATATATTTTTATTAATTTATTATTTTTGTCTCTGACATATGTATGTATATATTTAAGCATATGATTTCTAAGTTACATTTAATGTATGCTGTACATGTAATTATTTTGTTTGCACACAAAACCATAAGCCTCAGAATATATCCTTGAAATAGTCAGACTGTTTTTCAAGGTACCCATTTTGAATTACTGCATCACTTCAAATTATAGCCGCTCAAATTCTGTACAGAGGCCTGGTCTATCATCTCATATAAAATTGATTATTTTTTTTGAAAAAGTGTAATAACTAATCGATAATTTTTCATTTCAGATCATGCGGAGGCTTTAACTAGCATAATGGTTTTACTCAAACAAGACTGGTAGGTATAGTTCAAAGTGCTCACACACAAACATATATGAGCCAGCATACAACAAAACCTACAGTAGGACTTGTGCAATCAGCAAAGACTCAGATCAGCCTGCGCATCTGCGCAGTCTGATCAGCATCTACTCTGATCGCATGTGCGTTCTACAGCCTCTGGGATATCCAAAGAGGAATAAACGAGAAGCCTTGCCATACTGGGTAGATGTACAGGCTGATCTGAGTCTTTGCTGGTCACACAGATCTTACTACAGGCTATGGGTGGCTCATTTGGCACTCATAGCACCAGATAAGACAATTTTTTCAGCCAAAAAATATGGATATTTTGTTTTCTTCTCCACAAAAACATACATTATGGGTACTCATGAGAAGCCTCATGGCAAGCTTTTCTGATGAGTATCCCAGTCCCACAAATTATGTGTTATGACGAAATAAGAAAAACATTTACCTGATACCCCCTCTTATCTGGAGTTATGTTTTTGTCTCCTTGTGATAAATAAAAATGTAAACAAAAATTATATAAATGATTATACAAGCAAATTACACATCTAAGATCTTTGAACTACTGTCATTTTGGCATTACTTAGAAATGACATGTTTTGCTTGGCATTTTTTTCTGCATGAAAAAAAAAAAGAAAAAAAATTGCTTGTGATTGCAACAGCCAATGTGATTTAAGTTTGTGTTGGATCAAATAAACACTGAAAAAATGTGCACCTGGACCCAGGAACACATGTTTATGCGTTAAATTTTGGTTGCTGTGTTAGAAAATGTATCTTCAGGCAAGTATGTCCATTGGAGACTGATCAGCCTACACATACCCCATAGCTCCAGCTAAGATGGGGTATCCACATATTATTTTTTTTTTTTATTTCTGCACGAAAACATATGTTGTGGGTACTCATTAGAAGCGCCTTGGTGAGGCGCTTCTAATGAGTACCACAACATATGTTTTCATGCAGAAATAAGAAAAATATCACTTCTTGAAGGGAGAAAAAAAGTGCCTTAACTGGAGCTATGTCCTCTCAGCCTGATAAAAGTAGTTGCTGGACATTCTTTGGTTAGCCAAGGATCCCAGACTTCTTCAGATGCTAGGGAAAACTGATCAGATGCTAATCTTAATTTTTGGTAGATGCACATGTCATAAGATACATTAGCTCGGTTGTGACTTATGTTCTCCTGTCTTATTTGATACATTCACGATGCTTACAGTATTTACCCTAAGTATTGGGACACCTTATCTACTTACCATACTTGTTCTAAAATTTGAAATTGTCCACTCTACTACCTCTTGATGTGTCTTAAGTATTGCTGTATGTATGGCAAACAGTGTAGACCCTGATCAGAGGCCACATTCTGCAGCATCTGATCTGGGTCTACATTGTTTGCAAAGGCCTATCTGTCCCAATACTTAGAGTTATTACGGTATGCCTCAAGAAGGGCATTTGTCAGTTACTGGTGAAAGTATGTGTACAAGTATTGGATATCCGCTTAGAAATCTAAGCCTATCCAGGAAAATTGTGAGTGGGTTAACTGACCGGCTCAACATAACCGTAACAGTGTTGACTTGGCTGTAAAGCTCCCAACTCAGTCATTATAATCATTGCACAGAGCCTTTCATTATCACCCCTACAATATCTGGTTATAATTAAAATAATGTTGAAAGAGATATACAACACTAAAGGACCATCAATAGTCAATAAATCTTAAAAATCTGGACCCGGATGGATTTCATTATTTGTGCCGCAACATCAGAAAACATACCTTAGGACATGTGGACCTAGCGAAGATACAGAACAATTTGCACTTTCACTGTCTAATCGGACTCTTCACTGGCTCATTTTGAATAGTCATGGATGCAAAGTTTCCTCATTTGGACAATGAAGACTTGGATCAGACTGCACAGATGTGCAGGCTGATTTGAGTCTTTATTAGGTGCACATATCAGAAGGTATGTTTTCTCATGCTGAGGCTCATTTTATGTGCATTGAGAGAATACTTCCCTTATCACATATACAAACAACTGCCCAGAGCAGTCTTCACATTTATTGTCTGATCAGGGCCTTCTTTGCCTGATCACTGAGTCGAGGGAATTGGCTACTGTAGAATACACTGCTGTTGAACAGGAAGGACGCTGATGGCACTATGTGGGTGTACAGGCTGATCTAAACCTGCAATGTTTGCATTAGGCATAAGGGACATAAGGCATGATTCCATACAAGTGGAGTATCGAGGTGTACATTTTTCTGGTTTGTCCACAAAAACTTATGTTGTGGGTACTCATTAGAAGCGCCTCGCAGAGGTGCTTCTAATGAGTACCCACAAAATATGTTTTCATGGACAAATAAGAAAGATATCAACATTTTGGTTGAAAAGAAGTGCCTTATCCACAGGTACGAAAAGGGTTTTTAGCATACCTGTACAAAAGGTTTTTAGCTCACCTGTACAAAAGTACAGGTAGAGCTATGGCAGTCACCATGGCGTTGGCGTGGGCGGCATTGGGTCAAGCTTTTGGTTAAAGGTTTTGAAAGGCTGTATCTCCTGAACCTCTAGATGGAAGTAGTTCATAGTTGCCTTAATGGCCGGCCTCGGTGGCTCAGTTGGATCGCGGTCCGACTGGAGACCAAGAGGTCGTGGATTTGACCCCCGCCGAGGTCGGCAACATTCTTTCATGGAGATTGATCATGAAATATTTTCTGCGGTCATTCTCTCCCTTCCGCTGATTCAAGAAGGGCAGTTGTCAGTTTCTGGCGAAAGAATGTGCACAATACTGGTTAACCGCTTAGAGGACTAAGCCTGCCCAGTAAACGTGTGGTTAGGTAAACTGACCGCGCTCGACATGACCCCATTGGGTTGACTGGGCAGTAAAACCTCAACACAAACGAACAAACAAGTTGCCTTAATGATTGATACTGGTCTGAAGGTCTATACTGTACCATCTCAACCTATATGAGTGACCTTTAGGTCAAGGTCACATACTTAAAAAAATTTTATGTTGAAGTTTTTGGTTAAAGTTTTTAGAGGCAAAGCGCAATTCAGGCGCGTTACACTGTTCTGCGACAGTTCTTATTTTGCCATGTTGCACATTTGTTGTTGCACCTGCATTAGCATGGGCGACTTAGGCGTGCAAGTTTCTGTCCATTCATTTGTCTGTGTACTTATGTCCACCCAAGCATCCACCCAAACTGTAAAAGTTAACAGTTAGTTTCACTTCCCTGATTGTTTTATCTCATTGAGCTAAACAAGGATGACAACTCTCACTCTTCAAATGCTTTTCAAATTTTAGTCTACAGGTGCGACATAAATTTCAACAAAGTTCTTTATCTTTTTTTCTGTTTGGTTTTACAAACAATGTACCGGTATTCTTTTTCATTTTCAGTCCAACCTCAGAATTGTTACGTCCTATTTTGTGTCGCGAGTGTAAACGGACAGACTTTTTTACTGTGTCAATATTAAATTACTGGGCGCAGGAATTTGAAGACAAGTTAGCAGAACTTATTTATACACAATTCAGTAAAGTTAATGGAGGTACTCCCAATAAAAAGAGACAGAGGTAAGAGTTGTGTTTGTGCTTTTTTAACGCTTAGTTTTCTGAAAATTTTCAGCAAACTATATATTGAAATATTTTCCTTATTTTTCCCAGAAAACAGGATTTGACATTTCATGCAAATTGTCTCCAGTGGAGACAATTTGCATGAAATGTCAAATTCTGTTTGTCTCCAGTGGAGACAATTTGCATGAAATGTCAAATTCTGTTTCTAGGAAAAATAAGAAAAAATATCACCAATTTGTTGTCAGCTGAATTAGCCTAAACTTCGGTATCAGCAGATGATATGTTAAACTCAAGTAGACTGTATATTTTTTCAAGGGAGGCAACTCAAATTGTTTTACTCCCTTCTGAAATTGGGCCTGATGTAAAGAAAAGAATTTGCTGTCCTTGGAAGCAAATTCTCTTTCAAAGCAGACTTTTCAGTAGGGACTTGGTGTGCAGGAAAGCAAACAGGAAGTCACAAAAGTTGTCTCTTTTCAAATGTGGAAAATCTACTAAATGTGTCCAGTTCCCTTGTAGCTCCTCTCAGGATTGTAATTGACAAGATGCTTAGCAGGCAATTCACGTGAAATATCAAGCCTTATTTTTCAGAAAAAATAAAAACATATCTTAGAATGTTGTGTGCTGCTGTTTGGACTGGCCTTTTTTATCGCACCTGCTTGTAGCAGGGTGCGATATAGGCGTCCGATTGTCCGTCCGCCCGTCCGTCCTTCCATCCGTCCGTCCGTCCGTCCACATTTATGTCGACGTTCGACATTTATGTCAAAGTTAGTATTCTAATCAACTACAAGACTAAACAACCATCAAACCTTGCATGAAACATCTCCCTGACCTCCTGACTTTGCAACATAGGCATCCGCTTTTCCGTATGTCTGTCCATTCGTCCGTCCGTCTGTCAACATTTATGTCGAAGTTCGACATTTATGTCAAAGTTAGTATTTTAATCAACTACAAGACTAAACAACCATCAGACCTTGCATGAAACATCTCCCTGACCTCCTGACTTTGCGACAAAGGTGCCCACTTTTCCATTTGTCTGTCTGTTCGTCTGTCCGTCTGTCCGTCTCTTAACAGTTCTGTTATGTCGAAGTTCGACATTTATGTCAAAGTTAGTATTCTAATCAACTACAAGACTAAACAACCATCAAACCTTGTATGAAATATCTCCCTGACCTCCTGACTTTGCGACATAGGTGCCCGCTTCTCCATTCGTCTGTCCGTTCGTCCGTCCGTCTGTCTCTTAACTGTTCTGTTATGTCGAAGTTCGACATTTACGTCAAAGTTAGTATTCTAATCAACTACACTTCTACAACAACCATCATTCCTTGCATGACACATCTCCCTGACCTCCTGACTTGGCAGATATGTTGACCCAGTGACCTTGACCTATATTTTGTGCTCCATTGACTTTGACACAATTTACGTTGACATTCCAGATCTTCTCAACTATAAGGCATACAACTACCAAACCTTGCATAGTGCTTCTTCTAGATGTATAGACTTGGCAGGTACCTTGACCCGGTGACCTTGACCTATATTTTGCGTTCCAGTGACTTTGACATATTTTGCGTCGACGTTCGATAATTCCTCAACTATAAGGCCTACAACCATCAAACCTTGCAAAGTGCTTCTCCTCAATGTACTGACTTAGCAGATACCTTGACCTGGTGACCTTGACCTATATTTTGGCTGCAGTGACTTTGACATAATTTACATCAACGTTCCAGATCTCCTCAAGTGTAAGACCTCTAGCCACCAAACCTTGCATAGTGCTTCTATATGTACTGACTTGGCAGGTATCTTGACCCGGTGACCTTGACCTATATTTTGAGCTCCAGTGCCTTTTACACATTTTACGTCAACGTTCAATATCTCCTCAACTATAAGGCCTACAACCATCAAACCTTGCATAGTGCTTCTCCTCAATGTACGGACTCTTCAGGTACCTTGACTGGGTGACCTTGACCTATATTTCACGCTCCATTGACTTTTACACCTTTCAGGTCACCCTTCCATATGTCCTCAGCTGTAAGGCCTTCAACCACCAAACCTTATATAGCACTTCTTCTCGATGTACTTCTTCGACAGGTACCTTGACCTGGTGACCTTGACCTATATTGTGCACTCCAGTGACTTTGACACATTTTATATTGATGTTCGGTGTCTCCTCAAATATAAGACCTACAACCACTAAACCTTGCATAGTGCTTCACCTTAGTGCCCTGGCTTGGGAGGTACATTGACCCAGTGACCTTGACCTATATTTTACACATTTTACGTTGATGTTTGATAACTCCTCAACTATAAGGCCTACAACCACCATACCTTGCATTGTGCATCTCCTTGATGTACTGAATTAGCAGGTACCTTGACCCGTGACCTTGACCTATATTTCATGCTCCAGTGACTTTTACAATTTTACGTCAACGTTCCATTATCATTGGGCTGTATGATACGAAAAGTCAGTGCTGAAGATATAGCCATTAGAGGGAATGGGACTGGCCTGGAATATATGTGCTCCACTAGGCACTTTGTCTACATTTTTTTCAACCCAGTTTTCCAAGTAAGCACTGCTAAGAATGAAATAAACTTATTTAATAACCACATTCTGATTGAGGCTCCTGTGACTTTTGCGCCAGCAGGTGCGATGACGCCTTCCGGGGAATTCTTGTATAGGCTCAAATATTCTTATTGCAAGTAGGGTTTGACATTTCATTGAAATTTTCATATTTGGAGAGTGTTAATAAAATGTCAACTCCCATTTTCTGAGAAATTTTGCAAAAAATGGATACTCTAAAAGTTCAGACAGTAATAATGTATAAAAATGGGACAGAACAGGGAACATGATATCAGAACACCAAGATTAGTACCATACTTGTCCTAAAATTGGAAAATGTCTATTTTGCAATGGGTTGAGATGTCTAAAAACAAGTAATTGAGTAGCAAACAGTGTAGACTCTTATCGGGCGCCAAACATCTGTATGTCCGAGCAATTAGCACTCCTGGGCCCAGTTGTTTGAAACTAACTACACATGTATGTCGTTAGTTAACGTATCATTAAAACTTTGATCGTATAATATAATATAGAAGCTAACATTGTTGCTGAAAAATGTGCAAAAGCTACTCACATTTTTTCTGCAAAAATACCTGTGAATTAGATATTGTACTTACTATAATAGTTAACATTTTGACCAGATGCTTTGAAAACTGGGCCCTGATTGCCAGTCACAAGGTCCCAGTTTTGAATTCTGAAGAAGCCAACTGATCTGGATCTGCACTGTTTGCCATTAAGTATCTGAGTTTATATGAACAATCTGGATCAAGTGATCTGATTGGCTGAAAACTAGAAGTGGGTGTGGCAGCTTAATTTATTCAGCATGACAAGGGTTAAATACTGTTGAAAGAGAGGTAAAACACCAAATCATCATCTAATAAGATGCCACATTCTGATGTCACCAAGGCAATGTCATTGAGTGCTCAAGCAAACTAACAGCTGTAGTGATTCCATTGAGAACCCACAAGATAAGTGCTGAGGCAAAAATAAGACGAAAAAAAAGCAGAATTGTCTTCTTTTCTGCAGCTGTCACTGACTGCAGATGTACAGATTGGTTTGGATGTTTGATGTTCATATAGGCCGCATCAAGCAAAAAAGGGCTTTGAGCATGCGCAAAATGTGCAGATTCATCATTACGAAAACATACCTATTCAAATATACAGAAAATTTCACCTCCAAAAACTGAAAATTTTCAGATAAAAAACTTTGATATTTTTTCATATTTTTGCTCAAAACATAGATTGTTGGTACTTGTTAGAACCGCCTCGGCGAGACAGTTCTAACGAGTATCTACAATTTAAGTTTTTTAGCAAAAGTAAGAAAAATTTTGTATACCCCTGTAAACCCCTATTTTACTGTATAAAAGGGGGGTTTGAGTGGTCTAAACTATATAGGCATGTTTTCGTAATGTCCTGCACGTGCACAAAGTCTCCTCCACATTTGTTTTCCTTTGAAACATTCTCTAGTATCCAATGATTCTGTTTGCTGACAATGAAGTCCCAGATCAGATTGTGCAGATGTGCAGGCTGATCTGGGCCTTTGCTGTCAGCATATGCTTGAAGACACATTTTTGCATGGTGCGTCCCGTACATTGTAAAGTGAATGTGTTTATATTACAGGACTGGGTCAACAGTAGGAAAGAAAGATATTCCAACAGTAGATCAAATCCTATCACACCTAGATCACATGAGACAAACTTGTCGCAATATTTCTTGTAAGTAGACTATCTAGATCACATGAGACAAACTTGCCACAATAATTCTTATAAGTAGACCATGTAGATCACATGAGAAAAACTTGTCATATTTTTTCCTACAAGTAGACAGTTTTGGTAACTGACATATCTAGAGATCTTCCTTGTTTTATGCATGTTATAGAGGGATACCTCTTAACACATAAAGCACCAAGCAAAATTTGTAGCAGATGACATTCTAAGTTTTTTTTTTCAGAGAAAACAAGTCCTAACATTTCATGTGAATCATCTGCCAAGCAGATGATTCACATGAAATGTCAAGACTTGTTTTCTCTGAAAAAAAAAAAAAAAAAAAAAATTGTCTCTGCTGCAGTTGTGATTGGCCCTTTAGGGGTTAAAATGTATTGTATTTATTTTAAGGGGGAATGGACACACTTTCAGGGGAGATGTCTCTGTCAAACTAGCTTTGCTTCCCTTCTGAAAGGGGGCCTACTCTGAAAGCAAAGATAAATTGATAATATGGAGGTAAAAACGGCATGTTGAAATTCACTTATTCTTTCTTGAAGAAAATATTCATGTCGTTGATTTTTTTTTTCAATTTTGAAACGTGCTTATTTTAGAATGACTACATGTATTTGTTATTAATGGTTTAATGATAAAGTATTAGTTTTCTTTAGGAAAAGCATTACTTTAATATACTTGTCATATGCTAATCTAACCTTCCATGTTCTAAGTATACATTTACTAATGAGCAATTCATTTATCTTGCCAATAATATTGTCGGGCTCTAATATAGCTCTAGAGAAGAGGGTATCAAGAAATTAGTTTTCAGGGCCCAGCTGTTAAAGCTAACGACGTCGTTAGCTAACGATTCGTTAAAATTTACATTGAGTGATACGCAAATACGCTGAAATTTTTTGCTGAAAAAAATGTGAGTAGCTTTGGCAGTGCAAAAGCTACTCACATTTTTTCAGCAAAAAATATCAGGATATTGTATATTGAATCCGCTAAAACAGTTAACAAAATGACCCTTAACGAGCTCATTAAGCTAACGACGCTTTGAACAACTGGGCCCTGGTTTCTCCATGAAATCATATGCCTCAGTGACATACTTGTAATGAGTATCAAAAACCAAAGGTCTTCATGGACAGATAAGGAAAATATCAACAATGTTTGGTTGAAAAACGTCTTTTGGGTAGCTGTGAATGTAAGTACTTTTCCTTTGTTGTTCCAGTTCTAAATCACGAGAGTGTTCAACATGCCTTGCAGCAAGTTCAGCAAACAGCCACAGAGGCCCAGAAAACTAGGTAACTGTATATCCTCGGTCCTGTACTTGATACCCTAAATACAGTCGACTCTCATTATCTCGAAGTCCAAGGGACTCTCTGAAATACTTCGAGATATCCGCACCTCGACATATCATATTTGCAAAATTGAGGAAAAATAAATGGAACAACAGTGTTTCACAAATGAATATGTATTTCGACTTCTGAAGATAGAAATATATTGAAAATATTGTGGAAAAGAGGAGAAATCGCTCCTGAGGAGCGATTTCTCCTCTTTTCTACAATATTTTATTACCTGTTGTTAAAGTCTCATGTTTAAACAGTGACCAGATTTTCACTTCGAGGTAAGGGGTTATTCAAGATAAGCGAAGTCGAGATAACAAGAGTCGACTGTATTCTTAACATAGAAGCATCCAGGTGGCTGAGGGGTTTATGCTCCCAACTCCTGATCACGAGGTACAGGGTTCAAATCCCACTGGAGGCAGAATTCAGCTCATCACTGTATGGAACTTTATTGCTCAGAGCCTTTCATTATCACCCTTCCCTTGTATCAATAACCCTTTTCATGCTGAATAAATTAAGATGCCACGCCCACTTCTAATTTTCAGCCAATCAGATTAGGCAGGTAGTTGATACAAATTCACATTCTAAATGACAAACAGTGCAGATCTAGATCAGTTGGCTTCTTCAGAAGCCAACATATCTGGATCTACACTGTTTGCAGAAACAGGATATATCTGGGTTGAGCAGTACAAGGGTTAAATAATGTTGAAATGTACACAAAACACCAAACCATCATTATCTCTAACATGCCGGCCTCAGTGGCTCAGTTGGATGCGCCGTCCGACTGGAGACCAGGAGGTCGCGGGTTCAACCCCCGCCGAGGTCGGCAACATCCTTTCGTGGAGATTGATCGTGAAATATTTTCTACGGTCATTCTCTCCCTTCTGCTGATTCAAGAAGGGCAGTTGTCAGTTTCTGGTGAAGAATGTGCACAATACTGGTTAACAGCTTAGAGGACTAAGCCTACCCAGTAAACGTGTGGTTAGGTAAACTGACCGCGCTCGACATGACCCCATTGGGTTGACTGGGCCGTAAAACCTCAACACAAATTATCTCTAACACTGGCAATAAAAATAAATAGTTTTATATGCTGTATCGAATTCTGCAGACAAAAATTTTATAGTTTTTTCTTATTTTATTCCAGCTACCCACTTAAAGAATTACCACAAGATCATAAGTGGTATAACTTTAAAATATTTGAACCAGAAAATTATTTCAAGTGTGAATGTCATAGACCTAGAGAAGTCCACAGGCTGTATATTGTTTGTTAAGTTGTCATAAGTGATATCCTGGGCCTAGTTGTTTAAAGCGCCATTAGCTTTACGAGCTCGTTAGTGGTCAAAATGTTAACTGTTCTAGTAAGTACAATATCTAATTCACAGATATTTTTCTGAAAAAATGTGAGTAGCTTTTGCAAATGCAAAAACTACTCATATTTTTTCAGCAGAAATATTAGCGTATATGCCATATTTGATGATCAAAGATTTAATGATACCTTAACTAACGACATCCTTAGTTTTGAACAACTGGGCCCTGGCCTTGTAGCATTTGAACAAGTGGGTGGACTGGGTGAAAGCTCTAACTGATCTAGGTCTGTATTTACATGTGTAATGAGGTTGTTTGCTTGTCGAAGCAGAGTTCTGTTAAACATCTCAATATGGACAGTGATATTCAGCATGTGTCCGTTTTGTAATAAGTCGGGCACTCATTATCACTCAAATTGGCAGAGTTTTTTGTTTTCTATATTTAGAAACTAAAAAGGGAAAAAAAAAGATATTTACATATCGGGTTAGCAGATTATTTAATAAATATGATAGTTTGGCACAGTAGAAGTGCCTGATTCTGATATATAATTTCCAGGATTTGTAATGCATCCATGTATATATGTAATACTTTATTGTACAGGTACAGTGATCTGTTAGCTTTAGTGGAGGACATAGTGGATCTGAAAGCTACCCGTGTGTTACGTGGTCTCCCAGGTCGACGGGCAGCAGCAGCAGCTGCAGCATCCAGCCATCACACAGGATCATCAAAACCATCAAAAAATAAGAAACTCATAACAGATGATTCAGATACAGAATCAGACAGTAGCGAGGTAAATTGGCAGTTATCTTATTTACCCTAGCCAGCATCTGTGGCTCAGTTGGATGCATATCCAACTGGTGATCAGGAGGTCCCAGGCTTGATTCCCGGGATCCAGCAACATTCTTTCTTGAATATTGATCACAAAATATTTTCTAGTCATTCTCTTGTCAATTTCTTTTGAAAGAATGTGCACAGGTACTCATTAACAGATTAGAGGACTAAACCTGTTCGAGTAGAGTGTGGTTAGGTATCTTGATTGGCTGGACATGACAATAGTGTTGACTGGGTCATTTAACTCCAAACCAGTGTTGACTGGGTCATTTAAATCCAAACCAAACAATTCTTATTTACTCTAATAATTTGGACACCATGACTCATACAATAGTTGGCATTTTCATATTTATTAGTAACATTCTTTCGTGGAGATTGATCATGAAATATTTTCTACGGTCATTCTCTCCCTTCCGCTGATTCAAGAAGGGCAGTTGTCAGTTTCTGGTGAAAGAATGTGCACAATACTGGTTAACCGCTTAGAGGACTAAGCCTGCCCAGTAAACGTGTGGCTAGGTAAACTGACCGCGCTCGACATGACCCCATTGGGTTGACTGGGCCGTAAAACCTCAACACAAACATATTTATTAGCAGAGAAATTTTCATGCTCAGCTATGTTTAGCAAGAAAGAAATTGCAATGTTTAGTAATTTGATATTTATCAGCAGGACAAATTTCATGCTCAGCTTAGTTGAGCATGAAAAAAGTTTTATAACCTTGGGGCCAGATGATGGAAGGGAGCATATTAATATTCCATTTCTGCATGTCCTTTGCATTTTCCCTCCTCCTTCTCCATTTCTTTCTTTCCTATCATCTACTTGTTCTTCTGTTCCTTTTCTTTCTTTCTCTAGATGACACAAAATGACCCATAGCCGGCCTCGGCAGCTCATTTGTTTGCGCTTCCAGCTGGTGATCAGGAGGTTGTGGGTTTGACCCCGCTGGGTCAGCAACAACATTCTTTCATGGAGATTGATTATGTAATATTTTCTATGGTATTTCTCTGATTATGTAATATTTTTTATGGTATTTCTCTGATTATGAAATATTTTCTACGGTATTTCTCTCCCTTCCGCTGACTCAAAAGGGCAGTTGTCAGTTTCTGGGGAAAGAATGTGCCAAGTAAAAGTGTGCTTATGTAAACTGACTGCTTGACATGACCCTATTGGGTTGACTGGGCTGTAAAACCTCAACACAGACATCCAAATACAACCCACAGTGACTGATGTGTCGTTAAATAAGAACAGAAACAAAACCATTTTTACTACCTGTTAATGTGGGTCAGAATTGCTTAGTGGCAAACAGGGTAACTTCTGATGAGTGCCCACAATACATTTGTATATTGTTTTGTGCTCTCATCTAGGAATTAATTGCATGGATGAGTGGCTAGCATTCCTAACTTCTGATCACCAGGTCTGAGATTTAAATCCTCTGAGAAGGTAGTTTCAGCTCATGCTTGTACATTACTTCATTGCAAGGAGCATTTCATTATCATCCTGTCATCATCTCAGTATGACTACGAGGGATGTTCGAAATGAATTGCTTATTTCTATCTGGAGACTTCAAATTTCAAGTTAGCCCAAAAGTACTCATTTCATGCCCTCGAAGTACTCCCCGTGGCTAGAAATGCAAAGTTTCAGCCGATGTATCCACTTCTTGAAGGCGTCACGGTACGCTGATTTGGGCACAGTAATAAGGTACTGATGAATGACAGATCCAAGTGCCTGTCGGGACTGGTATTTCCGCCCAGCAAAGAATGCTTTCAATTTCAGAAACAAAAAGAAATCACATGGGGCAAGGTCTGGGGAATACAGGGGGGTGAGGCAAAACAGTTACTTTTTCTTTCTTCAAAAACGCCGTAACTATTGCGGAGGTATGAGCTGGGGCATTGTCATGTATAAGACGGACATGTTTAAAACCAGTGGCAGGGCGTCGTTTCTGATAATACTTTTTCAGTTTCTTCAGTGCTACGTCTTTGTAGTACTTTCCAGTCTTTGTACTCAATGAACGTTTGGCAATTATTGGGCGTTTGCTGTGTTTAGTGGCCCAGATCTTATTGCTAACCTTTCTGACGGGCTCAAAATAATGGACCCAGGTTTCATCACCTGTGACGACATTGGCAAACTGCTTTTTGTCATATTTTGGAAACATTTGAAGCAGCTTTTTGGCCACTTTAACCCGTTGCCTTTGTTTTGCTCGTCAGTCAACAGATGCGGCACCCATCTAGCAGAAATCTTTCTGACTTTCAAATGCTTCTTCAAAATAAGGTGAAACGTTGATAGTGATATGCCTACCTTTCGTGCAATATCACGAACTGTAAATCTGGCATCTCCTTCAATGATTTCCTTTATTTTGGAAACGATTTCTTTACGAGATGCAGATTTTGGCCTACCTGATTTCGGTGCATTTTTGATGGACTCTACACCAGACTCAAATTTCTTTTTCCACTGCCGAACTGTGTCATAAGACACACAAGAAGGTCCAAAAGCAGTAGAAAGTTCAGTCATCAGCTTCTTCAAAGAACAACCAAGTTTTGAGCGAGTTTTCATGTAAGCCCGTATTTCATCTTTTTTGTCAACGCTTCTACCAACCATTTTACTGCAGTGGTCAATGACTGCGTGTATTCAAATGGCAAATTTTATGTCTTACACTTAGTCTAACATGTACGTTTATATACCATTGTGTAGATATTGAATAGCCCTATACAGGTATGTATTGGTTTTTATCGTGCCCCATGTAGATATTGAGCTAGAGGACAATAAGCAATTCATTTCGAACATCCTTCGTATGTTGAAAGAGATGTAAAACACCAAATCATCATCATGCTTGGTATGATGGTAGGTATTGGTCCACAATCTTATTCATTACTGCCCCCACCCCTGTCCATGACCTACAGGTCAAGGTCACAGACTTAACCCTTGTCCTGCTGAATAAATTAAGATGCCACACCCACTTCTAATTTTCAGCCAGTCAGATTACTTGTTACTATAAATTCACATACTTAATGGCAAACAGTGCAGATCCAGATCAGTTGGCTTCAGAAGCCAGCTGATCTGGATCTACACCGTTTGCAAAGGCAGGGTATATCCGGGTTCAACAGGACAAGGGTTAAAATTATCTTGATTTAGATTTATGGTTAAAAAATTTATGTTTAAGTTTTTAAGAGCCTATATTGTCCAAACCCTTGTATGGATTAGTTCATATTTGGCATTATAGTAACTAGAAGTTGAGTTTTTCTCCAGAACAGCCTGTGATCAAGAAGTACAGGCCACAAACTTTGAATTTACCAGGTAAAGTTTTAAGTTAAAGATTTTAATGATTTATGTCTCCTGAATGCCAAGAATGATTCAGTTGATACAAGGTGTCTTATCTCAGGCAGGGGCAAACAGGAAGCCTGCATATCTGATCAGGACCTTCACTGTTGACATTAAGGCTGGCTAACCAGAGCTGAAAAGATAATCCATTATCAATCCTGCTATTGTGATCGATAATCGATTAGTAATCACTGAAAATTTGGTTATAATTTTACCTGTCTGAGCAGTGGGTGGTTGGGTGGTGCGAAGGTGTCATGTATCTTTTGTCACCCGGGGCGTCCAGCTGATATTGGCTGATAGTTGGGCAAGGCCTGCTATCCTTGTAGCAGGTAAGGGTAGGGAGGTGATGTTTTTATTTCTTCTGTTTCTTCACTTTCATTCCTGTTTCTCTTTCTTCCCTGTCCCTCCCTTTCATCTCTTCTGCTATCTCTTCTGTCTATTTTCTCCCTTTCTCTGGGAGACGACACAAAATGACCCACAAGGGTTGACGTGTCGTTAAACCCCAACTCAATCAAAAACCTGTCTGAGCATGACTCTTACCATATGTTATATTTTATTGTATGTATTTGGTCAGACAGGCCTGAGCAAACAGAGTAAACCCAGATGATATGCCCCAAATGCGGCATCTCATCAGGGTCTACACTGTTTGCCACTCATCCAGCTATTTTTAGACAAAGCAGTGGGTAGTAAACTGTACTTGTTCAAATTTTAGATTAAGTATGTAAGGAGTTGCGGTATATGAATACTAAGGGAAAATATGTTAAAGTAACAAACGCAGAAATCAAATGATCGATTATTAGCAGATCAGTAATTATAATCACTTTTGTGGAATTTATCGATCAATTAATCGATTATATTGATCATGAAATATTTTCTGCGGTCATTCTCTCCCTTCTGCTGATTCAAGAAGGGCAGTTGTCAGTTTCTGGCGAAAGAATGTGCACAATACTGGTTAACCACTTAGAGGACTAAGCCTGCCCAGTAAACGTGTGTTTAGGTAAACTGACCGCACTCGACATGACCCCATTGGGTTGACTGGGCTGTAAAACCTCAACACAAACAAAATAAATTGATTATCCTATTAATTGTGTCAGTCTTAGTTGACATACTTTACAGTGAGAGGAGAGCAAGTGCCTTGATCAGACTGCATGCATATACAAACTGATTTTGGCCTATGCTGTTCCCATATGGTCTGAAGACCCACTTGCTCATTGGACATCTCAGATATTTTCTTATTTTCTCACAAAAAAAAAAACTGGAGTATCCATCAGAAATAAAAAAAAATCAGAATTGCAAACTGTGTATATCCTGATGAGATGGCTCATTATGAGCCATCTCATCTGGATCTACACTATTTGCAAAGGTAGCAGTTTTGGTCTGCGAGGTTGAAAGGGTTCATGTATAATCTTATGTTGCAGGATGAAAATATCAAGCCTCGACCTAAGAAAAGAAAGAAACCCCTACCAGTGGACGATGACAGTGACTGATGTTTTAACAGAAGTTTTTAGAATTTGCATTGCCAGTATGGTGGGTTGGGGAAAAAGTACATGGAGAAATGAGTGCTTCTGCAGCCAGTGCAAGCCGAGTATCAGTCACTTCCTGTGCCAAGGTGTTCAGGAGAAAGTGTAATATCCAACACATGAAATGAGACCAGTCAGTTACTCCATGTGCTACCAGTGCTTTCTGTGTCAGTGTTTGAAATGACGGTATAAGTCCATCACAGGAAATAGGATGTTTAACACTGCTTTCATTGGTAAGCTGTTTTAAAATGGAAAGGATAAAATCCATCACAGGAAGTAAGCGCTTGCTGCCACTCTATGTACAAAAGGTGCTTGATAAAAGTAAAGAAATCTGGACTATCTTATTATCCAGAAAAAAATGCCATATTGCTGTCTTGATGTGCAGGAAGGGAGAAGTTATTTGCAAAACAAAATGTGTTATCTGTCGACATTCCAGTAAATGACCATAGTACTAGATAATGCACCTTTTCCAGCCAAACTATAGGTATTTTTCTTATTTCTCCATGAGTACATGTCATAGATACTCATTTTGCACTTCAAATGAGTATTCACAATGTGTTTTCATGGAGAAACAAGAAAAATACTTATCAGGATTTCATATCTAGAGCTATTAAAGATTCCAAAAGCCTTTCTTGCAGATAATGCAACGTGTGATTTAGATGGGGACTGAAGGAGATGGAAAGACCCCTCTTCGGTCTCTGAAACAGGGACCCTAATCGATAACTCATGACATTCTAAGAATGAATTCAGACATGTACTTTGATGTTTAGCATGCTGGGTTAAAATTTCACCAGATGACATTTTGAAATATTTTTTATTTCTCCCAGAATATTGAACTCATTATAGTGTGTCCTAGCCAGTTGAGTTGCTCTAAACTGACCAAAAGTGTATGAGCTACATTATGCAACAAGAACTTCAAACAGTGCATCAAAGCTCCAGATAAGAGGGAGTACAGTAAATGTCTTAAATTTTGAACACTTTATTCCAATTTTTTTTGGCGTAATTTTTGCTTTTTATGCAGTTGTTTCTTAAAAATACTTAGTAGAATGGCAAACAGTATAGACCCTGATCAGACTGCTCCATCAGGAGCAGTCTGATCTGGGTCTACACTGTTTGCATATGCAATTTTGTCAGACACTTTGGTGTACAAAATTTTAGGATATTTATCATATCCTATTAAAAATTTTTCTTATTTCTCCACAAAAACATGATGTGGCACTCGGAAGTGCCTTGGCAAGGCATTTCTAACAAGCACCCACAACATGTTTTCTTGGAGAAATAAGACAAATGTCAGTACTTTTTGGTTGAAAAAGCACCTCATCTGGGTGGCGCTCCATTCTACAGTCAGTTGCATGTCTGACTTTAGATACAGGGGTCACAAGTTCGAATCCCAGCTCTATTACATAACTTTCTTGGAGATTGATCATGAAAAAATATCTATGGTAATCCTCACCCTTCAACTGATTCAAGAAGGGCGGTTGTCAGTTACTGGCAAAAGTATGTGCACAAGTACTGGTAATCCACTTCTGAGGTTAGACCAAGCCTGCCCAGGAAAAGTGAGAATAGGTTAAGTGACAGGCTCAGCATGACCTTAACAGCGCTGACTGGGTTGTAAAACTCAAACTCAAAGCACCTTATCTGGAGCTATGGACTCTGTTGATCTTATTGTTTGTTGAGGTTTTACGGCCCAGTCAACCCATTGGGGTCATGTCGAGCGCAGTCAGTTTACCTAATCACACGTTTACTGGGCAGGCTTAGTCCTCTAAGCAGTTAACCAGTATTGTGCACATACTTTCACCAGAAACTGACAACTGCCCTTCTTGAATCAGCGGAAGGGAGAGAATGATCGTAGAAAATACTTCTTGATCATTTTCCACGAAAGAATATTGCCAACCTCGGCCAGGATTGAACCCATGACCTCCTGATCTCCAGTCAGATGGCGCATCCAACTGAGCCACCGAGGTTGATCTTAAACTAGAGCTTAGCACTAGGAGGATTACCTTCAGTTTTGGGTTTGTTTGTTTTTTGCATCAGAATATAATGTTCCCGGTTATGACAGAGGACTTGTTAAGGAGGAGTATTTGGTGATAATTATGTCCCCCCACCCACAGGAAGGGGGACATATTGATTTTGGTGCAGATCCCGTTGGCATTGGCATCACATGGTCTTGTTTGCACAATATCTTGTGAAACAGTGGTTGGATTCTTAATAAATTTCCGTGGATATATTATTGGAACAGAACAAAGAACTGTTCAGATTTTGGTGAACGTGGCCTAATTTTCAAGGTCAGTGCAGTAGAAAAACTAAAAATGTTTTGTCTGCACAATATCTTGTGAAACAGTGGTTGGATTCTTAGTAAATTTTCATGGATATATTATTTGGAGAAAGAACTGATTCGATTTTGGTGACCTTGACCTAATTTTCAAGGTCAGAGCAGTAGAAAAGCTGAAAAACATCCATTTCTCTGAAAACACTGTTACCAGTTCTGGGATAATTTTTCTTATTTCTCAGTAAAAACATATGTCAGCGAGGCCCCTCTAATGAGTACCCACAACCAGGGGTCAGTTTTAGCACTTGCTAAATGCTTATTAATTTCTTCAAAAAGCAAGCTGTGATTTCCATCACTTGCCAACTCTAGCAAGTTATAAAAAATTCTCTTTAATTGGCTGAACCTGTGGCATTGTTGCTAAAGTTCTGCAATTTCTTTTCCAAAATGCAATGCTCATGTGGAGGGATTTTGAAATAATCAAAGTTAATTGTTTTATAAGTATGGTAATTTCATAAATCAGCCATTCCTAACTATTGCTGCTTTACTTATGAGGAAGTCAAGGGAACTGAGTGACCTTTAACCTTAACCACTCTCTTGTTAATTTTAGCAAGCTGTCAAAAAAGTTAAATTTGAACCCAGCACAACATATGTTTTTATGGAAAAGTAGAGATCTGCTCCTTCTTAAGAACTCCTCTGTAATACAGTAAATTTCAGCTGTGTACTTATGAAGACGGATTATATAAAAATTGTATCTGAATAAAATAATTATTTCTTTGTCCCAAAATTTACAGAATTTACTTTATACCAGACATGCAAAACTTTTTTCAAAGGGGCATACTCTTACAGGAGTATTGTCCTTGGAGGAGTATTCACCTTAAGAGAGGGTACACAGCTGCTTACATGTCGAGGCATTTTGATGAGCAGCTCTTGATCATTTTTTTTGATAATTTTTTTTTAAAGATATTTTTGTAGCCATAGATAAGGCTTTTTTCAAGAAAAGATGCCACTATTTTTCTTATCTCTCAAATGTGTTAACCCATTGTAGACTGAATAGATTCTCCCACAGTATATATTGGAAGAGTCCAATTTCAATTTTAGGCACATCCAGCTATGAGATTTAGATATTCCTAGAGAAAAATGGGTAAACTATTTGCAAACAGTGGAGACCCTGATCAGACGCCACATTCTGGGGCGTTTGATCTGGGTCTGCATTGTTTGCCAATTACCCTTTTAGGGATATCCAGACTACAATGGGTTAAGGGGACGAGTTTGGAATGCCACAGAGGCACTCCTAATGAGTGCCCATGTTTGCATTGAGAAATAAGAAAAATAATTGTCTTACTTCTCTTATCTAGAGCTATATTCTTTTTTTTTTGTGCATGTATTTTCCCTCTAAAACATATGTTGTGAGTACTTGTTAGAATTACCTCAGTGCATATGGCATCTTTATCACATTATATAACTTGAATATGTAATGAAATGCCCATCCAATTAAAATGTGCTATTAAAAGCAAACCAATTTTGTATTATCAACTTATATGTATGGAAAACAGCTAAATGGTAGTACTGTTATAACATTAAGTATTGGGACAAATAGGCCTTTGCAACAGTGTAGACCAAAATCAGATGCCCCAGAATGTGGCATCTGATCAGAATCTACACTGTTTGCCATACATACGGCAATATTTTAGACACATAAACGGGTAGTAGGATAGACTATTTCAAAATTTAGGACAAGTATGGTAAATAGATAAGGTGTCCCAATACTTAGGGTAAATAAGGTATACATCATACACAGCTAATGGAAAAATCTTATACCGTAATAGCAAAAACATATATACTGATATTTGTTTCTTTTTTCCCTGTGCAAACAGATGATGTGGTACTTATAAGAATTACATTACCTTGACAGCTCTGAAGATAACAACAAATGCTTTTGTGGAAAATAAAGAAAAATAAAGATAAAGAAAAAATATTTTGATACTTCTCATTCCAAAAACTTTTGTAAGGTGGATGCATGGATTGATTTTTTAGCTCACCTGAGCAAAAGCTTGGAGTGAGCTATTGTGATCACCCTCTGTCCGTTGTCTGTCGTCAACAATTAGTTTGTTAACACTCTAGAGGTCACAGTTTTGACCCAATCATGGTGAAACTTGCCCAGAATGTTTACCCCTATGAAATCTAGGTCAAGTTTGATACTGGGTCACTTGGGGTCAAAAACTAGGTCACCAGGTCAAATCAAAGGAAAAACTTAACACTCTTAGAGGTCAATTTTTTCAAGCAATCATCATGAATATTGCTCAAAATGTTTGCCTTGATGATTTCTAGGTCAGGTTCGAAGCTGGGTCACTTGGGATAAAAAACTAGGTCACCTACATGTAGCCAAATCAAAGGAAAACCTTGTTAATACTCTAGTCACATTTTTGAAGCAATCATCATGAATCTTGCTCAAAATGTTTGTCTTGACGAGTTCTAGGTCAAATTAAAAACTGGGTCACTTGGGTCAAAAACTAGATCACCAGGCCAAATCAGCAGAAAACCTTGTTAACACTCTAGCTGTCAAATTTTTGAAGCAATCATCATGAATCTTGCTCAAAATGATTGTCTTGATGATTTCTAGGTCAAGTTCAAAACTGGGTCACGTGGGGTCAAAAACTAGGTCACCTGTCCAAATCAGCGGAAAACCGTTAACACTAGCGGTCACATTTTTCAAGCTATCATCATGAATCTTGCTCAAATTGTTTGTCTTAATGATTTCTAGGTCAGGTTTGAAACTGGTTCACTTGGCATCAAAAACTAAGTCACCAGGCCAAATCAAAGGAAAACCTTGCTAACACTCTAGCGGTCACATTTTTTAAGCAGTCATCATGAATCTTGCTCATATAATGTTTGTCTTGATAAGTTCTAGGTCAAGTTCAAAACTGGGTCACTTGGGGGTCAAAAACTAGGTCACTGGGCCAAATCAGCAGAAAGCCTTGTTAATACTCTAGCGGTCACATTTATGAACCAATCATCATGAATCTTGCTCAAAATGTTTGTCTTGATTTCTAGGTCAAGTTTGAAACTGGGTCACGTGGGGTCAAAAACTAGGTCACCTGGCCACATCAGTGTAAAACCTTGTTAACACTCTAGTCATATCTGATATGCATTAGTCACATTCCAAACAGGACATGAAAAAAAATACATGAATTGTTTATTTGGAATGTGCCATACCACAAGAACAGGGTTCTTTATGTTGCAGTTGCAGTCAGCAACAGTAAGCCTTACCTTTGAGCAGTTCCTAAGGCCCTGCAGTTTCATTTAAACCATCCATTTAAACTGTAGGATTACTCTTGAATCAGTCACTTAAAGACTATGAGTTAACACACACAAGTTGAGGAGTTACACACATGAGTTGTGCACACAAGATATGCACCTCAGGTATTGAGTAACACAAGAATCTTACAAATAAGTTGAAAACTTAAAAAGTGGAAAAGAAATAATGCGGTGAAAATACCAACAGCACACGCACATGTTCAGACTATGCATAGCTTGAGATACTGCACTATTTTCATCCAAAAAAAGTACTGATATTTTTTTCTTATTTCTCAATGAAAATATATGTTGTTAGTACTCATTAGAAGTGCTGCGGTGACCTTGACCTTGGTGCTACAGACCTTGGTCTTGCATTTGACACATTGCGTCATGATGTTTAACATTTCTGCCAAGTCATTTCAACATCCATGAAGGAATAAAAAAGCTATGGACCGGAGAAAATGTGCACATACATACATACATACATACACATACACAGACACACACACATTATATGCCCTTCCACCAAAAAGCAGGAGCAGGCAGGGGCATAAAAAAGAAGAAAAAAAAAAAGTAGAAAAGATGATCTACTGAAAAAAAAAAAATAATAATAAAAACACATCCACATCTTCAGACCATGTCCAAAGCATTAATCAGTCAAATACACAAGCATGATTTGCACAAATGAAAACTGTCAATAAGCAGCGCTTATTCTGTACCTTCACATAAAACATAAAACTTTTTCTATCAAAGTTTAAGTTTCAAAGAACCAGTGTGACCTTGAAAATAAAGTAAAGGCCACCAAAATATAATCACTTCTTTCCACCCTTCCTAATGATGTATTTGCACTACTTGGTCATATTCCAGCCATTGGTTAAAAAGAAAGTGCATACAAACTTTTTACTGAATTAACAAATTTTACAAAAGGGCAATAACTTCAAGAGAATTGGATTCTTGCCCTCTATTGGATTCTAGCTATGCTCAGGATGAGCTATACTGGTCACTTTTTGTCCATCGTCCATCCATTAACATTTTCAAATGACTTCCCCTCTGAATCCACTGAGCCAATTTTGCTCAAATTTCATATGGAGCCTACTTAGGTTGGGGGAACAAAAAAATAGCTAAAATGGTAAAATGGTTGCGGTCTGTTGACCAAGATGGCCGCCAGGCCCTTATATGGTAAAAATCTATGTTGAACCAAGGATGCCTTGGGGCTGAATCTTTGCACAAATCATCCAGGACAGGAGGTCTACCAAAGTTGCTAAAATAATGGTTGTACATTTACATTTGACCTTTTCACGGCAAGGTCAAGTTTGCTTCCCTATGCATTTGTATGGGCACCATATACATTGTATTTGTATGGGAAAAATGTTGAGAATTTCAAATGACTTCTCCTCTGAACCAATATTGCTCAAATTTCCTTGGGGCAGGGGAATGAAAGATTGCTAAAATGGTCGTGGTCCATTGATCAAGATGGCCGCCATGCCCATGTATGGTAAAAACCTTTAAACAGCTTCTCCAGAATGAAGGATGCCTTGCGGCTGAATCTTTGCACAAATCATCGGAGACGGGAGGTCTACCAAAATTGCTAAAATGATGGTCGTACATTGGTGTTTGACCTTTTTTTGACAAGTTTGCTTGTATGCATTTGGGCCCTATACATTTGTATGGAAAAAATGGTGATAATTTCAAACGACTTCTCCTCTGAAACCTCTGGGCCAAAGCTGTGGAGCCTCCTTGGGGCAGGGGAATGAAAGATTGCTAAAATTGGTCATGGTCCATTAACCAAGATGGCCGCCATGCCCATATATGGTAAAAACCTTTAAAATTTTCTTCTCAAGAACCAAATAAGCCCTAGGGCCTAATCTTTGCACAAATCATCAGGGACAGGAGATCTACCAAATTTGCTAAAATGATGGTCCTACATTGACCTTTTTATGGCAAGGTCAAATTTGCTTCCCCATGCATTTGTATGGGCCCTATACATTTATATGGGGGAAATATTGAGAATTCATATTTTGGACATGTCCTGTATAATCGAAACTTGATGAGCATTAGGGCACTTAGTAGACATAAATTAGCCTAATGAGCTGATAGAAAATCCAAGAGGGCTGCCACAGCTTTCATCTTGAAAATCAGTTTTTGACAGCTCTTCCCAAACCTTTGGTCGCCTTGAGCTGAAACTTGCTCTGAAGCTACAAGATGACTTCTGGATCGAAAGGAGCTAAAATTGTGTCGATCGGAAATCCAAGATGGCCGCAATGGTTCTGCTCCATTGAACAAGATAGCCACTTGAGCTAAAAATAGAAAATCTACAAATGACATCTCCTTTGGCCAATGGCCTGATTTCAAAATATTTGCACAGAAGTGTTCCTCCAATGGCCCTCTACCAAAATTGCTACAATGGTTCTGCTTGACTGAACAGAATGGAAGCCAGAGCAAAAAATAGAAAAACCTTTAAAAGACATCTCCTCCACAGCCAGCCGACCTCGGTGGCTCAGTTGGATGCGCGTCTGACTGGTGATCAGGAGGTTGTGGGTTCGACCCCCACCGGGTCGGGAACATTCTTTCAGGAAGATTTGATCATGAAATATTTTCTATGGTCATTCTCTCCCTTCCGCTGATTCAAGAAGGGCAGTTGTCAGTTTTCTGAAGAAAGAATGTACAGATTACTGGTTAAACGCTTAGAGGACTAAGCCTGTCCAGTAAATGTGGCTAGGTAAACTGACCACGCTCGACATGCCCCCACTGGGTTGACTGGGCCATAAAACCTCAACACAAACACAAATCCTCTGCAGCCAGTGTCCTGATTTCAAAGTAATTTCACAGAAGTGTTCCTCTTAAGGCCATTTACCAAAACTGCTAAAAAAAGTTTGGTTTGGATGAACAAAATGGCCACCAGAGCTAAAAATAGAAAAAAAACACTTTAATTGACATCTCCTTGGCCAATGGCCTGATTTTCAAAATGATTTCACAGAAATGTTCCTTTTATCCCCCTTTACCAAAATTGCCAAAATGGTTCTGCTCTTGCTGAACAAAATGGTCACCAGAGCTAAAAATTGAAAAACCTTTAAACAACATCTCATGGCCAGACTTCAAAATAATTTCACATCAATGTTCCTCTTATGCCCTTTTGCCAAAATTGCTAAAATGGTTCTGCTCTGCTGAACAAAATGGTTGCCAGAGCTAAAAAAAAAAAAAACTTTAAAGGACAGGATAAATAGATGAACCAATTAACTTCTGAAAAAAAATCAGAACTTTTTTGTACTTATGGCCCTTTGAAAATTTCAGCATTTTAACCTTGTAAGCAAGATATCTCAAAAACTGTTTAAGCCATTGCTTTGAAACTTCTTGACGGGCTAATAGGGAATAATGAGTAAATGACCTGATTAACTTACAGCAGTTAATGCAGGTGAGCATTGTGGGCCATGGACCTCTTGTTCTTATATAGGTACATCTTATTGATTTCAATGTGTCTGCAGAAATGGATGAATATCCATCGCTGCATTTTCAAGATATTAGGAAAAAACCAAAGTGTTGCAGACAGACACAAAATTTTACAAAGGGCAACAATTCCCAAGAGAATTGGCCCCCAGCCCTAACTTTTCTTATGTAGGTACACAATATTGATATGAATGTGTCTGCAGAAATTGATGAATATCCATCACTGCGTTTTCAAGATATTAGGGAAAAAGATAGGGTGCACACAGGGCTCATTTTTAGAGTCTTTATAATGTGGTGACCTTGAAAATTAGGTCAAGGTCACAAAAATCTAATCACTTCTTTCCCGTGTCCTAAGGATGCACCTGTGCTAGTTTGTTAAAATTCCAGCCATTGGTTCTAGATAAGTGTGCATACAAGCTTTTTTCCTGTCAAAATTAGAGTTTCAAAGTGCCAGTGTGACCTTGAAAAAGAGATAAAGCTCACCAAAATCTAATCACTTCTTTCCCCAGTCCCAATGATGTACCTATGCTTGTTTGGTCAAACTCCATCTACTGCTTCATGAGATACAGTGCACACAAGACACACTTTTTTAGTATTTATAATGTAGTGACCTTTAAAATAAGATCATTGTCACCAAAATCTAATCACTTCTTTCCCCCAATCCTGATAATGTATCTGTGCTAGTTTGGTCACATTCCAGCCATTGGTTAAGGAGACAGTGTGCACAAAAACTTTTTACTGCGCTGAGAATAAATTAAGCAAGATAGACAGGAAAAACAAAAATGTTACGGACATTAAAGAATTACAAAGGGGAATAACTATAACAGTATTGATCCCTTGACCATTCTTTTTCTGTAGCAGCAACATCTCATGAATATCAACATTTATGCAAAATATGTTAAGATTCCTAATACAAATGTAATATTAATCAAGATATGCAGGAAAAAAGATGAGAGTTCACAAAAGGCTCACTTTTTGAGTATTTAGAATGTAGTGACCTTGAAAATAAGATCAAGGTCACCAAAATCTAATCACTTCTGTCCCCCAGCCTGATGATGTATCTGCGCTAGTTTGTCAAATTCCAGCCATTGGTTAAAGAGATAGTGTGCACACAAACCTTTTACTGCATTAAGAAATTAACAAAGGGCAATAACTCCAAGAGAATAGGCCCCTAGCCCTTTCTTTCTCTTATGTAGGTACACCTTATTGATATTAATATTCACATAAGTTTTTTTCTATCAAAATTTTAGTTTCAAAGTCAGTGTGACCTTGAAAATGAGGTCCCGGTCATTAAAATCCAATCATTTCTTTCCCCTATCCAAATGAAGTATCTGTGCTAGCTTGAACAAATTGCAGCTATTGATTTATGAGATGGTGCCCACAAGGCTCATTTTAATGTCTTTATAATGAAGTGACCTAGGGCGCACACAAGGCTCATTTTAGAGTATAATGAAGTGACCTTGAAAATGAGGTCATGGCCACAAAAATCTAATCATTTCTTTACCATGTCCAAACAATGTATCAGTGCTAGTTTGTTAAAATTCCAGCCATTGATTAAAGATATAGTGTGCACACAAGCTTTTTATGCCCCCACCTGCTGATTTGTTTGTGTTGAGGTTTTACGGCCCAGTCAACCCAATGGGGTCACGTCGAGCGCGGTCAGTTTACCTAACCACACGTTTACTGGGCAGGCTTTGTCCTCTAAGCGGTTAACCAGTATTGTGCACATTCTTTCGCCAGAAACTGACAACTGCCCTTCTTGAATCAGCGGAAGGGAGAGAATGACCGTAGAAAATATTTCATGATCAATCTCCACGAAAGAATGTTGCCGACCTCGGCAGGGGTCAAACCCGCGACCTCCTGGTCTCCAGTCGGACGCGTATCCAACTGAGCCACCGAGGCCGGCCCCCACCTGCTGAAGGCAGAGTGGGGCATATAGCGTTTTTCATTTCATCAAAAGCCAAATATCTCAGAAACTATTCAGACCCCCACCCCTAAACCATATATATTATTTTTCATTATATGTATTCAATGGCACATATCTCGTGTCCCTGAGGGATCACATTGTTTCAACTGGTTTTAACCTGTCGGTCAGGGGATAGCGTCTGTAGACAAAACCTTGTGCGGCTCGTAACTCCTATACCCTTTGAGCTATTTTCATGAAACTTTGTCAGGTTGTAAATGGCATTGGGTAGGAGTGCCGCGTGCAAGAATGACAACTCTTAATCAACTTTGTTCAGGAGTTAGCTCCTATAGTCTCCCAAAATTGTAAAATTTTGTGCAGACCATAACTCTGAGACCCTTTAAGAGATTTTCAAGATACTTCACCAATATGTAGAGGACATTGAGTAGGCATGTAGGGTATAAGAAAGACAACTCTAGCTGAGTCCGTTTTGGAGTTACCTCCCATAGTTGTCAAATCCTGTGCGGCCCATAACTCTAAAACCCTTTAAGTTATTTTCATGATACTTCACCATTTAGGTAGAGGACATTGAGTAAGCGTGTTGCGTACAAGAAAGACAATTCTGACTGCGTTCTTGAGTTATCTCCCATAGTTATAAAATCTTGTGCAGGCCATAACTCAATAACCCTTTGGGATATTTACATGATACTTGATCAAGTTGTAGTGGACTTTGAGCAGGTGTGTGTTCATACAAGAACAACAACTCTAGCGGACTCTGTTTTGGGAGTTATCTCCCATAGTTGTTAAATCTTGTGCAGCCCATAATTCTAAAACCCTATAAATTATTTTCATGATACTTCACCAAAAGGTTGTCGCATACAAGAATGACAACTCTAACAGACTGTGTTCTGGAGTTATCTCCCATAGTTATGAAATCTTGTGCAGGCCAGAACTCAATAACCCTTTGAGATACTATCATGATACTTGATCAAGTTATAGAGGACATTGAGTAGGTGTGTCACATACAAGAACAACAACTCTCAGTTCTGGAGTTATCTCCCATAGTTGTTAAATCTTGTGCAGGTCATAACTCTTAAACCCTTTGAGATATTTTTATGATACTTCATCAAGTTGCAGAGGAATTTAGGAATGTCATGTACACAAAGGACAAGTCTGACTCCATTTTTGAGTTATCTCCCATAGTTGTTAAATTTGCTGACAGTCATAACTTCTCTACCAGTTGAGATTTTTTGATAATTAATAGGTACGCTTAGAACATTAAGAAGGAGAGTTGCATTTTAAAAATTGTAACTATGGGTTACTCGTTACTCCATTTATTTTCAATTATCTCCCCTGGTGGTGTTTCTCATTATTTTTGGATTCTTTGTTGAAAATCACTTACTAGCGAACACAAAATTGAGTTTCTCAGACTAACGGTTGAAGAGTTACAGGCCTTGCAGGCAAAGGGCCTAATATTTCTCATTATTTTTGGATTCTTCGTTGAAAATCACTAGCGAACACAAAATCCAGTTTCTACGACTTACAGTTTGAGAGTTATAATCTTTGCAGGCAACAGGCCTTATTTTTCTCATTAGTTGAAAATCACTTACTAGCAAACAAAAAATCCAGTTTCCATGACTTACAGTTTGAGAGTTATGATCATTGCAGGCAACAGGCCTTATTTTTCTCATTATTTTCAGTTTCTTTGTTGAAAAACACAAAATCCAGTTTCCACAACTTATGGTTTTAGAGTTCTATGTCTGATTCACAGTTGTGTTGTAATCACCCACTGCAGGGTTAAACAAGTGTATCCCTTGATAAAATTACATCTCTGATGCCCTAGATTGAAAAAAGACGGCCATTTGCAGTGTGGTCGGGGTATTTGCCATCTCTTCTGATGGCTATTTTTTGCAAAATGCCTGCGTGTGGATGAGGATGGCCCTGGGTGGGGGCATCCATGTCATCTTGACACATTTCTAGTTTCTATCAAAATTTGGAGTTTCAAAGTGTCTTTGTGTGACTGAAAATGAGATAAAGCTCACTAAATCTAATCACTTCTTTCCCCAATCCCAATGATGTATCTGCGCTAGTTTGGTCAAATTCCATCTGTTGATTCATGAGATAGAGTGCACTCAAGGCTCATTTTCTTAACCTTGAAAATGAGGTCAAGGTCACCAAAATCTAATCACTTCTTTCTCCCATCCTGATGATGCCTGTGCTAGTTTGGTCAAATTCCAGCCATTGGTTAAAGAGATAGTGTGCACACAAACCTTTTACTGCATTAAGAAATTAACAAAGGGCAATAACTCCAAGAGAATAGGCCCCTAGCCATTTCTTTCTCTTATGTAGGTACACCTTATTGATATCAATGTGTCAGATAAGGTTTTTCTATCAAAATTTTAGTTTCAAAGTGTCAGTATGACCTTGAAAATGAGGTTCAGCTCACTAAAATCTAATCACTTCTTTCCCCTATCCAAATGAAGTATCTGTGCTAGCTTGAACAAATTCCATGTATTGATTCATGAGATAGAGTGCACACAAGGCTCATTTTTAGTCTTTATAATGAAGTGACCTTGAAAAGGTGGTCAAGACCACAAAATGTAATCACTTCTTTCCCATGTCCTAACGATGTATCTCTATGTGAGTATTTTTAACATAGTGACCTTGAAAATAAGGTCAAGGTCACCAAAACCTTTTCAGTTCTTTGTTCCATCTTGATGATGTATCTGTGCTAGTTTGGTCAAATTCCAGCCATTGGTTAAAGTGATAGCTTGCACACAAACTTTTTACTGCATTAAGAAATTAACAAAGGGCAATAACTCCAAGAGAATAGGCCCCTAACCCTTTCTTTCTCTTATGTAGGTACACCTTATTGATATCATGTGTTACATAAGCTTTTTTTTTTTAATCAAAATGTTAGCTTCAAAGTGTCAGTGTGACCTTGAAAATGAGGTCCAGGTCACCAAAATCTAATCCCATCCCAATGAAGTACGAGATAGAGTGCACACAAGGCTCATTTTTTTGTATAATGACGTGACCTTGAAAATGAGGTCAAGGCCACAAAAATCTAATCACTTCTTTCCCATGTCCTAACGATGTATCTATGTTAGTTTGTTAAAATTCCAGCCATTGGTTCAAGATAAAGTGTGCACACAAGCTTTTTTCTATCAAAATTTGAATTCTTTTTATTGCCTGTCTGAAGACTGTGTAAATACAGTTTGTTTGTGTTGAGGTTTTACGGCCCAGTCAACCCAATGGGGTCATGTCGAGCGCGGTCAGTTTACCTTACCACACGTTTACTGGGCAGGCTTAGTCCTCTAAGCGGTTAACCAGTATTGTGCACATTCTTTCGCCAGAAACTGACAACTGCCCTTCTTGAACCAGCGGAAGGGAGAGAATGACCGTAGAAAATATTTCATGATCAATCTCCACGAAAGAATGTTGCCGGCCTCGGTAGGGGTTGAACCCGCGACCTCCTGGTCTCCAGTCGGACGGCTGTAAATACAGTAGTCTCATGATTAGACTATTGGTACTCGGGTAAAATTTCAGCAGATGACCTATGAAAATTTTTTTCTTATCTTTCCCAGAAAACAGATTTTAACATTTCTGGAGACAATTAGCATGAAATGTCAAAACCCGTTTTCTGGGGGAAAATAAGAAAAATATCAATGTGTCCTCTGCTGCATAAACCCAGAGTGAAGTAAAGGTTAAAAAGCACACAGGTTTTGAACTAGAATTTAATTCGTCATAACTGCCAGTATATGCTTATATACTCTAAATAACGTCTTCTGTGTCATTGCATAATAGGCTTTCCACTCAAAACAAACAAAACACAAATCTCTTGGTAACATCATTAACAGTACAGTTCTTCATTCTTTCAATGTTCATAGTCCAGATTTCTATTGCTGAATGTGATAAACCTCTGTTGTTAAATGTGGCATACATGGAGTCAACACACAGAGTGCTTAACACCTATGCAAATAGAAAAGGCCTAAACTGACTTATTCACACAATCTGATCATACAGTCAAACCTGTGTTAGTGGTCACCTCTATTAAGCAGCCAACCTGTATTAAGCAGCCAGAGGAAAATTGCCCCAAAATTCATAAGACATATATTTGAACTGTATTAAGCAGCCACCTGCCTTCAGCAGCCACATTTTAAGCTTCCCTTGGATGGCTGCTTAAGACAGGTTTGACTGTATATCTTTTCTTAACAGATTCTAGTTTTAGTTTTCTAGGCAGTCAGATGCTCTACTGACTGCTTTTGAGTCTGGCATGATGATTCTTTGTTTCCTCCAGTTTCTTGCTTGGTGAACTCTGTAATAAAAAGAAGCAACATAGTTTTTTTTGTGTCATCACGAAAACATGCCTATATAATATTGAACCCCTTAAACCCCACTTTTATATAGTAAAACTGGGGTTTACAGGGGTATATATTTTTTTAGTTATTTCTGCTCAAAAACATAGATTGTTGGTACTCGTTAGAACCGCCTCAACGAGGCGGTTCTAACGAGTACCAGCAATCTATGTTTTGAGCAGAAATATGAAAAATATCAGAATTTTTATGTGAAAAATTGCCATTGTTTGGTGGTAAACTTTTCAGTGTATTTGAATAGGCGCGTTTTCATAATGTTTGTTGGGGGTTTTTTTAAGAAAAAAAAAAAAAAAAAAGAATGCATATTTTTTCTTATTTCAACTCTCTGGTTCTTGTTTAATGACGGCAATAATTAGTATTGAGACAGACGGGCTGTCAGAGCCAACAGTGCCGACCCAGATCAGATGCCAGAGAATGGGGCATGGCTCAAGGTCTATCAATGCCTGTCTTGCAATTTCCAAACACATCAACAGGTAATTAATAAATATACTTGTTCAAATTTAAGGCCAAGTATGGCAACGAGATATTTAGGGTCCACATATTTATGGTAAATACAATTTGTTTGTGTTGAGGTTTTACGGCCCAGTCAACCCAATGGGGTCATGTCGAGCGCGGTCAGTTTACTTAACCACATGTTTACTGGGCAGGCTTAGTCCTCTAAGCGGTTAACCAGTATTGTGCACATTCTTTCGCCAGAAACTGACAACTGCCCTTCTTGAATCAGCGGAAGGGAGAGAATGACCGTAGAAAATATTTCATGATCAATCTCCACGAAAGAATGTTGCCGACCTCGGTGGGGGTTGAACCCGCGACCTCCTGGTCTCCAGTCGGACGGCGCGTTACTGTGTTGCCAGTGGGAGATAGCAATTTTGACCAGTATACAACTTTCTGAAGAACAACATAGCTCCAGATAAGGCACTTTTTTTCACCAAAAATTGTTTGATATTTTTCTTATTTCTCAACAAAAGCATGTTGTGGATACTCATTAGAAGCACCTCACTGGGGCCCTTCTAATGAGTACCTACAACATACATTTTTGTAAAGAAATAAAAATATTTTCCTGATACCCATCTTATCTGAAACTGGGAACAATATTTACATAAAAAAAATATCTGCATACTTAAGTCATACAAACTGGGCTACAATGAAAGCCTGGTTCCATTTGTGAAAGTCCTAAAATACATTCTTTGGATTTTTTTTTTTTTTTTTTTGATCTAGAGTTTTGTGGCTTAGTCAACTCTTTTATGCTCATGCCCAGCCAGACATGTAACTTATTCACAAGTTACCTGGGCAGGCTTAGTCCTTTAAGTGGTTAACCAGTATTTTAAGGACATACTTTCGCCAGTAACACACAACTGCACTTCTTGAATCATCTAAAGGGGGAGAATGACCGTAGGAATTATTTTATGACCAATCACCAAGAAAATTATGTGACCAAGCTGGGATTTGAACTTGTGACATCTGGATCTGCAGTCAGCGCTACGGACTGGGCTGAACACGGCAGCTTGTAAAGCAAACAGGCAGTCATACAGGTTTCCCCGCCTGTAAAACATTGTGTAAAATCTACCATGTGTATCCAGTCCCCTTGAAGAGTGTGTCAACAGAGGAATCATTAAGGAGTATTTGGTGTTAATCCTGGGATACTTTTTCTTATTTCTCCATAAAAGCAAATGTAGTGGGTACTAATTAGATGCCCCTCACATCTGTTTATATGGAGAACTGGGGAAAATTATCCCATGCTGCCTAGTCTGGACATTTACTGTTTGCGTATGTGATTTCATGACCATTATGGACATACAAATCAACATTCTTGTAAAAAAATTGATATTTAAGCAAATCTTTTCTACAGTATAGTCTTGAATATTCAAATTATTCACTGTTAGATATTGTATATAATATGGAGAGCTTCATTAAATTACAGCAATGCTGTAATTTAACCCTTGTCAAGATGAATAAATTAAGATGTCATGCCCTCTTCTAATTTTCAGCCAATCAAATTACTTGAATTGCTATAAATTCACATACTTAATGGCAAACAGTGCAGATCCAGATCAGTTGGCTTCTTCAGAAGCCAGCTGATCTGGATCTACACTGTTTGCAAAGACAAGAGTATACCCGGGTTCAGCAGGACAAGGGTTAATGAAGCTCCCTATGTTAAATACCGTATCTGACAGTATATATTTTGAATGTTCAAACTGTATTTAGAGCTTATTAGCAACAATTAAATGCGTACTTACACTTCGAGAACAGGACTAACAAAGGCTGTATTTGCCCTGTTCAATAATCCATTGAGAACCATACACCTTCAAAGGCCCCTACAAAATAAACATATGTTACAGGCAGGAGGCCTAACAATACCCATAGCTCTATATATGGCGCTTTTATCAACTGATAAGTACTGATATTTTTCATATTTCTCCGTGAAAACATGTTGTGGTTACTCATTAGAAATGCCTCACTCACGTGCTTCTAATGAGTACCCACATGTTTTTGCTGAGAAATAAGAAAAGTAGTAGGTGGATACTCACTCTTGCCTGGAGCTATACCCAAATCACAGTTTGCTTAGAGTTTTATGCCTGTTCTGCTTACATTTGTTTGTGTTGTGGTTTTACGGCCCAGTCAACCCAATGGGGGTATTTCAAGCGCGGTCAGATTACCTAACCACACTTTTATTGGGCAGGCTTAGTCCTCTAAGCGGTTAACGAGAATTGTGCACATTCTTTCACCAGAAACTGACAACTGCCCTTCTTGAGTTCTGCTTAGATAAAAAATGTATAGCAACAGTTAGACAAGGGCATATTTTGTCATACCCAAGAGCTCAATTATTATATCCTTTCTGTTTGTTTGATTTGGGCTTAACGTCGCTTTCAACCTTTTTCAGTCATATCACGACGGTGTCTGGATGTGGCAGGGAGCTCAATGCTCACTTTTAGAGTGCTGCCTCACTGAAATATCACGCCCCAGACACTTTGACATGATATTCCACCCAGTCACATTATACTGACACTGAGCTGACCAGTTCTAGCTCTACTTTCTTAATGCTGAGCGCCAAGCGAAAGAGCAGCTAGTACCATTTTTAAAGTCTTTGGTATGACCCGGCAGGGGATCGAACCCGCAACCTCCCGGTCACAAAGCGGACGCTCTACCACTGAGCCACTGTGCCGGTCTATATCCTTTCTGAGAAACGTTTGTTTGTTTATTTGTGTTGGTTTTACGGCCCAGTCAACCCAATTGGGTCATGTCAAGCGCTGTCAGTTTACTACACTTTTACTAGGCAGGCTTAGTCCTCTAAGCGGTTAACCAGTATTGTGCACATTCTTTTGCCAGAAACTGACAACTCCCATTCTTGAATCAGCGGAAGGACTCTGAGAAATGTAGAAAAGAACATATACCTTAGCAAAGAAATTCAAATCTATGCCTCCTGCTATGCATATTCAGCCTTTGTAATCAAGGTCTACTTTCAACAACTTTTGCTTTAGAACTTAACCTTTATTTTGCCAATCACAACTGCAACAGAGGACATTCGAATTTTTTTTCTTTGAAAAAAAAAAAAAAAAAAGATGTTCCCCAACCATGAATTTTCAGTTTTTCTACTGCTGTGACCTTGAAAAATAGGTCAAGGTCACCAAAATCTAATCAGTTCTTAGTTATGTACTAATTATATACCCATGAAATTTAGTAAGAATCCAACTACTGGTTCACAAGATATTGTGCCAATAAAGCTGTGTCACGCCGAGGACAAGTGTGTTCATATTCCACATGCAGTATTTGCAAACATTTAAAGCAAATGTAACTTTCCCAATCTTGGAAGTGTTCACACATTTGCTTCAAATATTTGCAAATACTGCACACAGGATTTAAATAAGCTGTATGCTTATGAAAAGTACTCATATTCCTATATGCGATGCACTCTGTTTTATGAACATTGGTTGGATATAATCCGAGAAAAGTCAATTTCCTTACCTTGATTCAAGCGTTAAAAAAGTGTGCACCCTTCAAAAAAAAAAAAAAAAATGCCCAACATAGCCACCTAGTTATTCCATACTTTTTTTTGCCTAAATTTTGCTTTTTAAGCAGTTTTCTTAAAATGCTTAGTGGAATGACAGTGTATACCCTGATCAGACTGCTCCTTCAAGAGCAATCTGATCTGGGCCTGCACTGTTTGTATGTGCTATTTTCTCAGAAACTTTGGGTTCCACATTTTTAGGACATTTACTGTCGTTACATTCATGAATGGACTAACAAGCTTTTTTCAATTCTCATCTAGTACTTTTTGGCATTTCACTGCATTGAATCTATTCTAACAAAGTTTCAACTAGACAAGTGACCAGTGCGTCACATTATATCCCTGGTTGCACCACCACTAACAATAATTCAGTCTTTCTCCCATAACCTTCCATTTTTGGTTTAACACATAGCTTATACCCTAATAAATTAAATTTGGGATCTACATGTAGCACCTGGCAAAACATACACTAAATCCATCAGCCATCAGCAAAATATATCATCTTAAATACTTCAGATAAATTGAAAAGCAAGAAGTTTACTTGTGTTGGGATTTTACAGCCTAGTCAACCCAATGGGGTCTGTCGAGTGAGGTCAGTTTACCTCATCACACTACTGGGCAGGCTTAGTCCTCTAAGCCGTTATCCAGTATTTTGCACATTCTTACACCAGAAACTGATAACTGCCCTTCTTGAATCAGCGGAAGGGAGAGAATGACTAGAAAATATTTCATGATCAAATGCCACGAAAGAATGTTGCCTATACGGCGGGGTCGCACCTGCAACCTCCTGATCACCAGTCAGATGCACATCCAATTAAGCCACCAATGCCAGCAAAAGCAAATAGTATATACCCCTGGGGATGATACAAATATAATGGGGCGTACAAGTATGTTGGCAGTATAATGACCATATGATCAAACAAAACACAGGCAGAGGTCTATAGGTGAACTTTCTGATGACATACAGCGAAGAAACAGAAATAAAAACATTCCCCCTCTACCCTTACCTGCTACAGGATAGCAGGCCTTGTCAAAATGTAAGCCAGTATCAGTTGGACACTCCGGTGACGTAGTTAAAGACACCGCACCACCCGAAACCGACCCCCACCCCCACCCCAAATAAAAAAAAAAATGCCTTTCTCATTTTTGGACGGTTCAAATACTTGGGACACGAACTCTCTGACAGCAAAATAATTCATGTGTATCCATTTACCTTAATGCTCTGCATGCTGTGTACAAAATTCAGCATTAGATACTTTGAAATATTTTACTTTTTTTCCCCAATAAAGGCTTTAACATTTAAAGCAAATTGTCTCCTTGGGAGACAATTTGCATGAAACGTCAGAGCCTCTTCACTGGGAAAAATATCACCAATTTGTCAACTGTTGAATCTATCAAGAGAGGTAAAGGTTAAGGGAGGTTTAAGAACCAAACAATTTAAAGGGGAATGGATACACTATCAGGGGAGTGAACTATGTCAAAAACATTTTTGCCTCCCTTCTGAAAATAGAATCAGCTCCCATTTTCAGAAGGGGCATGTGTAAAGAAGCAAACAGGAAGTCACTAAAGTTTGTCCCCCTTATAATAAATGGCAGATGTCTACCAAGTCACCTGAAACATCTGTTTGAGCTTACCTTGCATCTACAGGTTAAATACCATACTAGCGACCAGCATGTACCAGTTTAATTAATCCTTTCTGGTCCTGCAAGTAAGAAAACAGGTTTAAAATACTCTTAAAAAGAAAAGAAAAGAAAAACATAAAATGTTTAAAATTCAGTCAATAAAATGAAATGCTGTGGTAATGTTAACATGGGAATTTTAAACCAAGAAAAGCACCTATATTTAAATGGAATTAAAAAAATTACTTCTGTCAAGCGAGATAGATTACAAAATCTACCATAATAGCCCTAAGTCTTCGGACAGGTAAGCCTTTGCAGACTGTGTAGACCTAGATCAGATGCTGCCTGATCAGGGTCTACACTGTTAACAACATATACAGCAATTTTTTAGACACATCAAGAGGTAGTACATTGTAGAATGGAGTATTTTAAGTTCCAGGACAAGTATGGTAAGTACATGTAGCTGTCCCAATACTTAGGGTAAATATGGTACTGTGAAATGCTCCCATAGCTCTTGATAGCCAAGGTGTCAGAGAAAATTATTTTATTATTATTATTCCACTAAAACCTATGTTGTGGGTTCTCATTAAAAGTGACTTGGTTAGGTGCTTTTAATGAGCACCCACTATATATGTTTTCTGTGGAGAAATAAGAAAACAAAAATTAAAAAAAAAAAGTTCCTTAGCTGGAGCTATGAAATTTCTGCAACCTAAATGCGAAAAGTTTGATAAAATAAAATGATAACTGGTTCTTACTAAAGAAATTGCAGTATAAAATTTACGGTCATAAAATGCATAAACTGGTAAAAGTTTGTTTTTTTGTTTGTTGTTGTTGTTGTTGTTGTTTTTCAACCCTTTCAGCCCTGCAGATGAAGACAAAGTTATGCAAAAAGTGCACATCTACACCTGGCAGATGACTACATTTAACATGCAATCTCGTCCGTATCTAGTTTGCCAGCTGTCACTGACACCACCATTTGCAACAAAGGATGAACCCAAAATGTGAATGATGGAATAGTCAACTTCAGCAACTCAGGGCTGAAAGGATTAATGTTATTACACAACAGATACGCAAGTTCCAGCATAAACTGGATTCATGGCTTACTTCCATCAGGCCACTGGATTTTTTATCTTTTTCAGAGTAAATAAGGCTTGCCATTTCATGTAATTGTATGCAATTCACATACAGTATCAAGCTTCATTTTCTGGGAAAAATTAAAAAGTATTTTAGAATGTCCTCTGTTGCTTATGAAAATATTAGTCATCACAAATTTTTAGGAACCTCAAAAACATATTTTCAATGCCTATGTCAGCAATGGTCAGACCAGTGCAACCTCAATATCCAAGTTACAATGCCTTTAAGCTATGTGAGCTGAGGTTTAAAGGCTCTGTCAAAAAAATATTTCAGTCATATCTAGCCATCTAGAGTCATGTCGAGCATGGACAGTTTATTTAACCACACCTTTTCCTGGGCAGGCATAGTCCTCTAAGTGGTTAACTAGTACTTGTGCACATTCTTACGCCAGAAACTGACAACTGCCCTTCTTGATTCAGTGAAAGAGAATGACCGTAGAAAATATTTCATGATCAATCTCCACGTAAGAATGTTGCCAGACCCTGCGGGGATCGAACCCAAGACCTGATATCCAGTCGGACGCGCATCCAAGCCACTGAGGCTGGCATGAGAAAGGGATATATGAGAACCCTTGTTTTTGCTTCTATGGAGTGCAATGTCTATGTGCACTTTATGGAGATAAAAACCCTCCTGAAGTTTCAGTAGAGGGGCACAACCCTACCACCCAAGGGTTAAAGCTATTCAGCAAAGTATAAGCAGAAGAATGCACAAACCGCGTAGCTCCAGATAAAAGGATCCAGATAATAGTTTTCGGATTTCTGCATGCATTAGAAGCACCTTGGTGAGGTGCTTCTAATGAGTACCAAGTTTTCTCACAGAAATAAGAAAAATATCAATACTTTTTTAGTTGAAAAAAAAAAGGGCTTCATCTGGAGCTCTGAACCATACTTAGACTTGCAGAGGCAGAAAATCATGTTGATTAATACCAAGGAGACAATTCCTACTTTAACACCAAAACAGATCTTGTGTGTGTAAGGCAATTCGGGATGTACCCATAAAATCTTCTTATGCAAAAATAACAAAACTTATCTTCTTAATACTCCCTCCATATGAACACGACTGGGCACCTATAGTCTGACCTATGATCTGGCAAACCCTTGTCCAAAATGGTTTATTAAGGACCCAAATAAATGGCAAAGAACTTGACCTCCAGAGCAATAAAAAAAAATCTTGGTACTGAATTAAATGTAAAATGAAAATCCCATTTGCACTGGAACTGCGCATTCCAGCCATGATCTAAATTTTACAGCAAAAACCAAAAAAAACAAAAAAAAGAAATATTCATGAGATGATGCATTAACATTCATGTAATACTTAACGAGTTTACCCTAAATATTGGGACACCATAATCGCTTCCATAATCGCTTTCCAAACCTGTCCTAAAAACATGAACAAGTCTATTTTACTACCAGCTGATTCGTGTTTAAAACTGATGGATATATGCCAAACTGTGTAGAGCTTGACCAGACTTTGCATTTTACAGTATCTGATCTGGGCTAAAACATTTGTGCAGACGTATGTCCTAATATTTAGGGTAAATACAGTCAAACGTCTGGAACATGCTATTGTAATTACATCAAAGATTAATATTCTAATTTTAAATCCAGTAATTTAACTTCCCACTTGTTAATCCAGACAAAAATGCTACAAATGGCGAGATATTTCAACTTAATAACCTTTTATCTAAATGTCAATTCAACCACAGGTTTGATTTGTCCGAAAGGTGCGATTTCCAACACTACTTTTTAACCCCTATAAGACACAATAAATTACTGAACCTGTCAAGTCACCAGATTTAACAGCATTGTAGATGCTTTTCAAAATGGCAACTTTCAATGAATTCTGGCAGCTGAAATAAGCTTTTGAAATTCAACTGTACAGATGTAACAGCCACAAAAATAATCAGCTTTTCATTTTATTCCCTTTAATAGTCATGAAACGGCTTTATGCAATCTCAAAATACTGTAGAGATTACCATGTAATTTATATTTACTGCTTTCAATTATATAATTTCCTGTCTGAATTTGACTACCTACATGCTACCGCAAAAAATAAACTACTATCAACCCAGGATCACTACAGGTATCATGGAATGGCGGACCCTCTTCTGTACAAATCATAAAAAAAATGCCCTCTTCAGTATATATCACAAATAAATAAAAAAGAAAACATATTCAAAAGAAAGAAAAGAACTCACACCATGAAGACATAAAAGCATACAAACCAAATAGTAGGTCAGGGGCTGTTATGAATAAGGAGAGTTGACAGTGCATCAAACAGCACCGAAGCCACTGAAAAATTTCCTCCCAGCCTTGTTAATATCCATGATGCTGACAAAATTCAACACCAACTGACACAGGTTAAAGAAGCCGGTAACACTTTAACAAGTTGTACTTCTCAGGGGCAACCTCCAGTAGACATATTCTTCTTCCACCGTTGGATAAACTCCAGGAAAACAACATATTCAGAAAATGTTCAAAAATTGTGTATTAGTATCCCAAGAAAATGTCAAGTTGTGAAATGCAGACTTAGAACAATCTATCTGTAATGAATATACGTTTCAGACCACATATTTTATTTATCATTTTTACATTGCATGAAAAGTTGAGCACATCTCCACCAAGTTCAAGACTGCTTACAAAGCAATTATCAGAAACTTGAGGTATTTCCTAACTATTAAAACAATGCATAAATATTTAGAAACATAACTGATGGGTAAAAGTTCAAATACAAGCTGGGATAATCCATTTGTTCTGAGAGGTTATCATAGCTCTTGAAAAGATGCTTTTTTCAAGCAAAAGTACTTTTTTTTCTTATTTCTCCATGAAAACATACTACCAACAACATATGTTTTCGTGGAGAAATAGAATATATACCTGATACCCACTCTTATCGAGACCTATGCTTTTGAAGGGTTAATTTTAAGCTTTGAATTTTTCAAGATTTTTTTTCACATTTAACAAATTTCAGACTAGTTACAAGAAATATAAACATATCAATGTTATTCTAAAAACACATTCACACGACAAAATTGTAGCAGAAGTTTGCAAGCCACAAAACAACCTGGTAAAAAGGAGCTCATTTCAAGCTTTTATACGGTTCTGCATGATGTAGCAGCACTGGTCAGAGCTTGCATGATGTAGGTTTGAGTCCTGCCAAAAGCAATAAGCAACTTGCTAGACATGTTCAGCTGAAGAATTATCAACTATAAGGGGTGTGGCACTCATCAATATGACAGATAGCTCAACTATGATGCTGTGTTCATCAGTCAGACAGATTTTCTGCCCAAGCAGGAATGTCAAAACATTACTGATTTATAGTTCAATTTATACAGGCATGCTAGAAGAAAATGTGCAAGTAAGGTAGATTTCATAACTATCAACAATCTTATCAACCTTCAACCCAAATTTGCTTCAAACCTTTGTGCATTTTAACTTAACATCACAGTAAAATTCAAGTGAATCCAACAAACAGCAAAAATGACATCTTCAAACAGTGTATCCCATTCCATAACAACTAAAAAACCACACATACTTGCTTTAACACAATACTTCACAATGTCATAGAGCAGAACAACAGCCTTAGAATGTTTTAAAACGTTACTGTAAATACATTATCACTCAATTTCAATTTCAGCCAGACTACAATGAAAAGTATATCACAATAAAAACATGCACTCTTCATTTGTTACTATTCCTAACAGACATTTGTAGATAATAAAAAAATAGTTTCATGAAACAATTCATCCTTACGATTCTGAATGCACATATACACACAGAAGAAACTATTATTCCACTGTTCCAAGACATCTGCAAAACAATGTAAATTTTCCAGTATATAAATTCTGAGAAAAAAGAATCCTCTGAGAGAAAAAAAGACACCAACGAATGTGAAAAAGAGGACTAAATAAACCCTTATAGGTACACAAATTATTTCCTTTGCATGTCACTGATGCTCTATGCTTCAAAAAAGCATTTCCAATATTTACCAAAATTTTACAAAAAGCCTTGTAGTTGAACAAAAACTAATGAAACAATAATACTATATATTTGAATGTAAATTAACCAAACAATGATCATTTTTTCTCACACAGTAGTTTAGCGAAAAGCTAGTGCCAGTGCGAAACTTAGCAAACTCATGTTTTTTGTTGTTTTTTTTTTTTGTTTTTCAAACTGAATTTTTGTGATTATCTTTTTCAAATCACAGTTTCTACAAGAACAAACCTGTCCAGAATGGGGCAAGACATCACGATCATCAGGGTGGCATTCTGAGTTTCAAATGTTAGTAGCTTTTCTGACAATCAGACATTTGATTTATTCTACACCTCAATGGCCCCCACTAGCCAGATGGAACTTGGGATTAAACTGATAAAGCATATATATATGTAAATAATCTTTTTTCACTATGAGCACTACTTCTCAATGGAATTTTCTATGAAAGATGATTCTGATGTTATCTCTTAGAAAGGAACCAGAAGAAATACTACACAAATTAGAATTACTTATTTTCCAATGCCCTGTGAACCGTTAAGCCTTTACCACCCTGAGCAAATTCAACAACCATTGTTAATCACATTTTTCTTATTTTCCCCCAGAAAATAATGACATTTCATGCAAATCTTCTCCTTAGGAGACATCTAAATGAAATATCAAATATAGTTCTATTTACTGGGAAAAATAAAAAAAAGTATTTCATGTTGTCTGCTGATGTGTATATAAAAACACCGGATGAGTGGCGATGAGAGACCCTGATTGGATGCCACAATCTGTGGTTTTTGATCTGGATCTGCACTGTTTACTCAGCCTGTCTGTCCCAATTCATCAGGTAAATAGAGCAATAACAGGGCATCTTGCATTCTGAAGGGAAATGATTTTACCAGTTCTAGAATTTCAACATAACGGATTGTTCCTAAAATATAGCAATTAAATGTAACGAGATGTTATTTTCAACAGTATAAACTGTTTGACTGAAATGCTGTGTCAAACTAATTTGTACATATCAAAGGAGCAGGGAAGCCCAGCCACCTCTAAATCAAAATCTGATTCAAAATGTTCAAGAATGATGGAAACTGGGAAATTACTCGATTGTACCCTAGTATTCTTCTTGAAGATGATTAGTCATAGTTCCAAATAAAGAGCTTTTTTTTTCAACTAAAAAGTATTGATATTCCTGTGTTAAAATATGTTGTGGGTACACATTGCAAGTGCCTCAGGGAAGTGCGGCTATGAGTATCCACATCATGTTTTCGTGCAGAAATAAATTATCTGGATGACCCCTCTTACCTAGAGCTATGGTTAGTCTGATGAGTGCCCAGTTTTTAGCATTATCCCAATGAAGTCTTTTGAAGATAGAAGAACTGGTTCTACGAAATAAATGGCAAAGTATTTTTGTCCAATTTCTAAATTCCATTTTTATCCAGTTTGAAACACTATCTGACAGCAAGGTGTAGTATTTCTCAGTTCAACGCATGACTACTGCCAGTCTCCATACAGATATCTCCAACTTTTTAACAGCCGCCAAATAACCGAGTTTGAGATTGAAAAAAAATACTTATGTAAGAAAAGTAAAACTTTGATATATATTTCTGACCTGTGGGCAATTATTTCAGGACATATTCAACAACAACTTAATCCAAATTTCTTCCTTGCCAATTTAGCTATACTCTTACACAAAAGTCTTCATATTTACTTCAAATGAACATTTGTAACATTGGTCCAAATGATGACTGAATATCAGTAGTAAATATCTAGGGTTGCAAAGTCTATTCTAGGTATATGTAACCAAACAGATTTAACAAGCTCCTCCTTTGTCCCACAAACACACCGGATAATGTTTGAAGTGCTACTATATCTATATGTGACATCCAGTTCAACGCTGACTGACGTAAGTTAATTGGTGGGCAGAGATGAACTCCATCTGTTGCAAAGCTAAAATACAAAGCTCCTTCAAACTGAAAATGACCACCATGTAGCATCTTTCAGTCGATAAAACTGTTAAACCCTACCAACAAGTAGAAAAGACAAAAATCATAAAACATGTTAGAAATGGCATGATCTTTATTCAATGACAAGAGAAAACATGTATACACAGTACTACAATGAATGATCCAAAAATGGAAATGTCTCTAGAAACAATGATCAAGTATGCTATTACAACATAAAATCCATTCCAACATATTAAAGTAACTTTGGATAAAAATATCTAAGAATTTGCCACAAAACAGTTCTTTTTTACACACAGGAGGCTGATACTTCCAAAGTGATCATAAAATACCCCAGACCTGTCATGTAATGTGGCTGAAATAATGATCGCTGTCCTCCTATATTAAATTACTTGTTGAGAGTTAGATTCACAAACACAACTGAAAGGAAATCAACGGATAGAATTTAACAATGAAGCGAGTTTTTTCACATGCACCACCCAACCCCAATTACAATGACAGTACACTGAGGATTATGACAGTTTCATTCTCAGGAAATCTAATGTTCTGACTTCATATGCCTCTCCTGGCTCCCAACAGATCAAATAAACTGTCGAAATTAATTTGGAATTTAACAAAATCAAATTCTGAACATAACCGGTTTTCAAAATTTTAAAACAAGACAAACTCATAGAATATACCACTAGGCTGTTAAGGAGTAACTCAAAACATCTTATGCAAACTCAAAAGATGCCAGTCATGGAACAGAATGTCATCAAAATATATGGAAAGAGAGGCATAAAATGTTCTTCAAATTAAATCTACAACACTTATTATAAAACCTGGACAGTTCCTTTTCCTCAAACATTATATTACATGATGTCAAGAAGTCAATGACAATATATAGACAAGACCACGAGAAATTCCAAGTCCATATACTGCAAGTTAATATCAACCCAAATTCTTCCTTTTATCAAGAAAAAACGAGACTGCTGTACCAAGGAAAATGTGCTGCTCAGTTTCCAGTGTACATCCTCACAATAACTTCTCGGCCATCCAATTTTGTACGATGCATCAAATCTAAAAAAAAGATAAATAAAACCAATTGAAGGGAAACAAAGCAAATTGGGATGCTGAGAAAATTTACCATTTTTCAGTCAATAACCTTTACCACACTATAGGCATATTTAGCAGATGAACAATAAATGTTATTTTTCTTATTTTTCTCAGAAAACAGAATATGACATATTATGCAAATTGTCACCAATGGAAACAATTTGCATGAAATGTCAAATCCTGTTTTCCGAAAAAAATAAAAAATAAAAAAAATTTTTTCAGTATGTCGTCTGCTGAAAATTCTACTCAGAGTGCTAAGTGAATGGGAAATAAATAACTTGCCCAGACTACTTTTACGCTAAGTTTGTTGGGTAAAAAAATCAGCAGACAACATTTTGAAATATCTTATTGTTCTCTGAAAATAGTCTTTGGAATTTTATGCAAATTGTGACTGTCTCCTTAGGAGACAATATGCATGAAATATCAAGCCAATTTTCTGTGAAAAATAAAAGAAACCTCGCCAATTTGTCCAGAGGGTTGTTTAATTTAAAGGAAGGATTTATTCCCTTTGTATGTTTTTTTTTTTTTGTTTTTTTTTTTTTGTTTTTTTTTTTTTGTTTTCCTTTAGGAGCAGCCCCAATTTTATAAAGCATTCTAATACTTGGAAAGCAATTTCGTTTCTGCAGAAGTTGTCTTGCTTTGAAAAACTAAGGCATCTAATCTCCGCCTTGAACTGTACATAACCAGCAATGTTACATGTTTCTAGAGAAAAGCTCCCAAACATTTTACTGCTAATAAACCAAGGCAGTACTTCAGTTGCAGTTTCTCTTTGTGCATTCCTTCTATCTTCATTTGCACATTCCAGTCTTTAACCCTTAAAACGCCAAGAAAAACTGCATCTGAAAATGTCGTCTGTTTATGTCATCTGCTGAATATTCTTGCAGACTTTTCAAACCTATTTTTGCATACAGGCAAACAGTGTGGACCCTGATCAGACTGCTCCTAAAGGAGCAGTCTGATCTGGGTCCACACTGTTTGCAAAAATGACTTTTAAAATCACAAGCAGATGACAAAGCAGACGACAATAGTTGTGACTGGCGCTTTAAGGGTTAATATACTGGTTTTAATAGCAGCAAGTATTATTTTCAAATATTTTTACTTTTCTCAAAAAACAGTGCTTGACATTTCATTCAGGTCCCTTTTTTCTGGGAGAAACAAAAAAAAAAAGAGGTTGCATTTAATTTGTCATCTCTTGATTATGGGAAATGGAAACATTTTTGAGGGAGGCAACTTGATCAAATATTTTTCCTCCCTTCTGCAAAGTACAAGGTGGCTGTGTCACATGGTTTTTTGGAAGGGTGCACACATTTAAATCACTCGATTCAAGGTAAAGAAATTGCACTTTCTCAGGTTACAGACAACCGATTTTCGTTGAACAAAGTACATTGCATATTCAATTATGAGCTCTATTCATAAACTTACAGCGTATTCATATTCTGCATGTAGTATTTGCAAACATTCGAAGCAAATGTAACTTTTGCGACAGGAACTGTTGGAAGTGTTCACACTTACATTTGCTCTGAATGTTTGAAAATACTGCATGCAGGATTTAAATAAGCTGTAGGTTTATGAAAAGTGCTCATATTCGCATATGCAATGCACTATGAAAATTGGTTGGCTATAACCTGAAAGAAGTTGATTTCCTTACCTTGAATCGTGCCTTCAAAAAAATGTGCACCATTCTTAAAAAACCATATGACATTGCCACCTCGAGTCTAATCTAATAAGAAAAGTTCTGCTCCCCTTGGAAGCAAATATTCTTTCCTTTTAGAGTAGTCCTTTCTCCAGAAGGGTCTTTGGGTGCAGGAAAATAACAGGTCAAAGTCAAAGAAGTCATCTCTTTTGAAAAATGACAAAAATTTACCAAGTATATCCAGATCACTTAAACTTACTCAGGGGATGTGATAAGGACGAGTATTTGATGATAATTCTGGGATAATTTTCTCCAGTTCTCCATAAAAACATATATTGTGGGTACTCATTAGAAGTGCCTCAGCGAGGCGCTTCTTATGAGTACCCACAACATATGTATTTATAGAGATTTGTTTGTGTTGAGGTTTTACGGCCCAGTCAACCCGATAGGGTCATGTCGAGCGCAGTCAGTTTACTTAACCACACATTTACTGGGCAGGCTTAGTCCTCTAAGCGGTTAACCAGTATTGTGCACATTCTTTCGCCAGAAACTGACAACTGCCCTTCTTGAATCAGCGGAATGGGGAGAATGACCGTAGAAAATATTTCATGATCAATCTCCACGAAAGAATGTTGTCGACCTCGGCGGGGGTTGAACCCGCGACCTCCTGGTCTCCAGTCGGACGGCGCATCCAACTGAGCCACCGAGGCCGGCGTATTTATAGAGATACATGTATATTTGTTTGTGTTGAGATTTTACGGCCCAGTCAACCCAATGGGGTCATGTCGAGCGCGGTCAGTTTACCTAACCACAAGTTTACTGGGCAGGCTTAGTCCTCTAAGCGGTTAACCAGTATTGTGGACATTCTTTCGCCAGAAACTGACAACTACCCTTCTCGAATCAGCAGAAGGGAGAGAATGACCGTAGAAAATATTTCATGATCCATCTCCACGAAAGAAAACAGGAGAATGAAAGAGAAATAGAGGAGAATAAAAGAGAAATAGAGGAGAAAAGAAGTGAATGATATTGCAGAAACAGAAGAAGTACTAACATGCCTCCTTCACCCACCTGCTTGCTACAAATACAGAAAGTCCTTATCATCACTCTACCATTCATCATAGCTCTAGATAACAGTGGGTATCAGGTAAATATATTACTTATTTCGCCGAGGCGCTTCTAATGAGTATCCCAACATACATTTTTGTGGAGAAATAAGAAAAATACTTCTGGATTGAAAAATGCATCTTATCAAGCGCTATTATCTTTCATCTGATACGACCACAGGGGATATCCATATATTAATGTCTTATTTCTCCACGACAACATGTTATGGGTACTCATTAGAAGCACCTTGGTAAGGCACTTCTAACGAGTAGCCACAACCTGTTTTAGTGGAAAAGTAAGAAAAATATGAGTATTTTTTGGCTGAAAAAGGACCCATAATGACCTGATAAATAACTTACTAATAGCCCTCTGTGCGTCCTCTTCCTTGCGGAAACAGATCAAACCCCAGCCGGCAGATTTACCACCTTCCATCTTGATTTCAGCAAACCTGATATCACCTGATAAAATAAAGAAGTTTATGTCACTGCATACTAAAATGTGAAAACAAGCACCAGACCAGTGCAAGTTGCATCCTTGTTTAGCTTGGTTGTCATCCCTGTTTAACTCAGTGAGATAAAACAAAAAATCAGTGAAGAGAAACTAACTGTAAAGTTTTACAATTTGTAGATGAGGGTGTACTCTAGGGTGGATGTAAGTACCTGGATAACAAATAGACAAATAAAGCCTGTCTTTTGAGTGCTTGTCAATAGTGGCTACAAGATGATGATGATGATGATTTGGTGTGTTCACCCCTTTCAACATTATTTAAGACACATCAAGATAATGGAAGGATGATAATGAAAGGCTTTGTGCAATGAAGTGCTGTAAACAGACATTTAAAAGGACATTTCTTTAAGACCCTGCCCCTGAAAAAAAGGCGTTAGAAGCAGTTCAATGTTTTCAAGAGCAATAGTAGTAATCTTTATTTCTCCATGAAAAGGTGGTGGCTACTTGAGAGATGTGTAATAAGAAATGAAGAGCAAGATAAAAAGCAAAAGCCCTTACAATGCTGCCCAGCTGAGCAAAATGGTTAGGGCTTTAGCTTATCATGCTGTTCATGTCACTGGCCCTCTTGCCAGATGCATCTCATGTTATTTTTCTTGACTTTTGAGTTAGTTGTGTGTGTGTGTGTGTGTGTGTGTGTGTGCGCGCATGTGCGTGTGTGTCTGTGTGTGTGCGTTTTTGTGTTGTTTTTTTTTATTATTTGGGTACGGCCCTTTCAAGAATATTTCCCTTATATCGAGCCGATCGTTCATCAAAGGTGGGTGAAAAACGGAGAACCCGGGCAAAACCACTTGACCATCCGTAAGCAGAATTTGGCTTTCCCATGTGACCCGAGCGAGGCTCAAACCACAGCTGTGAGAAACCTAATGGATTAAGAGTCAACTCTCCTATCCACTAGGCTACGGGGGCCTGCATGTGTGCGTTTTTTTGTTGTTTTTTTCTTTATTGTTTTTTTTTTTTTTTTTCTATTGGCACTGTATAAATCAAATCTGGGTTTGGTTGAGTGAAAAGTGTCTGAGCATGAATTGATGAATGAGTAGACTCATATCATCCTGCATATTTGCAATCTTATGAGGGCCCTCAGGTGATAAATTCAATGATTCCGGAAGCCAAAAGCAAAGATCCTGACCGGTCTGCATATGCTCATAGGAAACTTTTACATCTGACATGTTATTACTATGATGCCCAATGACAATTTGCAGGTAAGACAAAAACAAGAAGTGCAAAGTTATTTAAGACAGTACGCCTCAAAGAACTTTAAATTACTTACCCACTTTCTGAAAATGTTTCTTCAGTGTCTGCCAGTCCAATGAGTAGGGCAGCTACAAGATATTGAAACAAATAGTTTGTTTGTGTTGAGGTTTTACGACCCAGTCAACCCAATAGGGTCATGTCGAGCGCGGTCAGTTTACTTAACCACACATTTACTGGGCAGGCTTAGTCCTCTAAGTGGTTAACCAGTATTGTGCACATTCTTTCGCCAGAAACTGACAACTGCCCTTCTTGAATCAGCAGAAGGGAGACAAATAGCATATGATGATGATTTGATGTTTTATGTCCCTTTCAATATTATTCGAGTCATATTGCGACAATGGCAGGATGATAATGAAAGGCTCTGTGTAATGAAGTACCATTCAGTCATAAACTGAATTCTGCCTCCTGAGGGCGCCAAAGTCGGGACCTGTGATCTGAAGTCCAGGGCCCAGCTGTTCAAAGCGTTATTAGCTTAACAAGCTCGTTAGTGGTCAAAATGTTAACTGTTCTAGTAAGTACATATCTAATTCAAAGGCAAATGCAAAAGCTACTCATATTTTTTCAGCAAAAATATTAGCATATATGCCATGATTATTTAATGATCAAGTTTTCGTACATCGACAGTTTTGAACAACTGGGCCCAGAAAAAATGTGATTAGCTTTTGCAAATGCAAAAGCTACTCACATTTTTTCAGCAAAAATATTAGCATATATGCCATATTTAATGATCAAAGTTTTAACGATACGTTAACTAAAGACATCGTTAGTTTTGAACAGCTGGGCCAAGAGCGCTACCACTTGGTCATCTGGCTGCTTCTAAAAATAGCATAAATACACATAAATAAAGGTACAATTAAGTCTGTTGTTTATTATCATACATATGGTCATATATATTAAAAGTTATTTTTGGTCACACAGTAAAATACAAACATAGCTCCAGAAGCATTTGAAGCCTAAAAAAAAATGACATTTTTTCTTATTTCTCCGCAAAAGTATATATTGTGAGTACTCATCTGAAGCGCCCCACTGACACAATTCTAACTAATATCACAACATACATGTATGTTTTTAAGGAGAAGTAAGAAAAATGTTAACAGAATAATCTATATTCTCTGGAGCTGTGCAGTTATTTTTCTTTTTGAAGACATTATCCCATTTTTAGTCGGGAGACCCCAAAAAGGGTAAATGGCAAACAGTGCAGACCCAGATCAAACATCACAGAATCTGATCTGTCTCTATTGTTTGCAAATATTTTTGCCATGTTTCTCTAGGAATATCTAAATCACAAGCTAACAACTCAAACTGAAATTCAACTCTTCCAATATTTAGTGTGGGGGAGTTTATTCAGTCTAAATTGGGTTAAGCTTTGTTCTTTTTACGGTAGCAGCTACTAGAACTGTCAGTGGGATCTGGCTTCTACAGCTACTAAAACAGTCTGGAGACCCCAAAAGGGTGACAAGCAGGCAGTGAAGACCCAGATCAGACACCATAGAATGCAGCATCTGATCTGGGTTGCCACTGTTTGCAAATCTAAATCACATAGCCTAAAAGACCTAAAATTAAACCTTTAAGCCTTCCAATACTTAGTGTGTGTGTGTGTGGGAGGGGGGTATGAGACGAGTTGATGTTTACCATTCCAGTCAATAATATTTCAATTATGGAGAGAGACTGCCTCTGAATTTGTGAAGTTTTACTCTACTTGGTCAAATCAAATGATGAAAATTTTGTCCATCCTGTTACAAGCGCTTCTGCAGCAGCAGCTGCAGCACCAGGCAGCCTTCTTTCACAGGCGCTACTGCCAACTGGATCAGGCTAGCTAAATAGTGTGGTATAGTAACCAAACTATCTCATCATAAAGGGCACAAATGACACTGCAACAAGACCTGTCACATGACTGCCTAGTTTGCCTGGGCACAGTTGTTCAAAACTAACGACATCGTTAGTTAATGATTCGTTAAAATTTACATCGAGCGATACGCAAATATGCTGAAGCTACTCACATTTTTTCGGCAAAAAATATCAGGATATTGTATATTGAATCCACTAAAGCAGTTAACGAAATGACCCTTAACGAGCTCATTAAGCTAACGATGCTTTGATTGATTGATTGTGTTGGGGTTTAACGACACGTCAACCCTTGTGGGTCATTTTGTGTCGTCTCCCAGAGAAAGGGAGAAAAGAGATAGAAGAGATAGTAGAGGAGATGAAAGTGACGATTAGGGAAGAAATAGGAACAGGAATGAAAATGAAGAAACAGAAGAAATAAAAACATTCCCCCTCTACCCTTACTGCTACAAGGATAGCAGGCCTTGCCCAACTGTAAGCCAATTTCAGTTGGACGCCCCGGTGATGTAAGATTAACGATGCTTTGAACAACTGGGCCCAGAATGGCAGATTGTCAGCAACAACATCAATAAACAGCTAGCAAAAACTTTAATCAGCAACAAGCAGTTACCTCAAGATCACAGAGGGAGAGATGCTTGTAAATGATAAAACTTTGAACAAATGTCTAACATCAACAAAATTACCATTACCAAGTTTAACACTTGTCATGCTGAATAAATCAAAATGCCACACCCACTTCTAATTGACAGCCAGTCAGATTACTTGATCTGGCTTGTTGTAATAAATTAATATACTGGATGACAAACAGTGCAGATCTAGCTCAGTCTAAAGCCAACTGATCTGGATCTTTTTTATTTTTTTTTATTTGGGTTCTACGGCCCTTTCAAGAATATTTCACTTATATTGAGCCGATCGTTCATGAAAAGTGAGCGAAAACAGAACTTGGGGGAAAAAACCACCTGACCATCCATAAGCAGAACTTGGCTTTCCCACATGTGACCTGAGCAGATGTACTAGACAGAACTCATGTGTATCTAACATTAGTCCAACATGAAAAATTCAGGCATTCATGCATCTTCAGAAACCTAAACCAGAAACTTAAATGTAAAATTTCAGTCTATACTGAGCAGGTGGGATTTGTACTTTATAAAACTACAAAAGACTTCATAGATCAAGACAAGAGAGGGTATCCACATACCGTATTTGACCTAATTACCACACTGTGCGCTTAGATTTTTCAAAATTACTGGGAAAATTTGCGGTGAAATATCCATCTACCTACTCAGGGTACACTTAAAAAAAGATCAGCAAACGACTTATTTGATGATGTTTATGCCATTTTTTTTTCTGATTTTCTGTATAAAAAACATGTTGTGGGTACTCATTTGAATTGCATTGACAAGTGGATGCAATTCAAATGAGTACCCGTAACATATGCCTTTATACAGAAATAGACAAAAAAGTACACCAACTATAATCTGAGGACTACAGAATTACTTGACTGTGCGCTTATAGGGGTATGTGAAGTATAGGGAATGTTTTTTTGTGTTGAGGTTTTATGGCCCAGTCAACCCAATGGGGTCATGTTGAGCACGGTCAGTTTACCTAACCACGTTTACTGGGCAGGCTTATTCCTCTAAGCGGTTAACCAGTATTGTGCACATTCTTTTGCCAGAAATTGACAACTGCCCTTCTTGAATCAGCGGAAGGAAGGAATGACCGTAGAAAATATTACATGATCAATCTCCACGAAAGAATGTTGCCGACCTCGGCGGGGGTTGAACCCGCGACCTCCTGGTCTCCAGTCAGACGGCGCATCCAACTGAGCCACCTAGGCCGGCTCAGTAAAGGGAATGATTCTATATAGGTACTGAACTATAAATAGCTTTGTTTGTCCGAAAGTTTAACTGTTATTTTACGCATTGCAGACGACAAATTTGACAGCTTTCATTACTGTCCCCATGCTTTTGTACCCGATATGACAAATTTCTTAAACCGTTGCAAGTTTCGGACAAACAAATGACGAATTGTTTATCAGTGTAAAACCGTTCGCTATTAGGTAGAATATGGTAGTATTTTTCTTGTTTCTCCAAGAAAACATACGTTGCGGGTACTCATTAGTTCTAAGTGCCTTACCGAGCTTCTTCTAATGAATATCAAGAGTACGAATTAGAAGTGCAATAAATGCCCACAATGTATGTTTTTAAGGAGAAATAAGAAAAATATCAGTGCTTTTCAACTGAAAAAAGCACCTTATCTGGAGCTGTAAAAAGTAGATATTTTCCTTATTTCTCAATGAAAATATAGTGTGTACTCATCAGAAGTGCTTCAATGAGACACTTCTAATGAGTACCCACAACTTATATTTCCTTGAAGAAATAAGAAAAAAGTTTATCTTCGTCATCTTCTTATATGGAGCAATATACTAACAGACAAATAAGGATAAACTTACATTTTTCACAAGAACTGTTGAGGTGTCGGGGCGAGTCTTCATTTCTACCTGCTGTCCAAATCTGCTATCCATGCTCATAGAGGAATATCCCATGCCTCCTGATCCCATCCCTGGGCTCCTGCTAGAATCCATCAAGCTGCTCATTCCACCAGAACCTCCCATTCCAAAACTGCTGTTGAGTCCACCCCCACCCATGGAACTTGAACCATAATTGCTGCCACCCATACCGGACATCCCGTAACTATCCCCCATGCCCATGCCTCCCATACCAGATCCCATTCCAGACCCCATTCCTGAACCCATACCAGAATCCATTCCTCCCATTCCTGACATTGATCCCATTCCAGACATTCCCATTGATGATCCCATACCAGAACCCATCCCCATACCAGAGCCCATGCCCGAGCCCATGCCCATTCCTGAACCCATGCCCATGTCCATATCTGAAATAAGAAACAAGAAAATATTCATTTTATATATTTACCCTAAATACAATAACACCCTTTACCATATTTTTCCTTAACCCTTGCTCTGCTGAATAAATTAAGATGCCAAGCCCACTTCTACTTTTCAGCTGATCAGATTCCTTGATTTGTTTGTTTGTTTGTGCTGAGGTTTTATGGCCCAGTCAACCCAATGGGGTCATGTCTAGCGCGGTCAGTTTACCTAACCACTGGGCAGGCTTAGTCCTCTAAGCGATTAACCAGTATTGTGCACATTCTTTCGCCAGAAACTGACAACTGCCCTTCTTGAATCAGCAGAAGGGAGAGAATGACCATAGAAAATATTTCATGATCAATCTCCACGAAAGAATGTTGCTCAGATTACTTGATTCAGGTATACTTAATGACAAACAGTGTAGATCCAGATCAGTTGGCTTCTTCAGAAACCAACTGATCTGGATCTACATTGTTTGCAAAGGTATGGTATATCCTGGTTCAGCAGGACAAGGGTTTATTCTGACCCCTAAAACTCCTTACCGTATCTGTCCCTTTTATGGAGCTGTAGATGTGTTTATTAAATTCCAGTTCATTCAGATATCTGCATAATGCCAGATAAGATGCTTTTTCTCCCAACTAAAATGTACTGATATTTTTCAGAACTCCCCACGAAAACATGTGGTACACATTCGAAGCACTGGAGAAATAAGGAAAATACTATGTGGATACCCTCTCTTATCTGAAGCTATAATATTTGTATTCAATAGTTGTTTTTTTTTTGTTGTTGTTTTTTTTTCTGCTTTTGGACTGTTTCTGTAATATACTGACATCATCACTGACCTTCAGACAATAAAGTTTTTTTTTCTTTTTTTCCAGTAAACCAAATCCTCAGTACTTTTTTATTCGTCTAGAACAAAAGTTGGAATCCAAATGCTTTCATAGAGAAATAAGAACAAAATTATTTTCTACACAGCCCTCTTAAACACACCAATAAAAATTGCCAAATCAGGCCTCAGTAAACAGAAGAATTGGTTGGTTTGGAGTTTCACAGCCCTCTCAACATTACTAAATTCATTTCGAACCAGTCAATTAACATAACCATGCTTTTTCTGGGCAGACTCAGTCCTCTAAGTGGTTAACCAGTACTTTTACACATTCTTTTGCCAGAAGAAAACAATGTCCTGTAGGAATGTATTTAAACAGCAAATACTAACATGTACTACTGACATCACCGTCTTTGTAACAAAGTTTGATTTTTCGAACAATATTCTTGTTACTGAACCAGAACACAGGGCTCTAAATAAGACACTTTTTTCTACCAAAATATATTGACTTTTTTCTTATTTCTCCATGAAAACATATGATGTGGGTACTCATTATAAATGCCTCAGCGAGACTCTTTTCAAGAGTACCTACAATTTTTGTGGCAAAATAAGGAATAATATTTACCTTATACTCCCTCCTATCTAGAGCTATGAATACATCATTAACCCATTAAAGACTGAATAAACTCTCCCACACTATATATTGGAAGAGTCCATTTTCAATTTTAGGTATGTCAGGCTATATGATGAAGATATTCCTAAAGACAACTGGTTGAATTATTTGCAAAGAGTGGAGACCCTGATCAGACGCCGCATTATGCAGCATCTGATCTGGCTCTGCATTGTTTGCCAGTTACCCGTTTAAGGGTATGAAGTCCTCAGTGGGTTAAAAGCAAACCATTAACTAACTTCTACAAGAATTACAGCTGCCAAGAAAGCTTACAATGTGGATTATCAGGATTTGTTAGTATGGCCATTGCACTGTGTCCCTTAACCTGTACCACCTTCCAGAAAGACTGACTGATTGAGTAAAGTTTTTACAGCCCAGTCAACTCATTAGGGTCATGTTGAGCGGTCAGTTTACCTAACCACACTTTTCCTAGACAGGCTTATTCCTTTAAGCAGTTAACAGTACTTGTGCACATTCTTTTGCCAAAAACTGACAACTGCCCTTCTTAAATCAGCGGTAGGGAGAGAATGACCATCCACGAAAAAAAGTTACCCCATCGAACCCATGACCTCCTGATCACTAGTCAGACATGCATCCAAATGAGCCACCGAGGCCATCAACCAGGCAGATGACAAATTGATGTTATTTCTTATTTTTCCCAATAAATGACTGACACTTTGCACAGTAGATGATTTTGCGCTTTACATCCCTTTCAACATTATTTAAGTCATACTGAGACATAATAATGAAAAGCTCTGCGCAATGAATCGCCATACAGTCATTTACTGGTTCTTTGCCTCTATCCAGATTCAAACTCTGTACCTCATGATCAAGTCAGGAGTGCTAACCACTCAACCACCCGGCCGCTGCTCAAGCACAGCAGTCTATGATAAACCCAACCAGATCTATATGAAAAATAATGATGGCTCAACCCATTACCTTCGTATATTTCAAGCAAGAAAAAATATATACACTATGTATATCCTGCATCCTTTACAGAGGATAATCTAAAGTCAGCTTTACTTTATGAAAGCATGCCATTAATTTTATAAACACTGCTTCAAAGTAAAAAAAAAAAAACAGACCTGTTTTTAAGGGAAAAATACATAACAAAACAAACACTAAAAATGTTATCTATCCACCAAGTACATTAGATGCTATTTGTCCTGTGCTAAACTTGGAAATGAGGTCAAGGTCATCAAAATCTATCATTTCTTAAGGATTTTCCAAATAATCTATCTCTGCACTGAGTCTGCAGTGTTATAGTACAATCTACCAACTGGTTCATCAAGAGATATTATGAGCACATACTGTAACACTGTGTTTTAATTTGAAAATTATTTGTCCTGTATTGTCCCTTAAAAAATAAATTCAAGTTCACCACTAAAAAATCAGCATTTCTGCTTCTACCACTGACATTTATCTGCAAGTTTCATGAAAATCTGTCCACCGATTCAAGAGATATTGTGCACAAAAAACTTAATTTAGCTAAAATTTAAACTATTTCGCCCTGTGGGGACCTTGAATATAAGGTCAAAGTCACCAAAAGCTAATCCACTCTAAAGCTAGTCCTAATGCCATATAACTGCAAGTCCTCAAACTTGTTCTAGATGCATCATGTATACAAGAAACTTCCTCACTTAGACTAACACCAATGCTATTGGGATCAAGATTGAAAACAATATAACCCACTTCACCTCTGAAGTGGGGGCATAATAAAACAAGACCCATTTATAGGGAAAATACTGATGCCCTCTCCCCACCCGACCACATAAATTTGACACTATTTGTTCTGTGCTGACCTTGAAAATGAGGTCCACATACCAAAATCTAATGGTTCTAATGATGTGTCATCTCTGCACAATTGGATTAAATTTCCACAGTCTGGTTCAAGAGATATCATGCACACACAAAAACTACAGTCGAACCTCAATAGTTCGAACTTCCATGGTTTGTTTGCCATGGTTAATTCAAACTCATTTTTGAGTCCCTACGAAATTCTTCCGATAGCTCAAGAAAACAAATATTTAAGGGAATTTATTATATATATATATATATATATATATATATATATATATATATATATATATATATATATATATATATATATATATATATATATATATATATATATATATATATTTTTTTTTTTGTCATGAAATTGTATGTTGTGTGTACTCATTAGATTCCCCTCGTTGAGGTGATTCTAATAAGTACACTCAACATACAATTATTGTATCGAAGATCGAAAAGATTTCCCTAAATCATTGCCATTTGCTTCCTGACCTGGCATCTCAATTAACCTTCAGTGGCTCGAACTACCAATTTCACAAACAAATTCCCATGGTCCCAAAGATGTTCCAGCCATTCAAGCTCGACTGTATATAAATTTGTGTTTATTTGTCCTTTGCTGACCATGAAAATTACATCAAGGTCACCAGACTCTCATCTAGTCGAGCTTGACTCAATGATATATCCCTTTGCCTTGTAAAGCCTGCCCACTGATTCAAGAAACTGTCATACTGAGGTAGAGATTACATCAAAACTAACAGGATGCAGAACAAAAACAACATTGCCCTCCACATCTGGCTGGGTGACAAATGATTCTGAAGTAGTCTTTTTGCAGTGTTATGAACTAATTGAAAAGAATTTATTTTCATGTGTGAAAGTTTGCAGCCCTTTCATATTATTTTAGTTCCATACAAAATGCCAGTGGTTCCAAAAATTTAAGGGCCAGTGCTTTTGAAGAAACTGGATATACATGTACTTAGATTTTCTGCCCCTTTTTACAAGGGGGACAACTTTTGTGACCGGTCTACTTTTCTCCAAGCCAAAGCCCTTCTAAAAGGACAAAATGATACAGGAAATGATAAAACAATGAGGAGTTAGGAGTTTCATACTTTTCATATTTTTCAGCTAGTTTGTGTTGAGGTGATACAGGAAATTATAAAACAATGAGGAGTTAGGAGTTTCATGCTTTTCATATTTTTCAGTTAGTTTATTTGTGTTGAGGTTTTACGGCCCAGTCAACCCAATGGGGTCATGACGAGAGCATGGTCAGTTTAACTAGCACTTTTCACTGGACAGGCTTAGTTCTCTAAACGTTAACCAGTATTCTGCACATCCTTTTGCCAGAAACTGACAAATGCCCTTCTTGAATCAGCAGAAAAAGGAGAGAATGACCAAGAAAATATTTCATGATTAATCTTCATGAAAGAATGTTGCCGACTCGGTGGGGGGTCAAACCCGCAACCTCCTGATCACCAGTCAGACGCGTATCCAACTGAGCTAGAAAAGTGGCAATTTTCTAACTATACCACATGAACACTTACTATATGAAATTATTCCAGATACATGTGCATGTCACAAAATATATTGTTATTTTTCTAGGAAATTAGACAGAAGTTTATCTCTTGGAACATCCTCTTATCTCCTAATCTGGACAACTGAATGCAAGTTTAGTTGTGTGCAGTATGCTCACTGTGACAAACTATTAGTTTAATTCAATTCCTATCACTACTAAACGTACCCATATTTGACTGCATGTGACTGTCATAACCACTGGACATGTCTGTAATATAAACCGTTCTTATGTCATAGCTCCAGATAAGGCACTTTTTTCAACTGATATTTTTCTTATTTTTCCACGAAAACATACATTGTGGGTATTCATTAGAAGTGCCTCACAGAAGCACTTCTAATGAATACCTACAATGTATGTTTTTGTGGAGAAATAAGAAATACTCTCTGATATCCCTCTTATCTGGAGCAATGCATGTACAATGATGTAATATGAAAAAAACAACAAAACTAATTAACTCCTGTTTGCAGCACTCCAAACGAGTAGAGCTACTGTTTTGCTCTACACACCGTGTAATACTTCAATCCCCAGCATGAATCGTTGGGTTGGGTTGAAGTTTAACGAACCAGTCACACTATTCAGGTCGTGTTGAGCCAGTCAATTTGGACCACACTTTTCCTAGACAGGCTTAGTCTCCACCTGTATTTGTGTACAGTCTTCTACCAGAAAAAAACAACTGCCTTTCTTGAATCAGCATAAGGGAGAGAATGACTGCAGAAAATATTTCATGATCGATCTCCAAATCAGAATGTTGCCGGACCTGGTGCAGACTGAACCCGTGACCTCCTGATCACCTGTCAGATATATATCTGACTTGAGCCACCATGGCCGGTTTGAGACTATACAGAAGTACAATCAGCCTGAGCCTGGAATGCCCATTCTCACACTTTTCTTGGGCAGGCTTAGTCCTCTTAGTGGTTAACCAATACTTTGAAAGTACACTTGTCTTGTGCCTATTAAGCGAAGTAATCGAAAACTAATCAGATGAGCCTGCTATCAGCAGCTATCGATAGACTTTTTTCAATATCCATTGTCTGAAATTCTATTTTTAGAAATGTGGACCAAAGCTCACATAATAAGACATACAAATTAAACGTATTTTGAAAGACTCATTCACTAGAAACATGGCTGCAAAGCATCTGCTTTGTCCTACTCTCCATACAACAACTTTTAGAAAATCATTTCAACCTGGCGCTTTACACAGAAGTAAATTTGCCAACTTTCAGCATGATTTAATGCAAGACCTTTTGTCGTAACTACCTACGCACAAAACGTTTTAATCTAATCTATGGTTTTAAAAAAAAATCGAATATTTTCACTTTTTCCCACAATAAAAATGGCTGCGAGTTTTCAACAAGTTCCATTTGTTCAAAATTTCTGAAACTTTAACAATATTGTTATAGAACATCAATATTTTTAAATCAGTAAAAAAAAAAAAAAAGCAAAAATTATCTAAATATTTTTTTTCCGAAAAATCCAGTTTACTATAGAAATTGCATAGGTCAGACCCATTTTTTGGCCGTAATTGATTGTGTTGGGGTTTAACGACACGACAACCCTTATGGGTCATTTTGTCGTCTCCCAGAGAAAGGGAGAAAACAGATAGAAGAGATAGTAGATGAGATGAAAGATTGATGGATTGTGCTGGGGTTTAACAACACATCAACCCTTGTGGGTCATTTTGTGTAGTCTCCCAGAGAAAGGGAGAAAAGAGATAGTAGTACAGGAGATGAAAGAGAGGGACAGGGAAGAAAGAGGAGCAGGAATGAAAGTGAAGAAACAGAAGAAACAAAAACATACCCCCTCTACCCTCACCTGCTACAAGGATAGCAGGCCTTTCCCAAATGTAAGCCAATATCAGATGGATGCCCCGGTGATGTAAGGTACACGACACCATCGCCACACCTGACCACCCCCAGAGATGTTTGTTTGTTTGATTTGGGCTTAACGTCGCTTTCAACCTTTTTCAGTCATATCGCGACGGTGTCTGGATGTGGCAGGGAGCTCAATGCTCACTTTTAGAGTGCTGCCTCACTGAAATATCACGCCCCAGACACTTTGACATGATATTCCACCCAGTCACATTATACTGACACTGAGCTGATCAGTTCTAGCTCTACTTTCTTAATGCTGAGCGCCAAGCGAAAGAGCAGCTAGTACCATTTTTAAAGTCTTTGGTATGACCCGGCCGGGGATCGAACCCGCAACCTACCGGTCACAAAGCGGACGCTCTACCACTGAGCCACTGTGCCGGTCCCCCAGAGATGAAAGAGGACAGGGAAGAAAGAGGAACAGGAACGAAAGCTAACAAATAAAAACATTCCCCCTCTACCCTTACCTGCTACAAGGAGAGCAGGCCTTGCCGAAATATGAGCCAATATCAGTTGGATGCAAAATACATGACACCTTCGCCACACCCGACCACCCCCTTTTTGGCCAAAAATTAATTTTACAGTAAATATTTGAAAATAAAGTGAAGAAACTGAAAAGACAAATGGCTCCTGATAAGATGCTCAGCCAGAATAAAATATTTTCACTTAGAATAAAATACCAAGCAAAACTGTCTTTCCAAGTGATGTCAAAAGGACAGTAGTTATGCTATTATATTATATGTTGTTGCATTCTAAGTCATATAGAAACAGAGCGTCCATATGCAATTATCATCTATAATTTGATGGGTGTTATGGGATATCCGATTGTACAATCGATAATCAGTCAATTTTACTTTCCCTAAAATCGCGATTTTCCTCTCCCATTCACAAAACTATTGTGCACATACTTTTATCAGTAATATGTATTGTCACTCTATAACACTGCAAAAGTTGTCTCTCTTTGTATTTGTGGGCCCATAATTTCAAAACTAACGATGTCCTTAGTTAACATATCGTTAAAACTTTGATCATTAAATATGGCATATATGCTAATATTTTTGCTGAAAAAATGTGAGTAGCTTTTGCATTTGCAAAAGCTACTCATATTTTTTCAGCAAAAATACCTGTGAATTAGATATTGTACTTGCTAGAACAGTTAACATTTTGACCACTAACAAGCTCGTTAAGCTAACGATGCTTTGAACAACTGGGCCATGGTGTACCATTAAAATTACATGTACATATACTTTAGTAATCAAAGCATCACATAACTTTCTCCATGTCAAGCTGAGAAAAAAAAATCTTTTCAAACAATGACAATAAAATGGAAGAAATATAAAACAAATTCTATAATCAGACAATTCCATTAAGAATTTCCCATCGTTCTGAAAAACAAAACCCACAGGAACTGGTGTGTGAGAATGTGACAATTTAGATCTTTTTGACGAACAGTTGTTTACAAAAATGAGTTTATTCTTTTATTTTTTTTTTCTGTCTTTTTTTTTAGCCCCACTAGTACAAAAATAATGAAGAACTGCAACTACATGTAGCAGGGCTGTGGAACTGCCATGCCCAACTTGTCCCATTTCCCTGAGGATAAGAAAGAAATTTCAATTAACTTGTCCTGGAACAAGGACTTCATAGCTCTAGCTGGTTTGTTTGATTTGGGCTTAACGTCGCTTTCAACCTCTTTCAGTCATATCCCAAAGGTGTCTGTATGTGGCAGGGAGCTCAATACTCACTTTAAGAGTGCTGCTTCACTGAAATAGCATGCCCCAGACACTTTGACATGATATTCCACCGTCACATTATACTGACACTGAGCTGACCAGTTCTAGCTCTACTTTCTTAATGCTGAGCACTAAGTGAAAGAGCAGCTAGTACCCTGTTTAAAGTCGTTGCTATGACCCGGCCAGGGATCGAACCTGCAACCTCCCAGTCACAAAGCGGATGCTCTACCGGTGAGCCACTCTGCCGGTAGCTCTATATGGACTTCATAGCTCTAGCTATGAGAGTTATCCAGATTATATTTCTCGAAGAAAACATGTTGCGGGTGCTCATCAGACGCCCCTTTCTTAAGGAAAAATAATTGCTTCTAATGAGTAGCCACGTTTTTATTCCAGACAGAAAGAAAAATGCCAATTTTCAGGCAAGTAAATTTTGGTTGGACAAGTGGATTTTGACCATTTACTTGTCTGTGGACAAGAAATAAAATTTGATATTTCCACAACCCTGCAGGTAAGTTTCAATATGGCAGAACTACTGACCAGAGGCATTTTTAGTTAATTGGTGGTAATTCTTAGGAAACTTTCTCTAGGTCCCCATAAAAATTATGTGAGTACCATAGCATATATAAATATATAACCCAGTAGAGGTGGCTCCATATAATATTCCTAATTCTCCATGAAATCATATGCAAGGCACTTCTAATAAGTACCCATAATTACGGCCCAGTCAACCCAATGGAGTATATCGAGCCTGGTCAATTTACCTAACCACACTTTTACTGGGCAGGCTTAGTCCTCTAAGCGGTTAACCAGTATTGTGCACAGTCTTTTGGCAGAAACTGACAACTGCCCTTCTTGAATCAGCGCAAGAAAATATCAGTACTTTTTGGTTGAAAATAGTACCTTATCTGGAACTATGATACAAAGACTTGTGCAAAGGAAGTCTATGCAAATATGAGAAGAACAGCCACAGTGGGGTTGAACACCAAATCTACAGTCACCTATTAGCCCAAAGAACATATCTGACCTGGGAACAAACTTTAAACCAAAATCAGACAAGATCAGCACACCAGCCAAAAAAGACCTTCCTAAGAATGAAATGCTGAAAAAACAAGATTTTCTCAAAGATTTTTGGAAGTCTTTTTTTTTCTCCTATAAGCATGATGTTCTACAGAAGTACTGTAACTACAATTATTAACATATATATAGCTACAGATAAGAGGGGTATCCACATAATATTTTTCTTATTTCTCCATGAAAACATATGTTGTTGGTACTCATTAGAAGCGCCTCGGCGAGGCGCTTCTAATGAGTACCAACAACATATGTTTTCATGGAGAAATAAGAAAGATATCAGCATTTATCTGTTGCTATGCATATAGTCATATAGTTTCATCACTTTCTCGGGACCAATAAGAACCATAGCAAGCAGCTAAGTCGCTCAGACATGAAAAAGTACTTCAGATTTACATGTACATCGATAAAAGCTGACATGTAATAAAATAGATTTCACAAAAGATGCACAACACAAACAAAACTGCTAAACCTGGTGAAAATGCTGTCATAGACCATTAAATTGCCGCTGATATATGTATCATGACTGGAAGTTCAAAGACTTATTTCACTTTGTCCTCATCACGAGTCTCAATGAGGGCAGCTAGTATATCTTTTCTTATTTCTCAATGAAATCATACCTTGGTTTGTTTGTGTGTTGAGGTATTACGGCCCAGTCAACCCAATGGGGTCATGTCGAGCGCGGTCAGTTTACCTAACCACACGTTTACTGGGCAGGCTTAGTCCTCTAAGCGGTTAACCAGTATTGTGCATATTCTTTCGCTAGAAACTGACAACTGCCCTTCTTGAATCAGCGGAAGGAAGAGAATGACCGTAGAAAATATTTCATGATCAACCTTGGTTTACTATATTTACTCTAAGTATTCAGACACCTTAACTCCTAACCACATTTCTAAAATCCATACAAATCTATGATGTATCTAAATAAGTGGCATTTGCTCAGGACTGTCCACTAAATACTTGAGCCTTGTCATGCTGAATAAAGATGCCATGCCCACTTCCAATTTCTGCCAATCAGTTAACTTAAACCAGGTTGTTGATATAAATTCACATACTTCATGACAAACAGTGCAAGCCAGATCAGTTGGCTTCTTGAGAAGCTGACTGATCTGGATCTACACTGTTTGCGAAGGCAGAGCACATCCGCCTTCAGCAGGACAAGGGTGAAGACATAACAAGGTTCTTAATATAATCTTTATCTTCTGTTCTACTTGGTACAGGGATGTTGATACATTTGCATATAACTAAATACTTTCCAGTACATCTTTATTGCAAACACTCAAGCTACAGAGAGAATGTTTCATAATGATATACTAAAACTTGCCTTCATTCCTCCATAGGTAATTCTATTCTAATCTACAGAATAAGGCCCACAAAGAAAAAGGTGGGAAAAAATGTTAAGGATAACAAAACCTACAAAATGCCATATGACATCTTGCATGCATCCTGGATATATCTGGTCAGGGCATCCTATTTGTTTTTTATTTGAAGTTTTATGGCCCAGTCATGTTGAGCTGGTCAGTTTACCTTACCACACTTTTCCTGTGCATGATCAATCTCCACGAAAAAATGTTGCAGGACCCAATGGGGATCGAACCCATGACCTCCTGATCACCAGCTGGATGCACATCCGACTGAGCCACCTAGGCAGGTGATTTGCGTGGTTTATGTCTCTTTCAACATAGCAACAGATAAGGCACTTTTTTCATCCGAAAAATGCTGATATCTTTCTTATTTCTCCATGAAAACATGTTGTGGGTACTCATTAGAAGCGCCTCAGAGAGGCACTTCTAATGAGTACCCACAACATATATTTTTGTGGAGAAATAAGAAAAATATTACGTGGATACCCCTCTTATCTGTAGCTATGTTTCAACACTGTCATATCAAGAAGTGTTATAATGGAAGGCTCTGTGCTATGAACTGCCTAACTGCCAAGAGCTGATTATTCTTCTCCTCAAGCAGATTGAAACCCAAGGCCTGGTGACCGAAAGTCAGGAGAGCTGAGGGATTGGCCCCTATCTTTGTTTTGTACCTTCCAAGTTGGTTGGTTTGGAGTTTAATGGCCAAGTCAACACTATTAAGGTCATGTTGATGATGACAATGAGGAGTCCAAGTCTAATGACGTGTCAACCCGTGAGGGGCGTTTGCGTCAAAATTGGTTTGGTATTGCAACGGCTTTAATGATCAGTCATATGCATGAAAAAGGTCATGCTGAGTTGGCCAGTTTACCTGACCATATTTTCCTGGGCAGGCTTAGTCCTCTAAGTGGTTAACCAGTACTTGTGTACATTCTTTCTTCAGAAACTGACAACCAGAAATTATGTTGTGATTAATCTCTATGAAAGAGCGTTGCCTGACCCAGCTGGGATCAAACCCGCAACCTCCTGATCACCAGTCAGACAAGCATAAGACTGAGCCACCAAAGTTGGCTCTCTACATTACAAGATTACAACATAAATTACTTACTTCCCATCTGACTGCTCTGTATAGCTGATCCTCCCACTCCAAGACCAGCTCCAATTGACTTCAAACCACCTAAAATCAAAAGACAACTCATCACTAGAATCTAGTCATTATAAAACTTATCCAAGTAAAACTTATATGATATACATGTTTATGACTGCAGAGAACTCATTAAGGAGGTGTATTTGGTGATAATTCTGGAATAATTTTCTCCAGTTCTCCATAAATACTCATTAGAATTCTAGCACCTCAGTGAGGTACCCATGTAATGTTTTATGGAGAAATAAGGAAAAGTATCCCAGAACTACCATCCAATAATCCCCTCAACTCTTTTGGCGCCAAATTTCAGCCTACATTTGTTGGCTGCTTTATTTTTTAACAACTATAGAATGGAAAGAAGTTTATAAAGTTGAAAGACCGAATGTCAAACAGCATAGATCCAGAAGAGATGGCTCATGATGAGCCATCTCATCTGGATCTATGCTGCTTGCAAAAGCCTATTATTATTGCCTAAGCTGCAAGTAAACCACAACTTTCCATGTATAGTCAAATACGATCCTGGCGATCGATTCCCTGCAGGCTTGTCAGACTCTTTGCTGTTTGCTTATGCTGTTTTACCCTAAGTTTGGAAAGACACATAAGTATCAGATTAAACAATGTGGCTCCTGATCAAACTGCACCAGTAGCAGTTTGATCAGGGTCCACATTGTTTGAGCCAGCACACGACAAAACCTTTAATAAGACCTGTGTGACCAGCAAAGACTTAGATCAGCCTGATCATCCACCCAGTACAGCAAGGGTTCTTGTTTGAAGGTAGAAGGCACATGCGATCAATGAAGACTCTGATCAGACTGCGTGGATGTGCAGACTGATCTGAATCTTTGCTCGTCGCACAAGTCTTATTGTAGGTTTGTCTTGGTTAGCTCATTTGTTACTTACCCAAAACTTTTTAACACTTCACCAGGACTTGTCACAGCTTCAGATAAAAGAGGGTATCCGGTAAAACTTTTTTCTTATTTCTCCATGAAAACAAGTTGAATTTACTCATTAGAAATGCCCAAACTTGAATTGTGGAAAAAATAAGAAAATACAGTTGATTCTCGTTATCTCGAAATCCAAGGGACTCTATGAAACACTTTGAGATATCCGTACTTTGACATATCAGATTTGCGGAACTGAGGAAAGCAATTTCTCCTCTTTTCCACTATAGTTAGTTGCCTGTTGGTAGATCTCTGTGTTAAAACAGGAACCAGGGCCCAGTTGTTCAAAGCTAACGACTTCGTTAGTTAACGATTCGTTAAAATTTAAATCGAGTGATACGCAAATATGCTGAAATTTTTTGCTGAAAAAATGTGAGTAGCTTTTGCACTGCAAAAGCTACTCACATTTTTTCAGCAAAAAATATCAGAATATTGTATATTGAATCTGCTAAAACAGTTAACGAAATGACCCTTAACGAGCTCGTTTAAGCTAACGACGCTTTGAACAACTGGGCCCAGATTTTCACTTCGAGATAAGCGGTTATTCGAGATGAGGGAGGTCGAGATAACAAGAGTCGATTGTATTCAATAGTTTTTAGTGGATAGCTGTCAGTGCCTTATCTGAAGCTAGGACTTGTTCAACTTTTAAAAGCATAGTAAGAAATTAGCAAGTCAAAAGGTTTAGTTAAGAAATAGATCAGCTCTAGCAGTGAACTGTTGAGTAATAGATCACTGTTTGGAGGTTGGTTGTAAAGCAGATCAAATCACGAGCACAAAGCATGAGTGATTTATTTACTTACAACTAACCGACTAACTGTGAATTATTACTTAACAATTCATACACTAGGGCTGTTCTATTTTGATTCTAACACACTAAAAAGAGACAAAAATGCCGTCAATTCCTTCAGATTCTCCAAACCACCCACCATTGTACGAGGGAACACCGCCAACTTCCTTGGCTGCAACACGTGTTTACGTCTATTTGTAACGTACCTGATGCATCACACAGTCTAACGTCCAGGAAATGGCAAATTATGCAAGAAAAATTATTACAAGAGGCCCACGGGCCACGGGTCGCTCACCTGAGTGACATAGCCACTGCAGATATGCAGATGTTATGCAACATTTTTCCAATCCTGTCATCGCAACTAATGAAAAGATCATCATTTAAGCAGTTCTTTATTTTGAAGAAGATATATGGCATGCCAGTCAATTGAGCGTGATCATTTGAACAAACTCTAAATGGCAGCCAGCTTGGATTTAGGATCGGCACAATTATAGCTATTTTTGATCTGAGAGTCACCCCAATGCTTCCTACCAAGTTTCGAGTCAACTGGCCTTTCAGTTCAGGAGAAGAGGCGAAAAATAGATTTTCAAGATGGCTGCCATGGCGGCCATCTTGGATATCCGATTGGCATGATTTTTAGCTATTTTTGATCTACAAGTCACCCCAATGTCTCCTACGAAGTTTGGAGTCAACTGGCCTTTCGGTGCAGAAGAAGAAGCTAAATATAGATTTTCAAGATGGCGGCCATGGTGGCCATCTGGGATTTCTGATCAGATCGATTTTATCTATATTTGATCTACCAAGTCACCCTGATGCTTCCTACTAAGTTTTGAGTCAAGTGACTTTTGGGTTTAGGAGGAGAAGCGAAAAATAGATTTTCAAGATAGCTGCCATGGCGGCCATCTTGGATTTATGATCGGCATGATTTTAGCTATTTTTGATCTACAAGTCACCCAAATGCTTCCTACCAAGTTTCGAGTCAACTGGCCTTTCGGTTCAGGAGAAGAAGCAAAAAACAGATTTTCAAGATGGCTGCCATGGCGCCCATCCTGGTTTTACGATCGGCATGATTTTAGCTATTTTTGATCTACAAGTCACCCCGATGCTTCCTACCAAGTTTGGAGTCAACTGGCCTTTCGGTTCAGGAGAAGAAGCGAAAAATAGATTTTCAAGATGGCTGCCATGGCGGCCATCTTGGATCTCCGATAGGCACGATTTTAGCTATTTTTTATCTATAAGTCACCCCAATGCCTCCTACCAAGTTTGGAGTCCAAAGGCTTTTGGGTTTAGGAGTAGAAGCGAAAAATACATTTTCAAGATGGCGGCAATGGCGGCCATCTTGGATTTCCGATCGGCACGATTTTAGCTATTTTTGATCTACAAGTCATCCTGATGCTTGCTAGCAAGTTTGGAGTCAATTGGCCTTTCGGTTCAGGAGAAGAAGCGAAAAATAGATTTTCAAGATGGCCGCCATGGCCGCCATCTTGGATTTCCGATCGGCACGATTTTAGCTACTTTTGATCTACAAGTCACCCTGATGCTTCCTAGCAAGTTTGGAGTCAATTGGCCTTTCGGTTCAGGAGAAGAAGCGAAAAATAGATTTTCAAGATGGCGGCCATGGCGGCCATCTTGGATTTCCAATCGGCACGATTTTAGCTATTTTTGATCTACAAGTCACCCTGATGCTTCCTAGCAGGTTTGGAGTCAAATGGCTTTTCGGTTCAGGAGAAGAAGCGAAAAATAGATTTTCAAGATGGCGGCCATCTTGGATTTCCGATCGGAACGATTTTAGCTATTTTTGATCTACAAGTCACCCTGATGCTTCCTACCAAGTATCAAGTCAATTGGCCCAGGGGTGTAGGAAAAGTAGGCTTTTAAAGCATTTGTTGACGCCGCACGACGGACGACGCACGACGGACATTGACTGACCACAATAGCTCACCATGAGCACTTCGTGCTCAGGTGAGCTAAAAAATGTCATGAAACAGCGGCTCATCCTGTCATGCACTTCCACCCAGTGACTTGTTGCAGAAAAAAAAAACACAGTTCATTACTGCTACCTATACAGGCGTGCTGTGTTAGAATACATAATAATGAGAAGAGTCTCAAAGTTCTTGTTATAAAATGTAGAGGCTCAGGTAGCATAGACACTTCTTTCATAACTCTAGCTAAGATAAAGTTTTTTTTTCCTTTCAACAAAATATGAGCCATCTCATGACAAAACCAACAAAATGGATGTGCGCCCAGCAAAGACTCAGATCAGCTTGGGAATCGGCCGGTAGCTAAGGACCTGAACTTTTTTCATGCGGACAGTGAAGACTGATCAGACTGAGAAGATGCCAGGCTGATCTGAGCTTCGCTACATGCACATGCCACTTTGTTGGTTTTGTCACAAGGTGGCTCAAATATACTTTATTTTTATGCTGATTTTTTTTATTTTTTTTATTTCTCCCCAAATTCCTGTTGTGGGTGCTCTTTACAAGATAAGGGAAATCACTCTGCACAAATGTGTTCCAACTACAAGTGGGGTAGTCATGCTAACTCATTAAGGTGAATGGATATACTTAGTAGAGTTTTGGCCATTCTGACAAGGGAAACAACTTTTGTGATTTCCTGTTTGCTCCCATGTACACCAATCCCCTTCTGTACAGGGGTCTAATGTAAAAGGAAAGAATTTGCTCCCCTTACGAGCAAATTCTTTTCTTTTAGAGTAGACCCCTTTCCAGAAGGGAGGCCAGGTTGTGTATCCTTGATCCCCTAAATTCAAGACCAAATTGTGTTCCTCAGGTGATTAGGGATATCAGGGTCAAGGGTATAAACAGCAGAGAAGTCCTGGTAAAATTCTAAAGTTGTATGTTTCACCACAGAGAAATGAATAATCTGAGAGACATTATAAACATGCAAGTTACACTATCACACAATTATATTCCTGGAAACAATGCGCTGACCAACAAAGTTTTTCTATACAAGCCGCATAGGTACAAATGCTAGTAATCCTGTCTCACTACCATCTAATCAAATTTTACATATGTACCAAACCATTTCAAACATGCAACTGTTTCCCAGAATTGAACACTGCAACAGGGCTCTATGTTAGAGTGTTTGTTGTTGTTGTTGTTGTTGTTTTTTCCAAATGTGATGCTTATTTCTCCACAAAAAACATGTGGTACTCATTAGAAGCACCTCACAGGTGATACTAATGAGTACCCCCAACATGTTTTCGTAGAAAAATAAAAAAAAAAAAAAAAAAGATCTGGATACCCTCTTATCTTGAGCCCTGATAGCAGGACAGAATACAAAAACTTTTCTAGCCCTTCTCATGCTGAATAAATTAAGATGCCACACCCTTTTCAAATTTTCAGCCAATCAGATTACTTGATCTGCATTTTTGATAGAAATTTACATATCTAATGACAAACAGTGCAGATCCAGATCAGTTGGTTTCTTCAGAAGCCAACTGACCTTGATCTACACTGTTTGCTAAGATATGGCATGACCTGTTCAGCAACAGAAGGGTTAACGAACATACCAAACATATTTTTTGCCCTTTCATTTCTCATGAAAATACAATGTATAGGTCCTGGCATCTGGATTAAGAATTCAAATGACCAACTTCTTGTGAAGGACAAATATTGATTATACATACATACTTTAAAACTGAAAGTAGCTTTATTTTTTCAAGGTTTTCTCTTATATATTTGCAGAAAACTATCAGTGCAAAGCATAGACAAATTTGAAAATATCTCCAAAGAATATAGATAACCTTCCCTCGCAGTTTTACAGGCTAAATGCGAAATGTAAATGCAGACAGAATAAAAGGGAACAGAATAAAATTTTAATACAACCACACGTTTTGTTAGAGTTAAGCTTAATGTCACATTACTGTCATGTCGTGACACTCTAGATGTGACTGTAGGAACTGATGCCCATTAACAGTGCAGTATTGCACCCTATTAATTAAGGTGATACTGTCACCTGTCTAAGGATACTTATACCTGGTGCGACCAGTCCTAGCTCTTCTTAATGCTGAATGCCAAGCAAAAGAGCAACTAGTACCAATTTAATAAAGGTGTATGACTGAGGATGAAACCATAATCTCCCAATTAAAAGGAACATTACCAACTACTTTATACATACATATGTATCCAAAAGGAATGTCCGAGTTTCAGTTTGTAAATAGTGTCAATTACAAATGCACAAATGTACAGTCAAGATGACATGATACCAGACACCCCACCCCCTTCCCCCCATCCCCGACCAACTCTCACCCCATTTTTTTTTTTTTTTTTAATGTATTGTGGGTTCAAAGCTCCAGATAAGAGTGGGGTATCAGGAAAATAGTTTTCTCATTTTTCCACAAAAACACATTTTGTGGATATCACAGTGCTTTGGCAAAGCTTCTAATGATGACCACAATCTGTTTTCATGGAGAAATCAAAATATCAACAATTTTTGGTTGAAATGCCCCTCATCTGGACCTATGATGGATAACAAAACTAACTTTTCAAATTTTGGTTTCGTCTGTTTTCAATTAATAGTGCATTTTAGCTGGGTTCTCCTTAACTCTGGAAAAGTTTGTCCTGAACTCAAATTATGTTTTGATGGTTAGGAATCCAAATTTTTAAGGAAAATATTATTAATACCACAAGAAATTCACGAATGGCTATGTCACGACTGCAAAACGGAGCAAAATGGATGGACTAACATTGTTCAGCCGAGCATGGAAAGAAGGTCAAGGTCAGCAACGGTTGATGGCAGTGGGCAGGGTTCATCACATCGGATTCTGTATAATTTTTTATTACCCAGATGCCCTGGTTTTTGAGAAACGGTGCTAAATGCATAGACTTAACATTGTTGACGCGGACTTCAATGCCTGAAAAAGATCCCTATGTCACTCCTGCATGCAAAAACTACCCTGTGAGACTCACAAATCAAAGACTACAGCTTTCAGACTCCCTTATCAGAATCTTAGTGAAAGCCCAGGGTTTTCCTTGTCCCTTAAAAATGCGAGACTTGGCCCCTTTTTGACTCAGATGTCCCCTTAACCTTCACCTTAGAGAGACATTGCTGTCCCTTAAAATTGAATGTAAAATTCAAACAATTAACCCCTGAAATTAGCCCATATGTCCCCTAAAATATGGGTCAATAGAGAGAATGTCCCCTCAAATAAATTTCTGAGGGAAAACTATGAAAGCCCTGTTTTATAATCAGAATAACTACATAAATAAAATGCAGTAATTTTTGATTATGATAAATCACTAATATGTCAGGAAGTTTTACCTTGGTTTTTTTTTGGGGGGGGGGGGTTTTATGGACCAGTCAACCTAATGGGGTCATGTCGGGCGCAGTCAGTTTACCTAACCACACGTTTAGTGGGCAGGCTTGGTCCTCTAAGCAGTTAACCAGTATTGTGCACATTCTTTTGCCAGAAACTGCCTTTCTTGAATCAGTGGAAGGGAATGACCTTAGAAAATATTTCATGATCAATCTCCATGAAAGAAGGTTGCCGACCCGGCAGGGGTCGAACCCACAACCTCCTGATCACCAGTTGGATGCACTTTGTACTGTAACAGATTCCTGAATCTGATCTGTACAAAACTGAAGCCTCATCAGTTGCGAGTAAGAATTATAGGCTCCTGATAGCAAGGCCATTACAGTATTTTTTTTTTTTTTTTTGCAAAAGATTATTCATAGCTCTAGATAAGATGCTTTTTCTAACACAGTGAATATTTTAAATATTTCCCCACAAGAACTCAACAGGCGATGATTCTAGTGAGTATCCGCAACACTCATTTCCATGATCTGAGTTGGAGTTTTACGGCCCAGTCAATACTACTAAGGTCATGATGAGCCGGCCAGTTTATACTACAGGCTTAGTCCTCTAAGCGGTTCACTAGTACTTGTGCACCTTCTTTTACCAAAAACTGACAACTGCCCTTCTTGAATCAGCAGAAGGGGAAGATGACTGTAGAAAAAATTTCATGATCAATCTCCAAGAAAGAATGTTGCCGGACCCGGCTGGGATCAAACCCACAACCTCCTGATCACCACCATCGGCCCATTTTCATGAATAAATAAAATATTTATCTGGATACATCACCTATCTATAGCTATGACTGATACATTGATACTCATGCATTTAGTTCAAGTCATAAGAACAAAGGGTTTCTTACGTTGGTCAAGTGTTGCTCCAATCGATTTCAAACCACCTAAAATTATAGCATGTATACATCAGCACATATATAACATCACAGTTTCTGATAACTTCATTATTCTACAGTTTATTTTGAATATTTTGTCTGTATTTTTTAATTGATCCCAAATAATAAAAAAAAATAGTCTGGATCATGTCATCCCACTCATCCATGCATCTGTGTATGTGCATTTGTAACTAACATATCCTTCTTGACCACTCACATTACAGGCTAACATAGCTACAGATAAGAGGGGGTATCCACATAATATTTTTCTTATTTCTCGAAGAAAACGTATGTTGTGGGTACTCATTAGAAGCGCCTCGGTGATATACCCACAACATATGTTTTCGTCGAGAAATAAGAAAGATATCAGCATTTTTCGGATGAAAAAAAGTGCCATATCTGTTGCTATAGGCTAACAGATTGCATAGCTCCAGATAATGCAATTTTTTTTTTTTTTTTCAACCCAAAACTACTGATACTTCTCTATTTCTCCATAAAAAAATCTTTGTGAACTACCCCACTTATCTGAAGCTATGAACTTTAGGATACACAGGTATATGTACGTTGGCATGTCAAAATTCTAATCACTGTTTGCAGACCAGAGGAGGTGGGGTAGGTGGAGATGAGGTAAAGGGGTCAAAATTACACTTTTTCTGAACAGTCTGATTTAACATGTCTCAAATTGAATGGCATGAAAAGTAGAAAAAGTATTCACCATATCCACATGTAGTGCTTGGGTTAGGGGCTGAGGTGGTGACAAAGGTGAAAATTACACTCTTTCAGAACATGCTGAGGTAGCATATCAAATTGAAGAATGGAATAAGAAAAGGTTGTCATTAAAGTTTTGCTCTGGGGTGGTTGGGCAAGGGTCCTGGATGGAGTGAGGCTTGGGGTAGGGTAAATTTCAACTTTGTCAGAAACGTAAACATAGTACATGTATACAACATCCACTGGGATAGTTAAGATTCCAGTGAAATGTTTGCCTCAAAGTTAAACTGTGTTGTCCAACAAAATTGTGTAACTTATATAGATTATGGTCATTTATTCTATAATAATCTGTACATTTTTATTGGATACTACACTTTTGGGACTCATCTTTAAACCATCTTATATTCAAAACTGCTTATAATGAACCATTGTCCAACAAAAATATGTAATTATATATATTATGAACTTTTTCTATATAATCTATACATTTTTGTTTGGATAAAACACTTTTGGGGTTCATCTTTAAACCAGCTTATAATGAAAAGTCTTATAAAGAGGTTCAAGAGTACGTATTTCCTGGATATTCCAACAAAACATACCAGAATGAAGCAAAATGTTTCCTGTTATAGGAATAGGACAATTTATAATAGTTGATCCTAGTGTTGTCAGCTTTATTAACTACACCTGCCAGTATCAAGTCGAGGGTTGAGCGCAAGACTAGCGTAAGTCAGATGGTTGTTTTTCCCCAAACCTAATCTCCTCACCATGAAGGTGTTATGACGATTACAATATTTCTTTCTGTAAACAATGAAAATTTAGGTGCCATTGCTCGTATGAGCAATGGCACCTAAATTTGCATTGTTTACAAAGGGGTCCAAGTTGCCCCTAAACAAGGGTTTCAAAAATATGTTTGAGTTACCATAGTCTTGCGCTCAACCCTCGAAGTGTTGTATTCCCCCTCTTCACAGACAGTTCTCTTGGCAAAGCTTAAAGGCCACCAATTCCAGAAAAAGACTATTCTCAGTTAAAAACTATCAATACCATAGCTCTTGATAAGGAACTTTTTTTCAACCAAAAAGTATCCATATAAAATATTTATCTGCTCTAAGTAATCAGACACCTTAACTCCTTACCATACTTGTCCTAAAAACTGAACAAATTCATTTTATTATCTGTTGTTGTGTATAAAAACTGCTGGATGGATGGCAAACAGTGCAATCCCTGATCAGGCATAGCATTCTGCAGCATCTGATCTGGGTCTACACTGTTTATGAAACAGAGTTTTCACATCTGACCAAACCAGTCCTCACATATTGGCTTTCAAGTGCCATCCTAAGAAAGAGAAGAACTAAAAAGAGAAAGCAGAAAAAAGCAGGGAAAACTTAACCAACCCAGATATACCCTGTTTTGCAAACAGTGTAGATCCAGATCAGTTGGCACTTTAAGAATTTATGTTTTTATTTATCCGGAAACACACTGCAATTATGCATCAACAAAATCATCTTGAAAGAACTTGGCTCCAGATGAGGCACTTTTTTTCATCCGAAAAGAACTGGTATTTTTCTTATTTCTCCACAGAAACCAATGATGTGGCCAACTTGTGGGTGCTAATCAGAAGCGCCCAAATCTTCTTATGAGCACCTATATGGTTTTCATGGAGAAAATAAGAAACCTGATTTCGCAGACAGCTCTTCTTTTCTGGATCTATGGCCAAAATTATGCATCAAAAAATGCCTCTTATCTCCAGCTACGCTACAACTATTCTATATGGGCATTGTTGAAACACTTCTGGCAATACTTACTTGGCAGAGCCAATGACTTAGTTTCTTTACCACCGGCAGCATCCATCTTCACTCTCATATTTCTGTCAAACAGCGACTGATTGTTAAACATAGCTTAGATAATGTTAAAGACAAATAACAAGAGCAAGTGAACAGATTATATCTATCCCCAGCAGGTGCTACAATCAAAGCATATGCAAACATTTCTATGATCTTGATCTCCAAACAGCAGCAGCTGCAGCAGAGGCATAGTGTAAACTGATTTGTATCCATCCTGTAGCAATGAGTGATGACTGATGACTATAAGAAACATTTATAAACGCAGTGCTCCAGCTAGCCCTATATAGAGGGGTGTGCCGCCCCCCTTTCCCTCTCCTGCCGCCCCTCTGCCCTTCTGAAGCTGCCCTCTGCCTTATTTCAACTCCAGACATAAAGCCCTACATTTTGCTGAAAATTAAATGCAAACTGGAGAAAAATTAAAAAAGTTATCATGTGTTAAGGTCAGTTTTATGTGTACTCTAGTTTGAGGCATTTATTGTGGAATGGGATTATATTTTGTAACAGGTCATGATACTTACAATATAGCCCTCATTCTTGTATGACCATGCAGAAAGTGCCCTACCCGGCACCCCTCTGCCCTAAATTCCAAGCTGGAGCATGTAAGCGAATTAAAAGAATTTAACGGAAGACATAAATGTTAAAATTTCAACCTTTGGTCTTTAGCAACAAGATGATGTCAACTGGTGTGTGTCCTTCCAGCAGTTATACTGATCATACAACACCATTTTCATTTTCAAGAGTGGGCACACAAAACTATAAGCAAAGCAAAGACGAAAAACAAAATCATCAAACGTTTATGCTAATGTATTTATTACATCTGTCCTCTTGCTCTTTAGTCTGCAGCAACAGCAGGAAGATCTCAACCTATACACTTTATCCAGGCCCAGAGGTTATAAGACTTTTTTCCAGCTCAACTCAGCCGAGCATGAACTTTTTCATACTAATAAATCTCATTACTTTCAATTGCCAACTTCTTTCTTGCTAAACCCTAGCTGAGCATGAAAATTTCTCTGCTAATAAATATGAAAATGCCAACTATTGTTGGCATTTTCATATTTATTAGCAGAGAAAATTTCATGCTCGGCTGAGCTGAGTATGAAAGAAGTTTTATAACCTTGGGTCTGCAGTAATTTTAACCATATATCACAGACTCCAAGTGAAACTATTCAGAATGTAAGCAAAGCAAATCAACCATATCATATATAATATTAAGGATACAGACAGCCTGCACAGCTTCCCATGGATGTTCAAAGCTCACAGTGGCCATTCCTCGACTCTTTCCCTCTTTATCTTCCCAGATTTCTGCTCTTATCACATTACCTGCCAGTTTGAATACATCTTTCAACTTTTTCCAATTCACTTTGTAATCAAGCTGTAAAGACAAAACTTTGACATTTAGCATGCTGGGTAAAGATTTCAGAGATGATATTTTAAAATGTATTTCTTATTTTTCCCAGAAAACCGAATTTGACATTTACTGAAATTTATGTCCAATGCAGACAATTAGCAAAAAATGTCAAATCTTATTTTCTGGGAAAAATAAGAACTTTATGATCAATTTGTTGTCTGCTGAATTTACCCCAAGAGTGGAAAAGGTTGAAGTTCATTTTTATTTTTTTTTATTGCGTTGGGGTTTAACGACACGTCAACCCTTGTGGGTCATTTTGTGTCGTCTCCCAGAGAAAGGGAGAAGAGAGATAGTAAAGGAGATGAAAGAGAGGGATAGAGGAGAAAGGAAAATGAATGACAGAGAAGAAATAAAAACATTCCCCCTCTACCCTTGCCTGCTGCAAGGATAGCAGGCCTTGCCCAACTGCAAGTCAATATCAGTTGGACGCCCCAGTGATGTAAGATACACAACATCTTTGCCTCACCCAACCACCCCACTGGCCAGGTTGAAGTTCAGCACTAAGGTATTGTAATCCTTATTGTTAGGAAAGACAGTCTGAGCAAACAGTCCAGACCAGATGAGTCACCACAGAATACAGTCTGATATGGGTCAACACTGTCTGCTACTCTGACATCAAGCAGTTTCTAGAAACATCAACAGCTAGTAAAATGGACTGGTATGAATTTTAGAGTAAATATGGTGCCAGCGGAGTTAATTAACCCTTAAACTGCCAATCACATCAATTGTCTTCTGCTTTGTCATCTGCTTGTGATTTTAAAAGTCATTTCTGCAAACAGTGTGGACCCAGATCAGACTGCTCCTTTTGGAGCAGTCTGATCTGGGCCCACATTGTTTGCCTGTATGCAAAAATAGGTTTGAAAAGTTTGCAAGAATATTCAGCAAACAACATCATTTATACGAAGTTCTGGGTAAAATTTTCAAGTGACGTTGCATTACTACTGTTGGAGGCAGGTACATATCTAATTTGGTTGAAATCCATCAAGCAGTATAGAAGACAGAGCAATTAGACAAAATGCAGTACTGAAGGTTGACCTCTTATACAGTTACTATTCTTATTCCTTGCCATCTGATGAGGTTTTATATCGGTACCAGAAAATACTGCATTCAACCATTTTACCGCAAATAGCCCAATAATGCAGTCAAGCAATTTCTTAATCTTCAGGCTACAGACTGTGTACTTTACTTCTTTATTATATATTTTGTTGGTACTCTTTTGAATTGTCTCGACAACTGGAGGCAATTCAAAGGAGTACCAGCAACATATGCTTTAGTAAGAAAATCAGAAACAAACAAGAAGTGTCAATTAGTAATCAGTGCTTACTTTACTAATTGCCTTTCCATAGATACAATGCAGAAACCAAAAGGTAAAGGATGGACAATGTGATTTTGTTTGATTTGGGCTTAACATCGCTTTCAACCTTTTTCAGTCATACCGCGACGGTGTCTGGATGTGGCAGAGAGCTCAATGCTCACTTTTAGAGTGCTGCCTCACTGAAATATCACGCCCCAGACACTTTGACATGATATTCCACCCAGTCACATTATACGACACTGAGCTGACCAGTTCCAGCTCTACTTTCTTAATGCTGAGCGCCAAGCAAAAGAGCAGCTAGTACCATTTTTAAAGTCTTTGGCGTGACCTGGCCGGGGATCGAACCCGCAACCTCCCGTCACAAAGAGGACACTCTACCACTGAGCCAATGTGCCGGTTATAGATAATGTGAAAAAGTATATATCCCCCACACCCACAAACATCTGCATGGTGAGAAAGGGGTGGGGGTAGGGGGCTATAAAATTGCAAATTCATTAAATATGTCCCTCATGAAGTGCCCTTATTAGGTGGTTATTTTACTGAAAGTTTTTCCATTGATTTTTAAAGATCTAAGCACGCAGTGAGGTAATTAATCAAATACGGTATCTGCAAAGGTTTGAAAGTTATGTAGGGTATACAAATCTTGTATAAAAAAATTTCAAAGAAGCATAAATTCATTAAAAAAATTAAAATTCTTAATCTACTGATTTCCGCTGATGATGCTTTATATTTCTACTAAGTTCCTGAGAACATCTTCTGTTATTCAAGTTAAAGAGCAAACACATATTTCGTATGAAAAATGTACAAAGACTAAAAAACTTAAAACTTACATTGGATATATGTACTGTATTTGTGACTGGACCCTCAATACCAAGCTGCTGCAAAATCTGTGGACTAATGTTTTCACCACCTCCACCCATCATACCTAGAAAACCATATACATACATGTAATTTTTACATTGGATTTTGCATATAGGAACTTGTATATCTACCATAAATATTTTGACCAACATACCTGAGCAAACTGCATAGATCCATATTTAACAGCCCCTAAAGATCATTTACTTAAAACAACACTTTTAAGACACTCACACATCACTGGGTAGTAAAACAGACTTCACTGCAGCTGGTTTTAAATGCTATTTGGCCACCATAAAGTCTCTCTATTCTCCATCAGAGTTGTATTTATTTTCTTTTTACTTGTAATCAGTAAGTCTATTCTGGCATCTTCGAATATCAAGTATTGCTTAGGCTGGTGCTAGGTGAAGTAAGCTGGGCCCAGTTGTTCAAAGCATCCTTAGCTTAACAAGCTTGTTAAGGGTCATTTCGTTAACTGTTTTAGCAGATCCAATATACAATATACTGATATTTTCAGGTCCAAATGCTTTTTCAGAATTGTTTGCACACTGCCTTCTGATATGCCAGTACAACTAGCTATATCTTTCACAGACAATCCTGCATCCTGTTCGACCACAACCTTTACAGCAGCGACGTTAGCCTTGGTAACAGAGGTTTTAGGCCTTCCAGGACGGGTATCATCTTCAACAGAAAATTTCCCAGCTTTAAAAGCTTTAACCCACCTAAAAACTGTGTGCATTGAAATGGTCTGAGGTCTATATATATCACACAATTCATTAAATATCTGCTTTGAATCTATATTAAGCCTAATGCAGCATTTAATATAGCTATGAATTTCAGTCTTCCATGTTCCAATGTAACAATTGGTCAGTGTATATGACTGCATCTATTTCAATTTGAAATAACTCGGTCAGCTGGAAAGCAATTTGCACGAAATATATGGGTATCTTTAGCTATTCAAACCACCATTCAATGGCAGTAAAGCATTTAAATATATACCTGGGATTAAACAAAGGAAGCCTGTTAGTGACAAAACTTTTTGCATGACCCTTGTATTTACAGAGAACTGCCCTTCTTGAATCAGCAGAAGGGATAATGACCGTAAAAAATGATTTCATGATCAATCTCAATAGAAGTTATGTGGCCGAGCTGGGAATGATCTGCAGTCAGCCCGGCAAGTACGGTAGATGTTAGGATATCTGAATACTTTGGGTAAAACACGATACTGCAGAATCTAATGGCAAAAGCTGCTTGCACTGGGTTGTAAATGTTATTATATCTGAATTTATCTAACTATTTATAAGGGCCCAGTTGTTCAAAGCATCATTAGCTTAAAGAGCTCATTAGTGGTCAAAACGTTAGTAAGTACAATATCTAATTCACAAGTATTTTGCGAGTCACATTTTTTCAGCAAAAATATTAGCATATATGTCATATTTAACGATCAAAGTTTTAACGATATGTTAATGACATGGTTACTTTTGAACAACTGGGCACAGAATAAATTACACACCTGGCTCCTACTGTTCTTACCTGAACCACCACCCATCATGTCTCTTCCTCCCATCATTCCTCCTCCACCCATCATACTGCCACTTCCCATCAGCCCTCCACCTCCGCCCATCATTCCGCCTCCACCCATCATGCCACCACCTCCCATCATGCCGGCTCCACCTCCCATCATGCCAGAGCCGCCCATCATGCCACCCATTCCAGAGCCCATCATGCCATCCATTCCACCTCCTCCTCCACCTTTTCCTCGATGTGACATCATGTCATGTTGTCTTCTTTCTCTCTCACGTTCCTATGTTCAAAAGAATAGTGCAATCAGGCATAGCTCCGGATAGGCAGTATCGGGAAAATATCTTCCTAAATTTTCCCTGAAAACATGCTATGGGTACTCAGGGAGGGGCTTCTAATAAGTACTCACAATACGTTTTCATGGAGAAATAAGAAAAACGTCAATTTTTTGTTGATAAAATTGCCTTACCTTGAGCCATCATCTGGAAAAGCCAAAACCAGCTTATTGCACATCCTTGAAATAACCATATACTTTTACCAAAAGTAAGTTTACCCTAAATATCTGAACTCCTAAACTCCTTACCTTCCTTGTTTGTTTGTTTGTGTTGAGGTTTTACAGCCCAGTCAACCAAATGGGGTCATGTTGAGCGCGGTCAGTTTACCTAACCACATGTTTACTGGGCAGGCTTAGTCCTCTAAGCGGTTAACCAGAATTGTGCACATTCTTTCGCCAGAAACTGACAACTGCCCTTCTTGAATCAGCGGAAGGGAGAGAATGACCGTAGAAAATATTTCATGATCAATCTCCATGAAAGAATGTTGCCGACCTCGGCTGGGGCTGAACCCGCGACCTTCTGGTCTCCAGTTGGACGGCGCATCCAACTGAGCCACCGAGACCGGCTTACCTTCCTTGTACACATGTACTAAAATTTGACTGATTGTGTTGGGGTCTAACAACACGTCAACCCTTGTGGGTCATTTTGTATTGTCTCCAAAAGAAAGGGAGAAGAGAGATAGAGATAGTAAAGGAGATGAAAGAGAGGGACAGGGGAGAAAGGAAAATGAATGAAAGTAAAGAAACAGAAAAAATAAAAACATTCCCCCTCCCTACCTTTACCTGCTGCAAGGATAACAGGTCTTGCCCAACTGAAAGCCAATAACACATAGCTACAGATAAGAGGGGGTATCCGCATAATATTTTTCTTATTTCTCCATGAAAACATATGTTTTGGGTACTCATTAGAAGCGCCTTGGCGAGGCGCTTCTAATGAGTACCCACAACGTATGTTTTCGTGGAGAAATAAGAAAGATATCAGCATTTTTCGGATGAAAAAAGCGCCTTACCTGTTCCTATGTAGCAGATACACAACACTTTTGCCTCATCTAAACACCCCTATACTAGAATTTGAACTTGTCTATCCATCGATGTGCCTTAAAACTGCTGAATGAGTTACAGTAGCAAACAATGGAGACCAGGGACCAGGGCCCAGTTGTTCAAAGCTAATGATGTCGTTAGTTAACGAATCGTTAAAATTTAAATCAAGTGATACACAAATATGCTGAAATATTTTGCTGAAAAAAGCTACTCACATTTTTTCAGCAAAAAGTATCAGAATATTGTATATTGAATCCGCTAAAACAGTTAACGAAATGACCTTTAACGAGCTCGTTAAGCTAAGGACGCTTTGAACAACTGGGCCCAGTTGTTCAATACTAACGATGTCCTTAGTTAACTTATCGTTAAATTTTGATAATTAAATATAGCACATACCCTAATATTTTTGCTGAAAAAATGTGAGTAGCTTTTGCATTCACATTTTTTTTCGGCAAAAATACCTGTGAATTAGATATTGTACTTCCTAGAACAGTTAACATTTTGACCACTAACGAGCTTGTTAAGCTAATGCTGCTTTGAACAACTGGGCCCTGATCCGATGCCAAATTCTCTACTGTCTGCTCAGACCTGTCTGACAGAATACCTTGGGAAATAATATATGGTAAGTATTGCTGTTAAGTTCAATTATTGCTACAGACAAAGGGTATCGACTGATAATAATCAATTATCGGTCACTTTTGCCATGTGACTGACTGATGCTTAGAAAGAAATTTTGTAGTTGACTAATCAGAAGATTCTATTGTTAGTTACATATTTTTTCTCACTTTTTTTTTTTTTAATAAGGAAGATGTAAAAAATGAAACACTAAGCTGACTATTTGGGCCATTTTAGATATGAAATGAATAAAGGTGAAAAAAATGATTAAAAACTAGCCTGGAATAAGTACCTGAAATAGAATTCATGCATGTATTTTCTATGTCAACAAACAGACCATGATCCATTGCTTTCACAAAACCATTGAAATACTAGGAAATTCTGGACCCAGTTGTTCAAAGCGTCATTAGCTTAACGAGCTCGTTAAGGGTCATTTCGTTAACTGTTTTAATGAATATACAATATTCTAATATTTTTTGCTGAAAAAATGTGAGTAGCTTTTGCACTGCAAAAGCTACTCACATTTTTTCAGCAAAAAATTTCAGCATATTTGTGTATCACTCGATTTAAATTTTAACGAATCGTTAACTAACGATGTCGTTAGCTTTGAACAACTGGGCCCTGGCTGCTTCACAACAATTATACAATTATGTAATCATACCTCTCTAACAACCAGTTTCCTGTCTCTGATCTCATATCTGTGCATCTTGTCTATAGCCAGTGCTGCTGTTTCTGCATCTTTAAATTCAATAATCCTGGAAAACAGTTTGTTTGTGTTGAGGTTTTACGGCCCAATCAACCCAATGGGGTCATGTCGAGCGAGGTCAGTTTACCTAACCACAAGTTTACTGGGCAGGCTTAGTCCTCTAAGCGGTTAACCAGTATTATGCACATTTTTACACAACACCTTAGCTCCAGATAATTTTTTTCTCCCCATGAAATAGTACACTGGAATCTCAGATGGTTTTGGATAGAAGCCTGAATACAGTTTAAAATATAGACTATTATGTTCTGCTGAAAACTGGACAAGGCAAATTAACTTCATTCACTTGTGCAGTAGCTTTCTGCCTAATCTTCCATAAAGCAAATCTTCTCTGAAGAATTCCATGAAAGCTTCTCAGCAAAATGCAGATCTCGATGTACTTGTCTGCCATAAAACATACACTTGCCCAAAGTTGTTAGGATAAAGTTTTATCTAGCACTGCTAGAACATATATGTGACTTGATTTTTTTTTTTTTTTTTATTTACATTTTACAGATCGTCTACTGAGCACAAAAAGTCAGTAACTATGATTTTCAAGCAATTCACATTATACTAACCCGTGCCTATCAGGTCTGACTCCTGACAGCTCTACTTTCTTCATTCAATACCATATTCGGTCAGTTATGACTTGCTCAAGGATCAAACCCACAATGCCCCATGCGCCAAGCAGATGTTCTACCACTGCCAGTTTATGTGATGTGAAAGTTTTTCTTCAGTTCACCATAAAAGTAAAAGATCACCCCAGATTTTACTCCTTAACTCCTCTGAGCAGTAGAATACAATCTACTCCTTCTGTAACTCCAACTAAGTGCCAAATATGAATCCATAGCTCCAGATAAGGTGTTTTTTGTTGTTTTTTTTTCTAACTAAATATTGCTGGTATTTTTCTTATTTCTTCACAAACACAACCTGGGTACTCATTAGAAGTGTCTCGCCCGAGTGCTTCTAATGAATACCAACAACATTCTCGCTGAGAAATAAGAAAAATATTTCCTGATACTCCTCTTATCTGGGGCTATAGAACCTATTAACCCATTTCTTGGAGCCATGACCTTCTACTTTTATAATAAATAATATTGTTTGTGGTTTGTTTGTGTTGAGGTTTTACAGCCCAGTCAACCCAATGGGGTCATGTCAAGCGCGGTCAGTTTACCTAACCACATGTTTACTGGGCAGGCTTAGTCCTCTAAGCAGTTAACCAGTATTGTGCACATTCTTTCACCAGAAACTGACAAATGCCCTTCTTGAATCAGCGGAAGGGAAAGAATGACCATGATCAATCTCCACGAAAAAATGCTGCCGACCTCCTGGTCTCCAGTCGGACGGCGCATCCAAATGAGCCACCGAGGTCGATGTTGTTTGTGGTAATGTCAGACTGTGACTGCCTATCAATTTAAATGATTTTAACCCTTGTCCTGCTGAATAAATTAAGAATGCCACGCCCATTTCTGATTTTAAGCCAATCAGAATTCTTGGTTCAAATCGTTGATAAATATTCATATACTAAATGGCAAACAGTGCAGATCCAGATCAGTTTGGCTTCTGAATCCAGATCAGTGGACTTCTTCAAAAGCCAATTGATCTGGATCTACACTGTTTGCAAAGGCAGGACACAGCTGGGTTCAGCAGGACAAGGGTAAATATCTAGAATTTTCAACTCACCCCATTCCCTTTGGTTTGCCATCTGGGTTGTTGAAAATTTCTACATACATCACATCTCCAACTGGAAAACAAGAGTTCAATGACAAGACATAGCTCCACATAGGAGGGGTATTAGGTAAATATGTTTCTTATTTCTCCGCAAAAACAGGTGGATACCCATTAGAAGCATCCCCATGAGGCACTTGTGACTTCTAACAAGTAACCACAACATATGTTTTTTTTGGAGAAATAAGAAACATTTCGGAGCTTTTTAGTTGATTCTGAAAATAAAAAGCCACCTGATCTATGACAAGAATTATTACAGGCAAACAAGTGAAGACCGGTGCTGCATAAAGGACTTGTTTAGAAAGAGTGTTTGGTGATAATTCTGGGATAATTCTTGCCAGTTCTCCATAAAACTAGAACAGTGGTTTCGGAGGAAAATGTATGTCCCCCCACCAGTTTGAACAGACATACTGTTAAAATAGATTGTACCTCTAATAAACTCAAGGTCACAATATACCTATATGTAAGTAAATTCATCAATTCCTTAATGAGATAGGGTGTTGACAAGCCATTTTCTAAAGTCATAGCCCTCGTGTAAACTTGAAAATGGGACCAAGGTCACAAAAAATCTAATCAGTTTTTGTCTCTGTCTCAACAACATAGCTGTGCAAGTTTGGTCAAAATCCATCCATTCTTTCAGCAGATAGCATGCAGACAGCCATTATCCAACAATCTGAGCCCTCCTGCGACCTTGAAAATGGGGTCAAGGTCACCAAAATAAAATTAGTTATTTTCCATGCCACAACAATTTGGTTGTGCAAGTTTAGCTAAAATTCAGCCATTCCTTCAAGAGATACAGTGCAGACAAGCTATTTTCCAACAATCTAAGCCCTAGTGGGACCTTGAAAATGGGGTCAAGGTCACCAAAATCTAATCAGTTCTTTTCCATGTCACAACAATATAGATGTACAAGTTAGATCAAAATCAATCTATTCCTTTAGGAGATAGGGTGCAGACTAGCCATTTACCAACAATCTAAGCCCTAGTCTGACCTTGAAAATGGTGTGGTTATCAAAATATAATCAGTTCCGATCAGGGCTCTGGAAATTTTGAAATCTGAATCGGTCCAGCCGATGATGATGACGTCATCAATGAGCCCATTTCCAAAAAAAAAATATGTGTATATCACCTGTCACGAAAACTAATGACAATTGGCAGTCCTATAACTCCTTTTAAATAATACACCTCAACTCCGTTATATGACGGAAGTCCGGGTACAACGAGCATGATCAAAACAGGCGTCATCAATAAATAGTCAGGTATGTAAAAAGAAAGAAAAGAAAAGAAAACAAAAAACAAAAAAAAAACGGTTTTGTTGTTATTTCCACCTCCGCAGGGTTTTCCTAAACTATTTATAAACAACTGATTCCCGTCTTGTATAAGCGAGAAGACGGCAGGAAACAGGAGAGACGGAACGAAACGACTTTCATGGACCTAATTAGGTCTAATAAAAAAGGCCTGCGCCACGGGCGGTTTTGCAGTTTTCAGTGTTTCAAGATTTTATCAGACTGCTTAAATTTTAAGCACTGACCAATCTTGCCTAGCGCAAGTGGTGCATTACTTATTTTTACTGTGAAATCTACCTTGAATTATACTCTCCTGTTACGGCAATCAACAAAAAAAAAAAAAAAAAAAAAAAAAAAGAAGCAATCAATTATACCCAGATCAGACGCAGTTGTATGCGACATCTGATCAGGACGTACACGGTTTGGGAATTCATTTATCGAATCTGGGACCGACAAACAGTGTTGATCAAAACAAAAAAGAAGAGGAAGAAAACGGGTGCGTTCAAGCGGTGCATTCTTTTATCACTCTCAGTAAAGCGACCTTTGATCTTTTGGACACGTCGACTGCACCTGGATGTTTTGCAGTCTCAGTGTATTCACACGTGTCACACAAACGGATTAATTATCAGACTACCGTTACTGATGATTCGTGTTAATCGCTTGTTTACCGCACAAAGGTCAGTGAAGTGCTGATTTTTTGACAATGTTTGGATAATGATAATTAATTTGTGCTGCGGGTATGTTGCCGTTATTCAGCTGTCTCTCCAATATACATGTCAAATGACCGTTTAGAGCCTTTTAACTACCATAATATCGCATTTAAAAGGTGCCCGGACGTTGTCAGTTTGGAAAGACTTGACCGTTTGTGATTTTTTAGACATCATTGATTTGTGAAAACTGGTTGGTTTGGGAAATGTTGGACCAATTTATTAGCATTTTGGGGTGTTTGAAATTGGTCCAGAATTCTTAATTTCGGTCCAGACTGGCTATTTTTCCGGTTTTCCCCGAGCCCTGGTTCCGATGCATGTCCCAAAAATACAGCTGTGCAAGTCTGGTCAAAATCTACTCATTCCTTCAGGAGACAAGGTGCAGACAAGCCATTTTCCACAAATCTAACCCTTAGTGTGAGCTTGAAAATGGAGTCAAGATCATCAAAATCTAATCAGTTCTTTTCCATGTCTCAACAATTAAGATGTAGAAGTTTGGTCAAAATCCATTCATTCACTCCTGATAGGGTGCAGACAAGCAATTTTCCAACAATTTAAGCCTAACTGTGAACTTGAAAATGGAGTCAAAGTCACCAAAATCTAATCAGTTTTTTTCCATGTCTCAACAATATAGCTGTGTAAGTTTGGTGAAAATCCATTGATTCATTCAGGAGATAGGGTGCATACAAACCATTTTCCAACAAATCTAAGCCTTCCTGTGACCTTGAAAATGGGGTCAAGGTCACAAAAATCTAGTAAGTTCTTTTACATGTCCCAGCATTGTAGATGTGCAAGTTTGGTCAAAATCTATTCATTCTTACAAGAGATAGGGTGTGGACAAGCTATTTTCCAACAATCTAAGCCCTCCCGTGACCTTGAAAATGGGGTCATGGTAACCAAAAGCTAATTGGTTCTTTTACATATCCCAGCAATATAGATGTGCAAGTTTTGTTAAAATCTATTCATTCCTTCAAGAGACAGGATCCGGACAAGCCATTTTCCAACAATCTAAGCCCTCCTGTGACCTTAAAAATGGGGTCAAGGTCACCAAAATCTAGTCAGCATTTCCCCCTCCCAATGATATCTTTGTGTAAGTTTGGCTAAACTCTGTCCATTCAATAAGGAGATAGAGTGCAGACAAGGGGCTACACCCCATTTTCCAACAATCGTAGCCCTCCTGTGACCTTGAAAATGGCAAATAAAAAAGACCTTTCGTCCTATAGGTCCTTTTTTGTTGTTTCGGGCATCCAAAAGCGTCCGATAGCTATGTTGTGAATCTGTCCTATAATTTCAAACAGTAAATTTTTTAGCAAATCATAATTTCTAAACTTTCTAACAGCAAGAACTGAAATTATTTAATTTTGTTCGAAATTTTAGGACATTTACTGTACTCGATCGCTGAAGTGTGAACTGCCAACACCTGTTTAACTACCGCTTGCTGAGCAAAATAACGATCGCAGGTGTGAAGAGCACACAGCCGATTACAACTGTTCTTTCAAGATGCTACCGACTGTACGAATAACACATGGCGGACTTTAGACTTCATCATAATTAGCAGTAGTCCCACGGGAAAAAAACATGCATCCTGCGGACTCGGCTTTGGGAATTTTTAGGAGTTAGGACCATGATTTATGCGTCCCGGGATGCAGGATTCTGCGTCTCCAGGAACCCTGCATTCTTTCACATAAAACTGAAGTGCTCTTCTTGAATCTATGGAAATGACAGAATGAACGTAGAAAATATTTCATGATCAATCTCCACTAAAGAAAGTTGCCAATCCGGCAGGGATCAAACCTGCAACCTCCTGATCACCAGTCAGACCCGCATCAACTTAGCCACGGAGGCCGGCTAAAGTGGACTTGTTCAAATAAAGTGTGGTAGAGTTAAGGTGTCCAAATTTTTAGGGCTTTGTTTGACCAGAAGTTTAATGGCCTTGTATGCAATATGTCAATCAAGTTGAGCCACCTGAATATTTACAGTAAAAATGTTACCTTCTTTCCTGAAAACATCTTTTATTTCTTGCCATTTCAGATCATATGGTATGTTGCTAATGACGACACGCTTGGTGGTCATATTGGATGAGCGCCTTCTTGGGGAGCGAGATCGAGACCTTCCTCTGCTGTTAATTGGTGAGCGAGACCGGTCCCTGAAAAAAATGTTGCATATTTGCTTTATTTCAAAATTCATTTCATCATAAGAATCTGGCTATTTACAAACTTTTAGATAACAGGTTGTTACATGTATGCCATCACATGTATGTCATATACATAGCTTATTTTAAGTATCTGATAATAGTTCTGGACTAAATTTTACAGTATTCCTCCATAATAAAAATATACGCTGTGGGTAGTAATTAAAAGCTTTGATTAGAATTGGAGTTCAACCCCTCTAAGTGCAGGGTGGTACAGGTGACAAATGCTAGGGACATAATGAACAGTGCACATCTTACATGGTCAGGTTCTAGAGGTTGTCACCACATGACCAGTGTGGATTTGTATCTCCAATGGCCTATCGTGGAACACCCACATAGAATGTATAACTGCAACCCCTAACCGGATGCAAGGCTTTATTAAACTAAACTTCAAAACTAAAACACCAAAGGTACGAAAGGAACAGGAATGAAAGCAAAGAAACAGAATAAAAACATTCCCCCTCTACCCTTTCCTGCCACAAGGATAGCAGGCCTTGCCCAACTGTAAGCCAATATATCAGTTCGATGCCCCGGTGACGTAAGACGACACCTTTGCCACACCCGACCATCCCCATGGGAACTTTGTGGTAGCTTTTTTACAAGAAGTGTGTTTTCATCAAAAATTGCAAAGACTGAAGAGCTGCGCTCAGCCATTTGTTTTTGTATAAAAAAGTAGTTTTTAAGATAAAATGTCACTTCAAGCAGGAAATATTTTAATGTAATTTATTGAACAGCGTTCAGGGAATAAGCTACCATGCGACTTGGGCGAAGAAGTCGCCCTGTGGGGACTCACTTCGCCAACTTGGGCTCCAAAAGCAAAAAAAACTTCACCCTGGAATTTTTGCCGGTGTCTTCCTGATGAATAGTAACAGTAATGCGACAAAAAGGTGCCAATGTTCTACAGTACGGCTCGGGTAAAAGAACCATTTTTTTTTTCATTTCGCAGACCAATTTTACAATCCGTGATTTTCCGCCGAGCGGTTTGGAGTAAACCACTCCGAGTGAAAAAGTGGTACTCGAAGTTATGTGCTCGATATTCCCAGGACATTCAGTGTACCTCAGTGTACCCATGATATTCGGAGTGTTTGCCAGTATTTGCGAGTGGCGATAGATTATTCTGTACAGGTAAGTTTGACCACTCAGATCATTCTCTCACACGACGATAATCAAACAAAAATTATTACAAACAAAGTCTGAGACTGCGGATGATGGCGATCTCGATAATGAAAACCCCCAGTCTCAAACTGAACCCACAAAGCATCAGACAAAAATATCTCAGCTTTGTATCATGGCCTAGTCAAAACAGACAAAAAGTCTGTCCTTAACCATGTATCACAGGTATTTGATCATCTGTCACTAAAACTGAAGATTTATGAAAACATTTTAATAAGCCTGTGGGTGAAAACATTTTAACACTTCACTTTTAATAGACAGTGGTATCATAGTTTCATATTTCTCAGGAAGTTTTCTGGAAAGAATTAAAGCAACTCAGTCACCACTATTTACTTTTATTGCACATCCAAATGAAATACCAAGAAAGTAATTATAAAACACTGTTACACAAGTTTAAATGAAAAGTCTAGGACACAACAAAATATTTCACCATGAGTCCCAGGCAAGATGCATAGTTTCAGTTTGGGATGCATGAATCCTGGACCTAGCGAGTCCCAGGACCTATAAAGGCAAAATTGTAAAAAAATCACTGAGTGTACTGGTTAACCGCTTATTGTATAAGCATGCTCCCCTCTTTACTGGCGCGATTCATAAAAAAATGCTGTTCCCAATAACATTTCGCATCGGCCATACTCGTAAAGCAATTGCAGTTAACTCCCTTCCGATAGTCTGTTGCAGTTAGTTCCCTTAAAAGAGTAAAAACCTGTGGTATGAGGACGTTACCCCGCATTTATCAGGGTACAAATGAATATTGTTATGTTATTCTCTTACAGTATATACATTAATAACACTATCTTTATTGGTTTATAGAGCAATCTTCAAAACTTTCGTTTCCATGTAAAGTGTTCTGTTTTTGTGTCTTCAACATGCGATATGCAAAACCAAGACCGTAATTTATTAAACGAGTAAAAGATACGCATGTATAAACCTAGCATCGACGGGAAATAATCTTCAAAATGACATGTGCCCATAATATTGTCATATGCCCACGCGGACATTCTAGGCAGAGTCTTCCTGGTTAGAAAGCAATACTAAGTTATAATACTTGGTGCTCGAGGGTATCGAATTACCACTATCTGGGCTAATTCAGCAGACGACCAAAAAAAAAATAAAAATAAATAAATTGTTATTTACTTCTTTTTTATTACCAAGAAAACAGGGTTTGACATTCATGCAACGGAGACAATTTGCATGAAATGCAAATCCTGTTTTCTTGGAAGAATGAGAAAAATATTTCAAAATGTCGTCCGTTGAAAATTTTACCCAAAGTGTTAGGCGTAATGGTTTGCACAAACAAATCGCGCATTGGTCTGTGCATGGCAAAACCTACAGTATAACCTGTACAAAGAGACGGATCAGCCTGCACACTCTAAGCCTGCATATCAGTAGTCTCATCAGAGCCTTCGCTAATCGTATGTACCTCCTACAATCTCTGGGTTTAACAAAACGCCTTGTACGACGAGCGAAGACTCGTGTCAATCTGCCAACTGCACATTCTGATAAAAGCATTCGCAGATCGTATTTACCTTCGATAGCCGGGCTATCCAAAGCGGGATAAACAGTGTGACTGCAACAGCACATTCTGATCAGACCCTTCGCTGATCATACAGTATGCACCTTCTTTGGACTCAGGGCTACCCAAGAAGCTTGCTTTATCTAGTGGGTCGATGCAGAGATTGACCCGAGTCTTTGCTGGTCGCACGTACAGTACAGCTCAGGTGGTTTTTCAAAATCCCCCCGAGCCAGTGGGGGGTGGATTCGGGTGGAAAGGATTAAATTTTAGTATCCCACGGTGGTTTCACCCGGGCCGGTGGATCCGCTGCGTTCCCGTGGTAAAAAATGCCTGATAAAATTACTTACGAACAGGTAAAATTCGATGCGATTATGACAGGCAATTGAAACAGCCGCGGGAGCCACGCGGTGTTTCCGCGATGAAGTGAGAAAGCTGTTTCCAAAGGGGCGTGGCTAAAGCCAGTCGTACTTTTTCGGCATGCACGGTTGAATAGGACCAAACTGCCGACCTGATCAAATCAGCCTTTTCAACTCATTGTGTGACAGCAATTAACGAATTTTGATTGTAAGCATTCCCAGAATTGTTGGTATTTGCGTACACAAAACGTACTGCAAATTCGGTGCATAAATTGCAATATTCGTACGTCCTGCTTGAGTCAGTTTTCGCTCATCAGCATCCTTTTGAATATTAATAAAGCACTGAAACACTGCGATTGCCGACGGACAATAACAAATGCGTATGGCCAATGCATAGAAAAGGACGAGTTTTCCAAATTGCCACTTTCCGATCCCCCAAAATTAGGTTTATTCCTTTGTTCTCTTGAAATATTAACCAATGCTGCCCTGTTCCTTGAAATATATTTGGGTGTTCCCTTGGTCCATAGAAAACCCCCGTAGCCCCATTCACTGTTCGAGCAGGTTACTTGGGCCGCAACAAAGCTCCATATGAAAAAGTACCTGATTCTGTGGCTTAGTTTGGTCCGGCCAACAAGTGGGCACGGCATGGTCATTTTTACTTAATGTGCCGTAAAAAAAACAAAACAAACACTCAAAAATCTCAAAGAGAATTAAACATCTGCCTCGAATCCACGAATTACGTATTTATGTTTGGTATTCCTGTAACTACCTTTTCCCATGCAACAGCCGCACGCGCTCAATATAAATGACGTAATGTGGTAAAAGACCGGGAAATTCTCACTCGCGTGCAGCAACTGCACGTGTCAATATAAATATACTTAAAGGGGCGCTTCTGCTATCAAAGAGACATTGAATCAATGAGACAGCCCAAGCAAAAATGGTGTTTGTCATACAAAAAACACACGTAATGAACAAGGGGCCACAGAAGTTAATGACAATTCAAATGAATGAGTGATTTTTTTAACGTCCCACTAATAGCTAGTTCATACGGAGGTGTGGACCTTGGTTTAAAGTCCCATATGAAAGAAGCCTGGGATCGAACTCATGATCCCTGAGTGACAAGGCGCGCAGCTTTACCACTACACCACCGAGGCACCCTTTCCCAATATTTCAACCTGTTAAATATCTAATAAAAGGGCTGCAGACATTTCACCATGCCCCACCACTGCACTTACAGTACAGCTCAGGAAAAAGAACCAAAAAACTCTTTACTCCGAATATCGGCGTTTCGCGAACTTCCCAAAAACACTCGGAATCAAACCGAGTAAACGTTATATTCGGCGGACACCACTCGCAAGTCCGCCGAAAATATGTGTTATGCGAAGTTACTCGGAATGGTAATATTGTACCCAGAGGCAATATTTCTCGCGAAGTGATGCGAAATTCCTCGGAGTAATTTGACTAAATACCTGTCCGATTTTTATATATATATTTATTTAATAAATAAAGTTATTTAGATATTTCTTTAATAAATATTATTTTTTATTTATTTATATCTTTATTTTTCCACCATATAGTACAGTCTGCGTGAAGGTTATATCGTCCACGCTCATACGGATGCACAGGTTGATCTGAGTGTGCACTGATCACAAAGGTCTTATTGTCCCAAAAGTGTTTTCCAAATTTCCGCATTCCGATCCCCCAAAATTAGGTCCATTCCCTTGTTTTCTTAAAATATCAACCAATGCTGCCTTGTTCCCTGAATATATTTGGGTGCTCCCTAGGTCCAAAGATAACCCCGGTAGCCCCATTCATTGTTCGAGCACGTAACATGGGCCTCAACAAAGCTCCATATGAAAATGTACCGGATTCTTTGGCTTAGTCTAGTCTGTCCACACAAATGGGTCCGACATGGTCATTTTTATTTAATGTGCCGTACAAAACAAAACAAACACACAAAAATCACAAAGATATTCAAACATCTGTCCCCAATCAACGTATTACGTATTTATATTTGGTATTCCTGTAACGACCGTTTCCCATGCAACAACCGCACGCGCTCAAAATAAATGACGTACTATGGTAAAAGACCGGGAAATTCTCACTCGCGTGCAGCAACCGCACGTGTCAATATGAATTTACTTAAAGGGGCGCTTCTGCTATCAAAGAGGCATTGAATCAACAAGACAGCACATGTGAAAAGAGTGTATGTCACACAAAAACACACTTTACGCACACGAGGCTAATGACAATTCAAACGAGTGAGTTTTTTACGTCCTACTAACAGCTAGGTCATATGGAGATGTGGACCTTGGTTTAAAGTCCAATATGAAAGGCTTCAGAAGCCTGGGATCGAACTCATGACCCCTGGATGACAAGACGAGAAGCTTCACACTACACCACCGAGACACAATTTCCCAATATTTCTTACTGTTAAATAGCTAATAAAAAACACTGCAGACATTTCACCATGCCCCGCCACTGCACTTACATCAAGTAAGTGCCATGACTCTGTTAACAAACTAATAAAGTTTCAAGAAAATATCTTAAATAGTTTTCAAGTTACAGAGCGGACAAAAAAAAAGAAAAAAAAACAAAACAAAAGAAATATTACAGAAACCACTAAAATAGTTTCAGTTTTCAAAGGGCCATAACTCCAAAAGTAAGCTCTATCGTCAAGTATATGAAAGAAAAGAAGGGCAGTTATCAGTTTCTGCTGAAATGATTAATAGCTTATGAATAAGCCCACCCTGGAAAAGTGTGCATGCTCGACAAGACCGAAATAGTGTAGACTGGGCCGTTTAACTCCAGTTCAAACCAAAATTACATTGGTACAAAGTTCTCATGTCTGAAGTATGATTTACAATGTACGTTCACTGAATCGGACAAAACGTACAATACTACAATGTACGTGCGACCAGCAAAGACTCAGGTCAGCCTCTGCATCGACCCACTAGAAAAAGCAAGCTTCTTGGATAGCCCGAAGAAGGTGCATACTGTACGATCAGCGAAGGGTCTGATCGGAATGTGCTGTTGCAGTCGCACTGTTTATCCCGCTTTGGATAGCCTGGCTATCGAAGGTAAATATGACCAGCCAATGACTTTGTCAGAATGTGCAGTTGGCAGATTGACACGAGTCTTCGCTCGTCGCACACGACGTTTTGTTAAACCCAGAGATTGTAGAAGGTAATACGTTTAGCAAAGGCTCTGATCAGACTACTGATGTGCAGGCTCAGAGTGTGCAGGCTGATCCGTCTCTTTGTACAGGTTATACTGTAGGTTTTGCCATGCACAGACCAATGCGCGATTTGTTTGTGCAAACCTTAACGCCTAACACTCTGGATAAAATTTCCAGCGGGCGATATTTTGAAATATTTTTCTCATTCTTCCAAGAAAACAGGATTTGCATTTCATGCAAATTGTCTCCTTTGCATGAATGTCAAACCTGTTTTCTTGGTAATAAAAAAAAGTAAATAGCGATTTTTTTATTTTTTTTTTTTTTTTGTTGTCTGCTGAATTAGCCCAGATAGTGGTAATTCAATACCCGCGAGCACCAAGTGTTATAACTTAGAATTGGTTTCTAACCAGGAAGACTCTGCCTGGAATGTCCGCGAGGGCATATGACAATATTATGGGCACATGTCATTTTGAAGATTATTTCCCGCCGATGCTAGGTTTCTACATATGTCACTTTTACTCGTTTAATAAATTACGGTCTTGGTTTTGCATATCGCATGTTGAAGACACAAAAACAGAACACTTTACATGGAAACAAAAGTTTTGAAGATTGCTCTATAAACCCATAAAGATAATGTTATTAATGTATATACTGTAAGAGAATAACATAACATAATATTCATTTGTACCCTGATAAATGCGGGGTAACGTCCTAACAACTGCAGGTTGTTACCCTTATTAAGGGAGCTAATTGCAACTGACTATCAGAAGGGAGTTAACTGCAATTGCTTTACGAGTATGGCCCATGCGAAATGGGATTGGGAACAGCATTTTTTATGGATCGCGCCAGTAAAGAGGGGGGCATGCTCATACAATAAGCGCAGCTGAATAAGCGGTTAACCAGTACACTGAACCCCATTCCGCCAGAAACTTGTAACTGCCAATCTTGAAGCAGTGGAAGGAGCGAATGACGGTAGCAAATACATGTGTTTCATGATAAGTGGGGATCGAATCGCGTTCGATTCCCGCCGGTGCGATATCATTTTTCCAATAAAGTCAGTGCAAACAACTTCTACCTCGAAAGGAGATATTTGCATCTTTGCATGAGGGTAAAAAGAAAGAGCTTTCCAGAGAGAGAGAGAGAGAGAGAGAGAGAGAGAGTTTGCAAAACTTGTAAGATTCTGGCTCGTCCATTTTAAGTACATCTGGCTATGAGATTTAGATATTCCTAGAGAAAAATGGCTAAACAGTTTTTGCAAACAGTGAATACCCTGACCAGATGCCGCGTTCTATCATCTCAATATGACTTACATATTTTCTTTTCTTTTCTTTTATTTTTTGTTATTGTTGAAAGAGACAGAAGATACCAAGTCACCGTCATCATTAAGTGGTGACTTAAATGGACTGTCCTAACCCTGGTCCAGTCAGCAGCCGTCCAGGCCTCGATCTGAGCAGTGTAGATACATTCCAGTGTGTCCGTTTCAAATGAAATATATCCCTACTTTAACCCTCGAAGCGCTTAGCATATTCAGCAGACAGCATTTTCATTTTCTTTTTCTTCTTATTTTCCCGCGTAAATTAAGCGTGGCGTAACATGTGAATCGTCTTCTAGGCAGACGATTAACATGAAATGTTCAGCCTTATTTTCACTGTAAAATACTAAAACAGTTAGATCGACATCTCCTCTAGAAATTTCAGCAGTGCTTCGGGGGTTCAAATTATTTTCTTGGCAGCCGCAGCACGTGCAAAGTGACACGGGAAAAATGGGCCAGCCTGGATAAAAGTGCGTGTCACATGAAAACGAATGTAGGAAGACTCAGGCGACCATCACCCTTAATCCAAAACTAAAACTGGGCGATTTGAAATCATCCGAGGCTTTGGGCCAAATACGTCACCGGCCTTGCGCATTGGGGCTACCAACTGTTGTTCGGAGATACCCTTCGATACTCGCAGCTGAAACATAAAAAAAAATCAGTCGCAGAGATGGTTGTCGGAAGCAGAACTATTTATGTAAGTGGGTACATTTTGCAGTCTGATCCTGCTGCCGCCAGCTTAGTTATACGGGTATTTATTGTATTCGCAGTTGTAACAATTTTTGTTTGATTATCGTCGTGCGAGAGAATCATCTGAGTGGTCAAACTTACCTGTACAAAATAATCTATCACCACTCGCAAATACTCACAAACACTCCGAATATCATGGGTACACTGAGGTCCGCTGAATGTCCTCGGAATATCGAGCGCATAACTTCGAGTAAAATTTTTTCACTCGGAGTGGTTTACTCCAAACCACTCGGCGGAAAATCGCGGATTGTAAAATTAGTTCGCGAAATGAAAAAAAAAATTGGTTCTTTTACCTGAGCCGTACTGTATATCAAACAAGTACCATGACTTTGTTAATAAATTAAGTTTCAAGAAAATATTGCAAACAGTTTTCTAGTTACAGAGCGGACACAAATATATTACAGAAATCACTAAAATAGTTTCGGTGTTCAAAGGGCCATAACTCCAAAAGTAGGTTCTATCGTCTAAGTATATGAAAGAAAAGAAGGACAGTTGTCAGTTTCTGCTGTAATAGCTTATGAATAAGCCCGCCCGGAAAAGTGTGCGGGCTCGATGAATAGTATTGACTGGGCAGTTTAACTCCAGTTCAAACAAAAATTACGTCGGTACAAAGTTCTCATGTCTGAAGTATGATTTACAATGTACGAACTTTGAACCGGATAAAACCTACAATACTACAATGTACGTGCGACCAGCAAAGACTCGGGTTAGTCTGTGCATCGACCCACTAGATAAAGCAAGCTTCTTGCATACTGTACGATCAGCGAAGGGTCTTAACAGAATGTGCTGTTGCAGTCGCACTGTTTATTCCGCTTTAAACAGCCCGGCTATCGATGGTAAATTGATTGATTGATTGTGTTGGGGTTTAACGACATGTCAACCCTTGAGGGTCATTTTGTGTCATCTCCCAGAGAAAGGGAGAAAAGAGATAGAAGAGAGAGTAGAGGAGATGAAAGAGAGGGACAGGGAAGAAAGAGGAACAGGAAAGAAAGTGAAGAAACTGAAGAAATCAAAACATTCCCCCCTATACCCTTACCCACTACAAGGATAGCAGGCCTTGCCCAACTGTAAGCCAATATCAGTTGGACGCCCCAGTGATGTAAGATACACAGCACCTTCGCACCACCCGACCACCCCAATCGATGGTAAATACGATCAGCGAATGCTCTTATCAGAATGTGCAGGCGCGTACTGACCCGAGTATTCGCTCATCACACAAGACGTTTTGTTACACCCAGAATCATAGGGGGTACTTATGATTAGCGAGGGCTCTGATCAGACTACTGAGATCTGCTGATGTGCAGTCTCAGAGTGTGCAGGCTGATCCGTCTCTTCGTACAAGTTTTATTGTAGGTTTTGCCATGATGCACAGACTCATGCGCGAATTGTTTGTGCAAACCTTAACGCTAAGCACCCTGGGTACAATTTTCAGCAGACGACATTTTGAAATATTTTTCTCATTCTTCCAAGAGAACATTATTTGCACTTCATGCAAATTGTCTCCACTGCATGAAACGTCAAATCCTGTTTTCTTGGTAATGAAAAGAAAAAAAAAAAAGAAAACGAATTCAATCTGTCGTCTGCTGAATTAGCCCAGAAGACGCTTTCCCACCGATGCGCTAGGTTTATACAATGCGTCTCTTTTACTCGTTAAATAAATTACGGTCTTGGTTTTGCATATCGCATATACTGAAGCCACAAAAACAGAACACTTTACATGGAAACGAAAGTTCTGAAGATTGCTGTATAAGCCAATAAATATAATGTTATTAATGTATTATACTGTAAGAGAATAACGTAACAGAGTATTCATTTGTACCCTGATAAATGCTGGGTAAGGTACTCACACTGCAGGTTTTACTGATTTAAGGGAGCTAACTGTAACTGACTTAAAAGGGAGTTAACTGCAATTGTTATACGCGTCTGATCTGTGCGAAATGGAATGTTTGTTTGTTTGTGTTGAGGTTTTACGGCCCAGTCAACCCAATGGTGTCATGTCGAGTGTGGTCAGTTTACCTAACCACACGTTTACTGGGCAAGCTTAGTCCTCTAAGCAGTTAACGAGTATTGCGCACATTCTTTCGCCAGAAACTGACAACTGCCCTTCTTGAATCAGCGGAAGGGAGAATGACCGTAGACAATATTTCATGATCAATCTCCACGAAAGAATGTTGCCGACCTCGGCGGGGGTTGAACCCCCGACCTCCTGGTCTCCAGTCGGACGGTGCATCTTACTGCGAAATGGAATGGGGAAGAGCATTTTTTATGAATCGCGCCAATACAGACGGGGGCATGCTTATACAATAAGTGGTGAACTAGTACACAGAACTCCCTTCCGCCAGAAACTTGTAACTGCCAATCTTGAACCAGTGGAAGGAGCGAATGACCGTAGCAAATATATGTGTTTCATGATAAATCGCTCAATCTGTGAGGATCGAATGCACGATCCTGACCATCGGAGATTAATGCGTCCGCCTACCTGGCATTACTCATATTTTTTTTTTCCGGGACGATGCTCGTTGGTCTCCAAATAAAAGCCTCTAAGATAGCAGAAACGCCCCTTTAAGTACCCGGGTACAAGGTAAGAAATAAACAAACAGAAATACGTTATTTTTTATTTCTTGTTTTATTCATTAATTCTTTTTTTTTTTTTTTTTTTTTTTTAATCTCTAGGTAGAAATATTTCTGTATTTATTCAGCGGCAAATCAGCCGAATGATGCGTAAGCAAAATAAAGGTTCCGATTTCCTCCCCATGCAAACTCGGAAAAATTCGGAGCTGTCAATCATTCTGACGTCACTAATCTTTCATTGCGAGCTCGCCAGGATAAACTTTTGCCCACCGCGGAGTTCTACAAGTAAGGTGGTGGTTTTGCGGACGAACTCGGCGGAAACGCGGTGGACGAAAAATCCGTCGCGGTGGGAATTGGAGTGGGGTATCAGGAAGATCCGCGGTGGGCTAAAAAATCAACCCCACCGGTTCGGGGGGGGGGGATTTTGAAAAACCACCTGAGCTGTACTGTACATTGTTGTATTGTACGTTTTGTCCGATTCAGTGAACGTACATTGTAAATCATACTTCAGACATGAGAACTTTGTACCAACGTAATTTTGGTTTGAACTGGAATTAAACGGCCCAGTCTACACTATTTCTGTCTTGTCGAGCATGCACACTTTTCCAGGGTAGGCTTATTCATAAGCTATTAATCATTTCAGCAGAAACTGATAACTGCCCTTCTTTTCTTTCGTATACTTTTGACAATAGAGCTTACTTTTGGAGTTATGGCCCTTTGAAAACCGAAAATATTATAGTGGTTTCTCTAATATTTCTTTTCTTTCCTTTCTTTTCTTTTTTTTTTTGTCTGCTCTGTAACTTGAAAACTATTTGAGATATTTTCTTGAAACTTTATTAGTTTATTAACAGAGTCATGGCACTTGCTTGAAGTGCAGTGGCGGGGCATGGTGAAATGTCTTTTTTATTAGATATTTAACAGTATGAAATATTAGGAAATTGTGCCTCGGTGGTGTAATGTGAAGCTTCTCGTCGTCACCCAGGAGTCATGAGTTCGATCCCAGGCTTCTCAAGCCTTTCATATTGGACTTTAAACCAAGGTCCACATCTCCGTATGACCTAGCTGTTAGTAGGACGTAAACACTCACCCACTTGTTTGAATTGTCATTAGCCTCGTGTGCATAAAGTGTGTTTTTGTGTGACACACACTCTTTTCACATGTGCTGTCTTGTTGACTCAATGCCTCTTTGATAGCAGAAGCGCCCCTTTAAGTAAATTCATATTGACACCTGCGGTTGCTGCAAGCGAGTGAGAATTTCCCGGTCTTTTACCACAGTATGTCATTTATATTGAGCACATGCGGTTGTTGCATGGGAAAAGGCAGTTACAGGAATATCAAATGTAAATACATAATTTGTTGACTGGGGGCAGATGTTTGATTCTCTTTTTGATTTTTGTGCGTTTGTTTTGTTTTCTATGACACATAAAGTAAAAATGACCATGCCAGACCCGCTTGTGTGGCCGGACAGGGTTCTCACTTGGATTTTAAAAGTAGGAGTCTGGGACTCCCTTTTTATAAAAAGTAGGACTCCCAGCCAAAAAGTAAGAGTCCCACTCCCCCAAAATAGGAGTCCCATTTTTTTTTTCATGACTCTCCTTTGATAGTGAGCATGTCCCCTGTAACTTCATTCTATAAACACCTGATGGAGAATCAGTTTCCTTATTTTCACATACTTTTTTATGGTGCTTTGCATTATGTATTATTCGGAGAAATGCGTGTAACCAACTGGTAGTCATTATCACACATCCTGATGTTGTTAATTCAATAGAGTTGGCCCAGAAATTAGGATGACGTCATATCTCTCTCATGGGGAAATAGAGACATCTTTGCCGATCAGGGAGACATGACAATCCTAACCTATTTTACTTGCATGGTAAAGATCGTCACACTTAAATTTACCCCACCGTTCGTCGCTGTCTGTTAAGTGTCAAGTGTTCTGAATACTAAGTGAAAAATATTTTAATCAAAACCAATTAAAGCTCTGTTATATGCTGTCGCAAACTTATACATGTATATGCAATAAATCCGTACATTCTGATCATGGACACCTCTGTTGAGCTTCCCACAAAGCGTCATTTCAATGTTTATATTTGCACCTTGCTGCGATCAATACACGCTACGAAAAAAATGTCCGGGACTTCTTCACTAGCTGAAATTTCGATCTGCTGCTTTGATTTGCCGTAAAAGTCTTGATAATTTAGTTGTTTTTTAATATGTGTCTGATTCATATGCGTTTCTGAAAAGAAAATGCTCTACAATGCAACATGGAAATAGTTCATTTTTCTCCCAAAACGGTTTCCTGCCACGCTGTCAAATGACGCTAACCTTACGAGCATGCGCTACCGGAACGAACACGCACTTTCTTCATGCTGGAGCAATGGAAAATGTACACGCACTTTCTTCATGCTGGAGCAATGGAAAATGTAACTTATACTAGAACAGTCCTGAATTGTATACCGTTGTATGGGGTGCATCTGAGCAGTCCTATTAGACTCTTCACGGCTTACGGGATAGATAAGATGGGACTTAGAAACTATTTTTTTTTTTTTGTGACAAGCAGGAATAACCATTTAGGTGCGCAGACTGTTATCTCGCAAAGGGATAAGGTACACTTGTCGGCTTTTAACAGAAAACAGTAAGGGGGCTTTTTTATGTTAGTGACGAAAATTCAGCGTCCGAAAATTTTGAAATGGAAAAAAATCTATCAATAACAAAAAGCAAAAAAAAGGCCAGCCTCAAGGGATGAAAGCATGACACCTGCGTGTGCGTTTTCGATGAATTGGTCGGTGCAAGCAACACACAGTGAAGGAAGGGGTCGCATACAGTTGCATGCTTTAATTAATCTATCGTTGTAATGTGAACTGTTAACACCTGTTTAACTACCGCTTGCTTAGCAAATAACGGTACTATTGCAGGTCTGAAAAGCATGCGGCAGATTACTACTGTTCTTTTAAGATGCTACTGGTGGTACGAATAACATGTGTCAGACTTTAGACTTCAGTCAAATAATCTGATCATAATTAGTAGTAATCCTGCGGGGAAAAAAAACATGCGCCCCGGGACACAGGATTCTGCGTTCTCGAGAACCCTGCCGGACTAGACTAAGCCAAAGAATCAGGTACTTTTTCATATGGATCTTTGTTGAGGCCCATGTTACGTGCTCGAAAACAATGAATGGGGCTACCAGGGTTATCTTTGGACCTAGGGAGCACCCAAATATATTCAGGGAAAAAGGCAGCATTGGTTGATATTTTAAGAAAACAAGGGAATGGACCTAATTTTGGGGGATCGGAATGCGGAAATTTGGAAAACACTTGGGTCAATAAGACCTTTGTGATCAGTGCACACTCAGATCAACCTGCACATCCGCATGAGCGTGGACAACATAACATTCAAGCAGACTGTACTATATAATGGAAAAATAAAGATATAAATAAATAAAAATATATTTATTAAAGAAATATCTAAATAACTTTATTATATGAATACATAAAAATCAGACAGGTATTTAGTCAAATTACTTCGAGGAATTTCGCATCACTTCGCGAGAAATATTGCCTCTGGGTACAATATTACCATTCCGAGTAACTTTGCATAACACATACTTTCGGCAGACTTGCGAGTGGTATCTGCCGAATATAACGTTTACTCGGTTTGATTCCAAGTGTTTTTGAGAAGTTCGTGAAACGACGATATTCGGAGTAAAGAGGTTTTTTTTTGTTCTTTTACCTGAGCCATACTGTATATTTTCTTTCGTGTAAGGGCTCCAAACAGCTGAAGCATACTCCACTTGTGGCCTAACGAGTATTGTAAGCTGAGTCCGGATTTCTTGGCATTTTGTTTTAATATTTCTTTTTACAAAGCCTATGTTCTATTTGCATGGACTGTAATGTTTTCAATATGAGAGTTCCAACTCAGATCCTTGCTGATGGTTACCCCAAGATACCTGGCAGTCCATCCTCTCTTATTCCTGACTGTGCAAGTAGTACCGGGACTTTGAGGGCTTCTTGGACTGTGAGACACTGATGACTTGGCATTTGCTTGGATTGAATTTCATGTCCCAGAATTCCATGTACAAAACTAATATCAGAAATGGATTCAGCATGAATACATAGATGGCCAAATTTCATAAAGATGTCTTGAAAAATAAAAATTTTAGTAAATTATCCACACTTCAGTTCCGTTGTCGCGCAAAAAACAGAACCTATATTCCAGAAAATAACCTTTTTTTTTTTTCATACATTCAAAATTCTGTAACTTTGGTTCTAATAAAGATATCTTCAAATTTAAATGATTGTGTGCAGATTTTTATGAGTTTCACATGAGCTTTGTTTCAAACACTTGCTACAACCTCTAAAATGTCCGAGAAAGTGCTGGTGACCATGGTGTTTATTGCATTTCTGATTGTTCAGCTAAGGATGAGTTTTAAATTAAAACCAACTTTGGCAGTCCAGCCATGCCCTGACAACACCTAACATGTTTAAAAAAATTGACTGGTTGGTTTAAACATATTTTATTTCATAAACTCATTATACAATTTACATAGAAACATACAATTTTACAGAACAGAGTTTACAAATTGGGATTCGGAAAAAAAGTCAACAGACTTATTCAAATCCGTTTCAACTGGAGTTGCTAGACTCATCAATGATCTGTCTGTTTGTTTGTGTTGAGGTTTTACAGCCCAGTCAACCCAATGGGGTCATGTCGAGTGCAGTCAGTTTACCTAACCACACGTTTACTGGGCAGGCTTAGTTCTCTAAGCTGTTAACCAGTATTGTGCACATTCTTTCGCCAGAATACTGACAACTGCCCTTCTTGAATCAGCGGGAGAGAATGACCATAGAAAATATTTCATGATCAATCTCCACGAAAGAATGTTGCCAACCTCGGCGCAATGATCTGTCACCAGTGCATCTCATACTTCTTCACAACCCACCCCTATCTCTCAAGGAACAGTTTCCTTCATTGTATCTTTTGTCTTTTTGATATATCGTGGTCGTTTTGGTAATTTCAAGTCGTTTAGATCTGTAAGTCTGACAGAAAATACAAAGCTAGAAAAATAGTTTTTCATTTTTTTTTTACTTCGTCTGTTTGTTTTCTATTATTTTAGTACGCCTGCACCTGTGGTGAAAAAGTTGCCAGTGCACTTTTCTCAGTTGTATCTGGAAGAGATGAACTTTAGTCGCCTAACAGAAAAAAACAAAAGCGATCCAGATACGTCGCATCACTAAGCTTATTCGCAAAATAAAAAATACAAAGCCATTTTAAACAAATATCCGAAAATAACTGCCAGAATACAATAAACAGCAACTCTACACTATCTAACACACAATAAACTATTTCAAAATGCTAAATTCGTTCTCTCAGACGAAATTAGGGTGTTTCTCACCTTGAAGTCATTTCTGGCTGCGAGAAAAAGGATGCCCACGCTGAAATCACGTGACCACGTTTTTAAAATTGCGGCATGGTATAACACTCTGACGAAATTATTTTAACGGTTAAAAGAGGCATTTTTCTGATAGCTTATTTGAAAGCTAAATAAATAATAATTGTAATTATAACAACAGTAGTAAATAATAATAATAACAGTAACAATTATGACTGTAATCTACGGGCCAGGGATACTGGACAACAAGGCTCCTAACAAAGAGAGGGTGGACAGGGGGGGGGGGGGGGGGGGGGGCGGGGATACGGGGATAAGGGGGGCGGGGGACGGGGATAAAGATAGCGGGGATCGGGGATAAAGGGGGCGGGGGACGGGGGAAGAGGGGCGGGGGAAGAGGAGGCGGGGGTACGGAAATTTTGGGGGCGGGTGTTATACGAAAATTTGTTGTATTTTACTCTATTTTTATGTACTTGAATGCAATAACTGGGTATCAGAAGTATCTAATAGACGTACTGAAGTAAATTCAGGTATATTAACAATGAATCCGGCGTTGATTTCACTTCACCGACAAGGAGTGTTCCGCTAAGCGTGGTTTACATTGACTTCGTTTACGTCCGATTTCGGTTTATCCACAGGCGCTTGAAGTTTTGTCCATCAAACATACTCAAAATGTCCAAATATAAAAACTATGAAGCAATTTCTTACGAAATGGCTTACAGTCAGTTTTGATTTTACGGACAGAACTTCAAGCTCCTGTGGTTTATCTCTAGTTGATTACTTCCCTTTGATTCCGAAACTTCACAAAATAGCCGTTGTTTCGGTGGCAATCCACACTTTTAGAAATAATTATCCTTCTGTCGCAGACAATCGTTTTATTTGCTCATAGTTGGATATGGCGCTGTTTTCAAAAAAAAAAAAAAAAAAAAAATAACAAAACAAAAATCTTCAAGATCCAACATGAATTTTCTGATAGGTGTTCCAAACACGGAATATACACGTTGCCCGGTGTGTGTCTTACGTCACCGGGCGTCCAGCTGATATTTGCTTACAGTTGGGCAAGGCCTGCTATCCTTGCAGAAGGTAAAGGTAGAGGGGGGATGTTTTTATTTCTTCTGTTTCTTCACTTTCATTCATTCTCCTTTCTCCACTGTCCCTCTCTTTTATCTCCTCTACTGTCTCCTATCTCTCTTCTCCCTTTTTCTGGGAGACGACACAAAATGAACCACAAGTGTTGACGTGTCGTTAAACCCCAACTCAATCAAATCAATCACACGTTGCCCGGTGACAAAACAGGCACCATTCATAGGCTTATGGACCAATAGACATTCCGTGTCCGTGATTGTGAATAGTCTGTATTAATTGCAAAATATATATAGTAACTGCTAATTGGTCCGTGAGTAATGCGCGGTCCGTGAATAGTCCATAATTAGTCCGTAAATGGTGCATCGTACATCGGTCCGCAATCAGATCGTCTGTGAAAAGTCCTTGGTCCGTGAATGGTCAGTTATGGTCCGAAAATTGGTCCGTAAATTGTCCGTAGCAGCAATAACATGGTCAGTTAATTGAAAACTACAAAATAACTAAATGATAAATCATAATTTTAATTGATTGTCTCTTATGACCTGTAATCTAAACACCTCATTTTTTTTTTTTTTTTTTTTTTTTTTTTTTTTTTTTTTTTTTCTTGGATAATTTGACTTATCGTACTGAATGTGTGATATTTTGTCACCTTGGATGAAACCGTTTTTGGCGTTTTGAACATGTGAACATAAAGCCAGAATCCGGCATGCGGCAGATATAAAACAGTGGAATTCCGGTCACTTTAAGCAAAGTGAATAAGTGAATTCAGGAACTGATACAGTCAAATCCACATCTAACCCCCAACACCAAAGGTAAAGACAGACAAATACAATTAAGCAGCCACAAAATGAACAGATGGCAAGCAGAGCTGGCAACTTTTTTCCCAAAATGGTGGCAACTCTGTTACCCAAACTTATAAACTGAATTATCTTCTTAAACATACATAATTGTTAAAAGTAAAACATTAGAAAGTGAAACACTGCATAACATTTAACAAAAAGTACCACAATGAAAGTACCGCCTCGGAATGATCAGTAATGGATTACTCGGGGTGTGTCTGTGTGTGTGTGTGTGGGAGGTCGGGGGGGGGGGGGGGGGGGACTTAAGCTATCTTTTACAGGATCCCAACCCTCGCTCTCAGCTTCCATAGGGGTAAAAATGTAAAAATATATATATTTGTTCTGTCCGTTTGGAGGTCTTCTAACTCGTCCATTTATCATTACGGGCAATGAACAAATCACAGATAATGTCTATAATGAAGCACAACTGATAATAAACTGTTATGTTTTGATTCTCAAATCTTTTGATAAGATGATCAATGTTATGCCACTAGGATCAATTCCATTGAGGATGCTGACCATATTTGCATTGGTGTAAAACCACAGTCATTTGTATTCGTTTTTACAGAGCATTTAAAGTGTCTAACAAAGATTTTCGGCATAGGGCTAAACATCTTGTTTGCAATTGCCATTTCAGCGGCACTTTAAATGTTAGTACCGCCTGCAGTGTCATACAAGTTGACAACATCATCGTCGCAGTTGAATTTCGAGAAACAAATCCAGTGCAGACCTACATCATTAGAATGGGTATCAAAAATCTGTACTATTGGATTACTTCAACGTACATGTAAATATCTATGCCAATGTAAAGTCACGTTATCCATAAGGTCACGTTATTCCGATTTTGATATTACTTCTAGTTTTTCATATATCATAAGTGGCGTTCGTAATTTAAATGACGGTCCGTACTTTGTCAAGTCCGTCAATAATAGGGTCCGTGGTTTGTCAAGTCCGTGAATTGTAGGTCCGTATCCGTGAATAATTTGTCCGTATTTTGTCATGCAGTCCGTGTATTGTCAATAGGTCGGTAAGCCCATGAGTCCGTGTCCGTAAGTGGTCCGTGTTTTGTCAACCACCACACATGTTCGACATTTAACTCTCAACTTTTGAGAAAACCACGAAAAAGATTATTGTTCTCACGGACCCCTAAGTGTTGGATCATGCTTATCAAAAAATATGAAAAGAAGATGCAGATTTACATGGTATTCTTGAGTTTTGATTTCAGTAATTAATACGACTGTTTTTGTGCCAATGTGGATCAGTTAATGTTCCACCACATTTTGTTCTTGACCAGTTTAGGACCGGATCAAGGCCCACCACCTTGTGATACCTGTTTTTCATGGCTCATATGCAGGCCCTTACGCAGACTTTTGAAATGGAGGATGCAAATCTTTAGCTATTCTGTAAAGGGGGTGCAAATGCTAAAGAAATCCGATTTTGGGGCAAAAATTAGGTGTGTAGTTTGGGGTCAAAATCTGCATGAATGTATATTGCATAGTCATGTTTGAATTTAATTATAGCGTTGGGGATATTAGAAATTCTGATTTAGGGGAAGGAATAATTTGCTCGGGGTAGGGAAGTGGGGGTAAGGGGGGGAGGGAAGTGGGGGAAAGGGGGAGGGAAGTGAGGAAAAGGGGGAGGGAAGTGGGGGTAAGGGGGGAGGGAAGTAGGGAATGCCTACCCCCCCCCCCCCTGTCCACTCCCTCAACAAACGGCCCCTATCCAACTCGGCCCCCAAAACTCGGCCCTTTACCAAGTCGGCCGCTAATATTTATAAATGATTATTAATGATGTTTTAACAAGAGCATATTATCAGTCTGCATATTTTGTATATGTAAATCATGTGTCATCTAATATCTCCAGTGTTATAATGTTATTTTAAGTTAAAGTTTATATGAGTTATTGAGTGTCATCGAAGACTCTTAATCGAATGCACCGAAGTACAAGCTGATCTGAGCTGCATTGTCATGAAACGTGTGCATTTCTTTTTCTTTTTTTTTTCTTTTTTTTTTTTTTTTGCATATGTTTTTGCCATAAAACGAGTGCATTATTTGTTCTTTCACAGCCTTGCATTGCCATGAAACATATGCATTATTTGAGCCAGCACATGGGATAATGGTGCTTATAGCATATGCGAACAGCAAAGGCTCAGGCGCGCCTGCGCATCCGCGCAGTCTCACCAGAGCCTTTGCACATATATAGTAAAGAACTTGACGAAGGCTTAGACATCTAGTAACTCCACTAAATGGCTGAGCATGCGCATTTGAAGAATGACTTTAAGGAGGACGAAAAGTACCATTATCTTGTGTCACAGCTCATTTGTTCTTTTCTTACATGTGCTGCAATGTTGGAATAAAGTCATGTTTATTATATTGTTGCTTACTTTTGTAATAAATCCATTATTCAATACACGGTTTGTTTTTCATTTTATACCATTATGGTAAACACAAAACCAACATAAAATAGATGTGTTTATCCGGAAATCTGAACGATCTCTCTGCTTAATGAATAATATGTTATACTAACCCACAGCCTCTGCCAATCTACATATCATTTCTTTACAAGTCTATGATATGAACACCTCTGTAAGTCCCACTTTATATTGGGAAAAGTGAGATTTACCGTGGTAAACGACTTTCTTATTTCTGTTCAAAACATATATTATGGGCACTTGTTAGAATAATCTTCATCAAATTTTTCATCTGAAAATCGCCATTTTACAGCCTCAAGAAATAGCATTGCAGTTAACAAGCGTGTTATCGTAATGTACAGCAAGCTTTCTTTGCGAATGAAACATGACGACAAATATGTTCATTGTTGTTAATGTACTGGGTAAACGCACTTAGTAAAATTCAAAATTACCGTAGATCACTGTATTAGACCGATACGCAGACCTATCTGCTATCTAAATGAGCCATCCATTCCAGCTCCGCCCCACTATAGTCTCAGTCAATGAACGGATTGGAGGGCACTATCTCATCTATAAAAATAATATGCCTATTACATAAATTGTTGATCTAAAAAATGAAGTTTCCTAATAATATAATTTACAGTTGATTACAGACATTTTGGACTATGACCATGGCATGTTTTGGGGACAAGGTCGAATGAAAAATAGACAAAATATTTTGTGTTAACTATCCACCAAATGAAAAAACATTTTTTTGGGGCCGAGTTGGTTGGGGGCCGAGTTTGTAGGGGCCGAGTTGGTTAGGGGCCGAGTTGGTCAGGGGCCGAGTTTGCTAGGTGCCGAGTTTGTTAGGGGCCGAGTTTGTTAGGGGCCGAGTTGGTCAGGGGCCGAGTTTGCTAGGTGCCGAGTTTGTTAGGGGCCGAGATATCCCGGATTCATGGGCCAGTATATGGTCGGGTATGAAACCACAGACCGAAACCCCCAAAAATCGAAAATTCAGTCATTTAATTCACGTGGGAGTGAATAGAAAATCTTTGCAAAAACGAGAAAATCTAGATATTTATATACATTGGTGGAGTCTATAAAATCATAAACTAATCTACGGTATAAATGACTACGATTACCATGATAATTTCCATCCACAGAAACTGAGTTGACGTGTTCCCATTTCACCTACTCAGAAATTTGACCTATTACCATTTGGCCTTATGTGGAAAAAAAAAAACACACACACACAACTTAGAATGATTGTCCAATATTGGTTTAATATGGTCCATCAGGTGTTCATTACCTGGTCGAAATGGGAATACATCCCAGTTCGACTAGGTATTCATCCCATTTGGTCCGATAATTACTTGGACTAATCCAAGGTCCAATGGTCCAAGTGATTTAGTCCAAGGAATACACTTACCCGTATTCTACGTCGCAGGAAGGCAGCAGGATTAAATCGTAATGTACATCAAGCTTTCTTTGCGAATGAAACATGACGACAAATATGTTCATTGTTGTTAATGTACTGGGTAAACGCACTTATTAAAATTCAACATTACCGTAGATCACTGTATTAGACATATGCGCAGGATTAAATCTAAAAGTACTGAAAGAGCTAAGAAAGGAACTTACCCCCATATTGAAAATCCTATTTCAGATATTCCTTCAGAATGGTACTGTTCCCAGTGACTGGACATCTGCTAATGTAAACCATTCTTCAGAAAGGTGACAAATCCTGCTGCCGACTGTCGAATATCTACCCTTTCACTGTATCTTGTGTAAGGTGATGGAACACATCATAGCCTCAAACCTAGTAAAACATCTCGATGCAAATGACCTGATCAACGGAATCACAGCAAGGTTTCAGAGGAAACCGTTTATGTGAGACGCAGGTGGCCTCCCTCGTTGCGGATCTTGCGCAAATGTCCAGCCACGATAAACAGACGTTTTTACTGACCATTCCAAGGCGGTGCTTCTACTATGGTTTATTATTTCTGTCATTGTATGTCTTTGCATGTATGTCCGGGAAAGAAACTGTCCTTTTGGCTTACTGCTGGTGGTGTTTTGATTGTTGTATTAAGTGCGTCCTTCTTTCCCTTTGTTGTCTTGGACGGAAGGTGTTAGGTAATTGTACCGATTCCTGATCATTGCCTTCCTTTCTATTTGAGTAAACCATTCAAAATTTATACTGAAATTACACGTGTACGAGGCCCTACCCGGCGTGTGATTCAAGCATTCCTGAGCAACCGTCAGCAGTCGTTATTGAGGGGGATTCAGACTGTCCCAGTGACATCAGGTGTACCTTAGGGGTGTGTCCTGTGTCCGATTCTGTTCCCGACCTTTCTCAGGACATAGTCTCACAGGTGGGTTTTTTGCTGACGACACTGCAATTAATCCGACCGTTGAATCTCAGCATGACAGTGACTGCTTACAAAAAGGCTTAGACCGACTTCAGACATGGGAATTAAATTGGAAGATGGAATTTAACCCCTCCAAGTGCTAAGTTGTACGGGTGGCTTTTTCCAGGATCCCTTCAATACTCAGTTAATTGTAATCCATGGCCAGGTCCTGGAGGCAGTCGCCAGTGCAAGGTACAAATGTACTTAGTAGGGGGAAATTTCCAGTAATCTCAGCTGGAAAACCCATGTGGGCCGAGTAGGTCCCTGGGCTTTATAAAGTCCGGGGATTGGCCTACCAGACCCCTGTACATCCCCAGCTGGATTACTTTTCAGCTATTTGGGCCCCCACACAACAAAGAACGCCCACAAGGTTGAAATGGTTCAAAGACGTGCAGCCTGGTGGACCATAAATGATTACGTCAGGACAACAAGTGTCTCTTCATTGTTGCACGGGTTGGACTGATAGATACTTGAAGAGAGACGAACTCAGGTCCGTCTCTGTCTTTTCTATAAACTAGGACACGAGCTCGTGGCCGTTCCCCTCCCCGATTAAAATTCAGCTCTGCACTCATAGTATATCCAAATACCTCCACAGTGTGTCATTTCCTCAGCTGAAATCATACTTGCAAGGATTCCTATAAGTATTCCTTAATCCAATGGCTATTGTCCAGTGGAATGCCCTTCCAGAAAAAGCTGTAACCTCTCCAAGTCTTGATTAATTCAAACGGCAGAAATGGAAAAAGTGCAGCTCCCCAAGCCCTAGATACTTATGCTTGTTTTTAATCTGATTTTATCGGTCTTAGCCCTGTCCCTATACCCTTGTTTTAAAAGCTTGATCTGTCCAAGTTATCTGTTTTTATTTCTCAGCCTTCTTTTCGGTCTAGATTTTTAACCTGTCGTCTTGACATTGACTCACTGTCGTGCTTTTACCTTTTTCTCTTCACAACACGACGCACAGACCTTGCCAAAAGTGCTCGCGAGGGCGTAGGCAATACATAGACTTTCAATATTCTCAGTGGCTAGAGGTTCGGTACCGGTCATTTAGCCAGCAAGTCTAGAGGACCGGTACCGGGTCTCTGGTCATACCTACTAGGTCAGGCTAGAGGTCCGGTAATAAATTATTTATTTGTTATTTTCTACCATTTCCTATCACAAACAAAGGTGAACCAGCTATAAATCACGAAATATGATTTTCCACCGTCAGTTTAGCTGTCATTCTTGAAAGGTGAAATCACATATTCACAGAATTTGCTGATGTTTTAATCAGATAGTTAAGTTTGTAACACTGATCAAACTTGTTTTGTCCATTATCACTTTTAATGAGGTATATACCCCATAAAGCGCCAAGCAAATTTGCAGAAGATGACGTACGGTCTTAATTTTGCTATTATAATTTTTTTTTCAGTGAAAATAAGACTTGGTATTCCATGTGAATCAGCTAGACAGACTTCACACAAAATATCAACTCTTATTTACTCTGATAAAATACATACGAAAATCAGAATAATCGTCTGCTATAGTTGTGGTTGGCGCTTTAAAGGTCAATTAGTATTTTGGGGTGGTTTACCGCCACCAGATTTACTTTACCACATTTCAATGAAAAGACCTACCTTATAACTACCTAAAATCGCTCCCCCCCCCCCACCCCCACCCCCCCAATAGTTCCCTGCTAACGCTGATAACGCTAAAATCTGTATTTAAACATGTTAGCTTTATACACTCCGGTGCTTATAAAAAGTGGATAAATGAACAATGCAAAGAAAACGTCTAACGTTTGAAGAAACAAGGTTTTGATTCTATTGAGTACATTATCGGCGGACGAATATGAATACTCCATACTCCAGTACTCCAGTAAAGCACACCAAATCTACAGCATTGCCAGAGATGATTTTATAAATTTGCAATAGAGGAGACCCTCCCCTCCACCCCGACCCCCACCCCCGCACACACACATACAACGAGACAAAGAGCGGGGTGGGTGGAGAGGATCAAAATCTACAAGATGTGAGCGAGGCTCGGGGCGAGGCATTTATAATCACATCTTAAATATTCTGCGTGCCTTCTTTACTTTCTACTTATCCACGGTGGGTAGCCATAACGGCTCCTGAGTGATCAAATCGCTCATAACGTCTTCTGCAGGATCAAGTACCGGCTCCTGGGTGGATTTTGTGTTTACACATACACACAGTGACCTCATTTCACCCTAAAAAGCAACGCGCCTTGAACTGGAAGGTAAACATTTGAATTCTTACGGGACTTTAAAGGAGTTATGATACTTTATAGTCCCGTAAGAGTTCAAATGTTTTACCTTCCAGTTTCTCTAAATAAGGAGTTATAGTACTTATTATCAGTATGTAAAGAAGTCTTTGCGGGAGATGATGCACAATTGTCAGGTATCCCGATGCGAAACGATCAGTCGCACATAAAAAGTGAAATTTATTTACGCCTTTTTGTGGTTGTTTTTGTAAAATGTGTATGCATTTGAAGAACATCGGTTTTCTTCCAGTTTTATGGGGTTCTTAGTGGGGTTATATATAACTATTCACCCCCCGCCGCCCCCCCCCCCCCCCCCCCACACACACACACACTTTTTTTTTATTATTATTATTCAAAGTCACACTTTTGCAGCAGAGAACTGTGCTATTGGTAACATAGTGAAATAAAAAATGGGAAGTATTGTGTAGAATGAATATAGCAATGTGGGTTTTGCTCATTTAAAAGAGAAATGAGCAGTTTTCCTGTAGGAGCCCCTATTTGACCATTCGACCTGAAATGAGCTTGTTGCTGTCAATATTCGTACACGTTTGAATTTTTTTCATTTCGTTTTTTTCGTCGTAATACGAAGAAGAAATAAAAGATATTTTTTTGTTTACGATTGGAAATATGCATTCTCAAATCGAACGGATTCTAAGCTGGTTTAATAATACAGTTTAATTTGATATTCAAGCATGGAAAGATTTGGGCCGAAAGAAAACGTTATGAGTGGAGAAAAGAACGAAACACTGCTACATAGATGATTTCGGATATAGTATGTGTATGGTATGAAACCCACACACCGGAACCCCGTGACCGAGACCCGGCACCGTGACCAAAATTTCTATCCTGGATTGCAAGACTAACATATTTTAACTTTGTTCATTTTGGGTTAATATTATAAGGTATTAAATATATATTATCCAACAAAAAGGAAATTTAGATCGGACCTGTAGTTATTTTTTAAACTCAGATTTATCGTTTCAATGGGGTATGAAACCCACAGACCATCCATTCTCCGGTATTTTTTTTTTTAAGTTTTTTCTATAATCTTCGATAAACAATTTCTTTGTTACACAGGTCTTTCAAATACAGAAATAAATTATATATGGCTAGCTGAAGCTATAACAGAAACGTTAAAGGGTTGAATTTTACGATTTTCATATATTCATTATGTTTCTAAAAATAGATCAGGTAGAAAATTTGATAATAACCACAATGTCCCTAATCTACAGAAATGTACCGAATGGTAAGCACCCATACAGTCAATGCCTACAAATGCATGATAGGCTAATTGTGTTTTATAATATACAGAAATATAATGTTAAAAAATACGAACTAGGCTGAATAATAATAATAATAATAATAATTGCCGTTTTGCAACGTTGTAAAAAAAAAACGTAATCACCCTAGCCCTCGATACGTGATAGCGAGACTTGGGGATAACTTTTGAACATTTGAAAAAAAAAAAACGTAGCTAGGTCACGTATGTAGCTCAATCTAGCCGTATATAGTCATATGTAAAACGTTTTCACTACGTTTTACTACGTATATTGCAGTTCTGCTGCGTTTAAGAACGTAGTAAATCCTAGCCCTAAATACATGACAGTGTGACTGTGGCTTAACGAAAAGAAAGTGTGATCATTGTCAGCCAATGAAAGTGTTGAAGTGCAGTAGACGGGGACTGATACTACAGCCCGCGAATGTATACACATCGTATACGAGTATGATACGCATCGGTTACGCGCGTTTTTTCGGGGCGTTCCGGAGTTCAGTATCTGTAGGTTTGGTTCTTTAGGTGTATAGGTGGGTGTTGTTGCAGTTGGTGATGGGTCCTGTAACACCTGTTTATCAAATCATCTCTTCTTTGGAACATACAGCATTAAGTTACTAAGTTACTTTTTCTTTTGCGATTTCTACAGCTAAAGAGAGTATTGAAATGGGAATGACTAAATGTATATACCGCATGGCACCACACTTAACCTTGGATGATCGAGTTGCATAATGTCCATTTCCCACTTCCGATGATCTCGTACTATACGCTCGTATGACCTTTAACCTAGAATGCAAAATGATTTATTCACATGGCATTGTTGTCTTTTGGCACACTAAATTTTATCTGCTACTCCTCCTTTCCCCGAATGGGTTTATAGTATCATATTTGTTGTTTATCCTCAGTTAAACTTACTCGGCCATCTTCTTTTAATTATCATTATTGGTGTGGTTGGGTGGTGCGAAGGTGTCGTATATCTTACGTCACCGGGGTGTCCAACCGATATTGGCTTACCGTTGGGCAAGACCTGCCATCCTTGTAGCAGGTAAGGGTAGAGGGAGAATGTTTTTATTTCTTCTGTTTCTTTACTTTTATTCCTGTTCCTCTTTCCTCCCTGTCCCTCTCATTCATCTCTTCTACTACCTCCTCTATCTCTTTTCTCCCTTTCTCTGGGAGACGACACAAAATGACCCACAAGGGTTCACCCATCAGGTGGCTATAATTATCGTATTTACCCTAAGTATTTGGACATCTTTAGTCCGTATATATATATATATATATATATATATATATATATATATATATATATATATATATATATATATCTTTAAAATATATATCTTTTTGTTTCATATATATATACATATTATATGTCAGTGGACATATTGAAGATTGTGCAAGAAATCAGTTAGTGAAATTTAGAATACTACCACTTTACAAAATGCAGACTGATAGCGCTTCGGCAAGGAAACTAAAAGAAAACCATTTTATTGGTCTTTTTAAACTAAAATTAAGCAGACAAATTTAGGTTTTATGCATCTGTCAAGCTTGTTCACAGAATAGAATTAAAGAATAGAATAGAATTTTATTTGCTGCACAACTATACCCTATACGGGTTAAAGGCAAGCAAATACAAACATGACATAATACATTATACAATGATATGAAAGTAATTTTATCATCATTTGATTGAAAAAAGAGAGAGAGAGAGAGAAAAATGTACACACACACACACACACACACACACACACACACACACACACACATATATATATATATATATATATATATATATATATATATATATATATATATATATATATATATATATATATATATATATATGTTGAGAGTTAATCATTAACAGTGCAAATAATTTGTTTACCTGAGGCCTTTCGGCTTTCGCCTTCTTCAGAGGTTTTCTATTTTAAAAAAAAGGACATAAAAATGTAAAATTTACGAATAAAAGATTGTGCCCTTTTCGGGCCCATGTTATCTAGCCCGCTGCGACTTAATAACTGATCGTGTTTAGATATATGTGAAATGTAAACAATACGCGTAAACACAACGTGCAAAAAGTAGAAAGTTTATCTTCAAAACGTATAAAGCTTATCTTTACTATCAACACCACTGTGTCCATATACGCAATGTATACGATGCACATAAACCCTACACCAAAAGGGATATACACCAAACTGAGTGTTTTACACCAATACATAAGGCAAATGTGCCCAACTTGCGTAAAATCATATGAACAAAACGTACCACATAAACTGTCGCATGCCCTGACTTAGGAACGATGATTCCCTCTACTGGTCGCCCTTGTTGATCCCATATGGCCGTAGAGTGTTCAGACGTCGGATCCAATAGCTCTCTCTTGCTTTCCTGGTTCGATCTGTCCACTCCGGGTTATGGTCTAAACAACAAAGGGTGGCGTGGTTGAGGAAATCATGCTCCGGTGAACAGAAATGTTCTGCGACAGGAGACCTCTCGAACCGCTTGTGTTTCCAATCATCTCGGTGGCCGTTCATCCGTTGGTTCACATGATCACCGGTTTCACCAACATATTGCTTTCCACACTTGGTGCATGTAATAAGGTAGACAACATTGGCTGTCTTACAACTGGTGTTGCACCTAAGCTTGATTATTGCCCCAGACGCTAACTTCGCGATCTGCGTGGAGGTTATCATTTTGCAGGTTTTGCATCTTGCTTTGCCGTACGGTCGTGTCTCCCCAAGTGGTTCATCATCACGCATGTCTGGTTTGAGCTTGGCACGTACAAGAAGATCCCACAGACTCTTGGGTCTTCTGTAGGCCATGGTCGGTCTTTCTGTAAAGATCTCGCTCAAAGTGCTGGAGGACTCAATGATGGGCCAGTGTTTGTTAATTATTTCCCTCACTTTTGGCAAGTCTGGGTGATATGTCAACACGAAGGGGAGAACGTTTGACTCGGATTTAAGCCTGTAAGAAAGTAAGTCTTCTCTCTTTTGTTGCCGTGCTCTCTCAATGGCAAGTGAAATTTCCTGTTTCTGATAACCCCGTTTGCAGAGGTGGTCAGTCAGTTCTCTTGCTCTTGATTCAAAGGTGTCCGAATCAGAGCAGATACGTCTGAGGCGAAGTGCAAGGCTGTAAGGAATATTTTTGCAGCAGTGTTTCGGGTGGCAACATGTGGGTAGGAGATACTGGTGTGTATCTGTCGGTTTTGTATACAGATCAACAGATATTGTATCGCCCACAAGACTTGATTTAGTGTCAAGAAATACGTGCTGCTCAGTTGAAATTTCAGCCGTGAACTTTATGCTCGGGTGGAAGTTGTTGGCCTCATCGAGGAAAGCTGTCAAAGCCTCGCGGCCGTGCGACCACTTCATGTCAATATCGTCAATGAACCTTAGCCATGAAAATGGTCTCAGGGCCACCGACTTCAACAGCTGTCCCTCGAGACGACCCATGAAAATGTTGGCGTATGCAGGTGCGATTTTGGTACCCATAGCAGTGCCTTGGACCTGGAAATAATGTTTCCCGTTGAACTCAAAGTTATTGCATTTGAGTATGAGGGTCAGAAGTTTGACCAGAGTCTGTGTAGGTGGGTCCTTGACTTTTCTTTCCTCCCAAACTTCCTCGCATGCCTGGATACCATCTTGATGGGGAATATTGGTATAGAGGGAAGTGACATCCATGGAAACAAGGAGGGTGTCGGGTGGAAATGGGGCCTGGGCATCTTGCTTCCTCAGGAAATCTGTTGTGTCCTTTAAGTAGGACGGCAGATTTTGAACATGAGGTTGAAGGTGCAAATCAACAAACTCTGATATCTTTTCCGTGGGATGGCCATTGGCAGAAACTATGGGGCGACCCGGGTTGCCGGCTTTGTGTATTTTGGGGAGGAGATAGAATCTGCCTGCTTTAGGCTGGTCAATAAGCAGGTAATTTCTGTTCTTCTCGCTTATATGACCTTCATCGTGCATTTCATTGATCGCTTCAGACACGTCTTTGGCGAATTCGGGTGTGGGGTCATGATTTAGAAGTTTATAGTAGGTGGAGTCTCCTAGATGTCTCTCAGCCTCTGAGATGTAATGATCTCTATCCATGACAACAACCGCAGAACCCTTGTCAGCAGGTTTTATGATGATCTCTTGTCTATTTTGAAGATCATAGATTCTATCTCCTCCCCAAAATACACAAAGCCGGCAACCCGGGTCGCCCCATAGTTTCTGCCAATGGCCATCCCACGGAAAAGATATCAGAGTTTGTTGATTTGCATCTTCAACCTCATGTTCAAAATCTGCCGTCCTACTTAAAGGACACAACAGATTTCCTGAGGAAGCAAGATGCCCAGGCCCCATTTCCACCCGACACCCTCCTTGTTTCCATGGATGTCACTTCCCTCTATACCAAGATTCCCCATCAAGATGGTATCCAGGCATGCGAGGAAGTTTGGGAGGAAAGAAAAGTCAAGGACCCACCTACACAGACTCTGGTCAAACTTCTGACCCTCATACTCAAATGCAATAACTTTGAGTTCAACGGGAAACATTATCTCCAGGTCCAAGGCACTGCTATGGGTACCAAAATCGCACCTGCATACGCCAACATTTTCATGGGTCGTCTCGAGGGACAGCTGTTGAAGTCGGTGGCCCTGAGACCATTTTCATGGCTAAGGTTCATTGACGATATTGACATGAAGTGGTCGCACGGCCGCAAGGCTTTGACAGCTTTCCTCGACGAGGCCAACAACTTCCACCCGAGCATAAAGTTCACGGCTGAAATTTCAACTGAGCAGCACGTATTTCTTGACACTAAATCAAGTCTTGTGGGCGATACAATATCTGTTGATCTGTATACAAAACCGACAGATACACACCAGTATCTCCTACCCACAAGTTGCCACCCGAAACACTGCTGCAAAAATATTTCTTACAGCCTTGCACTTCGCCTCAGACGTATCTGCTCTGATTCGGACACCTTTGAATCAAGAGCAAGAGAACTGACTGACCACCTCTGCAAACGGGGTTATCAGAAACAGGAAATTTCACTTGCCATTGAGGGAGCACGGCAACAAAAGAGAGAAGACTTACTTTCTTACAGGCTTAAATCCGAGTCAAACGTTCTCCCCTTCGTGTTGACATATCACCCAGACTTGCCAAAAGTGAGGGAAATAATTAACAAACACTGGCCCATCATTGAGTCCTCCAGCACTTTGAGCGAGATCTTTACAGAAAGACCGACCATGGTCTACAGAAGACCCAAAAGTCTGCGGGATCTTCTTGTACGTGCCAAGCTCAAACCAGACATGCGTGATGATGAACCACTTGGGGAGACACGACCGTGCGGCAAAGCAAGATGCAAAACCTGCAAAATGATAACCTCCACGCAGATCGCGAAGTTAGCGTCTGGGGCAATAATCAGGCTTAGGTGCAACACCAGTTGTAAGACAACCAATGTTGTCTACCTTATTACATGCACCAAGTGTGGAAAGCAATATGTTGGTGAAACCGGTGATCATGTGAACCAACGGATGAACGGCCACCGAGATGATTGGAAACACAAGCGGTTCGAGAGGTCTCCTGTCGCAGAACATTTCTGTTCACCGGAGCATGATTTCCTCAACCACGCCACCCTTTGTTGCTTAGACCATAACCCGGAGTGGATCGAACCAGGAAAGCAAGAGAGAGCTATTGGATCCGACGTCTGAACACTCTACGGCCATATAGGATCAACAAGGGTGACCAGTAGAGGGAATCATCGTTCCTAAGTCAGGGCATGCGACAGTTTATGTGGTACGTTTGTTCATATTATTTTACGCAAGTTGGGCACATTTGCCTTATGTATTGGTGTAAAACACTCAGTTTGGTGTATATCCCTTTTGGTGTAGGGTTTATGTGCATCGTATACATTGCGTATATGGACACAGTGGTGTTGATAGTAAAGATAAGCTTTATACGTTTTGAAGATAAACTTTCTACTTTTTGCACGTTGTGTTTACGCGTATTGTTTACATTTCACATATATCTAAACACGATCAGTTATTAAGTCGCAGCGGGCTAGATAACATGGGTCCGAAAAGGGCACAATCTTTTATTCGTAAATTTTACATTTTTATGTCCTTTTTTTTCAATAGAAAACCTCTGAAGAAGGCGAAAGCCGAAAGGCCTCAGGTAAACAAATTATTTGCACTGTTAATGATTAACTCTCAACACACAGTTATCCTTTCTGGATCCAGTGCTACCAAAAAGATTTTTTGTTAGATGTTATGCTCCTTTTCCCAACTTATATATATATATATATATATATATATATATATATATATATATATATATATATATATATATATATATATATATATATATATATATATATATATCCTTGAGTCATAAGAGTCATGACATGCTATGATATATTACATTCGCTTACAAATAATCCAATGGATTTCAAAACAGTATCGTCTCTAGATGCCATTAGTTTGATGAACTGCTCTTTTTTAGACTCAAATGAATGGTTATTTAGAACAGCCATGTTTTGAAACATTTTATTTCACAGATCTGTATACTTAGAGCAGTCACAAAAGAAATGAATCTCGTCTTCTAAAACATTACAAATATTACACAGTCTGTCTTCCAGCTTTGCCCTGAATATCTTCCCCTTTCAATTTTGAGATTCTGTGCGCTTATTCTAAAGGCAGTTAAAGCTTTCCGCTGTTTTCTATCTGGAAGAATATCCAAATAATTTTCGAATTCAAATTTTCTCTTAAATAATTTATACGTCCTTAACTTAGCCATTCCGACTACAGAATTAAGCGTATTCTTCCAAAATGAAATAAACCTTTCTTTTAACTTGGTTTTTATACTTGCAAGCTCGGACCTAATAATACCGTGTATTTGGGTCCAAGTTGCAAGTAAAGCAGACACATTAAATGTACAATGATTATCCCATACATGTGAAAATCCTAGATCATTTAATACAGTTTTAATAAAACATAACCATAAGCTTTTCAATTCAGGGTTATTACATTGTTCCCAATATGCTGCTGATATAAGTGACTCACTATTTGATTGTATAGTATGTAGCGAAAAATTAATGTAACTGGCTATGATAGAGACTATTAAAGGAAGCTGACCTAGCTCGCTAAGAACTGCAAAATTGGAAGCTTTTGAATGTACTCCTAAAACATATTTGGAAAATCTTGTAAATATCTTATCAAATTTATTATGACCTTTATATGACATTTCAAACATTTCATCGATAGACTTCTTATGATAACACGTTTTATACCCTGCCCAAATCTCTCTATTATAAATGGTTATTGGTTTTATAAGTGAATGAAAAATCCGCAAAACTGCAGAAGGCTTGGTAGTACTGTCAAAAATACTTGGCTTAATAATTATCATTATTACAAATCTTTATTAAATCACATATGTAACCCTTTTCTTAACATGACAATTCCTGTGACGTCACCTCCTGTATATAATAACGTTGTTGCTATAGATGCTGACGACGTTTTTCAATATGTCTTCTGTAGATCTTCATTAATAGTAGTGAAACGCGTTAACGAAGACATTAAATTTGTAGAAAAATCAAGGTAATCTTTTACTTATTACTTTCGGATATATTTTCCTGTATTGTTGGCTTTCGCTTTTAGCATATATATATATATATATATATATATATATATATATATATATATATATATATATATATATATATATATATATATATATATATTGTTTCAGAGAAAACAAGTCTTGACTTGTGAACCGCCTTTAATTAACACGCAGGAGTTTTCACACTTCACTTAATTGATTACTGTCTGGATTAAAACTATAGATAAAAGACGCCCTTAATGAACAGACACCAGTTTTCTCACCTTTATAAATTGATAACCAAGTGTCAAAACAAACATATGTACATCACTAATGATTGCCGCTTTAATGGTTGTCGCTTTTCATTAATATCTGAATAATCAATTAAATCAAGAGTGAATATCTATCTATCTATCTATCTATCTATCTATCTATCTATCCAAATAAACTATTTTTTTTTATTCCATCACTCCATCCATCCGTCTGTCTTTATAAACCCATTTGCTTTAACTATAAACAACCCATTCATCCGCCGGTCTGTCCGTTCATTCCTTCATTCGCCCGTCTTTATAACCCATTCACTATAACACCAAAGAATCCATCGTTTTGTCCATCTATCCATTTGTTCGTCACTCCGTATGTCAGAAAGTCCGTACTTCTTATAAATCCATTTTACTTAAACTCATAACAATTCGTCCTCCCGTCCGTCTATTCCCTACCTCTTGAAATTGGGCCGAAACGACTCACCTTCCCAGGCTGAAACAACCCATCCAAAAAAATTGGCCGAAACGACGCAGGCCGGGTCGGGTATGAAAGCCACGGCCGAGCTGCCGAGCCGAGCCGAAAAAGCCGAGCCTGTTATAGTGTTTTCCTGTATTTGTTCAAACGAGTTCAAGATACTGATTTCTTTTACTCTTATATTACCATATATGTAAAATGCTGTATTCATAATTAAAATTTGTATACTCGTTTGCTTATTTATGACTTTATATCCAATTTTCCATTCAACAGGGGTATGAAAGCCACGGCCGCGAAAGGGATATATTTTGTCCATTTTGTGAATAAATGGCGATATGATATGATCAGAGCAGTTGACAGAGGTTGCAAAAAGGTATTTAAAAATTATTTTGTATCATTATAATATGCAGAAACTGTTTATATATTTCCCATTATTCTTCTTTTTCATCCAAACAACGAGGATCGGCAGGATCTAAATATAGAACAGAGAAAACTAAATGAAAATAACGGAAACGGAAAACAAAAGCATTGAAAGGCTTAAACTTAACAATAACATCTAAAACCAGTATGATGACCAGCATTAATGGGAAAAACTATCAAACTGGTTATAGATGTGGAGTCTTAAATGACTGTTTTGTTAGCTCACCTGAGCCTTTAGGCCCTTTCAGCCATTTCGGTTATTTTCGTTTAGTTTATATCTATTCTATTTTTAGAATCTGCCGATCCTCGTTATTTGGATGAAAAAGACAAATAGTGAGAATATAAACAGTTTCTGCATATCATAATGATTCAAAATAATTTAAAAATATCTTTCTGCAATCTCTGTCAAATGCTCAGATTATAAAATAACACAATTTGTTCACAAACTGGGCAAAACATATCCCTTTTGCGGCCGTGGCTTTCATACCCCTGTTGAATGGAAAATTAGGGGTATTTGGGATTACCGAAATCCAATGTTTACCGGAATCTACCGGAATCCAATATTAATTACCGAAATCCAATTATATTATCAAGTTTATCATGATTTGTGTAAATTTAGACATATATAATGTTAGATAATATGTAAACGGATAATATGGCCAAGTTAGGAAGAATTTTTTGGAATAATAACGATTTCATTAACGTTTTTTTCAATTTCGGAATCTACCGAAATCCAATATAAATTACCGAAATCCAATTATATTACAAGTTTACCATGATTTGTGTAAATGTAGACATATACTCTGTTAAATAATGTATAATTAAACAGTATGGCCAAGTTTGGACGATTTTTTTGGAATAATAATGATTTTATTAACGTTTTTATAATTTTCATAGGTGGAGTTACTTCCCTTCGTAGCTTTGCTCTGTGACGAGTATATAGAAATACGTGGAAACACAGCGAAACATTACTTTAAGCCTGGGCAGATAATGTAAGAGGGCAACCAGAATAAAATATAGCAAGATATGTTTTATACTTGCACTGTTTTTTCCACAATTAAGTAATCAATTCAATGTAATAAAAGCTCTCTCTCTCTCTCTCTCTCTCTCTCTCTCTCTCTCTCTCTCTCTCTCTCAACAGCATAAAGTATATAAAAACACACTGTATATTCAAATATCAACTTATTAAACTAAACAATTTGAAGAATCAACCATATATCTGCCATGCCATACGAAAACGTGTCCTCAGACATATGTGGACAGCGAAGGCCCAGATGGCAGACTGTGCGGATGTACAGCCTGATCAGGGTCTTCACTGTCTGCTAACAGACTCATTGGTACTGCAAAATGTATGAATCGAGATCAAAAGCCCGGATAAGACTGCATGCAGGGCAACTGAAAGATGTCCCAGCGGGCACACAACGTGGATGCGACGTTCCTAAGACGTCGTTTGCCCGTTGGGGTGAATCCGTACATTTTGCGCATGTTCAAGGGCACTTTTTTAGCTTGACGCCCGTGTCATAAATTTAACAATGCCATATGAAATAGAATAATAGTAAACATATTTTAAAGCAGTAAACTCAACTCCAGAAATAAAATAATTAATGCAACTTTTAATGCATAAAAAAGCGAATGTCTATATAGAGAATTCTGAAATTGTTAACTTGATAGATTTTTAAAATATTTAAAATATATGTTAACCAAATTAGAAAATGGCACAAAAGTAAATTGATATCTGCAAACACATTATATAATTATATACAATAGCTGAAATATATTAACTCATTTATAAAAGGACATAAGCAAATACTGTAGTTCCAGATCAAATGCCACGGAGCGCGGCGTCTGATCTAGGACTACACTATTTGAGTTCACCAGTCTTAAATAACTATCTTCCAGACATAGCTATATAACGCACAGAATCTGTAACAACCCTCCCTAACCGGGATCGGCTGAACGCCGCGTAAGGTTATTACTGGTCAATGCTTTATGTGCGCACAAAAAGGTGTAGACCCGGATCAAACCTTTTCAGGGAAAAATAAGAAATATCAAATTATCAGACGCTGTATTCGGTGTCATCTGCTGAATTAGCCCAGAAATTAAAGTGGTAAAGTTTAAATTTGGACAAATCCATTTAAATGAAGTATTTGTGGGAGAGTTTTTACAATCGTTAGCCTACCGATTTGCATGCAGTTAAATGCAAAACAAAACCAATACTATGCTTCATATCTTGACATCTCATGCTTGATATCGTCTCGAGTGGAGACAATTTGCAGGAAAAATCAAAGCTTTATTTATTGGAAAAATATGAAAAATGTTTCGCTGTGTTCCCCATACTTCTATGTACCAGTCACAGAGCTAAGCTACGAAGGGAAGTAACACCACCTATGAAAATTATATAAACGTAAATAAAATCGTTATTATTCCAAAAACTTCTTCCAAATTTGGACATATTATCTGTTTATATATTATTTAACAGTGTATATGTTTACATTTACACAAATCATGGTAAATTTGATAATATAGTTGGATTTCGGTAATTAATATTGGATTTCGGTAGATTCCGAAATTGTAAAAAACGTTAATAAAATCGTTATTATTCCAAAATATTCTTCTAAACTTGGCCATATTGTTTGATTATATGTTATTTAACAGTGATATGTCTAAATTTACACAAATCATGGTAAACTTGACAATATAGTTGGATTTCGGTAATTAATATTGGATTCCGGTAGATTCCGGTAAATATTGGATCTCGGTATTCCCAAATACCGGAAAATTAGATATAAAGTCATAAATAAGCAAACGATTGTACAAATTTTGATTGTGAATACAGCATTTTACATATATGGTAATATAAGATTAAAAGAAATATGTATCTTAAACTGGTTTGAACAAATAAAAGAAAACATTATAGCAGGTTCGGCTTTTTCGGCTCGGCTCGGCTCGGCAGCTCGGCCGTGGCTTTCATACCCGACCCGCAGGCCGAAACGACCCGGATTCCATCGGACGACGAATACTCACGTGACTAACAAAATGGCAGCTCTCATGTACAAAAATTGATCGTCTGATCATTTTTGTATTGTTTTCTATCTGAGCAAATGTTAGGCCGACAATGAACACCAAAAGTATGTAACAAATTAAGCTTATTTTGTATAGTTATACGTACTAAATTATAGCTCAAACCGAATGCATTTGGACACGAAAAACGTATGAGAAAGTTTGCTAAACCACTGAAACAGGCAGCAGCAGCTAAAAGTATTACTTCAAGTTCAAGATATTGAAAGTACACAATGCGGGTAGAGGTCGTGAAGGGGCTTATCCTGGTGACACTTTTTGTGATGACCTTTCTTCTAGGGATCATCCCAGTAATTTTAATGAGGATTTTCAAACGTGGCTCGGAGAACCTTCACAAACAGCTTCTGTACAAGCGTATACTGAGCTTCCTGAGTTGTTTTGCTGCTGGTGTATTTCTTGCTACAGGCGTACTTGATCTACTTCCCTCAGTGAGAAATGACTTGGGAACTGTATTGAAAGGTATGAATATTATAACATCTTTTCCAGTGGCAGAATTTGTGATGATGTTTGGCTTGTTTCTAATTCTTATTGTCGAGCAGATTGTAATTTCAGTCAAGGAAAAACAGATAATGGATGGAAATGCTAGTGCTCCATTGTTGCCACCCTCTACTAAGAAAAATGCTAGGGCTCCTCTACTACCATCGACCAGCAGTTCGGCTAATTCGCATGAAACATATGAAAGAAGACCCTTTTCTCACTCTATAACAAGCGAACATTCCATTACAGGAATTCATGATGAACCATTGGATGGTTCTGGTTGTTACACAGAAGATCATGGTTTTGAACATCATCGACACTATCACCATCACCAACATGAAGATACAGAAATAAACGAAGCAGAGGATCACATACATGTACTACCAGAACATGAACATTCTCGGCTTAGATCAATTCTTCTTATTGTAGCATTGTCTCTGCATTCAGTTTTTGAAGGTCTAGCTGTTGGCCTACAGAAAAAGTCTGAAGATGTCATAGGAATATTTGCTGCTCTGGTTGTACATAAATCAGTTTTAAGCTTCAGTTTAGGAATGAATCTTGTCCAGAGTAAACTCTCTCATGGTGGAGTTATAAGATCAGTGTTACTGTTTTCACTGACAGCTCCAGTTGGTGTTGGAGTTGGTCTTGCTATCATGGGTTTGTGGAACTCAAACATATCAACATTATTGCAAGGGATATTGACAGGGATTGCCTGCGGTACGTTTTTGTATGTGACTTTCTTTGAAGTGCTTCCCGCAGAGTTCAACTGTCCTGATGTGAGACTGCTTAAGGTTCTGTTTTTATTGATTGGTTTTGGAACAGTCACTGGCATATTATTTATTCACCATGACGAAAATCCAACATGTTATATTAGCAACAAGAATAATTGAAAACCACAATTTGAGACTCGGGCATTTGCTGGCAAACTGACTATGGATCATATGGCTCAGAGCTCCAATTAATGTGACAGTACATTAGACACATGTTTATCCATAAGTATTCAAACAGGCCTGAGCAAACAGTGTAGACCCACTGTAGAATGTGGCATCTTATAAGGGTTTGCACTGTTTGCTTTTCTAAATTCTTCCAGCAGTTTTTAGAAGTACCAACAGGTAGTAGAGAGTTCAAGTTTTAGAACAAGTTTGGTAAGAGTTTAAAACGTATCAAAATATTCTTCAAGGTGCGGTAAATGTCCTAAAATTTCATACACCTACATGTAAGTTCTTCTACTTGTTGCTTTCTGACAAAATGGTATATACAAACAGTCCAGAGCCAGATCAGACTGCTTAAGGATTGGTCTGATCTGGCTCTGCACTGTTGCCATTGCACATTAAGCATTTTAAGCCACAAATGCATAAAAAGCAAAATTGGGGCCAAAAGGGCACAAAATAAAGTGTAAGAAATTTTAGGATATTTACCGTAAATACAATATATGTGTTCTGAGATCTCATACAGTCATGCCTGGCTAATTATTATTCTAGGACATATGTTTGCACGGCAAAAGAAACATGAAAATGGCTACAATATACATTAGAGACTGAATGAATTGATAGTCGGTTTGACCTTTACATAAATAGTCATTAGTACATTGTAATGATAAGTTTACATCCACTTTTTGTTACAGGTAATATCTGATTGAACCATTCTTGGTGGCTCAGATGTGCGTCCGACTGGTGATCAGGAGGTTGCGGGTTAGACCCCCACCGGGTCAGCAGCATTCTTTCATGGAGATTGATCATGAAATATTTTCTACGATCATTCTCTTCCTTCTGCTGATTCAAGAAGGGCAGGGGTCATCCTAGAGGGTGATTTGGGAGGAAAAGTCTCCCTAAGCTACATGTAGCTGATTTCTCCCTATCTTGAGCTGAGGGAGAAGTTAAAACATATAGAATGTATAGGGAAATCCAAAATTTGGACCAAACTTCTTCCTGAAATCCTGAAATTGTCGCAAAACTTCTCCCTCTCTGAGAGCTCTAGGATGACACCTGAAGGGCAGAACTTTGTCAGCTAGTTTCTGGCAAAAGAATGTACACAATACTGGTTAACTGCTTAGAGGACTAAGCCTGCCCAATAAAGTGTGGTTATGTAAATTGACCGGGCTCGACATGATCCCATTGGGTTTGGGCCATAAAACCTCAACACAAGCAAAAAAAACATACATACAAAGTATTATAGTCAAAAGGTCAAACTGATGCGCCAGTGTGGTTGGTCTGCATCTAAATAAATAAATTTATATTTAAAATATTCAAAATAGGCACATTAGCTTCAGGTCCCACTATTTTACTGTTTCTTTCTTTCTTTTTTTTTTTTTTTTTTTTAAATTTTATTGCTGTTAAATTGTTTTTTCCTTGTTTCAGTATGGTATGAATTCACTTTAAATTATTAACGCTTATTTCTGTTTAATTATTCACTTTTAATCATGAATGCTTATTGCTGTTTTGCTAATCATCTAAATACAAAATTATTACTAATATTTTTTTTGTGTGTGTGTGCTCAAGTCTCATCATCTGAAGTTATGGTTTTTGGAAGTCTTATGTGGTACCTGACTTCTAGACTTCCTATAGTGGCATCCTGACTGACACATAGCTCTTGATAAGGTGCTTTTTTCAACCAAAAAGTAGCTACATGTATATTTTTCTTATTTCTTGACAAAAACATATGTTGTGGGTACTCATTAGAAGCGCCTCACCGAGGCGCTTCTAATTAGTACCCACAACATGTTTTCGTTGAGAAATAAAACTATTTGCCTGATACCCTCTCTTATCTAGACCTATGCTGACATATCAGGGTCATACCAATGATGAGCTACATAGCTCCAGATGTAGTGGGTACTCATTAGATGTTCCTTGCCAACAAGCTTCTAATAAGTGCCCACAGCATATGTTTTCATGGAGAAATAAGTAAATTTCTATCAGGATACAGTGTATCTGCTCTTTTCAGGAGCTATGTGGGGTATCACACTGTACTGTGTAGTGCTTTTGTTAAAAACAAGGTTGGCAATTCATGCAACTCTTCTGCCTATCGTCAGATTTACATGAACCACCAAGCCTTATTTTCTCTTATAAAATAAAGGCAACAGCTATAGACAGCTGGTTGTCACTAGCCATTTAGTTAAAACATATACATGTGTACGTACAGATACAATACATATCAACATGAACATATTTCAACTGGGATTCAGAAAAAAGTCAAGGACTTACATTGTATATGAATCTGTCTCCCATAACCTGTTGTCACTAGCCATTTTGGACTATTGACAATTGGCAGAGCTAAACTATAGTATAATTGTAGCAGATATTGATATAAAGTTTTGTTATGATATTTATGTATTAAATGTTGAAAGCATTAAAATAAATGTATGGATCATGTTTTGAAATCAAGGTTCATAATAATAAAGGTGTAATATTGCTGCTGAAGACTGGTTATTAGTAATTACATTATTTATTTGTACATGTACATATTTATGCCCCCAGCATACTTAGGGTTATATAGTTTCATCTACCCATTCATCCAGTCCGTTTGTATGTATGCTGATCCTTCTGTAAGTGAACAACTATGTCAAAGTTTTGCAATTTCCAAACCGTACGATGGCAGGGATCATTTTCTGGCGCGATTTCGCGATATTCTCGCATTTTTTTGCAAGAAATCGCATCAAAATTCCCGGAGTGAGAAAAAAAATCGCACGCTGAATTTTTCTCATTTCGCGCCGTTAAGTTCCTATTTTGCACATGCGGCTCATTTCGAGACTATCGGACTGTTCTGTTTGACCGGTTTCTGACTTATTGTGGCGCCAAAATTCATTACGCATACGACCGCAGGTAACCATTCATTAATCTGTATAACTGAAAAGCTTTATCGTAAAATTTCATTCTCGGTCTCTGGTTTAAGTAAGCGCTTTTTTGATCGCTACCTCGAGTCAGCCAAAAAAAATGTCCGCCGACTCGGAAAAAGAAAGAAAGAAAATTATCCGCCCCGAAGCCGTCCAGTCGGGATGGCAACATGTTAAAGTATCATGTTCGAGCACAACCCAGCTCGACTGAAGCGGCCACGCTCTCCTCCCCTGATTCGGATGACGATCAAACACGACCGAACTGCCTGATGAATACCCTTATTCAGCTGTTTGCATTTTGTTACGAGCCAGGCTAACGAGAAAGAAATGAAAGGGAAACCAGCATCAAGCTTTAAAAGTATTTACAGTATGTGTTGATAACAAAAAATAAGAAAATGTGCAAGACAGAACAAATTCTGTCCAGTCTCAAGGACACATAATTGAAATTCCATGAGTCCTATGATAAAATCATGAGTCTGTAATATATTTTAGAGCAGATATCTACTGTTTTTGTGAGCTCAGGGATCAACTATTTTGTGAGCTCAGGGACTCACTTATATAAAAATTTGTGAGTCCCAGAGAAAAATTATGAGTATATGAATCGGAACTCGCTGGTAAAAAATCATTGGCTAATGTCACAAAATCCCTGCGAAATATTCCAGAAGAATTTCTGAAACAAATCCTTTAAATTGCAGTTTCTGATCCCACAATTTAAAGTCCCTGAATTCAGGGTTTAATTCCAGAATTAATGAAACATTGAAGTAATCCAGTAAAGAATGAAAGTGCACAAAGATGCTCATATGAAAATCTTCTCTCCTTATATAATATCAAAGCACAATCTAAAAAAAATTACAGTACTAAAGGCATCACTTATTATCCAGCATTTATCAAGAAAAAATTTAAATGTTCTGTGACATGCCAAAAATAGCTTAATCTAGAATATTCCATCTGGAAATTCCAAAAAGAATATAAACAACTTATTATTGTAAACATGATTTTCCAGAAACTTCAAATTTATATATAAACACTTGCAGTAAATATGAAAATAATGATACTTAAAATAATCAAACACCCTATATATAACAATTTTATTAACCTGATTTAGAGTACATTACAAAATAAGGAATAATAATACTAATTACTTATACATACAATTCTGATACAAAATCTGACCTTTACAAGAAAAAAAAAATAAAAAAATCTCACTCAGTTTGTCTGAGCGAGCAAAAAATAAATCTCACTGAATTTGAAAATCTCTCACTGTTTTTGTTCAAGTGGGATTTTTTCTCTCACAAAAATCCGGTGCTAGAATAATCCCTGCGATGGATTCGGTTTATATTTGGTATGATGATAGATATTAGCCTAAACTTTTATTCACCACTGCCCATCCTGCCTGTGACCTCAAGGTCAAGGTAACAGACAGAACTTTAGGCAATTTTAGCATGCTTGAGTTTTTTTGTTTGTTTTTCAGAATCTGTTTTAACTTTAACTTGGAAACAACTTACGCAGTTACTTGGTCAGACATGGTTCAACTTTGTGACATGGACTTGTGGGTCATGAAGTGAAGGTCAACCTGCTTGTGACCTTAAGGTCAAGGTCACAGACTTAGAACTTTAGGCAATTTTAGCAAGCTTAAGAGTTTTAACTTGGAAACAAGTTTAGTTAGGCAGTTAGTTTGTCAGACATGGCTCAACCTTGTGACATGGACTTGTGGGCCATGAAGTGAAGGTCAGCACGGCCTATGCATGTATGTCATGGTCCGGTGATTTTGTCTTACTTCTTGTAGTCTTTTTCAGATAAAATGTATGTACATCATACTTCAAGATTATGAATCTGTATGACCCGAAAGTTTTACCTCAAAATAAATGTAGGTCACTGTGACCTTACTGACCTATATTTCATGGTCCTATGATTTGGCTTTATATCTTGAATGTTATTTGATGTATTAACATCATCGTTTGGGATTATGAATCAGAATGACCTGACAGTTGACCTAAAAGTCAATTTTGGCCACTGTGACCTTATTTCGGGGTCCAGTGATTTTACATTACATCTTGAAGACAATTTGATGTACATGTATGACCATCATACTTTTGGATTATCAGTCAGTATGATACCACATTTTACCTCAAAATAAATGTAGGTCTTTGTGACCTATGATACCACATTTTACCTCAAAATAAATGTAGGTCTTTGTGACCTATATTTCATAGCCCAGTGATTTTGTCTTATACCTCCAACAATAGTTGAGTGTAATACATGTATTTTCAAATAATAAGACAGTGTGACCCAAACTTTGAAACTTTACAAATAAGACATGATAGATATTTCAGGGTGTAGTGATTTTGCTTAATATCTTCTAGATCATATGAGGGATTAACATCATTCATAGTTTGTGTAATAGATCAATGTGACACATCAGATTGACCTCTCACAGTGGTTAAATGCTAAGGTCCAAACCCAAACTGGTCCACAGGACAAGTATGTGCATGGTTTAACTGGTTCTCTCGGTGTTTCTGCTAGTTTTAATTGTAACCTTTTTGATGTAAACATAAAAGTTAGTTAGTTTGGAGGACCAGACACTGCAGAAATCTGCAGATCCTGCCCAAAAATCACTGGTCCCGGACCAACAGACAGGTGGTTAACAAAACCCCTGCTCTCAAGTATATGTAGATCAGTGACCTATAGTTTATGGTCCAGCAGTTTTTCTTCATATCTTGAAGTCTGTTTAATGGAGAAATGTTGTACTTGGGATAATATACTGGTGTCATTCAAATATTCAGGGATGGGAAACTTCAGGATTGAGAACTTACATTTTAAGCATGAAATTTCACTTTTACACTTGTTCACATGCCCACCCTTTTGTGTCAGAAGTAGCTATTTGGGTCAGCATTTGCCTAAAATAACTTTAAAAACTAATTATTTAACTAACTATTAGTTGTATAGCTCCACATAAGAGGGGGTATCCACATAATACATTTGTAATTTTCTTATTTCTCAATGAAAACATATGTTGTGGTTATTCATTAGAAGTGCCTCCCAGAGGTGCTTCTAATGAGTACCCACAACATCTGTTTTTGTTGAGAAATAAGAAAAAAATATTAGTAGTTTTTGGACTGAAGATTTAGAATTCAGGATTGTTCTCACCCTTGAATATTGACCTTGTAAATTATATGTAGGTCAGCGACCTATATTTCATGGTCCGCTTATTTTGTCTTTTATCATTGTTATTGACTCAGAAATAGGCTCCATATTCCTCAAAATAGACATTTTTTTATCCAAGAAAGGTTTAATAAATTGATATATAGGATTAATTTGGTCATAAAATGTGGCATCTGCAGCCTGTAAAATTTCAGTTAGTCTCGTGTTTTTGAACTGGATCAAAAATGAAATGATTTTTTATTGTATCTCTGAATTAATGTTGGTAACATTAATTCAGAGATAGGATACAAAATCATTCCATTTCAAGAATGAGAGATTAACTGAGGTCAGTCTGATCTGTCACATTGACAACCAACTATGAATCTTCTTGATGATACGCATATCCTATCGTGGGGCTAGTATCGCGGTACCCATCAATGTGCCCAAAAGTACAATTTCCAAAGAAAATGATAGCTTTAACATATTTCAAGACCATTTTTATAACAAATAACAAAGATCTAAAATGTTACTGAAATACACTGATGAGCTATGCTGTTCCGCGATAGCTCTTGTTTTTATACCCCGCCACACAATAGTGGCAGGGTATTATGGTTTCAAGTTGGACGTCCGTGTGTCTGTCCGTCCATCCGTCCATCCGTCTGTTTTTCGTTTCCGGATGACAACTTGAGTAAACATCAATGGATTTTCACCAAACTTCCTATGTGCATTGATATTGTGGAAATCTGGTTTGGGATTGCTAATGGGCAAATTTCGTCAAATTTTTACAGAGTTACCTGCCCGAGACACGCCCATATTTTTGTTTCCGGATGATAACTTGAGTATTTAACAAAGGATTTTAACCAAACTTGCTATATGCATTGACATTAAGGAGATCTGGTTTGGGATTGCTAATGGGCAAATTCATCAATTTTTTATGGAGTTATCTGCCCGAGACATGTCCATATTTTCATTTCCGGACAATAACTTGAGTAAATAACAAGGGATTTTAACCAAACTTGCTATATATGTTGACATTAAGGAGATCTGGTATGAAATTGCTAATGGGCAAATTTCGTCAAAGTTTTACAGAGATGGCTGCCCGAGACATGTCCATATTTTCATTTCCAGACAATAACTTGAGTAAATAACAAGGGATTTTAACCAAACTTGCTATATGCGTTGACCTTAAGGGGATCTATTTTGGAATTGCTAATGGGCAAATTTTGTCAAATTTTTATGGAGTTATCTGCCCGAGACACGCCCATATTTTTGTTTCCGGAGTAAATAACAAGGCCTTTTAACCAAACTTGCTATATGCTTTGATATTATCAGGATCTGGTTTAGGATTGTTATCTAACCATTGATATTATCAAGATCTGGTTTAGGATTGTTATGTGTCCCTCCGTCATTTTCTTTCCAGACATTTTCGCAATGATAACTTTAATACATAAACAGATACATGTAATTGCTATGGCAGGGTATTATGCTTGCAGTGCTTTTATTTCAGCTTTAATATCGTCTTTCAATAAGAGAAATACATAAAATAAATCATACATGTACAAATATGTACATGCACAAATAAATTTGTAATTACAACAAAACGGTCTCAAGCAGCATACCACACCTACTAATATTATGAACCTTGATTTCAAAATATGATTCATACTTTTCCATGCTGCATGACAATAGCTGAATACTTTAAGGTTGTATTTTAATACTTCAATATTCAATACATAATATGATAACACAGAAGTTTTTATCGATATCTGCTAGCATTATACATCGTCTTATAGTTTTGCTCTGCTGTTGTCAATAGCCAAACATCGCTAGTGATAATCTGTTGTCAACAGCTAAAAATGGCTAGTGACAACTGGTTGTCAATAGCCACTATCTAAAATATATTTAAAAAATTGTCTGCTGCAGTTATGAGAATGTCACAGAACTCCATATTATGTGAGCAGTGCCATGCAAAACTATGGCTTGAGAACCTTTGGTGACAGTGACAGCCCAGACCAGCCTGCGCATAAGTGCAGTCTTATCTGGACCTTCATTGCGCTTACAAAATGACTGGATACTGTGGAATATATATATATATATATATATATATATATATATATATATATATATATATATATATATATATATATGAGGGGAGTTCAGTAAGTTCGTAGAACTCGGGCTCAGGGTTTAACTCACAGATTGGAATATGGTTTCAACATTATTTTTCAATATAATCCTCCTTTACTTCAATGCATTAGGCCCACTTTTCTTTTAAGCAGTCTATGACTTTGAAATAAAAGTCATCTATCTGTCCTTAAACCAAGCCTCTGTAGCAGCCTTGAGCTTGTCATCATCCGGAAATCTTGTTCCACGCAAGTGGGACTTCAAATTTCGAAACAGATAATAATCACTTGGGGCCAGGTCTGGACTTTATGGTGGGTGATTTAACTGCTCGAACTTGCACTCACAAATAGCTGCTTGTGCAATTCTGGACTTGTGCACAGGGGCATTATCATGCAAAAGAAGGATACCAGCAGCTAGCTTTCCCCTTTGTTTTTCTTTAATAGCAACTCTTAATTGTTTAATGACATTGGCATTGTATTCTCCTGTAATTGAAGTACCAGCAGGCTTGTAATCTATCAATATAATCCCTTTGGAGTCCCAAAACACCGTGGCCATTACCTTGCTGGCTGATGGTTGGGTACGAAATTTCTTAGGTGGGGTTGAGCCAGGGTGCTTCCATTGCATGGACTCTTTTTTAGTATCTGGGTCCCAATGGTGAAGCCAAGTTTCATCTCCTGTTACAAGACGAGTGTGAAAGTCTTCTGGATTGGCATTGTACACTTCCAGAAGTTCTTGACTTGACTCCACCCTTTGCTGACGATCTTGCATGTTCAGGTTTTTTGGTACCCACCTGGCAGATTCTTTTGACATGCCTAAATGTTCATGGATATTAGTGCAAACACTTCCATTAGAAATACCACATTCTGAAGCAAGGTCGGCAACTTTGATTCGGCGATTGTTTAGCACAAGTTTCTCAACACGGTTGATCATCTCCTGGCTGATGACATCAGCAGGGTGACCTGGCTTTGGGTCATCTTCTAAGGAGTCTCGCCCACGTTTAAATTCTGCTGACCACTTTGCCACTGTGGAATACTTTGGGCTACTATCACCATACACATCAGCCATGCGCCGATGAATTTCTTTGGCCTTTGCACCCTCTTTAGTGAGGAACTTTATGACTGCTCTGAACTCAATATTCTGATTTTCCATTTTTGCCTATGGATATAGGTTTTCAAACAAAAAGTAAGAGCAAAAAATGTACTTGTTGACTGAACGGCTGTTATCATTCAACTGACAAAGATTTACAGTGCACAAAACTGAAAAAAGAAATCTTGAATTGTATACGAACTTATTGAACTACCCTAGTATATATATATATATATATATATATATATATATATATATATATACTGTGGTGGAACCTCGATAATTCAAAGTCCAAGGGACCAAACAGTTTTGTTTGAATTATTGTGACTTTGAATAATTGAGGGTTAAAATGCATACATATATTTAAGTCGGGACTTCAAAATGAGTTTGTATTATGAATTATTGAGAATTTTGAATTATTGGAGTTTGAATTATCATATATATATATATATATATATATATATATATATATATATATATTGCTTCACTGGCTGATCTGGATCTTTTACTGTTCCCATATGCCCTGGCATTATGTTTTTTTTCTTGTCCTGGCCCATATAGAGAAAGTTATGCTTGTGTATACCTCAATATCATGAATATAAATCTGTCTTTTATGTGCCATTTATATTTAACCCATTTATGTTGAGTGGACTCTTGGCGCTGCCTCTGTGTGACTCAGTTGCCTGGTAGCGTTAAAAATCTGAAGTCAAGTCATGAGTGAACTCTTATGCCACAGCTCTGGACCAGTCTATTTCCAACAGCAGGGTGTCTGGTTAGTTTTTAGCTTGCCTGTACGAAAGTACGGGAAGAGCTGTTGCACTACCACTGGCATTGGTGGCGTCGTCAGCTTTAATAAAAATGTTAAAGTTTTACGTCAAAGTTTTTAAGACCTTATATTTTCCAAATTCTCAGATGGATTTTGTTTATATTTAGTATGATTGTAGTTGCAGGTCCAAATTTTTTTGAGCACTGTCCACTCCCCTGCTTATGACCTAGGAGTCAGACTTACAAACTTTATGTTAAAGTTTTGAGTCAAAGTTTTTAAGACCTAAACTTTTCTGAATCCTCAGATGGATTTTGTTTATATTTGGTACGATTATAGTTGTTGAACCAAAATTTTATTGAGCACTATCCACACCCCTACTCATGACCTAGAGGTAAAGTTCACAGATTTAGAAATTTTATGAAAAAGTTTTGCGTCCAAGTTTTTAGCATCTTAATTTCTAAATCCTTGCATGGGTTTGCTTTATACATGACATGATTATAGGTATTGGTCAAACATTTTATTTGGCACTATCCTCACCCCTGCTTATGACCCAGAGGGCAAGGTCACAGAAATTTATGTTAAAATTTTGCATCAAAGTTTTTAAGATGTCTTAATTTCTAAATCCTTCCATGGATTTACTTTATATATTTGTATTTGGTATGATTATGGATATTGGTCAAACATTTTATTTGGCACTATCCCCACCCCTGCTTTTAACCTAGAGGTCAAGATCACAGACTTAGAAATTTATGTTAAAGTTTTGCGTCAAAGTTTTAAGACCTCTTAATTTCTAAACCTTGCATGGATTTATTTTATATTTGGCATGGTTATAGATATTGGTCCAAAATTTTATTTGGCACTATCCCCACCCTACTTATGGCATAGAGGTCAAGAACTTGGAAATTTTTTAAGACCTCTTAATTTCAAAATCCTTGCATGAATTTATTTTATATTTAGCATGATTATAGATATTGGTCCAAAGTTTTATTTGGCACTATCCCCACTCCTGCTTATGACCTAGAGGTCAAGGTCACAAACTTAGAAATTTATATTAAAGTTTTGCGTCAAAATTTTTTAAAATCTCTTAATTTCTAAATCCTTGCATGGATTTACTTTACATTTGGCATTATAGATGTTGGCCCAAATTTTATTTGACACTATCCCCACCCCTGCTTTTGGCCTAAAGTTCAAGGTCAAAGACTTAAAAATTTATGTCAAAGTGTTGTGTCAAAGCTTTTAAGATCTCTTAACTTTTAAATTCTTGCATGGATTTACTATATATTTGGCATGATTATAGCTATTGATCCAAAATTTATTGGCAGTGTCCCCACCCTATGATCTAGAGGTCAAGGTCACAGACTTATAAGACCGGCACAGTGGCTCAGTGGTAGAGCGTCCGCTTTGTGACCGGGAGGTTGCGGGTTCGATCCCCGGCCGGGTCATACCAAAGACTTTAAAAATGGTACTAGCTGCTCTTTCGCTTGGCGCTCAGCATTAAGAAAGTAGAGCTAGAACTGGTCAGCTCAGTGTCAGTATAATGTGACTGGGTGGAATATCATGTCAAAGTGTCTAGGGCGTGATATTTCAGTGAGGCAGCACTCTAAAAGTGAGCATTGAGCTCCCTGCTACATCCAGACACCGTCGCGATATGACTGAAAAAGGTTGAAAGCGACGTTAAGCCCAAATCAAACAAACAAACACAGACTTATAAATTTTATGTTAAAGTTTTACCTCAATGTTCTTAAGATCTTTATTTTCTCAGCTAGTTTTCAAATCATACTATTCATTTAGTTTATTTTTGGTATACAGATAGCACTGGAAGATGTTCTTCATCCCAAGTTATATCCAGTAAAATGTCTTCTACTCCCCACCTCCTCCACCCCCCCCCCCCCCCCCACACACACACACACAACATCCCCTACTGTGATCTGGATTTTAAGGTTATAGTCTTTTTATTTGGTCGATAAGGGTGTGTTCAGGCGAGCTTTCCTGTCTAGCAACAGGTTTTGTTATATTACTATGTTTTATAGAAATTCTGTAGTAACTGCAAACAGTGCATTCTGCGGCATCTGATTTAGGTCTGCACTGTTTGCTAATTACCCTTTTGAGGGTCTACAGACTAAAATGGGTTAAATGCATGTATACTGGAGTTGTACTGTGATAACAAAATGCTATTCTAAGATTGACTACTCTCCAGTACTGCTGTATCAGAAGTGTTGATTGGCTACTATGCCACTCAGACGTGTTGGTAATAGTTTTATTTCTCCATGAAAACCTGTTCATAGCTCTAGATAAGGGGGTGTATCGGGTAAATATTTTTTTATTCCTGCATGAAAACATACATTGTTAACCCTTAAAGTGCCGAGCAAAATTTGTAGCAGACGACATTCTAAAAAAAGAAATTCTTAGTAAATAAGCCTTGAAATTTCATGTGATTCATCTGCTGGGTAGGCAATTCACATGAAATGCCAAGGCTAATAAAAATAAAAAATATATATTTAAGTGTCGTCTGCTGCATTTGTGATTGGCGCTTTAAGGGTTAATTCTCATTAGAAGCACCTGAAAACATACATTTTGGATACACATTAGAAGCACCATGCTCTGACTGTGCTGCAAATACACTTCAGCCTCTTTATAACACGGTTCGTTATAACACAGTTTTGGAAATAAAACGGTTCAAAGATGGATCCCAAAAATGTATAGATTATATTGAAAAATGACCATAAATGGTCATTTTTCAATATAATCTATACATTTTTGTTTGGATATAACATGGTTGTTTAACTAACATGGTTTATGCTATGGACCCCAACAATAGTGTTATAAAGAGGTTGTGGTGTACCATGTCTCTTTAGCATTGTCTTCAGGTATTACAACATACATTCTCATGAAGAATGAATGCTTATCATGCTGGGTAATATTTTCAGCAAATGACATTGAAATGTTTTTAGCTCACCTGAGCTAAGCTCAGGATGAGCTATAGTGATCATTTTTGTATGTCGTCTATCCGTCTGTGCACCCTTCCGTTAGCACTTTCAAACAACTCCAAATCCATTCAAGCTATTTGTCTCTAATTATGTAAGAATGTTGCTTGAGTAGGGGGATTTAAAAATAGCCAAAATTATGGTGATCTTCATCTGGGTTAACAGACAGGGTTGGTTGCCATGGCAACAGACAGTTCCCAAAGACTAACAAATGGAAAATGGTTAAATTGCATTTTCTCCATGACCAGTGAAGTGATGTGAACCATATTTGGAAGTTATGATCACTTGATGATTGTCTACCCAGTCTATGTGTTTTATCACCATTGGCCATTTTGTTTGGTTGTCAGGGCAACATTAGTTAAAAAAAAGCGAATTATCTTAGCAATAACTCCTTCAAAACCACTGAAGCAGTAGGACTGATAATGGGAAAATGGTTAAATTGCATTTTCTCCATAACCAGTGAAGTGATGTGAACCATGTTTGGCAGTTATGATCATTTGATGACTGTCTAACCAGTTTATGTTATTGACCAGTAAACATTTTGTTGGTAGCAATGGCAACATAAGCTTTCAAAATAAAGGATTTTTTTAAATGACAACTCCTCCAAAACCACTGAAGCAGTAGAACTCTAATTTGGTACAAATGTTGCTTGGGTAAGGACAATTCAGAATAGCTAAAGTTATGGTGATTTGCCTCTTGGTTTGATCGCTATGGCAACAAAAGCTCCCATAGACTTATAAGAGGGAAAATGGTTAAATTGCATTTTTCTGTAACGAGTGAAGAGATCTGAACCATATTTGGGATCTATGATCATTTGATGATTGTCTACCCCGTTTGTATGTTTAATGACCAGTGGCCATTTTGCTGGTTGCCACTGCAAAACTAAAGTAGAAAATCTGTAAAGCATCAGCAGGGAAAGAAGACCCTGTTAAGCTCATCTCTTGTCTAGCTTTGTAAAGAGGCAGGAAGTATAGCATACATTGAAAATGAGAGCTTGGCAAATTCCTGCATTCTGGCAAAGATAAAAGATTATAAAAAGAATGACCCTGGAGAGCAATGAACTCACACACAAAGAAAGACAAAAATAGCTGAAATGTCTAAAACTTATAATATATTATATGATTGAAGTAGCAAAAGTTTTAAGTTACAATCAAAATTGTATTCTGCAAGCATTATCGTCCCCTGTCCCTATGCTGTATACATGTATAAAGTCTTGATATTATTAAACAACTTCTCTCTGAAACCACTTGGCCAATTTTGACCAAATTTCATGTTGATCCTACAGTTGAAACGGGATTGAGAGTTGATATGTGCAAATGGTCACACTCTGTTGACCATATATGGTAAAAAATAATAATTCTTCATCTTCAAACCCAAGAACTGCTCAAAATGATGATCCTTTCAGTAGTGGCAATGGCAGGATTGGAAAATTATTGCATAACATTTGCATATGTGCAGTGGCCATTTCACTCAGGTGAGTGAGCCATGGCCCATTGGCCTCTTGTTCTTAGTTACTCCAGAAAACAGGTTTTGCCATTTCTCCAATGGATACAATTTGCATGCAATGTCAAATCCTGTTTTCTGGGAAATAAATAAGAAGTATTATGATCAATTTGTCATCCTCAATTTCTGACAGAGTTATCTGCCCGCTACCCATCCATATTTTAGTTTCTGGACGATAACTTGCAAAAGTATCAATATATTTTTACCACACTTGGTCTGTGCACTGGTATTGTGGAGATCTGGTTTGGGATTGCTACAAGCCAAATTTCATCAATTTGTGAATGAGTTATCTTCCCACAACACGTCCATATTTTCGTTTCTGGATGATAATTTCAGTATTATCAGTGGATTTTCACCAAACTGCTAAGTAGGGGCAGTAACACTATTGAAAATTGACGAAAAATGACGAGTAATAATCCCAAACCAGATATTATTAATATTATCTGATACATGAAATTTCATCCAGATCCATTGATTCTTGCTCAAGCTATTAAAAGGAAACTATTATTTGTCAGTAATCAAGGGCAGTAACTCTGTTGAAAACACTGAGTAAAAATCCAAAGATATTGTCAGTATCATTTAATGTATGAAGTTTCAACCAAGTCCATTGATTCTTTCTCAGGATATTGAGTGGAAAACATTTTTGGTCAGTAATCAAGGGCAGTAATTTTGTTTGAAAATGACAGAAAATGCTGAGCAATAATCCAAGGCAAGATATTGTCAATATTATTTGATATTAAGTAACAACCAAATCCATTGATTTATCTCATAATGCCGGCCTCGGTGGCTCAGTTTGATGCGCCGTCCGCTGAGGTCGGCAACATTCTTTCGTGGAGATTGATCATGAAATATTTTCTAAGGTCATTCTCTCCCTTCCGCTGATTCAAGAAGGTCAGTTGTCAGTTTCTGGTGAAAGAATGTGCACAATACTGGTTAACTGCTTAGAGGACTAAGCCTGTCCAGTAAACATGTGGTTAGGTAAACTGACCACGCTTGACATGACCCCATTGGGTTGACTGGGTCGTAAAACCTCAACACAAACAAACATTCTCATGATATTGAATTGGAACCATTTTTTTGCCGGTGTGTAAGGGTTTTAACTCTGACTCTCCACACCCCTCCCCCACCCCTACCCAATGCTGATGGATGGATAGTAACTTGAGAGGAAAACATAATATCCCGACACTATCTGTGGAGGGGTAAAAAATGTTATGTTGTAGTGGCTTTTTATACCCAGCCACGTTAGTGGCAGGGTATTATGTACATTGGTTGTCTGCGTGTCCACCAGTGACGTATGCATATTTTCATTTCTTAATGATAACTTAAGTAAATGTCAGTGGATTTTCACCAAAGTTGGTGTGTGCATTGATATTGTGGATATTTGGTTTAGGATTGCTTATGGGCAAATTTTGTCAATTTTTGTGCGCCCGTTTGTAAAACAGGACGTATTATGTTATGGGGTCTGGCATCCGTCCGTAAACTTTTTCGTTCCCAGCTAACTCCTCCTACAGTTTACGTACGATCAAGCTGAAACTTGGTATATAGTTAGACCATGACGTGGAGCAGTGCATATTGTTTCGAGGTTACAGTCCACTAAATGTTTGCAGAGTTTTGCCCCTTTGAAATTTTCTGTAAACTTTTTATTTCCTGTTAACTCCTCCTACATTTTACTTCCGATTAAGCTGAAACTTCATTTATAGTTAGACCATGATGTGGAGCAGCGCATATTGTTTGGAGGTTACAGTCCACCAAATATTAGCGGAGTTATGCCCCTTTGAAAATTTCTGTAAACTTCTTGTTTCCAGCTAACTCCTCCTACAGTTTACATCCGATCAAGCTGAAACTTGATTTGTAGTTAGACCATGATGTGGAGCAGTGCATATTGTTTCAAGGTCACAGTCCACCAAATATTAGCAGAGTTATACCCCTTTGAAAATTTCTATTAATTTTTTGTTTCCAGCTAACTCCTCCTACAGTTTACATCCAACAACCTGAAACTGAATAGTTACATGATGATGTGGAGCAGCGCATATTATTTTGAGGTTACAGTGCACCAAATATTGGCAGAGTTATGCCCCTTTGAAAATTTTTGTAAAGTTTTTGCAGCATATTGTTTAGATGTAATAGTGTGCAAATTTTATTTTATAATAGATATATTTTTTTGCAAATAACTAAAGTTATGGCCATATGGGCAAGTTTTTATGCAACCGCCATTTTCAATGGGGGGCGGTGGGGGGGCATATAGTATCACCGCTGTCTGTACATCTGTCCATCCCGTCCGTTCCGTGCTTAACACTTTTGGTTTCCGTGCGTTATCTTTTGAAAGGATTGGTGTATTGGATTGAAACTTTATACACAGGTATATAATCATAAAATGTAGGTCAGGTCCGATTTAGAGTAAAATCCGTCTATTATTTTGGGAGTTAGGGCCCTTTTTCAACTTTGAAAAAATGGTTTCCGTTCCAGAACTTTTGAAAAGATTAGTGTATTGGATTCATATTTTATACACAAGCATATAATTATAAAATATAGGTCAACTTCGATTTAGGGTAAAATCCACCAATTATTTTTGGAGTTAAGGCCCTTTATCATTGTTGAAAAATAGTTGAAAAATGGTTTCTGTTGGATATCTTTTGAAAAGATTAGTGTATTGGATTCAAATTTTATACACAGGTATATAATCATAAAATGTAGGTCAAGTATGATTTAGGGTAAAATCCACCAATTATTTTTGGAGTTAAGGCCCTTTTTCACCTTTGAAAAATGGTTTCCGTTCCATAATATTTGAAAAGATTAGTGAATTAGATTCATATTTTATACACAAGCATATAATTATAAAATATAGGTCAAGTTTGATTTAGGGTAACATCAACCAATTATTTTTGGAGTTACAGCCCTTTATCAATGTTGTAAAATAGTTGAAAAATGGTTTCCGTTCGATATCTTTTGAAAAGATTAGTGTATTGGATTTAAATTTTATACACGGGTATATAATTGTAAAATGTATGTCAGGTTGGATTTAGGGTAAAATCCACCAATTATTTTTGGAGTTATGGCCCTTTTTCAACTTTGAAAAATGGTTTCCGTTCCATAACATTTGAAAAGATTAGTGAATTGGATTCATATTTTATTCACAAGCATATAATTATAAAATATAGGTCAAGGTTTAGTTAGGGTAAAATCCATTAATTGTTTTGGAGTTACGGCCCTTTATCAGTATTGAAAAATAGTTGAAAAATGGTTTTTGTTTGATATCTTTTGAAAAGAATAGTGTATTGGATTCAAATTTTATACACATGTATATAATCGTAAAATGTATGTCAGGTTGGATTTAGGGTAAAATCCACCAATTATTTTTGGAGTTATTGCCCTTTTTCAGCTTTGAAAAATGGTTTCCGTTCCATAACTTTTGAAAAGATTAGTGAATTGGATTCATATTTTATACACAAGCATATAAATATAAAATATAGGTCAAGTTTGATTTAGGGTGGAGTTACAGCCCATTTTCAACGTTGAAAAATAGTTTCAGTTTGATATCTTTTGAAAACATTAAGTGTATTGAATTCAAATTTAACACACAGGTAGTCATAAAATCGAGGTCAAGTTCCAAGTAGGGTAAAATCAACCCATTATTATGGGAATTATGGCCCTTTTTCACCTTCAGAAGATGTTTTCCTTCCGATATTTTTTTTTAAAAAGATTGATTTGTCCCTTTTTTCAACTTCATTTTTTGCAAAATACCTGTGTGTGGTTGAGGATGGCCCTGGGTGGGGGCATCTGTGTCATACTGACACATTTCTAGTTTGTTTGTTTGTTTTCCCTCTTCTTTTATTAGATTTGCATGGAAATGTTGCCATTATTAAATCTTTATAAATACATTTTTAAATGATATAGAATTAAGATGGTTGACTTATATGAAAACTTATAAACATAATTCTTTTTGGATTTTTTCATTTTTTTTTAATTTTTTTTTTGGTTTGTTTATTTTTGTTATGTTATTGTTTGGTCAGATATTGAAGTATAGGAAAAACAAATCAGCCAAAGACTCATATGAGCTTATAATATAGCCATGCTTCTGTCATGTGTCCTCTATCCAAAAGCTTCTCCCTAGATGCAGCAAACTTCTCCCTATTTTCCCAGGAGGGAGAAGTCACCTCCCTAAATGTCTGAGCCAGCTTAGACCCTTAGGTTACAGTTCACCAAATATCTGCAGAGCTATGCCCCATTGAAATTTTTTTAATTTTTTTTTTTTTTTTGTAATTCCACTTACCACTTTATATCCGGAGCACTGAATTATACAGGAGCCAGTTTATGTGCTACATCTTATTACTTGCCACAGGCATATTATGCCCCACTTGCAGAGCTCTTGTTGACAGAGTTATCTGCCCGCAACACATACATATTTTAGTTTCAGGACAAGTCACCAAAGTTAATATGTGCATTGATATTGTGGAGATCTGGTTTAGGATTGCTCATTGGCAAATTTTGTCAATTTTTGACAGTTATATGCTATGACATGATAATGGCGGGATAACCCTCTTATTGGGAACTGTATATTACTTTCATCTTTTTATCATTCTGGGTAAAATTTTCAGCAGATGACATTCTGAATTATTTTCACAGGAACCTGTTTTCATGGAAAACTACTAACGGTGTCTGAGAAAACAGATCCTCCAACTGTGAATTTTCAGTTTTTCTACTGCTGTGACTTTGAAAACTAGGTCATGATCACCTAAATCTTATCAGTTCTTTGTTCTGTCCCATTTATATATCCATGAAAATTTGGTAAGAATCCAACCATGGTTCAAAAAATACTGTGCAAACAAGAAAATATCACAGCAAAGCCAACGCTGACTCCAATGGGATCATCGCACCAAAATCAGTCTGTCCCCCTCCCCTTAGGTTTGGGGGAACTAAATAAGAAAAATATCATCAATTTGTCATCTGCTGAATTTGCTCAGAGAGTGGTAAATATTTAGTCCCACACTTCTTGACTTTCGTTAGGTGACTGTTTTGTTGGTAGTTTACAATAGTTATAAATTTAAATATGTAACAAAACATATGTTGTGGGCCTTAGGCAGGCTGGCATTATAATAAATACCTGTAGCTGGCATTTTGATGTGTATGTAAGTATGGTAGATGATCTAAAAATTTTGTTACTGGCCTTTGTTTTGTGAGAACTGAAACATTTAGGTTTTAACCCATTTAAGACTGAATAAACACCCCACACTATATATTGGAAGAGTCCAATTTCAATTTTAGTTACAAAGTATGTCAAGCTATATGATTTAGATATTCCTAGAGAAAAATGGCTAAACTTTTTGCAAACAGTGGAGAACCTGATCAGATGCCATATTCTGTAGCACCTGATCCGAGACTGCGCTGTTTCCCATTAACACTTTTGGGGGTTTCCTGACTAAAATGGGTGAATTATTTTTGTCTGTTTAGAGTTTTAGGATATACTGCATTAAACCTTCTCTTGCTAAACAGGTCATGCCCTGACTTAGCAAACAGTGTAGATCTAGATCAGCTGGCTTCTGAAGAAGCCAACTTATCTGGATCTGCACTGTTCGTCATTAAATATGTGAATTTCTATCAAAAACCAGGATCAAGTAATCTGATTGGCTGGAAATTAGAAGTGGGTGTGGCATCTAAATTTATTTAGCATGAGAAGGGTTCAATTGATGAATACAATACTGCTTCTGTCTGCAACCTTTACAGCCCTAGGTAAGGCACTTTTTCAACCAAAAATTCACTTCCAACGAGTACCCACAACTTTGTCATTTTCTTAGATTTTATGAAAGTGAATAGACAGTGGATACCTTTTGAGCAGAACTTCTCATGCTTCATATGAGAATATGCATGTGCTTTCGATAAAATTCCTATATTAATTTCTTTTACCTAAAATAAACATTGCTGAACCTTTTGATCTGTCTGTGGTAGGGTCAAATTTGCATCCCTATACATTTATATAGGGGAAATGTTGAAAAAGGCTGTTTCTCAAAATGTATTTAAGACAAATGACTGAAACTTACAATGTCTGATTAAATTACTAAAACATTTTGGTCATAATTAAAATTGTGTCCCTTGGGAGTTATCTGCTCTTGCTGCAGGGCTGTATACATGTATAAAATTGTGTAATTTTTAAATGTCTTCACTGAAACTGCTTGAGCAATTTCACATGGGGCCTTCTGTCAAAAGGGTATTGATAATTTGAGTGGTTCTACGCCATTGAACTAGACAAAGTGCCCAGTGGGGCACATATACCCCTGACCAGCGCTACCGCCACTTTTTAAAGAGCACAAAGTCTGTAGCTTTGACTCTGGAGATGGCAGTTGTATGCTATATGTTAAAACATTGAAAAAATTCAATCACACATAATATGAAGCCTTTGACCTCAAAGGTCAGGCACAGGGGCAGGGATTGAGCTAAATAAAACTTTAGCCCTATAACTATCACCATATACCAGTGAAATCAGTCTTTATAATATAAGCAAAAATGACATTTGTATGAAACATCTGTGACCTTGACTTAAAAGCCATGCCCCAGCTTGGGGATGGTGTGGAGAAAAACTTCAGATCTATATATACCATCATGCTTAATATTAATGAAACCAACAAAAGGGTCTTCATAATATAGCTATATAAACTTAGATGCAATTTTTTTTTTTACTTTTGAAATTTCTATGTCTGTGACCTTTACCTCAAGGTCATACCCCAGGATAAGCATGATGCTGAGTAAAACTCTAGACCTATATCTACCAACATGTAAAATGTAAATGAAATTCCTCAAAGGGTCTTGATGATATAGCTATATAAACATAAACACAAAAATTTTGACTTATTTATGAGAATTCTAAGTCCGTGACCTTGACCCCAACGTTATTCCCCGGGATAGGGTTGGTGCTGATAAAAACTTAAGCCTTATATCTACCATCAGGCCTAACATGAATTAAATCCATCAAAGGCTCTTCATAATATAAGGTCTTATAAACTTTAACGTAAAAACTTTGACCCTAAGACAAAAATAAAGTATGAACGAATAATGGATGGATGGACAGACAAAAAGATTGCTTGCTGATAGCTATATCCGCTCAACCTTTCAATTAGGGGATAATAAAATTTAACAAAAGGTCTTGATGATATGGCTATATAAACTTAAAAGCAAAAACTTTTACTTTTAAATGAAACTTCTAAGTTCGTGACCTTGACCTCAGTCATACCCGGGGTGGGGATCATGGGGAGTAAGACTGTAGGCTGATATATAGCAAGATGCCAAATATAAATGAAATTCCACAAGGGTCTTGATGATACAGCTATATAAACTTAAACACAAAAATTTTGACATTTTTATGAAAATTGGAAGTCCATGACCTTGACCCCAAGGTCATCCCCGGGGTGGGGATGGTGCTGATAAAAACTTTAGACCTATATCTACCATCATGCCAAATATGAATGAAATCCATCAAAGGGTCTTCAAAATATGAGGTCTTATAAACTTTAACGCAAAAAATTTGACCCTGACTTTTTTATGAAAATTCGAAGTCCGTGACCTTGATCCCAAGGTCACCCCCGGGGTGGATATGGTGCTGATAAAAACTTTAGATCTATATCTACCATCATGCCAAATATGAATGAAATCCATCAAAGGGTCTTCAAAATATGAGGTCTTATAAACTTTAACACAAAAACTTTGACCCTGTGACGGAAAGACGAATGTACGAACGAACCAACATACGTACGAACGAACGGACGAACGGAAAAGCAAAAACTATATACCCCCACATACTTTGTATGTCCGGGGTATAACAAGATGGCTGCCATGCCCATACATGGTAAAAACAATTAAAAATCTTCTTCTCCAGAACCAAGAAAGCTTTGAAGCTGACTCTTGGTATATAGCATCCAGGTTCCAAGATCTACCAAATTTGTTCAAATGATGAAGATAGGTTGACCTTTGACTTTTTTATAGCAAGGTCAAATTTGCGCCCAGTACATTTTTATGGGGAATGTTGAAAAGTCATTTTTATGCCCTGCGACAAAAAGTGGCGGGGGTATTATGTTATAGCCTCTGAAATTTTAAGTGTCCATCTGTTTGTCCATCCATCAGCGCTTCCATCATTTGTGTCCGCTCCATAACTCTGATACTGTCTGAGATATTTTCACGAAACTTCACGCAAATGTGATCACTATGAGATGAAATGCAGAGTACATAAGCCATAATTGATTTTCTTACTTTTGGAGTTACTGCCCTTTGAACATTGAACATAGCCATTTCTACCATGTACTCCAGTCCGCTCTGTAAGTTGAAAACTGATCAAGATATTATTATGAAGTTTCTCACAAATGTAAAGCACCTTGAGACAACATGCAGAACCAAAAAACTGTAACTCTGGTTAACCAACTTTTGGAGTTGCCACCCTTTGAACATAGTAGATATTGAATATCTTCATTTCTATTATGGACTCAAGTCTGCTTATTTTCACGAAACTTCACACAAATGTAAAGCATTATGAGACAACTTGAAAACATGAACTGTAACCCTGGTTTGTCTACATTTGGTGTTTTTGGCCTTTGAACATTGAACATGGCCATTTCTAAGTTGAAAACCATTCAGAATATTTGAAATGTCTCTCAAATGTAAAGCACCAAAAGACAACATGCAGAACACAAAAACCGTGACTCTGGTTAACCTACTTTTGGAGTTGTGGCCCTTTGAACATGGTAGACACTGAAACTATCCGTTTCTACTATGTACTAGTATCTGCTGTATATTTTCACAAAACTTCACACAAATGTAAACCACTATGAGACGACTTGCAGAACACAGAAACCATAACTCTGGTTTGCCTACTTTTGGAATTATTGTCCTCTGAAAGTTGAAGATAGCAACTTCTATTCTGTACTTATGTCTGTAAGTTGACAACCCTTCGAGATATTACTGTGAAATTTCTCACATATGTTACCACGAGACAACGTGCAGACTACATGAACTGTAGCTCTGGTTAATCTACTTTTGGAGTTGCAGCCCTTTGAGCGTAATAGCTATTGAAAATAGCCATTTTTTCAGTGTACTTATGCACACTCTATATTTTTGTGAAATTTCTCACAAATGTAAAGCATTATAAGACAATGTGCAGAACACAATAAACGTAACTTTGGTTAACCTTCTTTTAGAGTTGCGGCCCTTTGAACATAGTAAATATTGAAAATATTGAAAAACATTTCTACTGTGCACTCATGTCTGCTCTGCAAGTTGAAACCTGTCCCAGATATTTTGATGAAACTTCACACAAATGTAAAGTATCATGAGATGAGGTGCAGAACACAAGAACTGTAACTCCAAAATTAAAATGTACATGCATCAATGTTGATAATATTTAGGGAAAGACTAGTGCATTTCCCTTTGATTATATTTTTGTGCAGCGCTTTATCTCAAAATATATAAATGACTAATTACTGAAACTTACAATGTACAATGGAAGTAGTAACAGTTTTTAGTTACATTCAAAATTTTGTCCCCTGGGAGTTATCTGCCCTTGCGCCTAGGCTATATACATGTATCAAATTGTGTAATTTTTAAATGTCTTCTTCTCTGAAACCGCTGGAGCAATTTTCACCAGATTTCACATGGGGTCTTCTGTCAAAATATTGACAATATGTTCGAATGGTCCCTTTCCAATGAACAAGATGGCCATGATGCCCATATATGGTAAAAACACTTAAAATCTTCTCCAGAACCTTTTGAGGCTGAATCTTGGTACATGTACATTGTATATAGCATTGGGGACTCGAGGTCTACTAAGTTTGTTCAAATGATGGTCGTTGGTTGACCTTTAATCTTTTTATTGCAAGTCCAAATTTGCTCCCCCAATACATTAGTATGGGGAAAATTTTGAAAAATCATTTAGTATATGTATTAACATTAAAGACATATGATTAAAGTGGTAAAACTGTTTAGCTACTGTTAAAATTTTAAGGGTTATCTGCCCTTGCCCCTGGGCTATGTACACGTATAATATCATGAAACTACTTGAACAATTTTCACCAGATTTCACATGGTGATTTCTGTCCAATGGATGTTGACAATTTGTTCACATGGTTCCAGGCCATTGAACAAGATGGCTGCCCATGCCCATATATGGTAAAACACTTAGAAATCTTCTCCAGATTCAAGAAAGCTTTGAGCTGAATCTTGATCTACACCCATATGAAAAAAGAAAAGAATCAAGATATATATAATACGTATATAATGCGCTATCAAGACGCATTTTTGTTTCTTGTTAGAGTGTGTTGTTGCAGCTTGAAAAAGTGCATTGTTTGTGTCTTGTTTCTGTTAGTATTTACAGTAGTAAAGTATTAGTGCATTGTCTTACTTAGGCAAAGTCTGAAATGTCTTGGTAGTGTTTTGTTTCACTTAACTTTTCAAAAAGTGTTTTATTTGCATTTTGCTTATACTATATTATTCCTTGTCTTGCTGAATAAATTAAGATGCCACACCCACTTCTAATTTTCAGCCAATCAGATTACTTGATGGCAAACAGTGCAGATCCAGGTCAGTTGGCTTCTTCTTCAGAAGCCAACTGATCTGGATCTACACTGTTTGCAAAGGCTGGGTATATCTGGATTCAGCAGAACAAGGATTAATCTGTGATAAATTGACACCGGCTTTTAAATTAGTAAACAGTGTGACCATTTTAAGTTATTTTTCTATACATATCAACGCATGCTATTCATATTGACCTAAAACAATTAATTTTATCAAAAATCCGAATCTTGCACCAACGGTTGGGACCACTAGAATTTACCATAAATGATACAGACAATATTAATTGCATGTGCCTTTTAAAATATATATATGTATATATAAATGTAAGCTAGGTAGAAAGATCTTGATGAACTGTGATGCATGTTAATGTTTAGGAAATGTACAGTTTACAATGGAATCATCAGATTTAAGATTTTATGTTCTGAATCAGGATAAAGAAATAAAAGAAGAGTTTAAAAAGCTGGTTAACATAGGTCAAGGACATATATTTGTGTTATGCAAGCTCTTTTGACATAGTAACTCTTATTTCACCTTTTAGTAACTTCTTAGCGTATTGGTTCAATGCACATTGTTTGTGTTTTGTTAAGGGTCTTATTAGTGTGTTGTTTCTACAGTGCATTGTTTGCGTCTTGTTAAAGTGGCTAGATTGTGTTTTGCTTAGCGAGCTGATTCTGTTTTGTTAAAGTGTCTTGATTGAATTCTGCTTAGCGTCTTGATAGCTCATTTGCATACCAATTTCTGCACCATTGCGACACAAACAAAACACTGTCTTATTAGTGTATTGGTTGTGTGTTTTAGTATGTCTTCCCCTGAGAGGGGTGGAGACATATTGTTTTTGCCTCGGTTGTCTGTCCGTCTGTCTGTCCATCTATCCATAATCATGTCTGCTCTGTAACTTAAAAATCGTTTAAGATTGATTGTGTTGGGGTTTAACGACACTTCAACCCTTGTGGGTCATTTTGCGTTATCTCCCAGCAAAAGGGAGAAAAGAGATAGAAGAAATAGTAGTGGCAATGAAAGAAAGGGACAGGGAGGAAAGAGGAACAGGAATGAAAGTGAAGAAACAGAAGAAATAAAAGCATTTCCCCCTCTACCCTTACCTGCTACAAGGATAGCAGGCCTTGCCCAACTGTAAGCCAGTATCAGTTGGAGGCCCCCGTGACATCAGATACACCATATTTTCATGAAACTTCATAGAAATATAAAGCATCATCAGACGACATGCAGAGCAGTACAATAACTCTTATCATTACATTTTTTGGAGTTATTCCCCTTTGAAATTAGAAAATGGTAATTTTGTGTCCACTCTATAACTTGAAAACTGTTTAAGATATTGTCATAAAACTTCATAGAAATATAAAGCATCATCATATGACATGCAGAACACAAGAACCATAACTCTTGTCTTTACAGTTTTGTAGTTATTCTCCTTTGAAATTTGACAATGGTCATTTTGTGTCCACTCTATTACTTGAAAACCCTTCAAGATATTTTCATGAAACTTCATAGAAATATAAAGCATCATCAGACAACGTGCAGAACACAAGAACCTTAACTCTTGTCTATACAGTTTTGTAGTTATTCCACTTTGAAATTTGACAGTGGTCATTTCGTGTCTGCTCTGTAACTTGAAAACCCTCCAAGATATTTTCATGAAACTTCATAGAAACATAAAGCATCATCAGATGACGTGCACAACACAAAGAACCTTAACTCTTGTCTATAGTTTTGTAGTTATTCCCCTTTGAAATTTGACAATGACCGTTCCATGTCCCCTCTTTAACTTGAAAACCCTTCAAGATATTTTCAGGAAAATTCATAGAAATATAAAGCATCATCAGACAATGTGCACAACACAAGAACCGTTACTTGTGTATACATTTTTGGAGAAATTTTATATTTAGAGTCTAAAATTAGGGGTGTAAATTAAATTTCTGGTGAAAAAATGTATGATTTTGAAATAATTTTCCCAGAAAATTGTTCGCACCCCATGTATCCCCTCTGTGTATGAGCTTGCAATGATGATAAACAATTAGTACTGGTAAACATTCTATATGTGAGTGACAGCTTGGAGGAGACATATGTTGTTGTTGTTTTTTGTTTTTGTTAAGAACAGCTCTAGTTCCATTCTTGTTTTCATATGGGCAGCATCAGGGAGTCAGTCTACTAAGTTGTTCAAATGATGATACTAGGATGACCTTTGACCTTTATTACAGTATGGTCAAATTTGTGTCCTAGTTGCTGTGGCAACACTGGAAGAAGTTGCATGGCATTTGCAGATATGCAATAGCTGTTTTTATGAGGTGAGCGAATCATGTCCCATGGGCCTCTTATTTTTTTTCAGAGAAAGTAAGTCTTGACATTTTATGTGAATCATCTGCCAAGCAGCTGACTCACATGAAACTTTGAAACTTAAATAAAAAGTTTCAAATCGTCTACTGCAGATGTGATGGTGCTTTAAGGGTATATATTTTTTGGGCATGCTTAGCCCTCTAAACAGTTAATCAGTAATTGTGCACATACTTTGCCAGTAACTTACAACTGCTCTTGAATCAGCTGAAGGAGGAGAATGACTGTAGAAATGATTTCATGATCATTCTCCACTAAAGCTAAGTGGTTGGGCTGGGATTCAAACTTTAGAGCCCTGGATCTGCAGTCAAACTCGTTACCGACTGTACTATGAAGCCCACCTATGAGACACCAGAACAATATCTATAGTTTCTGGTAGAAAATAAAAATAAGCCTTACGTACAGATATGGAGATATTATGGAATTGGGACAAGATAGGCACTTATATATTTACTATGCAGCTCACAGTTCTAGGTAAGAATTTTTTTCACTTGATAAGTATTGATATTTTCTTAATTCTCCATATACATGTGCATGCATACTCAATAAGAAGGGTCTCGGCTTGACAGTTTTAATTTGTACCCACAATATTGATTTTGATGAAGAAACAAAGACTTTATCTGGATGCCTATCTTATTTAGATTTATGCCACTGTTCTTGAAGTCGTAGAATGTATGAAATTATACAGTTGATATTACCTGACATAGCCCTAGATAAGATTTTTTTTTTTTTTAATCAGAATGTGATACTTTCTTATTTCTCCATGAAAACATGTTGTGGGAACTCATTAGAAGCACCTTGGCAAGGCGCTTCTAATGAGTACCCATAACATATTCCACGGAGAAATAAGAAAATATTTATCAGATACCCACTCTTACCTAGAGCTATGTTACCAGATAGAACATTAAATCTTAGAACTGATTCTGTTATATTTGATCTTATTTTGTTTGATTGTTCTTGTACATCTTGCAAATGAAATTATTTATTGTTAATGTCTACTATCTGAGCTTACAAAAATATACACACAAAAATAAAATTATTTACTTGTTTTATAGTCTTTTTCTTTTGAAACAAGGCTTGATGGTGAGTCAGTAAGTCCTGCCATAAAACTTGCAACCAGCTTGTTCCAGAATAATTTGAACAGATCTTAAATGGGAGGAATCCTTCAGAGGTATTTGATGATATTTCTGGTATAATTATATCCCCTAACTACGGTGAGGGGGACATATTGATTTTGGTGCTGATTCCGTTGGCATCAGTTTCACACTTTCTTGTCTGCACTGTATCTTATAACCAGTGGTTGGGTTCTTACCAAATTTGCTTGGATATACAGTGCTCCAGCTAGACCTATGTAGAGGGGCGGGCCACCTCTCTTGCCCTCTCTTGCCGCCCCTTTGCCCCTCTGCAGCTGCCATCACCTTATTTCAACTCCAGACATAAAACCCTACATTTTGTTGAAAATTTCATGAAAATCCGACAAAAAATTAAAAAGTTATCAATGTGTAAAGGTCAGTTTTATGTGTATTCTAGTCTGAGGCATTTATTGTGGAATGGGATTATTTTGTAACGTCATGATACTTTGCATATCACATGACACATGGTGCCTTCATCCTTGTATGACCGTGCAGAAAGTGTCCTACCTGGCACCCCTCTGCCCTAAAATCCTAGCTGGAGCATTGGATATATAATTGGGGCATACAAAGAACTGATCAGATTTTGGTGACCTTGGCTTAACTTTCAATATCACACACAACAGCAGTAGAAAAACTGAAAATTCTGTGGCACTTCCTTGTCTGCATAATATCCTTTGATATTCAGTGGTTGGATTCTTCCAAGTTTACACGAATACCGTATATAATTGGGACATAACAAAAAACTCATTAGATTCTGGTGACCTTGAAAACTAGTTCAAGGTCACCAGAATCTAATCAGTTTTTTGTTGTGGGTCCTAGTTTTCAAGGCCACAGCAGTATTCGTTTATGTTGAGGTTTTACGGCCCAGTCAACCCAATGGGGTCATGTCGAGCGCGGTCAGTTAGCCTAACCACACGTTTACTGGGCAGGCTTAGTTCTCTAAGCGGTTAACCAGTATTGTGCACATTCTTTCGCCAGAAACTGATAACTGCCCTTCTTGAATGAGCGGAAGGAAGAGAATGACCGTAGAAAATATTTCGTGATCAATCTCTATGGAAGAATGTTGCCGACCGGCGGGGGTTGAACCCGCGACCTCCTGGTCTCCAGTCGGATGGCGCATCCAACTGAGCCACCGAGGCCGGCTGGTCACAGTAGTAGAAAAACTGAAAATTCACAGGGGTGGGGGGACATTCTGTTCTCTCTGACAACACAGTGACAAGTTTTCTCTATTTCTGCTTAAAAACTTGTGTTGTGGGCACTCAATAGAAGCTCCTTGGCAATGCCCCAACTAGAAGAATTGAGGGCAGATGACTGCCAGGTAGGGCACTTTTTGTGCCCTTATACAAGAATGAGGGTGCTATGCATGTGATGTGTTCAGTATCAAGACATCTTACAAAATATAATCCCATTCCACAATAAATGCCTCAAACTAAATACACATAACTTTCAATATTGATTACTTCTTATTTTGGTCAGATTTTCATGAAAGTTTCATCAAAGTGTAGGGTTTTATGTCTAGAGTTGAAATAAGGCAGAAAGCAGCTTAAGAAGGGCAGAGGGGCGGCAGAAGAGGGCAAGAAGAATGGCCTGCACCTCGTTATAGGTCTAGCTGGAGCACTGAGTACCCACAACATATGTTTTTATAGAGAAATAAGATAACTAGATTGCGCAGTCACACCACTGCAAGTTCCCCATGCTTCTTGCTAATGTTGCTACTAGTGTGACAGATGGATGGACAGAAAAATAATGTTGCTCTCGCACAATTTTACCAAGTGGTGAAATTATGTAGCAAGTTCAGTTTAGTTTCGCCTACTGATTTAGGAGGATAGAATGACAGACAGACACTGGCCTTTTGATCCCACTCAGAGTTCACATGGGGCAGAGTGAAAAATAATGTTGCCGTCACACACCCTTGCCACGCATGGAAGTCATGTAGTAAGCTTGGTTAAATTCTGCCCAGTGGTTTAGGAGGAGATAGTGTGATGGATGGGCAGACAGAAGGATGACGAAGGCATTTATGATATCCCCATCGCTAAAGCGTGGGAATAATTAGCCCAAAATTTATATCAACAAATACTCCTCCATAACAACTCCTTTGATTACTTAGTTATATATATGTTAATACCAGTAACTAGGACTGTCACCGATACCAATTTATCACTGAAATTATGTATTGATATATCAATATATATCCTAATTTATCAAAAAAAAATAATCTAGACTGCAGAGTCCATGGCACACCATCTCAAATCACCATGCATTCACTACTAAGCAGAGAGAAGTAAAAAAAAAACTAGAAATGTGTCAGTATGATACAGATGCCCCCGCCCAGGGCCATCCTCACCCACACGCAGGCATTTTGCAAAAAACGAAATTGAAAAAAGGTCCATAACTCTCATAATAATTGGCAGATTTTACCCTAAATAGAACTTGACCATATTTTATGATTATATACTTGTGTATAAAATATGAATCCAACACATAAATCAATCTTTTTTAAAATAATATCGGAAGGAAAACATCTTTTGAAGGTGAAAAAGGGCCATAACTCCCATAATAATTGGTTGACCTCTAGTTTATGATTATATACCTGTGTGTTAAAATATGAATTCAATACACTAATGTTTTCAAAAGATATCAAACTGAAACTATTTTTCAAGGTTGAAAAAGGGCCGTAACTCCAAAAATAATTAGTGGATTTTACCCTAAATTTTGCCTATATTTTATAATTATATGCTTGTGTATAAAATATGAATCTAATTCACTAATCTTTTCAAAAGTTATGGAACGAAAACCATTTTTCAAAGTTGAAAAAGGGCCACAACTCCCAAAATAATTGGTGGATTTTACCCTAAATAAAACTTGACCTACATTTTATGATTATATACAAGTGTATAAAATTTGAATCCAACACACTAATCTTTTCAAAAGATATCGAACGGAAACCATTTTTTCAACAATCCTTTCAAAAGATATTGCATGGAAACCATTTTTCATTGTTGAAAATTTTTCAAAGTTGAAAAAGGGCCATAACTCCCAAAATAATTGGTGGATTTTACCCTAAATCTAACTTGACCTACATTTTATAATTATATACCTGTGTATAAAATTTCAGTCCAACACACCAATCCTTTCAAAAGATATCGCACGGAAACCAATTGTGTTACGTACAGGACGGATGTACGTACGGACAGCGGTGATACTATATGCCCTTCCCCCCCCCCACCCCCCCCCCATCAAAAATGGCGGGGGCATAAAAATAAAGTTGCCCTCGCATACCCTTACAAAGCAGGGAAGTCATGTAGCAAGTTTGGTTAAATTCCACCCAGTGGTTTAGGAGGAGATAGCGTGATATATGGACGGTTGGAAAAATCATGTTGATCTCGTAAACCCTTACTATGTGAGGGGAGTCATGTAGCAAGTTTAATAAAATTCAGCCCATTTGATTAAGAGACAGTATGATGGATAGACAGATGGACGCTAGATGGACAAACAGAAAAACAATGTTGCTCTCGCACACCTTTACCACAAGGGGAAGTCACATAGCAAGTTTTGTTAAATTCCACCCAGTGTTTTAGGAGGAAACAGAGTGAAGGACAGATGGATCAATGCCGGACGGATGGAAAAATAATGTTGCTTTGCGACACACCCTTACCACAAGGTGAAGTCATGTAGCTAGATTGTTAAATTTCACCCAATGGTTTAGGAGGAGATAGTGTGATGGACAGATGGACTGATGCTGGACGGATGGAAAAATAATGTTGCTCTGTAACACACCCTTACCACAAGGGGAAGCCATGTAGCAAAATTGGTGTAATTCCACCTAGTGGTTTAGGAGGTAGTGTGACGATGGACGGACGGAAAATTACGTTGCTCCCACACCCTTACCATGAGGGGGAAGTCACTTAGCAAGTTTGGTTAAACTCGGCCCAGGGGTTTAGGAGAAGATAGTATGACATGCAGATGGACGGACACAGACCGACGGAAAAATAATGTTGCTCTCACACATCCATACCATGAGGGGAAGTCATGTAGCTAGTTTGGTTAAATTCCACCCAGTGGTTTAAGAGGAGAAAATGTGATGGACAGACGGAGGTGTTCACAATATTCCCATCCCATTTTTTAAAAAAGCATGGGGATAACAATATACTAGTGGAGTGCAAAACTATGTTGTTTAATTTCTCCAGGTTAACTTATTTGCAGCCAAGCTAACTTGTTCAATCAATAAGCTACCAAAATTAACATATTGCATCATTCTTTCTGTTAGCTGCAATTGTTCCCTTTACCAAACTGGTTTCTTCCCTCAAAGAATGCTTTGCACTCTTCTTGTTTGGAACTTATGATTTTACTTTTCAGTTCTGAGACCATTTACTGTATTATCTTTAACAAAATGTATGTTATGGGTACCAGGTATTACCTATAGGAATTCTTCATTTCTCACCTTATCTGTATATAGCTATGAGTTAATAAATTCAATATTTTTAAGTAAAAAACCCCCCCCCCATAAAACAAACAATACGTCAAATCTTAAGACAAGTAAAAAGGCCCTCATAAGACATACAAGCATCAGACTATCAGAGGACTTTAAACATTCCAGATCGTTTCAACCCGGAGTCGTGTCGGTCTGGCCAGGTTGCTTCGGCCCTGGGTCCTTTCGGCTAATATCTATGGGTGGTTTTGGCCTGATTTTCGAAGTCCTTCTAGGTTAGGTAAGGTTAAACAATGATTTGGTTATTTGATGAACAGATGAAGAGTCTAGTATTGTCATAGGTCGAGGATGATAGGGTAGAACCTTTTCTGTTAAGTCTGTTTCGTCTTAGACATTCTGTTATTTATCAAGCATTAAAATCATCTTTCAAGAGAAAATAAGGCTTGACTTTCCATGTGAATCGGCTGTCTAGCTGATTTACATGTAGCATGCACTTTGCAAATTCAGCAGACAACGAACTGATGAGATGAGAGTTTTGTTATTTTTTCCAGAAAACAGGGTTCGACAGTTCATGCAAATTGTTTTCTTACAAATGGAATGTCAAAGCCTATTTGCAAAATGTTCTTGGAAATAGAAATTGTGTTTGTAGAACACTGTGCCCCCAACCATAGGCTTGTCTCTAAAGATAATACAAGGTAAAAATGGCCCAATCTACAAAGGGCTACAACCTGAAATATTTTTTGGAATTTATTCCAAGTTAATCAGGTCATTTTCTCATTACCTGGTACTACCAATCTATTCATCAAGTTATGAGGCTCTAGCTCCTACAGTTTTTGAGACATTTTGCTGACATGGGAAAATGCCCAAATATACAAAGGGCCATTACTCATGCCCAGAAGCAATAGGTCCCTCCAACTTCCTTCTCATCACTACCGATCTATTTATCAAGTTATGAGGCTCTAGCTCAAACAGTACTTGAGGTATTTTGCTGACAAGGGAAAAATACCCAAATTTACAAAGGGCCATAATTCATTAAATATTTTTCAGATTTTTTTTTTCAAAAGATTTCAGGTCGTTTACTCATCACTACCAATCTATTCATCAAGTTTCAAAGCTCTACCTTCAATAATTTTTTAGATATTTTGCTGACAGGGGAAAAATGCCCAAATTAACAAAGGGCCATTACTCATGAAGTATTTTCAAAATTAAATCAAAAGTTAATCAGGTCATCTTCTCATCATTACCAACCAAAAGTTAATCAGGGCCTCTACTCATCACTACCGATCTATTTATCAAGTTTCAAGGCTTCTGCTTCAATAGTTTATGAGATATTTTGCTGACAATGAAAAAATACCCAAAATTTACAAAGGGCCATTACTCCTGAAATAATTTAAAGAATCGATTCAAAATTTAATCAGGTCATCTACCAACATTACCAATCAATTTACCAAGTTTCAAGTCTCTAGCTCCAACAGGTATTGAGACATTTTGCTGACAAGATAAAAATGCCCAAAATTACAAAGGGCCATAACTCATAAAGTATTTTTTCAAAATTTATTCAAAAGTTAATCATGCTGTCTACTCATCACTATCAGTCTATTCATCAAGTTTCAAGGCTCTAGCTCCAACAATTTTTGAGATATTTTGCTGACAAGGTAAAAATGCCTAAAATTACAAAGGGCCATAACTCATGAAGTATTTTTCAGAATTTATTCAAACATTAATCATGTCATCTATTCATCACTACCAATCTATTTATCAAGTTTCAAGGCTCCAGTTTCAATAGTGTTTGACATAATTTGCTGACAAAGAAAAAATGCTCAAAATTTACGAAGGGCCATTACTCATGAAATATTTTACAGAATTGATCAAAGAGTTAGTAGGTCATCAACTCATCATTATCAATCAATTTACCAAGTTTCTTGAAGTCTCTAGCTCCAATACATGTAGGTTTTGAGATATTTTGCTGAGAAGATAAAAAATGCCCAAAATTACAAAGAGCCATAACTCATAAGTTTTTTTCAAAATTTTATTCAAAAGTTAATCAGATTGCTACTCATCACTAACCATCTATTCATTAAGGACATATGCGGGAAATATTTCCTGCACTGCAAACTGCTTAAGACTTTGCATATATTCAGTTTCATATACTGGCTCACTATTTTTAAAATAAAAATGATACGTCATCGTGCTAAGTCTTTTACAATCTGACCTGGAATGACGCAACCCACAACAGTTTTCCCGGAAATATGTGCATATAATTCTGTTAGTTGATTTTATGACAAAAATAGCATTCGCCTTACTTTTAATTTTTATAATTTTGAGCAGAACCATACAGGAAATGATACTGATACACATCTGCTGCTCATTTGTCAAAATGAGACAGGAATCTGCAATTTCAATTTTCGACACTTCCTACAAATCCTTAAAATAAATCCATTTCTTCCATATTATGGACCTTACAGAAAAATGCTACACTGGAAATCTCACAAAACAAGGTTTATTCTTTGGAGGGGATAATATACTACATAAAATTAAAAGAAAAGTGCGGGTCATCGTGCTAATTTCATTTTTATGGGAAAAAACTTACCCCCATATAAATTCAGGAACTAAAATGTACATAAAATCCCCCAAAAGGATGCATTATTCTTTGTTGATATGGCGGATTCTACTTGTATACTAACACAAGGGATACTGTATGTTGAAATAAATCATTTAAGAAAGGCTGAACCAATTCAGCTTTATCAGATCTTGAATAAAGGCAAAACATTAAAAAATTCCAAACATGTACTTGTCATTATTTTCCTCAAATTTGAAGCCAAATTTGACAAACTCAGTGCTAGAAACAGGAAAAATCAATTCCTTATTTACTAAGTTTACTCAGTTTTACCAAATAACAGCAACGGTTTTATTCTGGCTCAACTTTCATTTTTGAGGATTACACAAAAATGGCAATTACCCACAAATGTCTTTATATGTCAAGGCTCTAGCTCCAACATTTTTTGAGATATTTTGCTGACAAGCTAAAAATGCCCAAAATTACAAAGGGCCATAACTCAAGAAGTATTTTTCAGAATTTACTCAAAAGTTTATCAGGTCATTTACTTATCACTTCCAATCTATTCATCAAGTTTCAAGACTCCAGCTTCAAAATGTTTTGAGATATTTTGCTGACAAGGGAAAAAATGCCTAAATTTACAAAGGGCCTTTACTCATGAAATATTTTTCGGAATTTATTCAAAAGTTAATCAGGTCATCTACTCATCATTACCAATCAATTTACCAAGTTTTAAGTCTCTAGCTCCATACAGCTATTTTACTAACAAAAAAAAACTCATGAGTTAATCAGGTTGTCTACTCATCACTACCAGTCTATTTATCAAGTTTCAAGGCTCTACCTCCAATAGTTTCTTGAGATATTTTGCTGACAAGTTAAATATGCCCAAATTTACAAAGGGCCATAACTCATGAGGCATTGTTAGAATTAATTTAAGGGTTAATCAGGTTTTCTACTCACCATTACAAATCAATTCACTAAGTTTCAAGGCTCTAGCTTCAACAATTTTTTAAGATATTTTGCTGACAAGGTAAAAACGTCCAAAATTACAAAGGTCCATAACTCTTGAAGAATTTTTCAAAATTTATTCAAAAGTTAATCAGGTCGTCTACTCATCAGTACCAGTCTACTTATAAAGTTTAAAGGCTCTAGCTTTTATGGGTTTTGAGATATTTTGCTGACAAGATTGCATCCATATTTTTACAAAGGGCAATTACTCAGGAAAGGGGCATAATCCTGCTGAGAAAAAAATATGTGTCATTTTTTTTTTTTATGAGGAATCCAAATAAGAAATTTCAAAACAGTAGCATGCACGTGTCTAAAGTTTTATGCTATGCATCAAACAGCAAAACGAACAGATGGATGGACAAACACCCCAGAAGCAATACGCCCCACCAACTTCTGTTGGGGGCATAAAAATGAGAAAATATCTCAATGTTGAGTCTGACTGGTAATCAGGAGGTTGCGGGTTTGACCCTCGCCGGGTAGGCAACATTCTTTTGTGGAGATTTGATCATGAAATACTTTCTGCGGCCATTCTCTCCCTTCCGCTGATTCAAGAACGCAATTGTCAGTTTCTGGCCAAAGAATGAGCACCATACTCGTTAACTGCTTATAGGACTAAGCCTGCCCAAGAAAAGTATAGTTAAGTAAGCTGACCATGCTAGACATGACCCAACTAGGCTGACTGGGCCATAAAACCTCAACTTAAACAAAGGACAAGACTTATGCACCTATCAATGTTTTACCCCAGAGGAGGCCGGGATGCAAAGATTACACTGGGGAATCAGACATTTTTGAAAATTGGCTGTCTAATTCCCTACCCATGAGTCACAAATTTGTGTGGAAAATCCCCTTGGTGGGTATTAACATTTGCACATAATTTCTTCTAGAATTTTCCTTTTAGGTGTCTAATACTTCCCCCATGTGTCAAAATCTTCTGTAGATTTCCCAGGGGCTGGGTATGATTTGGATCCATTCCCTACCCTCCCCCCTCCCCCACCCCCCCCCCCCACCCCCAATCCACCCACCAATAGGGGAAAACAATGATAGATGATAATTTTGGGATAATTTTTCCAATTTCTCCTTAAAGGTTGGAAGTGAAAAATAACAAGCAGATTGTTATCGTCCACCATCAGCAACGGTTGAGTGGACAGAAGAACTACATGTAGATAAGTCTATTGAATAAGCATGGAATCAAAAGAAATTGTTCTTCTAGGTGATTGACACTAATGATTTACCACTGTCTATTTTGTCCTTTGTGTTGGACATTTGTAGATGATGCAAGCCTTGCGCCCTCTGATCCCTCATTATTAAACCTTATCATGCTGAATAAATTAAGATGCCAGGCCAGGAGGCCTACTTCAAATTTTCAGCCAATCAGATTTCTAGATCTAGGTTGTTGATAAAAATTCACATACTGAACAAACAGTGCAGATCCAGATCAGTTGGCTTCTTCAGAAAGCCAACTGATCTGGATCTACACTTTGCAAAGGCAGAACAAGGGTTAACCTTTAATAACAGCTCAATTTCTGACTTGAAATCTTCTAGAGTGGTGAACAAAAAATGACATGGTAGTTAATGTACCTAAAACTAGAGCAATGTTCATCAATACTTCCAAGAATAGTGCTTACTGCTAACAGAATTAACGGAGAATGCCTCGGACTTAAAGCTCGCAGATTAGATAATTATTGCTGCTTTCAAACAGCAAAATAGTATTTGGTATCAATATTGAAAATACGCTATCCTGGACATCCCAAGTTGAAAATACAGTTATAAAAATTAATACAATTCCTTACTTTACGATATAACAGAATCAAATGCAACTTATCCATACCTACACGGAAGTCATTCTTTAATGCACATATCCATCCCCATATTGACTACTGCTGCACAATATGGGGCAATGTTAACAATAGTCAATGAATACATTGATTTTAGACTTATCAACAGCTAGCAATAAAAGTGCTGCAAGCATTGCACCATGCCCCACCACTGCACTTAATCAAGCAAGTGCCATTGCTCTGTCAAAAATAAAATCAAAGGGAAGGTGCATTAGTCTTTCCCTAAATATTATCAACATTGATGCATGTAGAAGTGTTAATTTTGATTAAAATGTTCAATGATTGTTTCCCTTTTTTTTGTGCATAGTAGAAATGGCTATTTTCAATATCTACTATGTTCAAAGGGCTGCAACTCCAAAGATTAATCTGAGTTACACTTTTTGTGTTCTGCATGTCGTCTCATGGTCCTTAAAATTTGTGAGAAATTTCATAATATCTCAAGTATTTTTCAATTAACAGAGCAGGTACGAGTACATGATAGAAGTACATAATGTAGTGATGTTCAATAGTCAAAGGGCAATAACTCCAAAAGAAGGCAAACCAGAGTTATAGTTCATGTGTTCTGCAAGTCATCTCATAGTGCATTACATTTGTGTGAAGTTTCCCGACAAAACAGAGCGGACATGAATACATACATATGTAGAAGAAATGGCTATTTTCAATATCTACATGTACTATGTTCAAAGGGCCACAACTCCAAAAGTAGTACAACCTGAGTTATGGTTTTGTGTTCTGCACATTGTTTCATGGCGCTTCATATTTTTGAGAAATTTTATAATTATATCTCAAAGGGTTTTCAAGTTACAGAGCAGTCATAAGGACATGGTAGAAATTGCTATGTTTCATGGGCAACAACTCCAAAAGTAGGCAAACCAGATTTACGGTTCATGTGTTCTGCAAGTCATCTCAGAGTGCTTTTCATTTGTGTGAAGTTTCGTCAAAGTATAGAGTGGACATGAGTAGATAGAAGAAATGACTATTTTCAATATCTTCTATGTTTAAAGGGCTGCAACTCCAAAAGTAGGTTAACCAGAGTTACAGTTTTTGTGTTCTGCACATTGTCTAAGAGTGCTGTACACTTGAGATAAATTTCATAATATCTAAAAACTTACTGAGCTTACTCAACTTACATGGTAAAAACGGTTATGTTCAAGTGGGGAATAACTCCAAAAGTAGGTAAACCAGAGTTCATTTGTTCTGCATGTTGTCTCATAGTGCTTTACATTTGTGTGAAGTTGCATGAAAATATCTTGGAGCAGACTAAATGATTGAAGGGCTGACAGATGGACTCTCAAAATTTCGAAGGGTATAACATAATACATACCCTTTCCACTTTTTGTGGCAGGACTTGCCACAAAAAGTGACAAGGGCATGCATTATAACTGCCAGGGAATAAAAAGGATGTTAAGAGTATGGTAAGGAGTTAAGTGTCCCAATATTTAGAGTAAATATGGTATAATTAACATGATTTATAATGGATGTGGCTCATTTCTGAAGATGGTATTTTGCAAGGAAGTATATCTTCTTACTGAAACAAGGTAATATAGGGAAAAGCATGGTAAGGGTATTAAAACACTGACAATGTTCTTCACTGTCTGAAATGATCATGAAAACTGTCATGCATATGCACTGTATTATTTAAAGGAAAGGATTACATCTACTTTCTTCATGGAATATTTTAAGCTTCACGGGCTACACAAACATGTAGAGCTTTATGAACAACTACCCATATTTGAACTTCCTGCGAAATTATATGCACACTGATGAACCTTCAGATTTGGAGGGGTCACCAGAGAAATACTTCTTCGTATTTCACCACAAAAATGTGTGCTATGGGTCTTCATCAGAATGCTCTGTTAGCCTGTTAGAGTACCTTCATCTATGTTTTTGTGGAGAAATATAAAAAATATCAATAATTTTGTTTGAAAAAGCAACAACAAAAAAACACCTTATCTGAAGCGCTGTCAAGGAACATTCAGACATTAACTGGCAATTCACTGAAAACAGCACCAAAGCTCCAGATAAAGAGATATCAACATAATATTTTCTCATTTCTCCGCAAAAACACAGGGCTTCCACTAACTTTCAAAATTAGGAAATTGAGACTTCCAGACATCAAAATTTGGAAGTCTGAAAAATGAATGTTGGAACAATATTAGTATAATTATTTCAAATTTGTTGGTATATCCATGTATTCATCAATTCTTTACACATTTTACTAGACTTCTATTACTTTCTTTACATTTGCAAAGCTTTAAAAGATTCAAATCTTGATTTATAGTAAATTTTATACTGCTTATACCCTTCAAAACAAAAATCTTGACTTCCAGACATTCAGATTTAGAAGTCTGAGACAGAATTTTGGGAGTAATTTACTCCATAACTTCTATTAATGGAAGCCCTGAAAACATACATGTTGTGGGCAATGAGTACCACATCATATGTTTTTGTTGATAAATAAAAAAAAAAATAGTAGTAATTTTTTGGCAGAGAAAACATCTGATCTTGAACTATGAGTACAGAACAATTTTACGATTCAGAACTCAGATCTTTGATAACTGCAAGACACTGAGCAGACACTGAAGTTTCCTGAATAGCTTTCATCAGAACTGACATATTTGAAGTGTCAAGTACTTTCAACAGTTTCAAACACTCCATAGCATCGGCAATAAGTTTATTTCTTGTCTCTTCTGGAGTATTAACACAATCACTTGACACATCATGAATCATCTTGATAAGAGATCTTATAAGTATGTAACCATGGCACCTAATTCTTGGCCAGGCTATAAGAATTAAAGTGTTCAAAGCCTTCAAAATATTAAATCTTGATTGTTCTGTTGGTGTGTCAGGTATGTCTAAATATTCTACAACTAGATCAAGGATATTTTTCAAATGCTTCACAACACCTATTCCCATCATTTCAAACAATGACTGTAAATGTTCCGTTTGAGTTCGTCTGAGAACTAGTTTATTCTCATGCACAGCAGTTTGCAAAATCATTTGCAGAATTTCATCATATTTAGTAGAACTGGACATGTTCAAAGACGGTTTAACTATAACTTTTAGAATTTTTAGAAGGGCAGGAAGTGACTGTTGAAGTAAAGACTCTTCTGTAGAGTACAGCTGATGTTTCAATGCTTCAAAGATGACATCTGCTCTCCCGTACCATCTAAGCTCCTCAGCTGATGAGTTTTCAATTATATGGACTATACACTGTATACCAGTTAATTTATTCCTTGTCATATAGTCATCAAGGAACAACAAAGAAGGTGGTAACACACATTCAATAAAGTCACTTAAATGTGGGAATGTCATTTGCTGAAGACAAAATATAAATGCAGTGACCGTCATGGGATTTTGTTTCCAGGAATCCTTCAAAAGAAGTGGTTTCCATTCCACAAGCTGTCTCCCAAATACTGAGTTTCTGAATGATGTTTGGTCAGTAGGCTGGCAAGTGACATCCATAACCAGTATGTCTTTTGCTGCAGAATATCCAAAGTGAGACATAATTTCTTGTAAGAAGCTCTCTGAAACCATGTTGGATTCATCTGAGGTCCATAGGTTTGTGTGTAAATGCTGTGCTATTATCTGCATACTGAAGAGGATAACTTGGCCGAAACATTTAGGAAACTCATTTTTCTCATTAGCAAGTTTCAGTTTGGAAAATAGTGAATTGAGGATTCTTAAGCAACATTCAGCTCTCCATTTGACATCAGTGAAATCATTCTCTTCAAACACATACACCTCCTTTTCTTTGTCAAACTGCTCTGTTGCAGTTCTTACAATAGTTCTTAGTGAGCCAGTGCACAGTGATAAGGTGTCCGAATTGTAGAATCCTTTTGCAAAACTCAAAATCCATTGATCTGTAGAACATTCGATAAGTACATGGACTTTGTCTAAATAGGAAATACTATCTGCTGAATCGACGCTGACATTGTGCGACTTATTTGCTCGTTTCGTTTTCAGGTCAGATAGGGACTCCACCACTGATTGCAAAGTGTGGCGTCTATAAATTTCGTCAGCAATGTCTTTGTTTCTTGCATCACTGAAACGAGAATTTGTGATACTGATCTTGCCAATAAGTTCTTGCAGCGAGGCTGTCATACTTCACGTTCCGTGAAATACACTTCACGATTAAAGCGTCATAATTTAATTTCCAGTACCATGGGCGCAGCCATTGCAGTAAAAGCGCCACCTGGTGCTACATTGCTAAAGCATGTCTCGATGGTATGCACAGGTTTTTCAGTGGATAAAGAAAACGTCGAAAGTTCAATTATTATTATTATTATTATTATTATTATTATTATTAAAAATGCTGCCTTTAGACATAATAACTGTATTTTTACCAGTCGACCACCCTCCCACCCCGCGCCCACCCACTCTTCATACTACGACTGAACATGATTAAAAGAAATCAAAAGACAACCCAAGACGCACAAAACGCCAAACCAAAGAACCCCACCCCACTCTCCATACTATGACTGAACATGATTAAAAGAAATCAAAAGACAACCCAAGACGCACAAAACGCCAAACCAAAGAACACATTAAAGAATGAAAATCGGAGACTCGAATTTATTAACCATTGTCCTGCTGAACCCGGATATACCCTGCCTTTGCAAGCAGTGTAGAGCCAGTAGCTCTGGATCTGCACTGTTTGTCATTAAGTGTGCGAATTTGTATCAATAACCTAAATCAAGTAATCTGATTAGCTAAGAATAAAAAGCTGGCATGGCATCTTAATTTATTCATCAGGACAACATAGACAGCTACGTAGTTTGCGAGGCTGTATATGCACCACCCTCTGGTATAAAGTCTCTTTGTTTAGAACATTCTGAAGGTCAAGAAAAGTACTCTTAATAATAAAGATTTACTTAAAATTTCAAAAAAAGTAAAATCATCATTTTCACCAATAAGATCATATATTAATAACGATTATATCTAGCAGCTTCATATTCTCACGGTGCGTAAGATTTAAGTTAACCTGGCTATAAGTATGTTTTATATGGACTTTTATAGAGTATAACTAGGAAATGTGTCCTGATTCTCTTAGTACTGACTGCAAACTTGACAGACCGACTCCTCATCTCTGAAAGTCTCTGTGCATGTTTTAGCACTGCCAAGTTTTCTTTTTAAAATGTTGATATAGTGCAAACATCATACTATGACAACTTTTTGCGGCCTTGTCAGCTAGAATCAAAACATATTTCCTACTAGAGTCTTGGATACCTTGCTTCAGATGTCGAAAGAAAAAGTAGGCTTACATGGTTAAAAGTTTGGACAGGGATGCTATTTACTGATTTCAGGTTTGGATTATTGGAGTAAAATGAAATACGTAAGTCGATTATTTTTAAAACGTGTAATTTCCACTCATTTAGAGCATTAGAATCAGCAAACTCTCATTTGCATCAACGTTTGCAGAATTTCTGTAAAGTTTCTGAAATTTGTAAGCGACATTGTTGAAGTCAATATGGCAAGACTGCAAAAGTATAAATTTATCTCCAGAACAAATAGTAAGTATAGCTGAACACAGCATTTCTTCTCTCACACACACACACACACACACACACACACACAAGGAGCCGCCGGCCCCGGTGGCTCATTTGGATGCGCGTCCGACTGAAGACCAGGAGGTTGTGGGTTCGACCACTGCCGGGTTTGCAATATTCTTTCATGGAGATTGATCATTAAATATTTTCTACGGCCATTCTCTCCCTTTCGTTCGCTGATTCAAGAAGTAAAGGTATCAGTTTCTGGCGAAAGAATGTGCACAATACTGGTTAACTGCATAGAGGACTAAGCCTGCCCAATTAGATTGTGGTGAGGTAAACTTACTGCGCTCGACATGACCCCATTGGATTGACTGGGCCATAACCCCCCCCCCTCTCTCTCTCTCTCTCTCTCTCTCTCTCTCTCTCTCTCTCTCTCTCTCTCTCTCTCTCACACACACACACACACACACACACAAGGAAAAAAAAACTAATTTATGAACAATTTTACCTAAAAGTTACCTGAGAAGTCATAGGTCTGGTTTGAAAAAGTGAAATATGTAGTGAAATTAAAACGGACCAAACTTTGAAAAGCGTAGTGCAAAATTCTCTTATCTGCCGCTGAACTTGCCCGCTAATACTCATTCATAAGTGATCCTTTCACTATCAGGATATAAGCTGTTGATCATCGTTTATCTCCCACGCCGTGCTTAACGAGTGAGTATTCTGCTAAATGTACAAACGATTGCCTCGGTTTCTGATGTGTAAGAAGCCGTTATAACATTACGAAAACATGCCTATTCAAATATACTTAAAATTTTACCACCAAAAATTGAAAAATTTCAGATAAAAAATTGATATTTTTCATATTTCTGCTCAAAACATAGATTGTTGGTACTCGTTAGAACCGCCTCGACGAGGCGGTTCTAACGAATACCCACAATCTATGTTTTTGAGCAGAAATAAAAAAAATAATGTAAACCCCTGTAAACCCCACTTTTACTATATAAAAGTGAGGTTTAAGTGGGTCAAAATTATATAGGCTTGTTTTCGTGATGAATAGAAGAAGACAATGAATGGTATATAAGCCAGATATGCAATATGTCGATTAACCCATTTATGACTCGCGTCCCATAACAGGGACATTGACAAACAGTGTAAACCCAGATCAGACGCCACAGACCGCGGCGTCTGATCAGGGTCTACACTGTTTGTATTAAGTCCAGTATTTTCTATAAAATATTGTAATAATAAAAACTACCCAGACACCCCTTCTACTGGAGATGGACCAGTCCAAAAGGTTGAGGTAGGAAAGTCCACTCGGCCTAAATGGGTTATGAGACTGATACTAAAACAAATTCAACTTAATTACCGCACATACCCCATATAAGCGCACAGTCAAGTAATTTCGTTGTCTTCAGATTACAACAATTGTACTTTTTGTCAACTTCTTTATAAAGGCATACGCACTACCAGGAATTATCGTACTACAGGAACTGTCACTCAGGTTATCGATATTCCAATTTAGATCGGTTTCGATTAATTCCCTTTGACTGGAGGCCCGTAAGCGTCGTCTTACCTGTGTAGCTGGTGTGTAATCAACCCAGTGTCACACACCTACAGTACTACTACAATTCAGATTAAATCATGTGTGGATGCATTGCTCTTGGACCCAATATACACTGGAATAGGTCCGAGTTAGAATGAATGAATGAATGAATGTCAGCAGATTATTCAGTATGATTTTCAAAATAATATCAATTGTTTAACCTAAGAATTGATTAATAATGATAATAACAAAATATTAATTAATTGATTAAAATAAATTATTATTACTATTATTATTATTATTATTATTTCATTATTTCAAATTGAATAAAAAGTGTTGTATTTAGTTATAGATAATTCAATATGATTTTTAAACGAATTTAAATAGTTTAACCTAAGAAAACAAAAGCAATTAATAAATTAAAAAAGTGTTATATTTAATGAATGGTAATTCAGTAAGATTTTAAAATGAAGAACAATAGTTAATCTAAGAGAACAAATGAGTTGATTAATTAAGGTTGTATTTAATTACTGATGATAGTTTGGTACAATTTTTGAAAGAAAAACGATCATTTCACCTGGAGAAGACAAATGGGAAAATTTAATTAAATAGAAGTAATTTGAAAAAAAAAATGAATGAATGAATAAAAAAAATTACTTTATGATAACCATAAACTAAAGAAAGAAAGAAAGAAGCCTATGGATAATGAATACGGGAGAAAGACCTATGTCATCCACTTCTTAACATCATAGGACAGTCTGCGTACCTCCGTTATTAAGTTGTCCTAAGACATTTGTTGTTACAATACGAAAGAAAGAAAGAAAGAAAGAAAGAAAGAAAGAAAGAAAAAAGCATATGGATAATGAGTACAGGGGAAAGGCCTATGTCATCCACTTCTTAACCTCAAAGGGCAGTCTCCATACCTCCGTTATTAAGTTAGGTTATCTTAAGACATTTGTTAGTACAGTAATTAAAGCTACCTACTCTTTAAGGTGATCTAGGTAACCTATTTCACATCAGTACTATCACCACAGATTAAAGAAACCTATTAATCAGAATGCAATCAAGTGTGTTTAATCGATGCTCACCAGACACCATGATATGCGGCGTCTGATCTGGGTCTAAAGTCTATTTGTCAATATCCCTTTTTTAGCATAAATGAGTAATATCAAATATTACTGTGTTTTAAGCAACCTTCAGGTATGTGCCCTTTGTGGACCAAGACCCCATTGCGCTTTCTGAGCAAGGTTATGCTCTTTGCTTAATGTGTGTTACAGATCTGATTGTTAAGATCAGTATGTGCAGATGCTTATGCTAAACAATCCTACTGGCCATTCTGTGCCTGAGCATAGTAGTAGTATTAGGGTACGTACATACATGATTAGAAAAAAAACACACAAAAAAAAAAAAAAAAAAAAAAAAAAAAAAACACGCAAATTTAGAGGTTTAAATTATAGGTAATTTGATAATTTAGTAGTTTGAAACCAGTCTGCAAAGCTCACACAAACCATCAGCTGGACAGAGGTGTACAAACAGGACATTTCTTTCAAGAGAGGTACATAAATAGCTTTGGGCTATTTGTTCACAGCATAAAGACAATAAGTTATTTCATAAACTTAGGACCCATTGGTGGCGCGAATTAGCATAGTACTTATCAGTTAGCACTTTGGGTAAAAGTTTTGCAGACAACATAAATACGGGACAATTTTCTCCAGTTCTCCATTAAAACATACGTTGTAGGTATTAATTTGATGCACCTCGGTGAAGCAAAAACATGTTATGAGTACTCATTTGAAGAACCTTGGTGAGGCTCATCTAATGAGTACCCACAACATATGTTTCTATGGAGAAAAAAATACAATCACCAAATACTTATCCTGAACAATTTTCCTCTGTATGTTTTATTTTCAAAACAAGATTTGACATTTCATGAAAATTGTCTCCAATGAAGACTATTTGCATGAAGTGTCAAATCCTATTTTCTGGATAAACTAAGACAATGACCACTTTATCGCATGCTGAATTAGCCCAGAAAGTGATAAACGTTTAGGGATCAAATATCACCCCCACCCCAAAAAAGGAAATGGTTTGACATTTCTTGCAAAGCATCTCCATTGCAAACAATTTGCATGAAATGTCAAATCCTATTTTCTGGGGAAAATTCAACAAATATCACCAGTTTTTTGCTGCTGAAGTAGCCCAGAGAGTGGAAAAGGTTAAGGGTTAAAATTTTTACCCCTCCCCCACCCCCACAAAAAAGAAAACAACAAAAAATAAAGTTTGACAGTCCATACAAACTGTCTCTGTTGGAGACAATTCGCATGACATGTCAAAGCCTACTTTCTGGGAAAAATAAGAATATCATCATCACTTTTCCCTTGATGCATGAACGTTGTTTAACAATCTTTTAAACTTAAGAAAAAAAAAATAGACAAACTGTCAAAAAACTTTCATAAAAATTAATGTAGAATATGCTATTTCTAGTTTTATCTTATCATCTCAAGAATTGCAGGACCACGTGACCTGTCTCAGATAAAGGGCAGTTGTGTCAGATTATGAAAAAAGGGAAATTATGTATTATGCAAACATTAAAGATCCAGATCAGTCTGCGCATCTGCACACTCTGATCAGGATTTTCACTGTTAATCAATATATTCTACAGTAATTAGTGTTTATTTAGTTACACGGTTAAAGATGGTGCTTTGTTTGCCCATATTCCTTGATCATAGTTATAATGGTCCTTTTCAAATGTTGATGTTCATTTGATATTTTGACCACTTTGTTTTTATTGCATGAGGTATAGATTAAGCTATTATTACATTGTCCAGTGGCCTGAGGCTTCTAGTTCCCAAGGGATAATAATAATTAGAGTAGACAAATGGAACCAGAAAATAAACAACGTGCTGTTATTTAACTTGTATTTATATATGTTTGAACAATTTTTTTAATGCTAATATAAATGAAAGTAAAATGTTTTGTTGATCGTTTCAAGAACTTTGAGATGTCTTCAAGTAACATAAGAAACAATTATGATTGAATCTTTTTCAAAAAAAAAAAAAAAAAAAAAAAAAATGGGCCTTATGAATTATCAATGTAGACCCGATTAGACTGTGTGTCCGCTGAAATACATTGATCAGTCTATACTGCATGTTGAATACAGCTTGCACAATCTATCAAAGAAAAATGTATGCACATGCTGAACTACAATGGTTGCTGCTTTTATTTGGAGAGACTCGTGTTATTTTTGTGTTGGGTAATTAGCAAATATGGATAAAATGTCGTTTTCCTTGGATTATGACTGTTACTACTATCTTAGATTTTTAGACAGAGAGGTCTGTGCCAACGGTGTAGACCCAGATCAAATGTCACATTACGCATTGTGTGTTCAGGGTCTACACTATTTTACACTTACCCAGCAATGTTTAGACAAATCAGCTGGTTCTGTAATGGCATTGTTAAAAAGATAGGGCAAGTGTTGTAAAGAGTAGAACTTGATCGAATCATCTGGTATCCCAGGTTTGTTTTTGAAACAATTGTCTTTAGAGTAATGTTTGAAAAGGTGTGTACTGAACAATTTTTTTAATCTGACTGAAAAAGTGGTTTATAGTATTTAACCTCGGGATTCTGATAAACACACCATAAGAAAAGGCGGTGACCCTGATCAGACATTACATCACAGAGTATCTTAACAAAGGTCTACACTGTTTGCCACTCAGATAACAGGTATAAGCTGTGTCAATAGGTAGCCAAACGGACGATCAAATTTCAGTATGATAGTAATTTAATGTGTCTAATAGGGTTTATAAGGTAATTACCAATATTTTACCCCTAAATACACATGTACGATAGTATAAACTGTCCATGTGGCTATTTTACAAATAAATATTTCGAATATGACCAGCTTAATAATATTTATTCTTCGGAATTGTGATGTACAACATACTAATAATAATAGTAGTAGTAAATACTACTACTACTTCTACTAATAATAATAATATCATTAGTATCATTATGTTTTAATTTCCTAGATAACCATTTTATGAAACAAAAGTTCTGAAAATAATATCAATTATCATTTTGTTTTAATGTATTTTGTTTTAAATATTATATATTTTTTTTTTTAATATACATATTTAACACCGCATGTTGAATAGAGCTTGCACATTCTATCAGAGAAAAAAATGTATGCACATGCTGATCTGGAACTACAATGGTTGCACGTCATATTTAATGCTGCTTTTATTTGGAGAGACTCTTGTTATTCACAGATTTAGAGAACGTTTGAGAGAGAGAGAGAGAGACTCAATCTCATTCATTTAGTCCTTATTTGTGTACAGGAATCTAAAATGAGCAAATCGTGTCAATTAAAGTGCTAGTTTATGCAAAAAGATCAAATATTGGATTTGATTCTGTTTGTGCAATTAAAATTGCGCATAAGCATGTATGTCATTTATGTAAAAAGTGATTTCGTTGTTTTCTTTTGTCAAGATAAGGACATAATTGGCATTCATTAGCAGTAATTGTTATTAAGAAAACATCGCAAGAGTGGCCGCGCATTTAGGTATTTTTCTTGTATCCCGACAAAGCATTTTTTTTCATCATTAAACAAACAAAAAAACAAAAACAAAACAAAAAAAAAAAAAAAAAAAAACAAGTAATTAAGCAGTTTGTTGTTTTCCTATGGTCAAAAGTAATTAAATCAAATTTTCATTAAAGCTTCAATAAATTGCCGAATAAAAACATAATTCGACATAAAAAAATTAAATAAATAAGTTTATATTATCATAAATATATATCTTTGTTACCTTTTTGAAGCTAAATAATCTTTATAATACTATCAATGGATACCAATTCTTTTTTATTTTCCAATTCTTACAAGCTCTTTTGCAATTCATGCTAGTATCATGTGTACATAAGACCTGCGTCTGTGTAATCATTACACATTTTCTCTCCGCATTTTTAAAATATAGCTATATTCTGCAACCTGTGGGCCATTTTTAATAAAATAATTTATTCAATATTTTATTACATAACTATAGATATTAAATAGATCTATCGAATGAGAGGTTATAATGAACGGAGAAATTTTAAAAAATATGACTTTTGGGCGATTGAATCAAGGCAATTTTCATTTTTGTTGTAAAATACAAAGACTTAATAAGGAAAAACCCTTGTAGCATTCATTACAATCTGGGCCATTTTAAAATTTATCTTATTTCAACAAATTTGGTATCAAATTGAAGCAGATGCATTCTCCCATCTATTGCGAGGTTATAATAATATCTTGTATTATTGAAAATAAATGATTTTACTAGTTAAATGATGGGCTATATAATTCTATACATTTCCACACTAGTACCTGTCTGAGAACTAGCGACATGCTGTGACGTCACAGAAGGGACCGATTGGTGCGGATTAGTACCTGTAGTACGAGAATTCCTGCATATGTTGTGGGTACCCATTTGAATTGCATCGGTTGTGGATGCAATTCAAATGAGTACCTACAACATATGCTTTTATAAAGAAAATTAGAAACAAAATGCATAAACATCATCATATAAGTCCTTTGCTGATCTTTTTTCTTAAAGTGTATACCCTTAGTAGCTAGATACGTATTTTACCATAAGTTTTCCCAGTAAGTTTGAAAAACCCAGGCGCACAGTGCGGTAATTAGGTCGAATACGGTATATTGAAAAAAAAAATATTAAGGAAGATGGCCAAGAAGTGCCATAATCACAGAACACAGCCTATCAATGCAACCAGCTCTCGCCTCCCACAATTGGGTACTAATAGTACTAGACAGAAGCCATCCAAACACAACAAAATACATTTAAAAGACCAAACACGAAACACGCCCAGCAAATGTACTGTTGATCGTTTCAAGGCGGTATTATCCGGTGACTCGGACATCCTGGGTTCAGCCAGCAACCACAAAGTTCTATAAATAAGAAACAAAACAAGAACCACCGGCTTAGAATGGTTATTAGTGTCTTATCTATCTTCCAGTACATCTTAACCTCCGAGGAGGACTTCAGATGGTGTTCTAGTAGATGAAATAAGTTTGTACAGTACGATATGAGAGAATTAGTATAGTTAAAGATAAACAGAATACTAGTGTTAAGGTGATGGGTGGGCCACCTCGCAGGCAGGTAAACTAAGCGAGGGTGGGTAAGATTGGTATGCGGGCTGGTAGGGCATTCCAGCGACATAACTGCTCGTGGAAAAAGTGTGTACTTATAACAGTGTCTCAGAATTGGTATCGTTATGTCGTGACAGTCTGGTATTGTGGACTAGGTAGTCTGAGGTTGGTGTTCCAACAAGGTCATAGGTGACCTTTGTACATTAGGAGGAGTCGGCTATCAATGCGCCGCAGGTCTTAGAGACACCAATTTAGATCGCTTAGCAAGGCAGTTATACTAGAGTACCTATATAGTCGCGGGTAACTCATCTAGCAACTCCGCGCTGCATAGATTCAATATAGGGATCAAACATGGGTTTTCATGGATTAACATTCGCCAGGTCCCGAGAGAGGTGTTGAAAACCGAGGCCGGAGTGACCTGACAAATGTTAATGCATTGAAAAACCATGTTCGATCGCTATTATAGCATAAAACTGAAAACATTTGCTATATATCGCGTACGTTATTTCTTGCAATATTTTGTTTCGCCTTTTCACCGATGTCTCGCAAACGCAATTTCCACGGACTATGCTCGTTCTAGGGCCGGGCAGTACACATTTCATAACGGCAGCAAATCTGTGGCCCCGGTACGACCATATTGAAAGTTGCGTAGCCGTGCATTAACAGCGCGTGAATTGCTTTGTTAACACACGGCTTTTCGCCGGTTAATGCACGGCTGTTAATAATGTGCGACACTGCTTTTTATGCAATAAGTTTGTTTAAGATAAGTAGCTGGGGAGATCATGCAGTTGAAGCATACTCCAACGTACGGTGGGCGCACTAGTGTTTGTTAGCAGGGGATTTTGGGACCTTCTTATGTTTTGATGAAGCCTAGAGTCTGGTTTGCTTTCTTTGAGATGTTATTTATATGTGTGCTCCATGAGTGGTCTTCTGAAATAGTGATCAAGGTACACTCTCCAGTTCTGTGTTATGTAGGAAGTACATGGTAGGGATAGGTATATTTTTTCTGGTATCAAATCATCAGCTTAAGTTAAAGTGTTGTAACAGATACACACACATGTTCGAATCGGATAGAGGCCCCATAATCTTCATTGAAACATCACAGAAAAAAAAAACAACAGCAAAAAACAAAACAAAAAAACATGAAAATCAAATTAAGTCACTGTGGTGATAAAGGCAAACATACAGTGAACCCTCGTTACAACGACATCATTTGTTCCCAAAGACGTTGCCATTCAAATGAATTTGCTGTTGTACAGATTCCCTTATGAGTATATTGATATGTTAGAAAAGTATTGTTTTGTTCTTATTTCCTCATAGAACATATGTTTTGGATATTTGTTAGAATCGCCTCACTGAGGCGATTCTAACAAATATCCAAAACATATGTTTATTTAAAGTAACAAATACAATATTGTTGAATAATTTGTGACTAATTGTTGCCTCTTAAGCGAAGGTTTCGTGACATTCAAAGTGTCATTATAACGAATTTTGACGTTGTATCGAGTGTCGGTATAAAGTGGGTTGTCTGTATCAGTAAACGGCAGCCAAAGCTACAGAAAACTACTGGTAAAACCATTGATACCTGATAAAAATGTAACACCAGGCACCAACTCTGTAAGGTCGGAGCCATTATAGAGTCTGAGATCCTATCACGTCGTCCACATAGCATTGAACCACGTAGTCTGTCGTATAACATTCCATGCTACATCATACCTTTTATAATGAGAAATTATTCATATGAATTGTTCTGAAAATCGGACTTCCCAGCATTTCCCCAATTTTCTAAATATATAAATTAGGTCACCATAAAACAAGTGTTTTATAGTAAATTTTGTATTAATCAATGAATTCAGAGTGTCGGTGATAAAGTGATAAAACTGTTAAAAAATCGGATTATTTTTTTATACAGGTAACTTTATGAAAGGCGTTTAGCAGTCCGGACTTTATTCCGACTGTTAAAATCATTTACATGAGCAGTACCCTTGTCAAGTGAATGAGTTGAGATATGCATACTCCATTAGTGGTAGAAGGAGGAATATCATCTATAAAAGGGAATTAACAATGTCAAAATCAAAATGATTACTTCTATCGTAATTTAAAGAAAGTACTATTTGATATCTAATAATCTAAATCCTGTAAAGGTGCTTCAGTACCAGAAAAAAAATATTTATATCCAACTGAATTTCATTAGAACAGTTTTGATAGGATGTTTGTTCAAACTACATCAATAATGAGCAAGTCATCTTGGTATCTAGAAGTAGAATTGAAAGTTTCAAATATTCCAGCTTGATTTTCGACAAAGAGAAACAAAAGACAGTCTCACTTATAACAAAATAAAACACAAATCCGTAAGAAGCAATTTGTCCCCATCAGATTTCCCACAGTTGTCTATAATGTTTAGTGACTAAACTAATAAATATATTAGCGAGTTTCACAAACGTTTGAAGATGACAAAATCCACAGTCCTATATCTGACAGTTGAGCAAGGGAGGCAGCTTAGGGCCCAGTTGTTGAAAGCGTCGTTAGCCTAACGAAATCGTTAGTGGTCAAAATTTTAACTGTTCTAGAAAGTACAATATCAAATTCACAGGTATTTTTTGCTGTAAAAATGTGATTAGCTTTTGCAAATGCAAAAGCTACTCACATTTTTTCAGCAAAAATATTAGCATTTATGCCATATTTAATGATCAAAGTTTTAACGGTACGTTAACTAACGACATCGTTAGTTTTGAACAACTGGGCCCAGAACTCCAACGCAACGCGACATTGGCAGACTCTCAATATGAGAAACTAGGTGGACTTCAACCTCTCGAAATGCCAGGTGGTGCGGGTGATGCATTCCAGGAGACCTATAAAAACTGCATATACTCTTCAGTCTTCTGGAGACCGTGAGTTGCGACAATTATCTTTGGGTTGATATCTCTAACAAGCTCTTCTGGAATTCACATATTGACCATATACAATGTAACTGGCAGTGCAAACAAGACGCTACCTACCCAGCGGACACACGACGTCTACACAACGTCGCCTCAACGTCGATGCAACGTATCCCAGCTAGTATTCTTTTGTAAATCTATAGCGGGCCGTTATTGGCCCGTCAGCTACTCTGATGGGCCGATAACGGCCCGCTATAGATTTATGTATAATGCTCATTGGGTTGGGACCCACATACCAAGGAGCGGATTACCCAAACGAACAAGTCTAGACATAGGTAGTTCGAGCCGATGAGGGTTAATCATAGCGCCAACCAGGAGGTAAATGGGAATAATTTATGGCTGTCCTTTCGATCCTATATAAAATAATGGTATGTTGAATGACTCATTAGAACCGCCTCGATCAGGCGATTTAAACGAGAGCACGCAACATATATTTTCATAATAGAATAATAAAAAAAAATGTCCCTAGAATATCCCTAAACATTTGTTTTCTTGAGCTAGCGAAAGAATTTCCTAGGGACCCGGAAGATTAAGAGTGCGAATTAGCCATAAATGAGGCATCGGTTTTCCAATCATTGAAGGTTTATCTAGTGAGACACAACTACAGCCGAACATCTTTGGGGCCATAGAAAATTGTTCGAAACATGGGTAGTTCGAGCCACTGAGGGTTAATCATGGTGCCAGGTCAGGAAGCAAGTAGCGACAATTTACGTTTTTTTTTTCTCTATTTTTCTACACAATAACTGTATGTTGAGTGTACTCATTAGAATCGCATCGAAACTAATGAGTACACGCAACATACAATTTCATGAAACTATGAAAAAATATGAAAATTTCTATAAATATTTGTTTTCTGGAGCTGTCGGAAGAATTTCGTAGGGATTCAAAAACGAGTTCGAATGAACCATGGTAAACGAGCCATCGGTGTTCGAACTATTTGAGAGATCTCCTGAGTCATATGCGCATCTTCTTCGGAAAAGAGACGTCAAAGTACAGTCGAACTTCGTTATCTCGAACTCGCTTATTTCGAATTACCGTTTATCTCGAAGTGATAATCTGGTCGCTGTTTTTTTTCTAAGGAGCAATTTCTCCTCTTTTCCACATTATTTTATATATCTATTTCTAACTTCAGGAGTCAAATTACATATTCATTTGTTAAATGTGGTTGTTCAATTTATTGTTTTCCTCACTCTGTCAACTCTGATATGTCGAGGTACGGATATCTCGAAGTGTTTCAGTGAGTCCCTTGGAATTCGAGATAACGAGAGTCGACCGTATATGCGAACATCAAAGGTTCAAGCGAGCCTCTCCATCCGCACATTCGCCAGAACTACTCACGTACGCGGTAGGTCAAGTGGAAACTTCAGTCAAAGAAGTAGACGTATGGCCTCATTAAGAGGCAGAACGTGTGCACTAAAAATTTGATTCCACGAAAGTCCGAAGAGCTTTTTTCTCGCGACGTGGCTCATATTGTGTCTTATATTTGTATACAGAGGACACATAAGAAGAAAATGTAGTGTAGTTTCTGTTTTGCCGCAATCACAATCGGGTCTATTTAGCGGTGGTGAATTCAGATATTGAGAGTGTTGGAACTGTTTTTGCATTTTTGTTCTTGTCCCGCGACTTCGAATTAAAGATTAGTTGTTAAATCGAACAAATATATATATATATATATATATATATATATATATATATATATATATATATATATATATATATATATATATATATATATATATATATACAGAGAGAGAGAGAGAGAGAAATAAAAAAGTCCGATAATGCCAATTATTACTATATTTTACGTGCTTTTATCGCGGTTTCACTGGTAAACAGATTTTCAAGAAGACATGTTCCCTTATATTGGTTGTTTATAAACGAGAAATTAACATGGAGGACCCAACATTTATGTACACAACATATATATATATATATACAGAGAGAGAGAGAGAGAGAGAGAGAGAGAGAGAGAGAGAGAGAGAGAAATAAAAAAAAAGTCCGATAATGCCAATTATTACTATATTTTACGTGCTTTTACCGCGGTTTCACTGGTAAACAGATTTTCAAGAAGACATGTTCCCTTATATTGGTTGTTTATAAACGAGAAATTAACATGGAGGACCCAACATTTATGTACACAACATATATATATATATATATATATATATATATATATATATATATATATATATATATATATATATATATATATATATATATATATATATATATCAGTACAATACTATTTTTCATATTCATATATTATTCCTTTCCACGTCGGCGACTATCTAGGAAATACGCTTAAATAGGGAAATCTGGCGACTATGTGCAACACAGAACAGCGCTTATCTTGGAAACCTGATTTTTGCGCTTACATTGGAAAAGAGCTTTCTAAATCAGTCTCGCATTTCATGAACATTTTTTTTTCAAACTGCGCGTGCACAAACATGTCATATTCAGTTCTATTGTTTCTTCTGTCTTAACATGAAAATTTATTTATTTATTTATTTATTTATTTTAGAACAATAATACGACACGCAAATAATGTTCAATATTATCAGTATATACAGTGGCACCTCTACTAACAGCCACCTCTCAACAACAGCCACCTCCCTAAAAATTAACCGTTTTTTTTCTGATATATACTCTATATATTAAACCTCTCTACAATAGCCACCTCCCTACAACAGCTACTTTTTCTAAAGGCTATTTTGCTAAGCCCTTAGAACCAGCCTTTCATTCGAAACTTGCTGTGCGTAATGTATTTACCCTAAATATTTGGATGCTCTAACTATTTACTGTACTTATCCTAAAATTTTAACTTGCACATTTGGTTAACTAGTATTGAGTCTAAAAATCTCCCAGTGCAGGCCGTGATCAAACTGTTTGGATTTTACTCTGGGTCTACACTGTTTGCTCAGTCTATATTGTCGGAATATTTAGGATAAATATGGTGGTATGCGATCAAACGAGTATTTCAAGAAATGTAATAAGGTAAAGACAGCCTAGGTCGACTAGTTCATCTATACAATAAACAATCACCTTTGGCTGAATCAAAATGATATACAAAACTGATTAACAGCAGAAATGCTTATCGGTTTAATGTCACACACATCACCACAAGAGTAGACTGTTATGGAACGCCATGGCTGTCTTATTTGGCGCAAATACCTTACGTTTTGTGAGAATGTGTTAGGTTATGTGGTTTGTTATTCCCTTTTATGAGTTTGATGTTACTTTATTTGGATTTAGTATTGCGTGATGTGACTTAAGTGTTTCGCTATGTGAACTGGCAATTACATTTTTTTGTGCATTTATCGTTACTCTATGTAGGTTTGTTATTTGCTTATACTGGTTTAATAATACGGTATTAATTTGATCATTATGTTTTGTGCATTTTCTTATACCTTCCATGGACACTTCATTTCGTTAAGTCACTACGAGGGTCGTGCAAAAAGTTCTGTCACTAATAGGCTTCCTCAGTTTTATCCCAGGTATATTTTAAATGCTTCACTGCATTTGAATGGTGTGTTGAATAGCTAACGATACCCGTTTATTTCGCGCAAACTGCTTTCCAACTGACCGAGTTATTTCAAATTGAAATAGACGCAGTCATATACACTGACCAATTTATTTGTTACATTGGAACATGGACCAAGCAAATGATGGTCAGGAGTCCATCCTTTACATGACAACGCCTCCTCTCATAAGTGTGAGGTTACTTAGTCTTTGTTTGGTTTCTGAAAACGTGAAAGTTTTAAACCATCCACCTTATTAACCTGACCTGAGTCCCTGTGACTTCTTTTTATTTCCAAGGCTTAACGAAATGCTTTCTGGAAATAAGTATACATCTAGAAGTTATCTTGGCAGCACTTTTTATCATTGTCTACAACAGATACCAAAAGAAGACTATTTATGTGCTTTTCGCGACTGGGTAAAAAGGTTACAAAAATGTGTTTCAATAAAGGGGGAATACTTTGAAGGTTTGTAATAAAAATATTTGATAAAACGTAGCACTGAAGTAATCCGAACACAGTGACAAAACGTTTTGCAGGACCCTCGTATAGTTGATGTCATATATCCAGGGAAGTCACGTTCACGTCATGTGACAACTCTTAACGTTATGTGAGTTTGGCATTACGGCAAGTGAGTTTGTCATTACGTTATACGAGTTTGATATTATGTTATGTGACTTTGTCATTACGTTATGTGAGTTTATCTTCATGTTATGTAAGTTTATTACTACGTGTCATTTCGTTGTGTCTTAAACTGTAAGTGGCGGAAACTAACGAAATTTCCCGACCATCTATCTATCTATCTATCTATCTATCTATCTATCTATCTATCTATCTATCTATCTATCTACCTTCTGTCCGTCCGTCCGTCCGCCCATCCATCCATCCATCCATCTATTAGATTTTCTAGTGGATATTAGTTTCTAAAAAAAAAAAAAAAAGAAGAAGATTTTCCATGCGACAGCTTCTTCTTAAATTAGACAGTGGGATTACGCACACATACCAGCTTGCGGGATGACCAAATTCTGGAGCAACAGTATCACAGGAGCTTGCAGTTATTATTTTTATCATACAAACGCCTAAAGGGTTATCAAGAAAGGGGAAAAAATATAAAATCATGTTTCTGTGAACAGCAAGGACGGACGAAACCGTAGCAGGCGGAAATGCTGTTGAAAATATCATGAAGAAATATTCAAAAGTAAAGGTTTCGCATCGTTATCGGACGAAATTTTCCAAAAACGTGATAAAAGAGAGAAACCTCAAACACGATCGGGGCCACAAACGTTACAGTGCGCGCGTTTAGGGCATTTTTAAAGGCAGAAGAAATAACAGTGATTTTGAAAGCTTGTCATCAGAATAGTTGGGTGGACTTTTAAGTTAATTTGAGTTCGAAATTTGTCATTAAATTAGAAAAAATTATCATCTTTCTTTTATGTGTTGTGTTCAAGCACTTGTTTGTCAGTCCGTCTGCCCGCTATCCAGTAGTTATTACCTCGATCAATATTGATATACTCTGGTCGACATCACTTCAAATCCAACGACACAATAGTTAATTATTATATAATGTTTACCTCAACAAAATGCATCAATTATTTTCTTAAATGACCCTTTTAGCTGGCTGGCAACAGTAACCAGTGATGTTGATCGGTCCTTGACCATACACATGCTGTTTGTTAAGGACTATTTTTTTTTTGCAACAAGATTGATGTAGACAGGTCATTGATATTAGCCTGGCTATTTTTAACAAGTACCAGCTACTATTAGCAAACATCAGGATTTATAAAAAAAAAAAACCTGTTATTGACAATTTCAGCCAATCAGAGAAGTCATATAAGAAAACAAATTGTCAAATAACGTATGGAGTACAATTATCCCGGTACAACGCTTCTCCAGGCAACAGCAACGATTAACTGACAACAAATACAGCTGTTCTGCAGTTATTCCGGAAAATTTCTATTTTCTTTTGAAAGCTGTACGATGTGTGCGATTATAAGTTTACTTGTGTGTACTTATCTGTACTGCATACTCTCATTTATGTCCCACTACCAGTCCTACTGAAATTGCATGGTCCTCTACTGTCCCAGTACCAGTCGTACTTGTACGACACAGTCCACTACTGAACCAATATTAGTCCTACTGTTATGATACAGTCAACTACTGTCCTAGTACCAGTTCCACCGATATAACACATTCCCCTTCTGTCCCAGTACCAGATCTACTGAAGCGACACCACTACTGCCCCAGCACCAATACTACAGATGCTTTAAAGTCCACTATTGTCTCGGTATCAGATCTACTGATATGATACAGTCCACTACTGACCCAGTCTTACTCAAACAACACAGTCCACTACTGTCGCAGTACCAGTCCTACTGATAGGACACAATCCGCTATTGTCCCAGTTCCAGTCCTACTGATATAATACAGTCCACAATGACCCAGTACCAGTCCTATCGATACGATGCACTCTAAGGCTGTCCAAGTATCAGTCATACTGATTTCGACACAGTCCACTACTGTACCAGTACCAATCCTACTAATATGATACAGTCTACTACTGCTCCAATACAAGTTCTACTGGTATGATACATTCAAATACTGCCCCAGTGCCAGTTCTACTGATACGACACAGTACACTACTGTCCCATATTCCTACTGATACTACACAGTCTTACTTATATGACACAATCCACCATTGCTCCAGTTCCAGTCTTACTGATACAACACAGTCCACTTCTGTCCCAGTACTACTCCTACTGATATGATAAAGTCTACCACTGCCCACTGTCGGCGACTGATACGACAGCCCACGTCTGTCCCAGAATGAGTCCTGCTGATATGATACGGTCCACTACTGCCCCAGTACCAGACATATTGGATACGATAGTTCACTACTGCCCAACACCGGCCCTACGGATACCCTACAATGCGCTACTGCTCAGGACCAGTCCTACTTTTGTCCGGGTACCAGTCCTGCTGATATGATATGCAGCCCACTTCTGTCCCAGTACCAGTCCTGCTGATATGATACAGTCCATTACTGCCCCAGCCCCAGACCAATTGATACGATAGCCCACTACTACCCCATTACCAGTCCAACTGATACCCTTCAGTGCCCCAGTTCCAGTCCTATCCACTACTACCGCAGGACAAGTCCTATTGATACTATAGTGTACACTACTGCCCCAGTACTAATCCGCCTTTATGCTACAGTACACTATTGCCCCAGTACCAATCTTATTAATATGTCACAGGCCACAACTGCCCCAGTTCCAGTCCTACTGATATCCTACAGTCCATTACTGTCCCAGTACTATTTATATAACATAGTACACTACTGCGCTAGAATACTTATAAGCTACAGTACAATACTGCCCAAGTGTCAGCTCTGTTGATATGTCACAGTCCACTGCTGGCCCAGTACCAGTCCTAGTGATATTCAGTTGTCCCCTACTGCCAAAGTACTAGTCTTATTGATACGATACAGTACAATACTGTCTCAGTACCAGTACTACTTATACACTTAAGAAAACTACTGGTCCAGTACCAGTCCTGTTTATACGCCGTAGTCCACAAATGTCCCAGCACCAGTCCTACTGATACCCTACAGTCAACTACTGTCCCAGTACCAGTCCTATTGAGACATCACATTCCACTACTGTCCCAGTAAGAGTTCTACAGATACCCTACAGTTCACTACTGTTCAGTTACCAATCCTACTGTTATGACACAGTCGTCTACTGTCCCAGTGCCCATCCTACTGATACCTCACAGTCCATTAGTGCCCTAATACCTGTACTACTGATACCCTGTCTCAGTACTAGTATCAGTCCACCACTATTTCAGTGTCAGACCTATTGATACGACTGTCCACTAGTGCCCCAGTACCTGTCCTACTGACACCCTACAGCACCTTTGTCTCAGAACCAGACCTACCGATACGACAGTCAACTACTGTCCATTACCAGTACTACTGATATGCTGCAGAACACAACCGCTCCCCCCCACCCCCTCCTACTAGTCCTAATGATATGCTACATTATACTACTGCCCCAGTACCAGTCCTACTGACAAGACACAGTCCACTTTTGCCCCAGTAACAACCCTACGGATATAATACAGTCCACCAATTTTGTTTGTGTTGAGGTTTTACGGCCCAGTCAACCTAATGGGGTCATGTCGAGCGCGGTCAGTTTACCTAACCACACGTTTACTGGGCAGGCTTAGTACTCTAAGCGGTTAACCAGCATTGTGCACATTCTTTCGCCAGAAACTGACAACTGCCCTTCTTGAATCAGCGGAAGGGAGAGAATGACCGTAGAAAATATTTCATGACCAATCTCCACGAAAGAATGTTGCCGACCTCGGCTGGGGTTGAACCCGCGACCTCCTGGTCTCCAGTCGGACGGCGCATCCAACTGAGCCACCGAGGCCGGCCAAATGCGCCAGTACCAATCCTACTGATACGCTACAGTAAGTACACTTCTGCCGCAGTACCAGTCCTACTGGCCAGTCCTAATGATACCCTACAGTAATATACTGTCTCAGTACCAGTCCTACTGATACCCTTCAGCAAACTTCTGTCCCATTACCAACCCTACTGATGGGATACTGTCCATCACTGCCTCAGTACCAGTCCTACTGATACGATAGAGTCCCAGTAACAACTGATAGTTATATTGAAAGTCATACTGATACAGTCATCTATTTCCCTTGTACCAGTACTACTGATCAGATGCAGTCCACTACTGCCATTATACCAGTCCTACAGATTGAGTGTAAGGAGGACTGTCACTGTGTCTGTAGTGGACTGTAGAGTGTACGTAGGTATGGTACTGAGTCCATAACGGACTGTAGAGTATAATGAGGACTGGTACTGGGTCTATACTGGACTGCAGAGTATACGTTGGACTGGTACTATCTATTGGACTGTACAATTTACTGAGAACTAGTACTGGTTCTGTAGTGGACTGTGGATTATACGGAAGACTGATACTTGGACTGTAGTGAACTGCGGAGTATACGGAGGACGGGTACTGGGTCTGTAGTGGAATGTAGATTATAGAAAGGACTGTATCTGGGTCTGTAGGGGACTGTCGAGTATATAGAGGATTGATACTGGGTCTGCGGACTGGTGCTGGACCTGTAGTGGACTGTAGATTATAGGAAGGACTGTATCAGTGTCTGTAGGGGACTGTAGAGGATACAGAGGAGTGGTACTAAGTTTGTGATGGACAGCAGAGTATACGGAAGACTAAATCTGGGTCTGTACTGGACTGTAGTGGACTGTAAATTATATATAGGAGGGGGACTGTAACTTGATCTGTAGTGGACTGTAGAGTATACTGGAGTATATCTAGAGTGAAACTGTTTCTGTAGTAGGGTATACGGAGGACTAGAACATAGTCTGTAGTGGACTGTAGAGAATACGGAGGACTGGTACTGGGTTTCGAATGGGTTGTGGAATATACGGAAGACTGGTGCTGTGCCTATCTTGGACTGTAGATTTTATGGCGGACTGGTACTGGATCTGTAGTGAACTTGGTACATGGATGACTATTACTGGATCTGTAGTGAGCTGGAGTATATGGAGGGCTGATACTTGGTCTATAGTAGACAGCTGAGAATAACAAGGGCAGGTACTGGATCTGTGCTGGACTGTAGAGTAAAGGGAGGACGTGTACTTGGTCTGAAGTAAACTGTACATTATACGGAGGACTAGTACTGGTCTGTAGTGGACTGTGCAGAATACGGTGACTGGTACTGGGTCTGTAGTGAACTGTAGAGTACACTGTGGACTGGAACGTATTCTATAGTGCAGTATACGGAGGACTGGTACTGTGTCTCTAGTGGATTGTAGAGTATACGGAGGATTGGATCTTGGTCTGTAATGGACTGTAGAGTGTACGGAGGACCTGCACTGGGTCTGCAATGGACTGTACATAATACGGAGGACTGGTACTGGGTCAGTAGTGGGCTCTAGATTATACGGAGGACTGGAACTTAATCTGTAGTGGACTGTAGAGTATACGGAGGACTGGTACTGGGTCTGTAATGGACTGCACAATATACGCAGGACTGATACTGGGTCTGTCCTGGACTGCAGAGCATACGAAGGCCTGGTGCTGGGTATTTAGAAAACTGTAGTGTATACCGAAGACGGGTACCTTGACTGTAGTGGAATGTAGAGTATATGGCCCTACTATAAAAGGAAATAGTTTGCGCCCAAGGCCGAGGGAAGCAAAGTCTTCCCCTTTAGAGTAGAGCCCTTTTCCAAAGGGAGGAAAATCAATTTGACAGACGTGTTTTCCTTGCAAGTGTATGCGTCACCTTTAAAGAAATGAAAATATCGAAAACACACTAAGGGTAAGTCAAATATGTGAAACAAAACAGCTAGAGAACGTGTTCACGCGCGAACAAGATATACAACCATCCTATCAGGACCGAGTCCATTCTACGTAACAGCTGATATTCAGCGCGTCTATGAAAGCTGGGCCTCTATTTTCCCCTTAGGTCTGTAATGGACTATAGACCTCTCAAGGGGACAGGTTAAAAAAGTTTATCCAGATGACTCGGTTCATTTGCTGTTCTTTATTATTTTTAATCCCCGGAGTCTTTACAATCCATTTTTTACGGATCTGGCCAATAAAAATTTACTTGATTGGACTTGATTTGCTTTTGCAATAATAATATTTACTACAAGTAAAGCTGTCTGCAAACAAGTCATGCTCAGACTGTTATAGAAGAGATTACAAATTTAGTATGATAATACTATGAAAGAGAGAGAGAGAGAGAGAGAGAGAGAGAGAGAGAGAGAGAGAGAGAGAGAGAGAGAGAGAGAGAGAGAGAGAGAGAGAGAGAGAGATAGACGGGTAATACTGGTAGTAATTGCCCAGGTTTTTGGAAGAGGTGTGCGACCTAGGTCTCAAAAACATGACCCATTTTCATAATCCTGACATTTTACTGTTCAAATACCGTACCTATATTTATAGTTTATGTCCCAAATCCAACCCGATGTTTGCCGCACATGCCTTGTGTAGGCAGATGATCCCAGAGAGAGAGAGAGAGAGAGAGAGAGAGAGAGAGAGAGAGAGAGAGAGAGAGAGAGAGAGAGAGAGAGAGAGAGAGAGAGAGAGAGAGAGAGAGAGAGAGAGAGAGAGAGAGAGAGAGAGAGAGAGAGAGAGAGAGAGAGAGAGAGAGTTTTATTCGCCTCAAAAAGAGCAGTAAATAAGGCATAAAAAGAAAATTGATGTGTTTCCGCCAAACCGACCGACCCTGTTTCAAACAACCGACTCTCCTATTTATTATTATTATTTTTTTTTGTCAGTAAAAATGCAAAATAAAAAAGTAAAGCACCGACCCTCAACAAAATACCTGTATTATCATAAAAATTACAGGCCCGATCCTGTTCTTTTCTGGAGAAAAAATAGAAAAATAAAACAAAGTTTCTCCTACCTACCGACCAAATTTTTTTCAGCATGTTAGCGGAAACAAGCTGTTTATTTACGCCTAAGATTTGCGTTTATATATAATTGCATGGATGCATTTCTATGTATCCAGTAGTTTAAATCCGTTTCGAAGTGAAGTAGTAAATGCATATTGATCAGAGAAGTAGCTGAAGCTATCCAAATAAGGCGTACAAACATATTCCCTTTTAAAAGCAGTGTTTTGTACCTCTTAAAGAACATTTCCTCTTAATGGTAAGGAGCTCATAAACAGTGAGACTTGAGACAACCAGACAAGTTTGCGAAGCTGATCAAATATAATATTTTACAGAAAACAGGGATACATTGCTAAGCAGTTTGGCGGGGGCTATAAAACTATGTTCTGTACAACAAAGTAAGCTGTTTGCCCATATAAGACAGTCATGGCGTTTCATAGTCTGTGTCTCGTTAAAAAGGTGCTGTATGTGGACGGGATAAGTATCGCTACATAAACAGTTGCTCACTTTTCTTAACCTTCGTCGTCCTGATGCATATAACTATTATGTAATTGATAAAGCATGGAGTTGTTGCGACCGTTAACCTGAAATTTATATCAAATATGCAACATGAAATTCACACACACGCGCACACACACAGTGCATTATAATTATAAGCAGACGGCATGTAAATACTGATTTACAGTTACATGAATTTCAAGACCTCATTTATGGAAGCTAGACATGCAAGAAATAAAACTCTACACCAGGCGGTAGACGCCGTTGCATTATGTGTTAAAATCAACGACCACACATACTTATCAGGATGATTTGTATATAAAACAATGATGCCCATTGCAGATATTGATTTTTCCAACTTAGTCGTTTTTATGGCAAGCCGTTTTACTATTTATTAAGCAAAATAGATATATATTATATCAGATATCTTATATGCTATCTAATATAGGATATAAGATATCTGATATACTAATTCAGATATCTTATATCCTACATTAGATATCTTATATCCTATATAAGATATCTGATATAATATATGAGATATCTTAGTTAATTCCGCATATAAGATATCTTATTTACCATATAAGATATCTTATTTGTTAAATAAGATATCTTATTTATTAATATAAATATCTAATATACTAAATAAGATATCTGATATACTAAATGAAATATCTTATTTGATTGGATAAATGAGATATCTTCTTTAGTAAATAAGATATCTTATATCCTATATGAGATATCTTATATAGCATATGAGATATCTTATATAGCATATTAGATATCTTATATGTCAATTCAGATATCTTATATAGCATATTATATATCTTAATTGATATATAAGATATCTTTTTTATATAAGATATCTGATATAACATATCAGATATCTTATATATATAAGATATCTGATATATTAAATCAGATATCTGATTTATAGAATAAATAGTAAAACGGCTTGCTGGAAAGCCGTTTTACTATTTATAATACATTATATCAGATATCTTGTATAGGATATAAGATATCTGATATTTGATATAAGATATCTGAATTGGTATATCAGATATCTTATATCCTATATAAGATATCTGGTATATCATATTAGATATCTGAATTAATTCCACATATAAGATATCTTATTTACCATATAGGATATCTAATTTGTTAAATAAGATATCTAATATATTAATATAGATATCTGATATACTAAATAAGATATCTGATATACTAAATGAGATATATATTATTTAATTGAACAGATGAGATATCTTCTTTAGTAAATAAGATATCTTATATCCTATATACGATATCTTATATAGCATATCAGATATCTTATATAGCATATAAGATATTTAAATTGACATATAAGATATCTTATTTATATAAGATATCTAATATAGTATATCAGATATCTTATATATTATATAAGATATCTGATATATTAAATCAGATATCTGATTTATAGAGTAAATAGTAAAACGGCTTGCCATACGTTTTTCCCATTCAGTCGTTTTTTCTAACTTAAGCGCTTGATATACGTTTTCCAAGATAGTCGTTATTTTTTCCCACTTAAGCGTATTTCCAACTTAGTCTCTTCACACACGTCAGCGTGAAATATAAATAGTCTGATAGTCTGTATGCTTTTCCATCTGCATTTTTTTTTACTTCCTCATGATGTTAATTCCATAAACGGACAGGGACGGCCCAATACTTTCCACAAGTCCGGACATCCGTCCCCGCATGAAGTGTCTCATATGGCTATTATCGACCATTTCACAATAGGCTATACATCATTACTTATATGAGCCGCAACGGAAAGAAACGTACTTTCTGAATGTGCGCCCAACGACGCACAGTCTGATCTGATTCTTCGTTTTCCGCATGAAGAAATTCTGCATCCTTGATTATCCAAAAAGCTCCCAATGAAAATTCTGATCAGACTACGCGAATGCGCAGAATGATTTGAATCTTCGCTGGGCACACATGTTTGAAGGTGCGTTTTCTTACGTTGTGGCTCTTAAAAATCAGTCATCCCTCCTCACATGCAGGCATACTTTAAAAACAATCAGAAACTGACCACTTACAACAGACACGATTTCTTTTTTTTTTTTTTATAATTTTTCATGGTAGCTTAGTCTAAGCCTATTTGCTTGTGCCGGGCAAAAAGAATCCCCTAAATAAAACACACAGAAACATCAACGCTTCAGACAACCAGCGCATGAAAGCAGTTCAACCAGGGGCCTCGCTGTTTACGAATCACTCTGAACTACGCAATATAACGAAGGACTAGATCAGCCTCTATACAAGAACAGTCTGCACAGTGGCCCAGCAGGCACACAACATTGAAACAACGTCGATTCAACGTTGTTTCAACGTCAAGACGCTGGAATGCCTTTGCCAGTAGATATAAGTAGACCGCAATCTGATTAAAATCCGATGTTTACTTTGTTATCTACAGTAACTAATAGATTAAGATCGGATTTCAATCAGTTTCTTCGACAAGCATCCATTCATCAAGCGAGCATTTATGTCCATGATTAGATTTCGCATCTGCGCAGCCTGGTCAGGGACTTTGTTCATCACAATGCTGAAAAATCTACTGACGACATTTTAAAATATTTTCTCCGAAAAAAGAATCTGACATTTTTTGCAAATTGAAATGTCAAAACCTGCTTACTGGAAAACATATCAATTTGTCGTCTGCTTAATTTGCCCAGATAGTTAAAATTGTTATTTTATATACACAAATGAGCAAAAACGTGAGAAAATGTACGAGGGCTGTTAAAAAAAACGTGGACTTTTGCTCTGACAGGAAATTCTTTCGACACAGAAAAACAAAAATTATATGACATGAAACAGCTGTTTTTCTTCTTTTCTCTTTGTAAATTTCAAACAATTCGCACATGTAATTAAAAAGATATCGTTCATCCAAGCTGGTACCCTTCACCGTCTCGGAGCACGGCAAGCGTCCCACGGCGACGTCGCCGACGTCATTTGTTTCGCCGGATCTCGCTGGCGTAAGTACACAATTTCACTTCTTCTCAAAGTACTCCCCACGGTGCAGAATGCATCGGCGGTGGCGCTGTACCCACTGGTCAAACATGTTCTCGTACCACTGCTCGTTGAACTGACTCACGATCGTTTTTACCGCAACCCTCAAACCCGGAAGACTCTTGAATTTTCTCCCCTTCAGCTGCTTCTTGATAGTTGAGAAAACAGAGAAGTCCATTGGAGCTAGGTCGGGTGAATACGGGGGATGGCTAACAGTCCCAAATCCTATAAGATTGATTTCCAGTCTGGTTGATTCGGCGGTGTGCGGAGACCCGTTGTCTTGGTGCCACAGAAAGTAATCCATTGGTTCGCCCGGTCGCTTCTTCTTCAGATCAGACACCAAGTCGCGACGAAGAACCTGAAAAATAAACAATTCATGAAAATTTAGAGAAATATTTTACGGGATATTTTGTTTTCATAACATGTTGTTTTTAAATTAAAGCTATATATGAGTAATATTTACCTTAGAATAATACCCGGCATTAACAGTAGTATCCTTTGGAGCCGCCTGCTGTAGAATCATACCCCGCCTGTCGCAAAACATAATAAACATATGTTTGCCTCCCGATTTGGTCACTTACGCTTTCTCCGGAGGAGGGGACCCTGATCTGTTCCAAACCGCTGACTGGCCCTTCATTTCCGGATCGTAGAACCACATCCACGTCTCGTCGGTCGTTATGATCCTGTCCAGGAAGTCATTCCCTTCTTTCCTGTAGCGCCGCAGAAATGCCCTAGACTCTTTCACCCGGCGATCCTTCTCGAAGTCTTTCAGGAGTCGCGGGACCCACCTGGCGTGCACCTGAAAGTTCAAGCGTAATAATAATAATAATAATTATAATAATCGATTATTGCAATCATTTTTCTAAGTACATAATTAAATGGTATCTATATAACTCGCAATGACATCAGCACACATAAACAACCATAATTTGTTTGGTGAATCCTTGCAGCATATGAATATTACAAATGACAGATAATTTCGGGTCAGTTGAATGAAAGAAATGTCTTAAATGAAATGGAATACCTTGGACATCTTCAGTTTCTCCACCAAAATGGTATGAACAGTTCCCACGCTCATGTCAAACTTCTCTGCCAGGTCGCGCACCGTCAGTCTTCGGTCTTCCTTCAAGGCGTCGTGCACTGACGTAACCAGACGTTGATTTATTTTAGGTTTCCTGTCCTGCCTTCTTCTTCTTGCAACGATGTTCTGCCGTCTTCGAACCGTTTGAACCACTTAAACACCAGCGAACGGCTAACAGTTGATATTCCCGGTGTACTTTTCATCAATTTGTAGGTTTGAGTGGGCGTTTACCCCGATATCCCGACAGAATTTGATGACAGCCGGAACTTTTTCCGTTCTCTCTGTTGACGCCATATTGCGTTATGCCCTTGGCTCGTTCAAAAATTTGTTTACTGCCGTCTCAAACGTTGAAATGACGTCAAAATTACGCTTGACGTTCGCTGAACGTCACGTTGCGACGACCCGAAATTTCAAGCTTTATTGTAAAGCAAAAAATGTCTTTTATTACATGTGTATTTCTGGAGTTTACTGCAAATTTGCACCTGCTCCGAGAACCTGTTACTATGGTAATTCAAACGGCGTGTGCAGGTAATCGGTGAACATTTTCCCTCTCAAATTCGGATAATCGAATAGCACGATTGTAGCCGTGCATGAAGGTACCATTTCTATTGATGTAGCTTATTTAGTTATTGCGTGAGATCAAAAGTCCACGTTATTTTTGGACAGCCCTCGTACCTTTTGAAATGTGCGTCCAGCGAACAGATCAGACTGTACTGATGCGCGGTCTGATCTGAGTCTTCGCAGGCGCTGTTTGGATAGCCAATGCTCCATTGTTGTCTTCGGCCGGACAGCGATCATTCTGCATGCATGCGCAGGTTGACCTGAGGCTTCATCAGGCGCACATGCCCAAAGGTACATTATCGTGAGACCTTTAACACGCTTTGCATGCTGGGGAAAAATTCAGCAGATGACATTTTGAAGGAGACAATTTCAATGAAATATCAAAGCCTATTTTCAGGGAAAATATGAAAAAAAAAAAAAAAAAAAAAAAAAAAAAAGACGTACATTATCATCATCTGAATTAGCCCAGAGATTGCTAAAGGTTATTACACAACGAGAAAACGAATTATGCATGTACAATCATGCTTTTAGCACGCATTTTCTTGGAACGAAACAAAAATAACTCATTACATCCGGGTTTAATTTTAGCTAACAATTAACTGCATGATTCTTACTTTGTCAGTGAGTAATTGGAAACTTTAGTTTTCGATCTCAAGGAGCTATAAATACTTATATATATTATATGTTTACAGTCTCATTATAGTGCGATTTTAAATGTTGTTTATTGAATTTAGCTATTCAGCAAAAATAGTGGTAGGTTTTGTCCTTTATTATTTTTTGATTTTGCTTGCACAATGACGAATGATCAGGGTCATCGTTGTCCAACAGCAAAGACCATGATTCGAACAATAATGCTTGAGCAAACAGCGTAGACCTAGATCGGATGCTTAATTCTGAGTCTGATCTCATTCACGGTCCTCACTGTTTGTCATTCAGCGAACACATTTTAATGCTAAGCATGCTGGGTGAAAATTGCAGCAGACAACATTTTAAAATATTCTTTTCATTTTCCCGGAAGAAAGGCTTTAAAATTTCATGCAAATTGTCTCCTAGAGAATTGTCAAAGGCTATTTTCTGAGAAAAATAAGAAAAAATATAATCAATTCCTCGTCTGCTGAATTAGATCAGAGAGAAGTAAAAGTTAACTAGCTAATTTACGGGGACTGGAAATACTACCCAGAAAACACACAACGTCGCCACAACGTCGTTACAACTTCGCTGCAACATCACGACGTTGCAGCGACGTTGTTGTGACGTTGTGTGTTTATTGGGTACTGTGCTTTCGACATCCTTCGGAAAGACGTTTTTTTATTCAGGGTTTTATGCTGAATGGAAAAATTGATTTGTGATTGACAATACTTTATCAGAAATCATTTGTCGTTTCTGTTCCTGTGCTTTGTTTTTAAATATTTACTGCAAAATTAATTTTATGGCCAAAATGGGTCTGGTCAATGCAATTTCTATAGTAAACTGGATTTTTGGTTATTAAAAAAAATATTTTTTGCTTTTCTTCACTGATTTTAAATGATATTACATAACATTATTGTGAAAATTTCAGAAATTTTGAACAAGTGAACTTGTTGAAACCTGCATCCAAACTTTTGCATATTTTGCAGCCATTTGTACTATGGGATGAAATGAAAATGTTTGATGTTTTTAAAACCAAAGACCAGAATGACACTTTTTGTGCATAGGTAGTTACGACAAATGGTTTTACATTACATCATGCTAAAAGTTTGCAAATTTACTTCTGTGTAAAGTGCCAGGCAAAAAACGACTTTCCGAAAGATGTCAAAAGGAGAGTAGGTCAGTTTTCTGCTATTTTTACATGGGAGATGCATTTTTGTGACTTCCTGTTTGCTTTCCTGCACACCAACCCTCTTCTAGAAAGGCGTCCTTTCTAAAAGGAAAGAATTTGCTCCCTGTGGGAGCTGTGTGGGAGCAAATTGCAAATTCTTTCCTTTTAGAGTAGACCCCTTTTCAGAAGGACATCACGAAAACATACCTATAAAATTTTGACCCCCTTAAACCCCAGTTTTATATAGTGAAACTGGGGTTTACAGGGGTATACAGTATTTTTCTTATTTCTGCTCAAAAACATAGATTGTAGGTACTCGTTAGAACCGCAGAGGCGGTTCTAACGAGTACCCACAATCTATATTTGAGCAGAAATATGAAAAATATCAGAGTTTTTTTTTATCTGAAACTTTTCAGTTTTTGGAGGTGAAATTTTCTGTAAATTGGAATAGGCGTGTTTTCGTAATGGACAAAATAATTTTGACAGAGTTGCATGCCACGAACGTGTATCCATTCGTCATAATGGACGTGCTCTATTTTTAAGATAATGACAGGTAGCATAATGTACTTGAAGAGAAGTATAAGGAAAATTGTCCCAAATTTATCATATTTATCCAAAATTTCCCATGAAAATGAAATTTTGAGTCAAGTGGGGGGTGGGGAAAAGGGGGGGGGGGGGTGTGAAGGTGTGGACGGGGGACGGAGTTCTGACTGAACCCCTTGAACACCCTATGAATCAGACCCTGAAATACACATTATTACAGTAAAGCGACCTAAAACTCAGTATCATGTCAAATGAATGTGTCTCGTGTAATCCAAGGATATGGGAACCTTCACGAGACCTCATACAGAGCATTAGATAATGGGTTTATTATATACCTTGAAAACATAATGTGTTACCAACACTTTGCATGCTGGTAAAAGAGAATCAGCAGACGACATTTCAAATATTCTTCTTGCATTTCCTAGAAAATAGGATCCGTAGGAGACAATTTGCATGAAGTGTCAGATCACATTTTCTAGGAAAGGTTAGAAAAATAATACCTGTCGTCTGCTGAATTTGCCCATGGTATGGTAATACATTGAAAAGTAACTCTTAGCGCCATTCAAGACAGCAGCAGACGACACGCTTATATTTTATCAATTAATTATTATAATTATTTTTTTTAGAGAAAATAAGGCTCAAGATATTAAGCTTTATTTTCTCGAAAAATAATAATAAAAAAACACGAAAAACAAATAACAAATTTTGTGGTTTCATGTGAATTTTCTACAGCAGATTCACAAAAAATATAATAAATAAATAAATAAATAAATAAAACTCGTCTGCTACAATCTTGAACGATGTAACCTAGCTAGCATTCTACGTAAATCTACATCGGGCCGTCATCGGCCCGTCAGCTACCCTGACGGGCCGATGACGGCCGGATATAGATTTACGTAGAATGCTGACTGGGAACAAGCGGTCGAAGTTCAATCTCATACCACAAGTATTATATACTTTTTCAAACAGATAGCGGGTTGTTTGGCTTCAACAATTACATACATGTACGCTTATGACGCTTAATACCACACATTATGGCATATGTATCAAGGTTCATAGAACTAACTTAAATGACTTCAGTTACTTTCCGAGTTTTGATTCACTCCGAACTGTCACATTTACCTCTGGCGTGTACACAAATAATACGTGCCACGGACTTTGTTTCTTGACAGTTACTAATACTATTATCCTTAGCCTAGCCACTAGGCGTTAAAATGAATAGTATGGATACGAAATAATCTATTTGCATGAAAATGAACAGTGTAATAGTTTTATAGCTAGTCTACTCTCCTCGATAATACTAGTCAAGATATGTATTGGATACTGTACCAAATAGACTTGCCATTGTTAACATGTTGATAACCTTTTAATAATAATAATAATAATAATAAATGATCGGACTTTTATTATCAGACTAGCAGCTAGTCTATATTATCCTATGAGTTTTTCAACATTTTAACTAACAGATCACAAGATGGGGGAGTCCTTGGCTAGTATTAGCTGATTCGACAATGAAATGCTTTCATTTTATTGCCAGTAAAGATACTCTTTGGACAGGCTTATTTCAGAGTTTAAGGGTACCTGAATTGTGTTTTTTTTTTTTTTTTTTTGTATTATCATTTGTTGTAGAGATTTCTGCACCTAATACAGTGTAGACCTGGATCAGACGCCGCGTTTTGCGGTGTCTGAAATGGGTCTATACTGTTTGCCACTGTCCCTTTTATGGGACGCCATGCATAAATCGGCCAATAGTATACTCGAAAGAGGCCATAATTGGATACTAAAACATTCTATTATATTATGTTCGTTATCAGATGCACGACTACTGTGTCTATAGTTTGGTAGTTACTTCCGCTTAAGCTGGGTTCGGTATAATTCCCGTATTTGATGTGTGATAATGCGGCTCTCCAGGGCGACCCGCAATTACCACTCTCTTGGCTAATTCAGCAGACAACAAACTGATTATATTTTCTTATTTTTCCCAGAACACAGGATTTGACACTTCATGCAAATTTTCTCAATCGCAGACAATTTGCATGAAATGTCAAATCCTGTTTTCAGGGGAAAATAAGAAAATATTTCAAAATGTCTGCTGAAAATTTTACTCAGAGTGGAAAGTCTTTAAAAAGGATCAATGGACAAAACTTCAAGTGCCTGTGGTGTAATACGGATCGAGGCTTTCAGCAGATCTGGCTTTTCGGATCACTTGAAAGAAACATCAGCGGCATAGCTAGAATATATTTAAAGGTAATAGCGAACAATTAGCCTGCGCATCCAGACGCGCAAGTTCATTTGTTTATTCGCTACTTGCTTACGTTCTAAGATCTATTTTTGCTGATACGATATGCACGTTCTGGGCTAATTCAGCAGACGTCAAAGGAGACAATTTGCATGATATGTCAAAACCTGTTTTCTGGGAAAAATAAGAAAATATTTCAAAATGTCGTCTGCTGAAAATTTTATCCAGAACGCTAAGCGTTAATATAGGAATCGCAACGTCAGCAAACGTACCTAGAAGATTCGGATCGGTCTGCGCGTTTACGCAGTCTGATCAGAATCTTCACTGACACCTTCTGCATAGCAAAGTATGCAAAGTTTCTTCGTGCAGTCTACGAAGCTTCTGATGCGCAAGCTGATTTGAGTTTCGGTTGGCCCACATGTCCCTACAACGAGGCTAATAGGATATTTGTCATTGCTATCTTGAGTATTTCCTGGTATTAGCATGCTGGGTAATTTTGCATGCTTTTTTTTTTGTCGTCTGTGGATTTTGTTTTAAAATAAACTTTTTCTTTTTATTTTTTAAATCTTTCAGGAATACCGTTAGAGTGTCAAACTGTTTGGATCCAGATCAGGCCCCGACGTTCCTGATCTGGGTCCAAACTGTTTGCAAAGGTTATTAGCAGACGACAAGAGTCGCCACAAGCGGAGAAAATCGGAACGCGATAACGAACAGCGTGACATTGACAGCCGCGTTGTATTACGGGAAACTTATAAGTATTTTAGTTACACTTTCAAGGGTTCTAAAGGGACTTTTTACAGGGAATTGTGCAGGAAATCAAACCGCTTGTTTTTTTTCATTATGCTCATTTGCTCTTTTAATTCGAACACTTTCATAGACATTTTACATTCACCCTTGTATTTGTCGAAGAAGAATATTTATCTTTAACCCTTAAAATGCCAAGAAAACCTGCATCTGAAAATATTGTCTGTTTATGTTGTCTGCTGAATATTCTTGCAAACTTTTCAAACCCTGTTTTTGCATACAGGCAAACAGTGTGAATCCTGATCAGACTACTCCTAGAGGAGGAGCAGTCTGATCTGGATGCACACTGTTTGCAAAAATGACATAAATCACAAGAAGATGACAAAACAGGCGACAATTGTTGTGATTGGCAGTTTAAGGGTTAAATAATAAAATCCACTAGAGGGCTAAGCGAATTCAGCAGACGACAAATCGGGAATGTTTTCTTTTCGGAGAAAATTCACATGTAATGTCAAGCCGTATTTTCTTGGAAATGTAAGAAAATTAATATTAAATCTTTACCTCCCTTTGTGCAGATTTAGCAGACGACAAAGTGGTGATTTTTTTTCTTATGTTTTTTTTTTCCAGTAAATGGGCTTTGAAATTTCACGCTGAGATAATTTGCATGAAATATCAAGCCTATTTTCTGACAGATACAAGAAAAAATATTTCAAAATGTTGTCTACCGAAGTTATTACCAAGCAAGCTAAGCGCTAACAGTGTCATTTTCTTAAACCTTTAACCAGTACCCTAAGCATTGATATTCTTACGACATGAAGGACGTAACAAGGGAATGAAGCACAGCTGAAAAAAATTCGCGTCTGTCGTAGGATTCGAACCCGGTCCTCCCCGGTTAAAAATCCAATGCTCTAACCACTGAGCCAAAGAGTAGACTCCCTGACGAAGTTGTCAGAGAGTGAGTGAATATGTACTTACATGTAGAAGTTATGCATAATCTGCCAAGCAGATAATCGAAGGTAGGAGTGCTAGGTTGTAACACCCCCCCCTTCACCCCACTTTTCAAGGAAGTCATCATTTATAATGACGCAAAGCCATTTTCGGCTAAGGAAAGTCCAATCCCGGACGAGCCCCCATCTTAGGACATGAAAGTCGTAACAAAGGAATGGAGCATAGCTGAAAAAAATTCCCGCCTGTCGTGGGATTCGAATCCGGTCCTCCCCGGTTAAAAATCCAATGCTCTAACCACTGAGCCAAAGAATCGACTCCCTGACGCAGATGTCAGAGAGAGAATATGTACTTAGAAGTTAAGCATAATCTGCCAAGCAGATAATCGAAGGTAGGAGTGCTAGGTTGTAACAATATGGCATGCTAAAGGGACCAGTGGCTTAATTATTTTTCCATAGGTTTCCATTTTAACATTAGGCTTAATTCTGGCCCTCAAAATATTCCTTTACTTCCAAATTTAGTCTCAAATTAAAGGTAAACCTTAGAATGAGAAAATACATCACAGAAGAACCCAATCAGCATTCTACGTAAATCTATATCGGGCCGTCATCGGCCCGTCAGGGTAGCTGACGGGCCGATGACGGCCCGATGTAGATTTACGTAGAATGCCAGCTGGGAGGCGTCTGTCAGCATGTTTTTACACTTTTCTGCCCTTGAACGCATGCACCGAAGTTTTGCTGGAGAACAAACAAAAGGGGTGGGGAAAGGACTTTACCAGACCTGTCTGTTTTTTTCAACACTAACACAACAAAATGCTATTGACACATTTAAACTTGGTCTGCAATTAAATGAAATATAACTTTGTGTAAAAGTGGCATCAATTCAAACAGTCTCATTTATTATTGTCCAAGCGGAGTTACCTTTTGATTTATCAAATACAGCTCGTAGGATCCATATACTGTTTGCCCACCTTATTGGTTCCCTGTTCCCGAAATTTTTCTTAAAACGACATACGCAAGCAATGAAATCAAAGTATAAAAATTGTCGCAGTGTACGAAGTTGAATTATCGAATGTATTTTGGGACCGGAGGCGTGTCTAAAGACAGACAAAACGTGACGCTTACTGATACATGTAACGGCTGCACATCTGTGCATTCTGTTGACTGTAACGCTGGGCACAGTTTCGAATACACAAGCATTTTGCCTTATTCGTTGCTTTGTATGCAGTCCTTGTTTTAACAAAACATCGAGGCACATGAAGTCAGCTCCGAAAAATTCCACCAAATTAAGGGTAGTGCATACACTTTCAGGGGCGGTTTCCTTGGATTACAAGAGACACATCCATTTTTTTGCCTCCCTTCTGAAAAGGGGTCTACTCTAAAACGAAAGAATTTGCTCCCTTTTCTTTCTTTTTAGAGGAGACAATCACGAAAACATGCCTATATGATTTTGATCCGCTTAAATCCTAGTTTTATAAAGTAAAACTGGGGTTTACAGGGGTATACATTATTTGCTTTTGTTTCGCTGGAAAACATAGATTGTAGGTACTCGGCAGAACATCCATGCCGAGGCGGTTCTAACGAGTACCCACAATTTATGTTTTGAGCAGAAATATGAAAAATATCAGAGTTTTTTTTTTTATCTGAAAACTTTCAGTTTTTGGAGGTGAAATGTTCTATATATTTGAATAGGCGTGTTTTCGTAATGCATTTACGGAAGGGATTTTGGTGCAGGGACACACAAAGGAGGTCACAAAAGTTGTCTTCCTTTTATAAAATATCGGAAAGTCCACCAAGTGTGTCTGGTCCAGTCCTCAGTATAACTTTAAAAGATCCCGGAATTGGTTCAGTGACAACAGGGCCCCGTAGCCTAGTGGATAAGAGAGTTGACTCTTAATCCATTAGGTTTCTCACCGCTGTGGTTCGAGCCTCGCTCGGGTCATATGTGGGAAAGCCAAGTTCTGCTTACGGATGGTCAGGTGGTTTTTCTCTGGGTTCTCCGGTTTTCGCCCACCTTCGATGAACGATCGGCTCGATATAAGTGAAATATTCTTGAAAGGGCCGTAAAACCCAAATCAAAAAAAAAAAAAAAAAAAAAAAAATCAGTGACAACAACAACAAAAAAATAAACTGCACTATAGGGAAGTATGGGGACATGTTTTAAGGCCGCGACACGGCACAATCGCTACCTGTAGTGTTTTAAAATATATTTTAAAGTTTAACTGCACGGTTTTAATGAGATCGTCATCATTTTGTGTCTTGAGATGTACAAAAGATTAAATTCTAGCTAACACATTCAATTCGTATCTTCTTCTAAGGCTGAGAAGTTTTAATTGATGTCCTTGATAGTAATAGGAAGGAGGAGGTTATACTGTTGACACACGTCAAATAAATATATAGCAATCAGAAGAAGAAGGTTATACTACTGACAAATGTCAAACAGATTTGTAGCAATAGGAAAAAAGGAGGTTAAATGTTGACATGTCAAAGAGATAGTAGTAGCAATGGGAAGAAGGCGGTTATACTGTTCAAACATGTCAAAGAGATATATAGTAACAGGAAGAATGAGGTTATGTTGTTGACACAGGTCAAAGAGATAAATAGTAACAGGAAGAAGGACGTCTTACTGTTGACACATGTCAAAGAAATATAGAGTAACAGGAATAAGGAGGTTATACTGTTGATACATGTCAAAGAGATACATAGCAATAGACAGAAGGAGATTATACTGTTGACACACGTCAAATAGATAATATAGCAATAGGATTAAGACGGTTATACTGTTGACAAATGTCAAAAAGATATACAGCAAAAGAAGGAGGTTATACTGTTGACACACGTCAAATAGATATATAGCAATAGGAAGAAGAAGGTTACACTGTTGACACACGTCAAATAGATATATAGCAATAGGAAGAAGGAGGTTACACTGTTGACCAATGTCAAAGAGATATACAGCAAAAGAAGAAGGATGTTATTCAGTTGACACACGTCAGATAGACATATACGAGTAGCAATAGGAAGAAGGAGATTATACTGTTGACACATGTCAATAAGATATATAGTAACAGGAATAAGGAAGTTATACTATAGACATATGTCAAAGAGATATATATACTAACAGGTAGAAGGAGGTTATACTGTTGTAAAATTCGTTTTGGTTAAGAAGGCATCATTTAATTTGTATAAACTGACAACTATGTACAGAGTTTGAGACTTGGCAGACAAGACAAGGATATACATAAAAAGGATTCCAAAGAAAATCTAATTACTTTTGTAGATCTGTATCCCACATTTCATAAGAATGAAATACCAATATGTTATTTAAACTCGTTTTAATTGCAGCGAATGTTTTCTTTCATGTATCTTCTAGAACTCTGACAATGTGCTGTAGTCGTCGTCGTTACTGTGTTGTGCTTTTGGGGTTTCTCGGTCTCCTCATCTCCATAGGATCACGTGGAGTTTTCACCATGGTTGTAACTCACGTCATCACCCATAACGTTTCAGCAGAAGGAGAACTATCCGGTTTATCTATTTGCGTAAGTTCTTACCAAGAGGAAGCGAGCACGAGTCTTCTCAGCGGGCACATGACGTTTGTACAACGTCGCATCAGCGTTGGTGGGACCTTTTTGTCTTCATCACGAAAACATGCCTATATAATTTTGACCCCCTTAAACCCCAATTTTGTATAGTAAAACTGGAGTTTACAGTGGTATACATTATTTTTCTTGTTTCTGCTCAAAAACATAGATTGTGGATACTCGTTAGAACCGCCTCTGAATACCCACTATCTATGTTTTTTAGCAGAAATTTGAAAAATATCAGTATTTTTTATCTGAAAATTTTCATTTTTTGGCGGTAAAATGTTCAGTATATTTGAATAGGCATGTTTTCGTAATGTTAACGCTGCGTGCCCATATGGTTAGAGTGCCATCGCTATCTCTTTGTAGAATCAAACGATACTGCAGAATGCATCAACAGGTAGGAAAGGCCCCGATTAGACTGTGCCATGACGCATGTACTGAAAGACACTTTCTGATGATCAGTGGGCTGTGTCTTAACTTTTACCGAACCCTTGGCAAATTCAGCAGACGACAATGATCCTTGTCTTTTTTTTTCTCCAGAATAAAGGCTTTGGCATTTCATGCAAATTGTCTTTTAAGATAAGGAGACCATTTGCCTGAAATGTCGAAGCCTGTTTTCTGGGAAAAATAAGTAAAAGATATCTCAAAATGTCGTCTGCTGAAATTTTACCCAGCATGCTAAGTGTTAGAGAAGTGTAGCACATATACGAGCATAGGAGTCAGTCTGGGCATATGTACAATCTGAACAGGGTTATTGCTTTAAACAGTACATTCTACAGTGCGTAAATTTCCTGCAAGTGAACAGCGAAGATCCGATCTGGGCCGTTACTGTTCAACAATCCGCTAAGGGCCCTTTTAACATGACAGCCACAAATGGCAACCCATTCTAAGCATAAGTTTGGTAAAAACAGCACATTCCGAAACTGCGAATACACACAGTCCGCCTAGGGTCAGCACGGAACTTTGACCATCTAGAATTTAGGATACTTTCACAGAACAAAGCGCTCATATGTCCGGATTAACCCTTGTCCTGCTGAATAAATTAAGATGTCACACCCATTTCTAATTTTCATCCAATAAGATCATTTGATCCTGATTGTTGGTATAAATTCACGTAGTTAATGGCAAACAATGCAGATCCAGATCAGTTGGTTTCTTCAGAAGCCAACTGATCTGTAGCTACATTGTTTGCAAAGGAAGGACATATCCGGGTTCAGCAGGACTGGGGTTCTGAAAATTAAAGTGGACACGTAATATGTAAAAAAGAATTGCTTAGGTGTGCATGGTAATTTTAGAAAAAAAAATGAAAAAGAACAATAGGCTGATCCAATTTCGAGGAGAGAGTAAGAACAAACATATAGTAAACATGCAATAATCCCAGTGGGTACACAATGTTATAATGACGTCGTATCAACGTCGATGCGACGTGATCACGTCACATCGACGTTGATACGACGTCATTTTGGTGTTGTGTGCCTGCTGGAATGTTTATGGAGGTAACAAGTGCATGCAGTTACTGTTTCGGTTTTTATTGACTTCTGATTAGACGCTGTTACGCAAGATAGTGTGGGTGTGCGCTGTTCTCATAAGCTATTTTTGATTATGTATGCGTTTCTGTCTCATTCCACCCACTGGTTTCACATTTAAACTCTGGTATCGAGATAGCAGCAGATAACTTAATATTTCTCAAAGGAAGCGTTATGAAAGAAATGTCATGACTTATTTTCTAAACCACACACACACACACACGCACGCACGCACGCACGCATTCATCGTCTGCTGTTACAGCCTACAGAGTGCTGAAAGGGAAACAGCGCTTGAAAAGAACTAAAAAATATCTCAAATGAAAGATAAAAAATATCTCGAATGAAAGATAAAAAATATCTCAAATGAAAGATAAAAAATATCTCAAATGAAAGATAAAAAATATCTCAAATGAAAGATAAAAAATATCTCGAATGAAAAATCTTGACCAACCATGCGTATTCTGATGCTACTTTGATCAAAACCCGATGCAAAGCAAGAAAGTTAATGAGATTTGAAGATTTCAAAGGTCTTTTTTATGTCGCCGCCATTTTAAATACTAATGAGGCTTTAAAGCGCCACAGAACCTTAACCTTTACCACTCTCTGGGCATTTTCAGCAGATGACAAATTAATGATATTTTTCTTATTTTTCCCAGTAAACAGGATTTGACATTTCATGCAAATTGTCTCCTGAGGAGACAATTTGCATGAAATGTCAAATCCTGTTTTCTGGGAAAAACAAGAAAAATATTTCAAAATGTTGTCTGCTGAAAATTTTACCCATAATTAAATTATGCAAAACCTAAATAAATAATATTTGAAGCAATACTGTTCTACATTTGAATATATATATAACGTTTTCTCTAGTCATATTGATTTTGATTGAAAACCTCACTTTTTTCTTCGGAAGGAAAGTTTTATTTGAAATGATTAGAACCTCATTAATTTCATGTATTCAAAATGGGGCGCGTCTGAAAATAGTTTTGAAATCTTTACACATCATAATTTTTCTTATTTTTTCTTCCATTTTGTATCAACTTTGCATCGAAATGCATGGGTTTAATATCACTATCTTTCCTTTCATATACATTCTTCACCAACGTTGCATTTTTCTTTAACCAAAAGACCAAAGAGATACTGTGCGAACAATGATGATCCAGATGAGACGGCTCGTAACGAGCCGTCTCATCAGGATCTACACTGTTTGCCATTTTGTTTTTGATTTTAGGTTTAACCCACTATTGATCAGTGGACATGTCCAAATTGAATGATGGAAAGAGTTCACTTCAGAAATTCGCGGTTGAAAATTTCTTTTTATATTCCTTCAGTGTAACAGTTCGGCGCCTGATTTTTACCAGAATTGGGAAGTGAAATACGTGTTCCTCTTCCAAACAGCCTACTTTATAGGGACTATCCTGACTCAGCTTCCGGGCGGTATTCTAGCAGCGAAGTTCTCTTCTCGTCGGTAGGTGAACTGCGTGAGGTCTTAAACCAAGTCAAATCTATTCGCGGATAACATTTAGGTAAATAGTTTATGTGCTATCCCAGCTAGCATTCTTCTTTACTCTATATCGGAATGTTATCGGCCCGACAAGATTCCTCTATATCGGACCGTTATCGGTCCGACTGGATTCCTCTATATCGGACCCTTATCGGTCCCTTATCGTTCCGACAGGATTCCTCTATATCGGACCGTTATCGGCCCGACAGGATTCCTCTGTATCGGACGGTTAGCCCGACAGGATTCCTATGTTGTTATTTGATTTTTGTTGTTGCTATTTTTTTTTTCGGAGAAAATAAAGCTTGACAGTTCATTGACAGGTCAAGTCTTATTTTTCTCTGAAAAAAAAATCATTGTTAGAATGTCGTCTGCTACAAATTTGATTGACGCTTTAAGAGTTAAAAAGTGTGTTTTATAGAAACCACATTAATGGTACACTTGATACGTTTACCGCCATTTGTACAAGGGAGGTAACAATTGTGACTTCCTGTTTGCGTTCCTGAACACCAGTGTGCGTCTGAAAAAGGTCCCTATCATAGGACATCACGAAAACATGCCTATTCAAATATACTGAAAATTTTACCGCCAGAAAATGAAATAAAAAAATCTGCTATTTTTCATATTTCTGCTCAAAACATAGATTGTGGGTACTCGTTAGAACCGCCTCTAACGAGTACCTACAATTTATGTTTTTGAACAGAAATGAGAAAAATAATGTATACCCACGTAAACCGCAGTTTTACTATACAAAAGTAGGTTAATGGGGTCAAAATTATATAGGCATGTTTTCGTGATGAAAGAATTTCTTTCCTTTGAGAGTAGACCCTTTTCAAAGGTGGACAAAAACACTTTTGAAATGGTTGCCCTCGCCCTTTGTCCCGCCCCTGAAAACGTACCAATTCCCCTTAATTGCGTTTCATTTATAAATTGTTATAATGCCCTGACAAACAGTGTAGATCAGGTTCTTCGGGTCAGCAGTAAACATCGGCATGCTTTTGTGTTTAGGCATGAGGTGAAGGGGTGGGAAGGAGGGGGGAGAGAGGGGGTAAATCTTCGCATTAACGAGTGAAATATGTAAGTTTCGATGATGTTATTTCAGTGTTTGTGGAGTCTCCATCTTGATCAGCAGTTTGCTTAACATCGCCATGCCATACGCTTTGAAACGCAATAAAGCTTCTGTGTTTGCCGTCCGTGTGTTGCAAGGACTCGCCGAGGTAAGAACCCCAGGGTGTTGCGGGGTGGGGGGGGGGGGGGGGGGGGAGAGGGTACTCTGAATTTTACCTGCTACAAAGGCCAGGGCTATTTTTTGGGGGTTTAGAATTTTCAATTTTACCATTTTGGGGGTTTGGGGAAAAAGTGGCTATTTTTTTCTTGGTATTGGCCGTTAGAAGGTAGTTTTTGGTAGTTACTTTCAAAGCGGACTATGTTTTTGGATCCATCAAAATTCTCGGTATTTTGGGAGGTATTGTAAGAATCGCGATTAGAATCTTCTGCTGGTAGTTTTTTCAATGTCATTAAAGTTAAAACGGAGCTACTGTTGGAAACCGTTTAAAGCACTTATATTACTAGTACAATCATTATACAGAAAAAGAAATAAAAAACAAGCTTTTATAAAAAGAAAGCAAGGGGAATATTTTTTGGGTATGCCAATATCTGCAGATATATAGTTTTTGGGTATGGTTGATATACCGGATATTACTATTTTTTTTTTTTTTTTTTTTTTGGTATGACTGATATACCGTATATTTTTTTTTTGGTAAACAGTAGATGCTGAGGCCCAGCCTATGCAGCAGACAAAATTCAGGGTACCCCCACCACTCCACCCCCCCCCCCCGCCCATACACACACACCCCACATACACACACCCTTGGGTAAGAAAGTTTGCTGTTGCTGTGCAGATTTTTAACGCTATAGATTGACCAAATTGCCTTGTCGCTTTGACCTTAACCTTTAAAGCGCCAGCCACAACTATTGTCGTCTGCTTTGTCATCTGCTTGTGATTTTAAAAGTCATTTTTGCAAACAGTGTGGATCCAGATCAGACTGCTCCTTTAGGAGCAGTCTGATCAGGGTCCACACTGTTTGCCTGAATGCAAAAATAGGTTTGAAAAGTCTGCAAGAATATTCAGCAGACGACATAAACAGACGACATTTTCAGATGCAGTTTTTCTTGGCGCTTTAAGGGTTAACACGCGATATCATGGTCGGATCCAGGAGGATTTCTGAGGGATTCGATTTAATCATATTAACGTACTTACTCTACGTATTCGGACAGACAGGCCTAAGCAAACGATGTAGACCCAGATGACACGCCGTAAAACGCGGCATCTACTCAGGGTCTACACTTTTTGCCATTCACCCAGCAATTTTACACACGGCATTTACAGGTAGTAAAATGGACTTGTTGAAGAGAAGGAAAAGTGTCTCCAAGTTATCAAATTTATCGAAATTTTCCACGAAAATGAAATTTTGAGTAAAAGGATTGTTCGACTGAACCCCTATGAACCCGCTCCACCCCGCCCCCACCTCTGAATCCGCCCCTGACTTATAGACCGTAAAAGAACTTTATAGAATCTATATAAACAGTTTAGACCGAGATAAAACGGCTTGTCCCTAGTCTTAATCTACAGTTTGCTTTCGGCTTTTGGATATACAGTAACACTTCAATGGCTCGAACCCCGATGGCTCGTTTACCATGGATGAGTCGAACACGTTCTTGAGTCCGCAGGGTTTCCTCCAAATACGATATACGGATAATTTAGGGAGATTTTCTTCTTTTATCTTGTAAATGTATGCTGTGTGCACTCATTAGAATCGCCTCTACGAGGCGATTCTAATGAGTACACACACCATACATTTAAAATATAGAACACCGAAAAGATATCCCACAATTATCTCCATTACGCCTCCTGGTGTGGCACCAATAGTAACGTTCCGTGGCTCGAACAACCGCTGTCTCGAACAAATTTTCATGGTCCCAAAGAGGTTCGAGCCATCGAAGTTCGACTGTATTACTATTGTCAATTTGTTTTCGATTCTTGTCTAAAAGCCTGATTTGAGATAGTGGACTCGCCAAATTTCAGGGATATTATGCGGCAGACTGCATGCCTAGTTGTCAACCCAATCATTGTTGCTGGCTATGCTTCACTCTTTAATTGCACGACGGCGGTTCGGGCCTCAGACTCAATGACGGCCTCTTCGTAAAACTTTAACCAGTGGGTTGGGGCTTGACGATATGTCTTTGGCTTGGCCCGCCGTGGTTCAACTATTGGTTTTCATTTACTCTGGCATACAGTAAAATTAGCCATGAGTCCTCGTCTTTGTTTATTATAGTGATTAATTTGATTTTTATGTTTTCGCTTTGATGCATTGACTGAGTTGGGAGCCTTTATGCGAACCGAATTCTTATGTATTTCTGTATTAAGAGTAGCATCGGGACCCAGGGTGAAGTTAACTAGCTGTAAAAGTGCTTTAAACCCCACTGCCCCCCCCCCCCCCCCCCGGTGGTTTGCTCTACCGACCGTTCTAAGGCGGTGGTCCCGGTGTTAGTTGCTTTGTGGTTTATTCCACGAGGCGATTTGTTGTATGTCTTTCCGTGTGTCATTTTGTTCTTGTGTTTTTTTAGTCTTTTTAGTACTGCGATTAACTCGCTTGGGGAAGAGAAAGCTAATCTTAGTGCTTTTCGTACGTTTGTTCGATTTGTGCTTGTTTAGATTTGTCGGTTTCCTCTTCCTCTTGGGGTCTGGGATGGGCTGCGGTTTGTGATTATGGCACTCCCTGGACTTTTCTCTTACCTTTTTAGAGTTCATTATGTATTCAGGAGTGGAAAGGGTTAATGAACTTAACTACTGTTTAGTATTTTAGTATTCGAGAGCTACATTTTCGCGACTACCTTCCTGCATATATTTTCTCTCCCTCTTCCCCGCCACTTTCCACCACTCCACGAAAAAAAGTGATACTAGTTCGAGAAGGATTTCTATATCAAGGAGGCGAACTATCTTTCAATAGAGAAGTTTGAGTGGGGGGGGGGGGGGGGGGGTGGGGGGCGGTGGGGGGGGGTTGGAGGATGGGGGTGTGGTGGTCAAAACTTCCGAGGGTGTTTCAATTGATCCAGTTAATCCTAAGTATTAGAGTAGAAAGGTCTGAGCAAATTATATAGACCAAGATATAGATCAGGGGGTCGATACTGTTTACCACTCATCCAGCAATTTTAGACACGTCTTAGCTAATAAAACGATCTTGTTGAAATTTTAGAATAAAAAAAATCATCAAATTCAAAATTTCTGAAAATGAAATTTGAGTCAAATGAGGGTTCGACCGACGCCTGCCCCTCCCCCGACCCCCATGCCCCCCTGTGGATACGCCCCCTGAGCTAAGGGTGTCTCTGCTTAAGGTGTATCATTCACATTACGGATACTTGCTACACTTGGTAGATTTTTTTCTCACTTTTTAAACTTGAGACAACTTTTGTGACTTCCTGTTTGCTTTCCTGTACACGAAGTCTTTTCTGAAAAAGGGTCCTGATCTCGAAGGAAAGAATGTGCTCCCATCAGAAATGCCGTCTTTCCTTTTAGAGCAGACCCCTTTGCAGGAGAGAGACAGACTATTTTTGAACGTTGCCTCCACTGAATGTGTAGTCATTCCCCTTAAGGTTTTTTTTGAAGGCAAGTAACGCCTCGACTGAACTCTATTACATGCATTTTGATGTTTCAGGGACCGTCCGTCCCGTCTTTAAATGGCGTTATAGCCTGTTGGGCGCCAAAGTCAGAGAAGACCATCTTGATAACAATAGCTTATTCAGGTGTGAAGATTTTAACATTTTACAAATCAATTTTCTCACTTTCTATTTAACATTAATGTATGCGCTTGCTTTCTTTACATACCTTTTCATTGATTATATATCGTATTTGACCTAACTACCGCACTCTGCGGTTAGGTTTTTCAAAATAACTAGGAAAAAGAAACTTATAAAATGTCCGCCTAATATAAAGGACATATTTTAGAAAAAAGATCAGCAGTGGACTTAATGACAGGATTATTCAGTGATGCTTATGTGATATTTTTCTGATTTTCTTTATGAAAAGCGTATGTTGTGGGTACTCATTTGAATTGCCGCGATAAATCTATAAAAAGCATATGTTGTTGGTACTCATTTGAATTGCCTCGACTTCTTGTCGAGGCAATTCAAATGAGTACCAACAACAAATGCTTTGATAAAGAAGCAGATAAAAATACATGGCTGTATTAAAACTGAAGACTACGAAATTCTTGACTGTGTGCTTATAGGGTATAGATCGAATACGGTATATATGTTCAGAGAAAATGATTTCTTTACTCTCCAATGTTTATTCGCTAGTTCTTATCCTCCAATTTCCTCTTTCACTCCCATCACGAAAACATGCCTATATAATTTTGACCCCTTTAAACCCCACTTTTATGTAGTAAAACTGGGGTTTTTACAGGGGCATACATTATTTTTCTTATTTCTGCTCAAAACCATAGATTGTGGGTACTCGTTAGAACCGCCTCGCTAAGGCGGTTCTAACGAGTACCCACAATCTATATTTTGTGCAAAAATATGAAAAATATCAGAGTTTTTATCTGAACATTTTCAGTTTTTGGAGGTAAAAATTTGTATATATTAGAATAGGCGTGTTTTCATAATGAATGCCCTCTTCTCTTCGTTTGCGCTGCCCTCACCGTACCTCATTCTTCTAATCATTTCTTCTTCTATCCTTTGCCTCTTCTTCTTCTCCTGTCTGCTGTCCACACATTATCTGCATGTACTCTTTCTGTTATTCTTCCTCTTCTTCTTTTTTTCTTTTCTTCTTCTCTTCTCTTATCTTCTTCTCTTCTCGGGTCATCTTATCCTTTATCTTATTCCTGTTCTCTCCTTTCACATGCCTGTATAGACTGATACATGTATATGAATCAGCATAACAACAAACTTTCGTGCAGATATATGGATTTTGATATGCGCCTGTATTTCAACTCATGCTTGAGGGTCTTGAAAAATTATACTCGTATATACAACTTTCGTAAATATTTCCAACATTAAACAACCAGCACCCCCGGAGCCCTTTTGTTGGGCTGGAAATGGTACTTCAGAGATATAAGACCAAGAAAGGCTGGGCAATTCAGACCTTAACAGAGGGATACGAAAGGAGGTGAAATAAACCAAACTGGTTAGAAAGTCAGTGTCTTGATCTAATCCGAAACGACATAAAGAAAGACTATCAACTGGTGAAAGAACTGACAAAGGTAAAACAAACAGGGAATGGCCACCACAATCAAAGACGATATGAAAAAAAAAAAAAAAAAAAAAAAAACAACAAAAAAAAACAAAAAAAAAAAACGCCTCACAGAACAACAGGCCATTCCCGATTGCTGGACCGAGTACTGTCTGTAGATCTGCGAATCACTAGAGAGTATGACAGTACAAGAAGAATTTTCGTAGTCACTAGGTGTCACTGTCAGCATCCCTCTCAATGTTAAAGCTTTGAGTTTAAGTTTTTGTTAACGTGCGCTGTACTGTTAGGCGATAGCTTTTAGTAAGACAACCCAGCGGGCACATGACGTTTTTCAAGGTCGTCTCAACGTCGATGCAACGTTGTATAGACATTGTATAGACGTTGTATAGACGTCTTGTGTCTGCTGGGAAGTGACTCACACCCCATCTGGTGTCTTTCGAACCAAAGTTGTGAGGAAATAGTAACCCTCAAAGCTTAGACCAGTTCTATCGTCTAGGCCCCTTAAATGATACTGATAAATCTAATGGGATAATCTGTTGTATGAAAAATTTCTTGGGATAATCTGTTCTGTGGACGTCTATTCAAACAAACTGATTGTTTTTCATTTGATACGTTTGTATGGTTTGTTCTCTAACCCATTTTAGACTGAACAGACTCCCACCCCAATGCCCATGCACTTTATATTGGAAGAGTCAAATTTCAATTTTAGGTATGTCAGGCTTTGTGAATTTGATAATACCAGAGAAATATGGCTATTAAAACTATTTTCAAACATTCTGCGGGTGTCTGATCTGGGTCTGCATTGTTTGTCAGTTACCCTTTTGGGGGTCTCCAGGCTAAAATGGGTTAACATTTATAATACTTTGTTTTGTTCCAGGAGCATATCTGAGCGCCGCAGTTGCCTCTATCTTGAGTGGTCTATTTATCAAGTGTGTAAGCTGGCATTTTGTACTGTTCCTGTATGGTAAGTTTATGCACTGTTTGTATGAAAAGGGATGGCGTCATAAGTAAATGGCTTCATAATACAAATATGTGTGGGCCACGCCATGCGCG